>CM038669.1:649993982-650593982 GCA_021605145.1 Aegilops bicornis
ATGGCCAGAGAAAGTGCTAGGGAGAGAGCGGTGGTTGCGTTTGCTTGAAGATCGCACGAAGATGATGTAACATCGGTCGGTTCACTTTTTTATTGGATCGATCGGCAACGTGATAAGTTGTCATCCTCATGGTAGAGCACTTGTAGACATGCTCAGCATGGTGTGCTTCATCGACCTTAGTGATAGTCGATGCTATCTAGTGTTTATTTTCCTCGTCATAATCGTTGTAACCAGCATTTTAAGATAATAGTAAGCCGAGGAAGGGCCAACATAAAAGGTTTTACTTATTTATATCGAACTTATTTACTCTTTTTACTCATTCTCAACTTACATCTTCATAATTATTATTTATACTAAGTTAAGCAATTTTAGTCGTAACAAATGGTTCTAAATATTAATATTTTTTAATAACAACTCTAATATCCATCCATTGCAAAAGTATTTGCACGGAACTTAAGATTATTGTACAAGGAAATTTATGTTAGATGTTTCTTTGTAATAATTTTTATTAAACCCTTTCATTAAATTGAAATTCTCTAGGCCAGAGAAATTTATAAAATGCATGTCCCCACAAATTACTTTGTGCCAATTAGATGAATTGTATGTATATATGACTGTGTGATTGTGTATAGCTCAATAATCATAAATATCTTAGCAAAGAGCATAAAAATGTATGGCTAACAAATAACTTGATAGAGCTATTTGGAGCGTATGATTGTACATTACCTTTGGTAGTAAATAAAATTACGATGAGTTCTACAATCGTGGTCCCTATAGCTACATGGAGTTTTTGAACCCTAGCTCACATGATGAACAGTAAACTCCAAAAATATAGTTAAAATACAATATTTGTTGGGATTTTTCTTGATAAACATAGATGAATGTTTAAACTGCATGCAAAATGTTGTGACGAAATTGACATTCGTGGAGGTTTGGAAAAACATTGATGCTCCCAAAATACTATTAATTGGTGGTGTTGACGTGTATTTGTGGATTGCCTAACCCTTTTCCATCAGTTCAAACATTTTGTTTTATTGACTAGTGCATGATCTTAACATGGTATCAGGGCCAAGGTCTTGAGTTCAAGTACCGGCTTCCGCAATTGATCTAAAAATTGCACATGTTACTTCTCGCATCACACGTAAGAGGGGTGTTGCAGTGTATCTGTGAATTGCCTAGCCATTTCCATCAGTTCAAACTTTTGATTGTGTTGGCTAGTGCATGAAGTTTAACTGTTGGAAGCATTTTGGTGCATCAATTTTGTTATTCTTATCTAGACCTCCATGAATGTTATTTCGTCACAAAATTTTGCATGAAGTTAAAACATTCATCAATGTTTATCAAACAAAAAGTCAATTTTTTGAATTTGTTTATTTTTTTGGATTTTATTGGTTACAAGGGAGCATGTGTGCTCGAGATCAAAAGAACATTTTCGGTCCGTATAGGCGATCCCTAAAGTGTCCCCAAACACAGAAGCATGTCCGGGGTCCTAAAAATAAGTAAACAGCTCATTGGGACCCACAGTTTGACGCTTAGGATAAAAGCCTTCAAAGATGGTGGACGGGGCTCGGAGATACAAACTTGTAGGGCGTGGCTTGATCACATGATTATGTAAGAGATCTACAATCAAAGCACCATATCTCCCTAATTATATCCAGGCGGCTTGCCCAGACATAAAAAGCCAACCAACCAAACCATGCAGAGCCAGCCCAGACGTTCGAGCTGACTGGTACTCCCATACCCATATGTGGGGAAAATATGGCGACGTCCCGACGCGTTCACCATGTTGGACTGACGAACGAGCCCACGCCAAAACAATCGGTCTGACAGGCACCTCCTCTAGTTTAGGTGAGGACGGTGGGGACGCATTCGTGTCGCGGCTCCGCCGCACTGCCGGAGGGACCAAATCCAACTATTTTAAGTGCGGCGGCAAGGCAACCCTTGCCCTGTTGTTAGGGCAAATTTCTCCCTTAATGGTTTTGGTGATTGATGACAATGAATATGAAAATATCCACAAATTTTGAAAATGTTTATAAATTTGAAAAGGTTAATTAAATTTAGAAACATGATTTTTTTTTAAAAAAATAGTAAGAAAAAAGAAAAAATGGAATAGGACAAAATAAATACAAAGAACAAAAAAAAATCAAACAACACCGATGCTTAAAAAGCCAAAAAAACCGCCTGAAAAAGTTGGACGAACCTACTAGAAGGTTCGCAAGCAAAATAAAACACTATATCCCACTACGAAAGCGTCCCCGAGGAGTATAAGCGATGTATACCAAATGCAATGTAGTTGGCGCTATAAGCACCGAATAGGAGTTACCGCCGGTAATTATTAGTGCCGCTAGCTAAAGATGAGTATGAGTGGACCAACCCAATAGGTGAGCGACGCCATGCATGACGTCAGCGAACGCTAGTGCCATCTCGGGAAGAGCGACTTATAGATGCTCCCGAGTCCTGACATGTCTATGTCTTGCTTGTACTTCCTCCGTTTCTTTTTAGTCTGCATATAAGGTTTGGTTAAAGTCAAGCATTGTAAAATTTGATTAATTTTATATTAAAAAATATAAACATTGACAATATGAAATCAACATTATCAGATGCATCATGAAATGTATTTTCATACTATGTAGTTTTAATATTGTGGATGTTCATATTTTTTTATATAAATTTGGTCAAACTTTGTGTAGTTTGACTTTGACCAAATCTTATATGTAGGGTAAAAAAAACGGAGGGAGTAGCAAGATCGATGGATGTGTTGGCTACAATGCCAGGTTAATAAGGCCAGGACCGGCTAGCAAGATGCGTACAAACCTATGTAGCCCTCGCCAGCTAGTAATCCATAGTTGATCACGAGCACATATGCTCCTCCATGGAACAGTAAACTCGAAAACAATGGTAAAAGTATTTAAAAATCTAATTCTTTTGCACATAAAGAATGAACAAATTTATAAGGGCATGCAAAATTTCATGGCAATTTGACATGGGAGGAGCTAGGGACAGAAAAAACAAAATAATTGCTCCAAAACAAATTTTTGGAACTTTCTCAAAACATCATTTTTTTTCAGAGCTCCTCCAATGGCAAATTGCCCCAAAATTTTGCACACACCTATAAAACCCTAAAGCCCTAAAAAAACCTATAAAACCTTGTGCTTCTTTGGAGCCAATTTTTTTTGTTATTGTTTCTTTTCCCTGGCACCAAAACGCTAGCTAGCTTCTATAAGATAGTAAATACGTACGGTTCTTCTTGGATTTTTTACCTTTATATTTCTATATTAAAACAATTTCTCCTAGGGATTAAAATATTTTTTAAATATTTTTTTATAAATTTTCTAAAAAGCATTCTTCATGTATTAAGAAATGTTCATGCAGATCAAAAAAAGTGTTCACACATTTTTAATCAAAGTTTCATGACCTTAAAAAATATTGGTACCGTTCAACAATAATTTTCACACATTTAAAAATTGTTTATGACATTATTAAAAATGTTACGATTTTTTTTAAATGCGTAATTTTGTATTTTTTCAAAGATTTTTAACTTGTTTAAAAGAATTTTTCACATGTTCAGAAAATGTTCACGAAAGTGTAAACATTTGTTGTCACAATTTTTTACGAAAATGTTCTTGACATATAAAAGAATCTATAACCAGTCAAAGATGTCACATGTTCTAAAAATGATCAGTGAAATGTAAAAAAAATTATGAAAATATTTCATGAGATGTGAAATAATATCCACTCTTTTTTAACTAAACATTTGAAAAAAACAAAGAAGACACAAGAAAATGAAGAAAAAGAGGAAACATAAAAACAAACATGAAAAAACAAAAAGTATAGAAGTAAAAACTGTAAATAAAACCAATAGAAAAAGTAGAAAAATATATCTAATGAAAAGTCGAATGAAACCTCCCTCAAACCAGGCGAAAGGTTCCTAAAACCGCTTGCTGGAAGGCTCCCCAAACTGGTCGTAGTAGATCCCCCAGACCGCTGGAAAACATAGTTTGGCCGACCTACTTCGCCCGAAGCCAAAGGCGGGCGTTTCTTCTGTCTTGCAGTAAGCGAGACATATATTTTCTGGACTTTACCTCGTCTTCTGCAATTACAATTCATTCCTTTCGGAATAGCTGAAACATCAGCTATAAATATTCTGGAGGGAAAGGAATCATCTAGCTATATTCTATAATGGAATACTAGTAAAAGGTGCATGCTTCTGCATGTCAAAACACTTGCATTTTGCTCATATGTAGTCTCCAAAAGATGATGTGTAGCGGAAACATGTTAGCAAAGGACCAAAAAACACGCGTAATACATGCCATGCATCGTTTGTGCTACTCACATACTCCGGTTTTCATCTCCGTTTTGGCATCCTCTAGATAGTCCTCTGAGTTTAGAAAGTTGTGACTGAATAGAGGATACATATTTAGGGGTCTCAGACCGTGAGGAAAATATAAGGGGTGAATTCCATATATGCCACTCAAAACTTGCCCGTACCCTCATATGCCATTGAAAATTTCCCTCCCCTAAATATGCCACTGAAAACTTGCACTGCGTACAAATATGCCACTATCGCGAGTTGACTGTTAGTTGACTGTTAAGTGGCAGTTGAAAAGACGATTTTACCCCTGAACATACCTTGTGACCATTTAGCCAAATGATATACCGATTTCTATTGTATTCCATTTCAATATTTTTTACATGAATATAAGATGAAGGACGAACTTTTTAATTAATTTCAGCATGAAAGTACAAAACAAGTAAAATAATGTTAGCACAAAAAAAAACAAAATTTCGGCAGCATTTCCGCTTAATTAGCATAGAATCACAATTTGCATCTCATGAGCAATATACCCTCACAAACATCAAAGTTGTCACAAGACCATATTGGTTCATCACAACACAAAACAGAGAGGTCTTAACATGTTCTAATGTCAAACATACACCAAAATAGAGCACACACTACAAGTACAATCTAACAGGTGCTCTTTTGCTCCTAGTGCTCATAGCTGGGCTATGAGATGCCCTTTTGCTTCTTGTACCCATGGCTGGGCTATCATGTGGAGCAACTTCGCTGCATTTTTCTTTGCCTTTTGGTGTCTGCTCTCCAATAGCAACAACTCGTGAGGCAATCTTCTCTTTGGCAGCCTTACCCTTTCCCTTTCGCGGCGCACTCTTCTTAGATTTTTCCTTTTGTTCCCCAGAAGCATGTTTTGGTTCTTTAGAACCCTTGATAGATCTGTACACATAATCTTTATCTGGTAAGCACATTGCATGGTTCTGAAAGGTGCAAATCAGCAACTAACAAATATAGATGGAGATATACCTCACTAAACTAGAACTTGGGCCAGCATCCTCATTTATTTGAGAAACTAGATCAGTGCTGTTTTTAGATATCAAAAGATTAACCAATGTTGTGCAATGTTGACAGGAGTATAAGGACACGCAAGTTTAATGCAATCTTACCTAGATGGGTATACCATGACCGGAGCAGTTGTAGAAGCACATGCAACTACCATGGCCGTCTCATGGTCCTGTATGGCACTCTTCTTTCTCCTCTTCTTTGGTGGCCCCCTTAAAACAAAACAGGGTTATAAAATCAGAAAACATAAATTCAGGAAAAGTAAATACAAGAAAAGTAAATACATGCAGTAAATACAGGAAAAGTAAATACCTTTCAAGAAGCATAGCTGCCTTTTGTTCAGGATCACCATCTCTACAACTGTGCCAATGGTGCCCATATCGTTTACAGATTGGGCATTTGTGAGCCCCTTTTGACCTTTCTTCGGATCCTTTGTATCTATTCTTTCTTCGTCTCCCCGCTACGCTCTTTAGTATAGGTGGTTCTAGGAAGAAGCCATGATCACCTTTGGGCCATTGAGACTTGTCAACCAATCTAGGAATGATATGCTCATATGCAGCCCTAAACTTTTCCACACTATAACAATCATCAACATAATCCTCTATAGACCCTCGAACATGCCCAATGAATGCAATAGCATGCACACAAGGCTGTCCATAAACCTGCCACTCTCTACAAGTGCAAGTCCACTTGCCGAGATTGACAACATGCCTATAACCACTCCCTTTACCTTTGCACTTGACTTCAATGTCACTAGTTCTTGTTACCTGAAATGTCAAACCTCTGCTCTTCTCATGCAATTGTTTCACAATGTGTGGCATAATTCTGCCTTTCCATTTCCTAGAAACCTTCCTTCTCTTATGCCACATGATCATTTGCTCGTGCCTCATCTTGTCAATGAATTCTGGAAGATGCATTCCTTTGTAAGGCTTGATCCATTTGTTGAAGGATTCAGCAAGATTATTGGTCACATAGTCCACCTTTGAGAGTGTCGTGAACTGGCTCCTGGTCCATAACCTTATGTGATTCTTTTGCAAGTAGGATATTGCTGTTGGCCTTGCTTGTTGAATAGCTGTTATGTGCTTGTTAAAATGATAAGAATTCCATGCATATGCGGCTGGCCAAAGATGATCATCATATACCTTGCCTCGAACCTTCTCGCTCCAAGCGATACTTCATGATCAATGACAAAAGAGCTACCAGGGCAAGACTTATCAATTTCTGCCTTGTAGCTATACAACTTGTCAAAACTTTGATCCCATGACCCATATAACTCCTCAAGTGCTTGCTCCTTTCCATTGTATACCCTCTTGTAGGGCACGGTCATATGGTACTTTTCACTGATCTTGGTCTGCAATGCAATGGGTCCCAAACTAGAATCTTCATGGATCCAAACTTTGACTCTATCAGCCACCCAATTCTGGTTTGCATGTTTGGATGTTTCATCTTGTCTTGTGCTTGAGCATGTGTGACCATGTTTGTTTACCACCACCTTGATGCTACCCTCATCCATCCTAGCGGCATGAATTCTCCACTTGCAATTCTCATCACAACAATGGGCCCTGAATCTCGAAGGATCAGTCTTGTCAATTTGAAAATCGAATTCACGTGCAATTGCATGTTGAGCTATTGCCACTCTAAACTCATGCATGTCACTATATCTGTGCCCTCTGTCATTGGTGGATTTTCCCTATCATATGAAAAATCTGGAAGGTCAACGGGCTCGGCATCTTTAATTTCATCCTCCTCATCCTCGATATGTCATCATCGGAAGATTTTTCCCTATCGTCGGGCACAAAGTTAGGATCTTTACAAGGCACATCACTAGCATCACCTTCATTGTCACTATCATCTGAGTACATGTCTTCCTCGTTTACACCAACATGCTCATTTTCCTCAAATGGATTTGCTAAGTCAGTTCCAACATAAGGGACATCCACTCCAACACTCTCTTCTGTTGGCCATTCAGGTTTATCAGGTCTAGCATTGACATTATGAATTGTAATCCTCATCTCAATTGTTTTTTTACTACCAAACTTAGCAAGCATGTCATGGTCAGTACTTAATTCATGGATTGTTCTGTTGAACTCTTCAAAATAATGAAGTGTCACTGTTTCATTCATACGCCATGGATATTTCTCTTCAATTTCAGCAACAAAGTCTTTATAATTTGTCGTGTCAGAGTCAATGACCATATTGAACATATAGCCACTGATGCCCTCTCTAAAATGAGAGCCAACAATTTTCATGTTCATTAAAAATAATGAAGCTGCGTCCATCCTGTGAATGAACATGATACCACCATTCAGACCGCAATGAACTAAATCGATTGCTACCAATTTAAAATTTCGGGAACAAGCAATGTGCAGAAGAATTATACCCTACTAGGAGCCAAGGAGGAGGATCCGTCGCCATTCGGGTTGCCGCCGGTACTTGATGTGCTCCCGTCGCCACCGATCTGGCATCCGCCGCCGCCTTTGGGGGTGCTTGCTGCGGTGCTCCCATCGATGCAGATGTGGCAGCGGCGGGCGCCATCCTGCTGGCACTGTGGGAGGAGGGCATGGCAGAGACCGACCACTCCACCGCCGAAGGGGAGCGGCATGCGGCTCGTGTCGGTGGGACGGGCACTGCTGCTCGGGTCCGGTGGGGATGTGGGATGGGGGCGTGGGGACCAGCGGCGGAGAGGCTGCTCGGCGGCGGCTTCCGTCGATGGCGGCTAGGTCAAGATGCAGGTCATGGGGACTAGGGAACGAGCGCTAGGTCGTGCGGATGGGGATGGATGCAGGTCGAGCGCAACTGGCCAATTTTTTTATCTTAGTTTCATTTTTTTAACATATGGCTCAAAGGGTACAATGGTCTTTACTTGAAAAAACTGACATCACGTGAGAGCTTCTACACAGTCAACTAACAGTCAACTAGCGGTAGTGGCATATATGTACGCGGTGCAAAATTTCGGTGGCATATTTAGGGGAGGGAAATTTTCAATGGCATATGCAGATACAGGCAAGTTTTGAGTGGCATATATGGAATTCACCCAAATATAAGACTTTGGGAGGAATGGGAAATGTCAGGAACACTGGGGATATGACCAGCGGCTACGCGGAGGCTGAACTGTTAGAAGCGTCAGGATTCTTCAGTGCATCCAACAGCTTACGTCTGAATATTACAAGCGGCCGTCTCGCCGAGAGATTCTTCACATTAAATCATTAATAATTAGCAACAAGACAAAGAAACGTGTAGGAAGGAGGCAGGAGATATTCGGTCGTCAGATATTCCTAACAGCCAAGCCATGGAAAGCCGCCTCATCCAAAACTTAACTTCCAACAGCTCCACCTGTCAACCTCTCCCACTCCAGAATTAAAGCACACCACAAACCCAATGCAAGCAAGAAAAGATCGCCATATGGCAGTTGAAAGCGGAATAACTCGATCACTTTGCAGCAAGATATGATATGACAATGATCGATCGATGCTAGCTAGCTTCCTTTTGATCATTATTAAGTAGTACTTCATCTCAGAATCAATCAAGACTGCAAGAGCAACAGCGACGGCGCCCACTCCATCTCTTGCTTCTCCCTCGCCGCTTCTTCAGATACCCGGCAGATCAAAGCCCCGGCCTGCAAGCCTCCTCAGCTCCTCAACCTTCCATTCCCTTCCCTTCCCTCCCGACCTTGCTTGGCATCGCCGTCCACGCTTCTCGGGCAATTCCCCCGCTTCCGACGTTACCTTGCCTTGGACGCGCGCTGCATCGGCGCGACGTCCGCTAGCTATATGTGATCCTTCCAGGCCGGGGGTCGATGGCGGACCATTTCGCGGTGATGGCGGGCCGGCTGCTCACGGCGTCCACGGTGCAGTCCGCCATCGACGAGGCCTCCAATGCGGCTTCGTCTTCGACGCCGACGTGCGGTGGGGAGGCCGTGGTCGTCGAAGGTGGCGGCGGCAGGCCGAAGAGCGGCGTGCTGGTGGAATGCAGGATCTGCCAGGAGGACGGCGACGAGACCTGCATGGAGGCACCTTGCTCCTGCAAGGGCAGCTTGAAGGTAAAAACGTCTTGGCATATACGTACATTGCTCTTGTCTGCAAGCAGTACCTGGATTGAATCGGTGTCTGTTTCAGTATGCTCACCGGACATGCGTCCAGAGGTGGTGCGACGAGAAGGGGGACACCATATGTGAGATATGCTTGCAGGTGAAGTTCAAATTCGAATTTCGGTTTCTCTAGCTAGTAACTTTGTCCACATGCCTGACGAACTAATGATCATCTCTAGTCATGTAAGAGTGTGGATAATTGCATGCTATCATCCACTGACATATATAGACTGTATTTGTTGATGATAAAACAGCAATTCACACCAGACTACAAGGCTCCTTGCAAGCTGTTTCAGCAGGGAAGAAACTCCATCTTCTTCAGGTACCAATAATTCCTAATGCTTCACCTGTCAAACATATGACATCTGACAAATGGATCATCTGATGCTCTTCTCATTAGCAGAACCCCTGCGTACATCCAAGCACAGGCCCGGAGCTCTTCCACCTCGACGAGCTACGAGTATGATCGCCAAACTTCCACCCCAAAGGCTGTAATCTGTTGCCGCATAATTGCTATAACTGTAAGTGCCGGTGAAACATACAGACATCCGTTGTTTCGTTCGATGGCATGTAAAAATAACAGCCTGAAACATTGTTGCAACCTCAGCTGATGCTTCTCCTGGTGCTCCATGACGCCATCTCGGTCTACCTCGGCGAACAAGGCGTCTACACCGTCGCACTGGTCACCGTAAGTGAGGCTCCAGAAATATGGAGACAATCCACACGTTTTCCCTAGACTAGATGCATACATATGGAACCCAGCTAATGTAACCTTGTGTATTTGCAAAATTTTGTTTTTGTGGAACCAGCTGCTGATGCTTAGAACTGCTGGAATTGTGATACCGGTCTACATCATCTTGGTCGCGGTGACCGAACTGCTTTATCGGCGCAGCGAGTGGCAGGTTTGTAAAACCATCTACTAGATCCTAATACTGGAATGTTTATGAAGTTTCTGGCTGAAATGGAAATGGAACGCAATGCAGGCTATGCATGGTCAGGTTTCAGAACCAGAAGCCGCAGGGAGCACGCAGCCGGTGCCAATTCCGCCGCAGCAACAGCGTGTGGTTATCACTATCCAGTAGTGCACCAAGGGAAACATATATGGACATCAGTCGTCAAGTATGGCACCTGGATGCGGTTTTGAGCTTCAGGTGTGCCATCATGTTGGCATAAGAGATGGAGGATGTGTACATAATATTTGTGAGTTGTGGCTGTACGTATATGATCTTCGGAATACCTGTGTATATCGAAAGAAAAATGCATATACACATACATGGACACTCGCTTCACAAGCTATGAAGATGGAGTGTGCCTCCTGTACATGACAAGAGACAGGAGTACAAGATGATGTAGGAATTTTAGACTTGTGCAATGTACATTCGATGCGCAGAGAAAATGAGAAATCACTCTGTCGCCTACATTGTTGTTATTGTTGCTCGACAATTCGCCAGTTCCAAATGCTTGCTTGTGTAAAGGTATATCAGCCTCTAGGTGCACTACCATGCTGTCGTCGACAACACAAATTTCGATACCATAGACAGAGTACATCCGATATAAAGTCGCAAGACTTAAGGATTAACACTTAGTTCAAAATTTCATGGTTCAAATGGCATCAACAGTTCATCCATGTCCAGCAATCAGATCACAACTATATGGTAAAAACAGAACTACATTTTGAGCCTATAACAAGGTGCAAGTTAGGTCATCATGCTTCTCTAAGTTTTTCATCTGTAAATGACAGCTCCAACACTGGATTTTCATCTGTGAGCTACTTACCAAGATTTTTAACCCATCCAAGAAATATACATTCACGGAGGCCACCTCTGATGAAGTGCACGGTGAGCAACCGGTGGGCTGTTTTTCAGTTCCAGTTCTTTCTTTGCCTGTAAAATCGACAAGTAGAACCTAATCACTTCTCTATGATTTGAATTCGTGACACGCACACAGCAATGAATGATATCCTACCAACCTAAAATGGTCTAATCATATTTTCTTTAAAGAGTGTAAGCAGTGCAGAGTACTTTCTGTTCTTCTGCTGGGTTCTCCAGAAGCAAGCTAGTGCCCCAAATGTACAACTGGCAACTGCAACACCCAGGGCAGCTCCAATTGGGACTCTTGCAGCATGCGAGGAGGAGGCATCGTCAGCAAGTGCCGCCCCTACTTGCGTCCTCCCTTGAAGAGACTCCATATAGGTTTCTTTATAGGATGATACGAGCGTCTTCCCATAGTAGTTAACCAAGAATGGAAACACTTCATCCTCATTCCAGTCAACCTGCAAGGCCCCGTCACTCGTCCTGCTTGAAGAACGATAGCAAGATGGGCAGAGTGCCTTTGGAGGCCAGATAGCCTTAGGAAATGATGGATCGCCAGTCCCCATATCCTTTTCTTCTTTCATCAACCTCTCATTAACTTTGTTATGCGTGCTCCATAGCCAGAGGCTGAGATCACGGGCTGACTTGAAGGGAACTGACACACTACAAGCAAAGGCCACAGTCAGGCATGTAGTAGATTTTTTGTTTTTAAAACAACAATGTAGTAAAACAAAGTTTGTTGCAAACCTTGAGCACATATCATAGAAGTGTTTGCGGCATTCCTCACAGATGAAGAAATTGTGTATGAAATCACATATTGATGTAAAGGTTGATTGGCTTTCTCCGTCCCCAATTTGGACAGTAAGTGAATGCAGCAAAACCCATAGACCACAGCTGATTAAGTTCATGAGATATTAAGTTGTCAATAACAACATTTTTCATCTGCCTGTCCGACAGCCTACTTTAATTAAAAAAATGTACATAAAAGAGTCCGCATAATACCAAAAAAATAAAACTGCACCAAATGAAAATTATCCAGAGAGCAGACGTCACCTAAATCCTCTTGTTTCACTTTTACTTCCACGACAGAACATCTGCAGCAAAAACAAAAATAAGAAGAGCAAATCTGAACTAAAAAAAATGAAAAACACATACACAATACATTCTTTGTATCCTTTTAGTTAAACAACTATGGGAAATAAAAATTGGCTCTACAAGGAAGGAATCGCATGCCTAAAGCAAAGTATGGTCTGCTGACAAAATGCGTCAGATATTAGGCTAGAGTAAATCAGGACTGAACAATCTATACCTAAATAAAGCAAATCACCAGTTCAGATTATGTGTGCGTGGGATATCAACAAGATCCCAATTAAGAGAACACATAGAAAAGAAATCAGCATCAGGCTAAGCATAAGAAAGAGGACATACCCAGTAACCGCGAGGCACCTCCTTTCCACAGATCTTGTGGTTATCTGCTGCAACACTTTCCAACAATTTAGAACTGTCTTGTGAACTTAAAGAGAGGTTTGAAGGCCAGTGATCATCAAAGTTAATAAGCAGCTCAGCAGATCCTCTTCGACACCTATGATCAACAAAAACAGTTACAAAATGAACAATGCAGAATAACTATACTTCATCACTACAAATTCAAAAGAGCACCCTCATACCTCTTGGATGGATGATGAGCCACCAAAATTTGTAAAAACCTTATAAGAGAGTCACGAGTGTCTGCTTTGATCATCTACAGTTTGCAAGTAACAGTAGCAGTAGTCAGAAAAAGAGCAGCAACTAGCATGTCATTTGTGAATTTTATAATTTAACTAGAACCTTGTGCTCCAAAATTATCTGTAACGCATGAGCTGTTGCTTCCTCAACATCGTAAATTGCTTGAACAACCTAATACAACAAATTGAGTACATCAACGAAGGTTCTGAAGGACTCAATAAACTGCTTGCTAGTGCATGAAATAAGATTTTATGCAATTTGGCTCAACAAATAAATTATGCAGCTGTACCTGCTTAGGATCTGAGTTTGGAAGCACATTTTCATTCTCATATTTTTTGTCATCCAAAGTGAACGAGCTGCACATAGCATAGAGGGTATATTAATAAATCCATCATGCCTGTAATGGTAGAAATGAACGAAAAGATAGAAGCATCTAAGCAACGGAATAAGATGTTAAGCCCAAATACACACACATATGTACTTAGTTAAGAAACAGAGGTAACAAAAATAGGTGCACAAAATTTAATAGTTCGGTAGATGACATATCAACCGAACTTTTAGCAATAGTGAAATAGTTGGGAGAAAAACTTGCCTTTCCAGTTGCTTATTTATCCACTTAAGTAAACGTTCTGCTGTTCTTCCATCATCAATCAATTTTATGTCGCTTTTCTCTTGCTTCCGGTCCCACTTAGTGTTAGCAAATTTTGGTGGGGGTCCCCAAAGTAGGAAAGGATAATGGTCAACAGAAAATCTACTGCAAAGATCTACGTTCACCTGTGCTGCCAACATTCAAAAGAAATAAAACATCACTGCATGCCAATGCACACCACTGCTTGAGGGACTAATAAGTTAGCACTACAATTCAGTATATTATTGGGTTTCTGACAGAATGAGAATTAAATTATATTAAATTAAATGAGAGACAACAAATTTCACATTAGAAGAACCTCCTGTATTTCTAGCCTTCAGGTTGGCAATAACAAACAGGACAACTATAAACTGAAAATGCACATCAATACTTCTCTATGTTATTTCTCCATACAGTAACAGAACTACAATAACATTGCCTTTTAAGCTTCTTATTAGTTGTTTAGCTTGAGCAAACTGATGAAGACTATCACCCATTGCGAGAAGTACTGTACCTTTGATGCACAATCAACCCTAGCCATCAGAATTCTCCCAGGATGTGCAGCATCTGGACCGTTGAAAAGTTTCGCAACCTTCTCATAATGAGGCTGCAGGTAAGGAAGAAATCAAGATCAGCAAGTGCGGCTTTTCAGATCATAAGAATATATGATACACTCTACAACCATAGGCTCAACCTTGTAGTTTCTGCAAGCTGGACACCTGCACAAGCATGATGAGCAGTTTAGTTAGCAGAAATAAAACAAGCCAGAAATAAACGACATTAAGCAGAAATGAAATGGAGTACCAACAGGGTGTTAAGAGTATGTTTGCACAGAGGCAAGCCAGTCAATCCCTCAAGTTTTGCATGGTCAATGGTAAAATTAGTGGAGAATATGGTATGTAAGATGAATTCAAATTTGGCAAGCAGCAATTTACTAGGGACAAAAAGGATGTTCTATCAGTGAAAATTCTCTAACTGAGAGGCAGTGATATCACCCGTGTGGCCATGCCTATTAAGCAGCTAGGCATAATGATTAATAGTTGAATACCAATAGCCTAACAAGTCAAACCAAAATAAGCTTGGCAGGGAATATCTCTAGAGCACAGATTCTAGAATGAAACACAACATAGTGTTGCAGAGCACTGAAGTGTTGTGGGCTCCTAGTATGGGCTAACAAAACCATCATGTTCCAGCCAGTGGCGATTTCAGACATAACACGACGAAAGTACAGTCACACTATCCTGACACGTATGGGAAACTGCAAACAAGGTGTTAACACCATGTTCAGTAGCTGAAATCATCAGAGGCGAACTAATCATTTCCGATTTGCGAGTGGCAGATCGACAACGGCATGAAACCACGCGCCACGCCTCGGGCTATCCCGAATCCTCGATTCGTATCCATCTCGCGATTCCAGATCGAATCGAATCGAAGCGACTTTCCGTATGGAATTAAATAAGGCGCGAATCAAGCCGGGGAGCGACTGACCAGTGGGCGAAGAACTCGACGACGGCGAACCGCTCCCGCGAGGCCGTGAGGAAGGCGTCGAAGCTCGTGGCGTTGAGGTCCACGGCGTAGTCCCCCTGCGCGGCGGCCCCGGCGCCCGCCCCGTCGCCGACGCCGAGCGAGCGGAGGGCGTCCGCGCGCCCCGCGAGGGAGGATGCGACGGCGACGGCGAGGGCGAGGAGGAGGACCCGCGCCGCCGCGGGGGCCATGGATCTCTCCGGCGGGGGACGGATCTCACCGGTCCGGCGAGGCGGGGATCCGGCGATCCGCTTCGGACACCCGCGCAGCTCTCGTGCTGCGATTGGTCAGACCAGCAGTAGTATACCATACCACTAGTAACCTCCGCCTGGGGTTTAGACTTTTGGTTAGGGGAAAGCTTTTTCCCGTAATTACGCCTGCGGATTCCTAATCATGCCGTGCTACAGTGGAGTAAAAGGCCGGGGAGCAGTTATCCGTTCGCTGAGCGGTGGGTCCGGATGGGTGGGCGGGGGACATGTGGCCCACTTGTGGCGGGCTGGAGATGGGTGTGTTTCGTGTGGCTTTGCTGGGTGGGGTGGGGTTGTGTTGGGTGCTGTGCCACGTTACGCTTTTTCGCAGGTCAAACGGTGCGAATTAGGCAGCACCGTTTTGTTTGGATTGGAACGTCGCGATTTCGCCCAAGTTCGTCCTCTCTAGGTATGGCCGAAATTTATGCAAGTTTGTTTGATTGATTGAAACGGGCCTTGTGTTGTATGACCTTGGCATTTTGTTTTTATTTCCGAGATAACTTTGGCAAAATCCACAAATCTGACCTATTGATAAAATTATTTCACAAACCGAACTGTGTTTGAAAAAATTTCACTCAGCTGACCCTTTTGTGTAGCGCCTGAAATCTAGGTATCACACTATACTGTGCAGCGCCTATCTCTCAGGCGCTACACACCTAGCCAACGTCACTTCCCAGACTGACAAAAAAAATACTAAGTCAGTGTGCAACGTCTGAGAGCTAGGTGCTACACTGTATAGTGTAGCGCCTAGACACTAGACGCTGCACTACTCGAATTACAATAGCTGCAGCAGGTGGCAATAGTATTCACACGAGCGTCTAGGGATTCATGATGTACTTTTATATCATCAAATGAAACAGCGCAGCTGGCCAAGTTGGTTGTCTGGTGGTGGCAAATTTGACAATTTTGACCTCTGGGCGAAATCATTTCACGGAATGAACTGCCCGTGAAACTATTTCACACCCATGACCTTTTTGTGTAGCGCCCACCACGATGGCACCACACCCTACGGCAGCTTAGCCTAAGGCGTTACGCCCGATCCACCGTGGCAGCCACTGGCTCAAGACCCATGTAACGCCTCCAAGCTAGGCGTCACACTTGTAAAGTGCAGCGCCTAGCACGTAGGTGCTGCACTGTGACTTATCCAGCCACTTGGCTGCCCCCCCCCCTCCCCCACCCCCCCACACCACACACTCTCCCACTCTCCTCCCCGAGCTTTGCCCCCTCTCCCACTCTCTCCCCCTCAAATCCTCTCCCAAATCTTGCAAATTTGAAGGATTTGTCCGTGGATTTCAAGTCAAACCCTCCTCAAGGTAATATTCTCCGATCCTTGTTTTGATCCAAGTAAAGTTCCCATTACTCATTTGTTGCTAGTTTGGGGAAACCCTAGTTTTGTTTGGATCTAGAGATTTGCATGGAGATGTGAGATGTTTGTTTGCCAATTTCTATGATTAGGCTTTGTTAGTATGCTAGGGTTATTCTTATGGGTGTTCTTATGTTGGTGCTAGGGTTAGGTTTAGGGCTAGGGTTATGGTTATGGTTAAATTTGAAGGGATCACCGAGTTCATCATTGAGTGAAGGGATCACCGAGTTGCCTTTCACGACTAATGCGTTGTCTTGGTCTTGGGCTACCTCATCAAAGACGGTGGGGTCTTCCAAAATCTCCTCAAAGATACGCCCGGCTTGCATACCTCCACACGGGTGCTTGAAGAAACCATGAGAGATAGTTGTTGAACGCGATCGGCGGTGCTCACGGTTGGGCTCGTTTTCCAGCCCTAGCTTGCTCCACGAAGCGCTGAATCGTATGACATACTTGTTGTGATGCTTGGCCCAATCCTTGATCTTTCGCCGCTTTTCCTATCCAACCCGCAAGTTAGAAACATAATATTAGCATCATCGAAACCGTCGAGAAGCTGCTAATTGCTCAAGGTTGATTATATCTTACGGCGTGTAGCACTATGTCCGTGTCCTCCCACTCCGTGGTGTGTGGCTGGAACAAACCAAATCGACGGTACACCCGATGTGGCAGGTGAAGCTCAACCGCCCAGCTTGCATATCGATGGACACCGCATATGCCGTAGATCCCTATCCCTAGTGCACATCGATTCAAATTTGAACTCTATAGGGTTCCCAAAACTATCTCCTTTTCCATACGGTTCCCATACAACCTAAAAAATGGGATAGAATGCAAAATTGATATCGAGTTACGATGGAAGCATGATAATCACTTATGCAATGACGATTCACCTACTCAGGCGTGATCGCGTCCAGCTCACTCCTGTACAGCTTGTACATGACCGAGGGATCATTCGTCATCTCATTTAACATATCCCACTTGTAAGCCCAAGTGGGGAGCCGTAGTGGGTCGTCTTTGTCGTCCCAATCCTCGTACTTCACGGTCTTCGGTCGTCCAACCGGCAAACGCTCCCAGCTCCATATAGAAAGTGCGAGCAAAAAACCACCAATACCTCCAGATTTCACATAGCCTCCAGATTTCACATAGCCTTCTACTTACCTCCAGATTTCATATACCGGCAAACGCTCCCAGCTCCATATGGAAAGCTGCGACTCTTTCCTTCTTCTTGCCTTCTACTTCTGGTTCCCGAGGCTCCGGAGGAACCATACCGATAAGGGCAAGCATTTGCTCGCGTCACCCATCAGGATCGGTGCTCATACATAGAGGATTCCCATCGATAGGAAGACCGGTGATCATAGCTATATCCTGGAGCGTCACGGTCATCTCCCCGGTCCGAAGATGGAAACTGTGTGTCTCCGGCCTCCAATGATCAATAAGCGCGGCGAGTGTTGGAGCATTGTTGGATGGCGTCGACCGGCTGACCAACTGAATGAAAGGGAGAAGTCCTGTCTCCCTAACATACGGCGTGTACCGCTCATCATAGCGCATCCACCCAAGGTTGACCCCGTGAGCCCGAAGCTTCAGAAGTGCAAGATCCTACAAGCAAACAAACAAATCATTACATATGGGGGGTATGTGTTTGAAAAAATTGTTGGAAATATGCCCTAGAGGCAATAATAAATTAGTTATTATTATATTTCCTTGTTCATGATAATCGTTTATTCTCCATGCTATAATTGTATTGATAGGAAACTTCGGATACATGTGTGGATACATAGACAACACCATGTCCCTAGTAAGCCTCTAGTTGACTAGCTCATTGATCAACAGATGGTTACGGTTTCGACCATGGACATTGGATGTCGTTGATAACGGGATCACATCATTTGGAGAATGATGTGATGGACAAGACCCAATCCTAAGCCTTGCACAAAGATCGTAGTTCGTATGCTAAAGCTTTTCTAATGTCAAGTATCTTTTCCTTAGACCATGAGATTGTGCAACTCCCGGATACCGTAGGAATGCTTTGGGTGTACCAAACGTCACAACGGAACTGGGTGGCTATAGAGGTGCACTACAGGTATCTCCGAAAGTGTACATTGGGTTGGCATGAATCGAGGCTGGGATTTGTCACTCGTAAGCGGAGAGGTATCTCTGGGCCCACTCGGTAGGACATCATCATAATGTGCACAATGTGACCAAGGGGTTGATCACGGGATGATGTGTTACGGAACGAGTAAAGAGACTTGCCTAACGAGATTGAACAAGGTATCGGTATACCGACGATCGAATCTCGGGCAAGTACAATACCGTTAGACAAAGGGAATTGTATACGGGATCGATTGAGTCCTTGACATCGTGGTTCATCCGATGAGATCATCGTGGAACATGTGGGAGCCAACATGGGTATCCAGATCCGCTGTTGGTTATTGACCGGAGAACGTCTCGGTCATATGCGCATGGTTCTGAACCCGTAGGGTCTACACATAAGGTTCGATGGCGACGCTTAGGGTTATAAAGGAAGTTTGTATGTGGTTACGAATGTTGTTGAGTCCGGATGAGATCCCGGATGTCGCGAGGAGTTCGGAATGGTCCGGAGGTAAAGATTTATATATGGGAAGTCTTGTTTTGGTCACCGGAAAAGTTTTGGGTTTTATCGGTAGCGTCTGGGACCACCGGAGGGTCGGGGTCCACTCAAAGTGGGGCCACTGCCCCGGAGGGCTGCATGGGCCAAGTGTGGGAGGGGACCAGCCCCAGGTGGGCTGGTGCGCCCCCCACAAGGGCCCAAGGCGCCTAGGGTTTGGGGAGGGGGCGCACCCACCTAACTTGGGGGGCAAGTTTCCCCTCTCCCCCCCTTGGCCGCCACCCATAGATGGGATTGGGGCTGCCGCACCCCTTGGGGTGGAAACCCTAGAGGGGGCGCACCCCCTCCCTCTCCCCTATATATAGTTGAGGTCTTGAGGGCTGCCAACACATGAGTTTCTCTCCCTCTTGGCGCAGCCCTACCTCTCTTCCTCCTCCTCTCATGGTGCTTGGCGAAGCCTCGCAGATTGCCACGCTCCTCCATCACCACCATGCCGTTGTGCTGCTGCTGGACGGAGTCTTCCTCAACCTCTCCCTCTCTCCTTGCTGGATCAAGGCGTGGGAGACGTCACCGGGCTGTACGTGTGTTGAACGCGGAGGTGCCGTCCGTTCGGCACTAGGATCTCCGGTGATTTGGATCACGGCAGTACGACTCCTTCAACCCCGTTCTCTTGAACGCTTCCGCTTAGCGATCTACAAGGGTATGTAGATGCACTCTCCTTCCCTCGTTGCTGGTTTCTCCATAGATAGATCTTGATGACACGTGGGAAAATTTTGAATTTCGCCACGTTCCCCATGATGGCATCATGAGCTAGGTCCATTGCGTAGATTCTTTGCACGAGTAGAACACAAAGTAGTTGTGGGCGTTGATTTTGTTCAATATGCTTACCATTACTAGTCCAATCTTGTTTCGACGGTATTGTGGGATGAAGCGGCCCGGACCGACCTTACACGTACACTTACGTGAGACAGGTTCCACCGACTGACATGCACTTGGTGCGTAAGGTGGCTAAGCGGGTGCCGATCTCTCCCACTTTAGTCGGAACGGATTCGATGAAAAGGGTCCTTATGAAGGGTAAATAGCAATTGGCATATCACGTTGTGGTTTTGCGTAGGTAAGAAACGTTCTTGCTAGAAACCCATAGCAGCCACGTAAAACATGCGAGACAACAATTAGAGGACGTCTAACTTGTTTTTGCAGGGTATGCTATGTGATGTGATATGGCCAAGAAGAATGTGATGAATGATATGTGATGTATGAGATTGATCATGTTCTTGTAATAGGAATCACGACTTGCATGTCGATGAGTATGACAACGGCGAGAGCCATAGAAGTTGTCTTAATTTATTGTATGACCTGCGTGTCATTGAACCAACGCCATGTAATTACTTTACTTTATTGCTAAGCCGTTAGCCATAGTAGTAGAAGTAATAGTTGGCGAGACAACTTCATGGAGATACGATGATGGAGATCATGATGATGGAGATCATGGTGTCATGCCGGTGACGATGATGATCATGGAGCCCCGAAGATGGAGATCAAAAGGAGCAAAATGATATTGGCCATATCATGTCACTATTTGATTGCATGTGATGTTTATCATGTTTATGCATCTTATTTGCTTAGAACGACGGTAGTAAATAAGATGATCCCTCATTAAAATTTCAAGAAAGTGTTCCCCCTAACTGTGCACCGTGCGAAAGTTCGTCGTTTCGAAGCACCACGTGATGATCGGGTGTGATAGATTCTTACGTTCACATACAACGGGTGTAAGCCAGATTTACACACGCGAAACACTTAGGTTAACTTGACGAGCCTAGCATGTACAGCCATGGCCTCGGAACACAAGAGACCGAAAGGTCGAGCATGAGTCGTATGGAGGATACGATCAACATGAAGATGTTCACTGATGATGACTAGTCCGTCTCACGTGATGATCGGACGGGGCCTAGTTGACTCGGATCATGTAATCACTTAGATGACTAGAGGGATGTCTATCTGAGTGGGAGTTCATAAGATGAACTTAATTATCCAGAACATAGTCAAAAGCCCTTTGCAAATTATGTCATAGCTCGCGCTTTAGTTCTACTGTTTTAGATATGTTCCTAGAGAAAATATAGTTGAAAGTTGACGATGGCGATTATGCGGACGGAAGAAAGCTTATGTCCTTAATGCACCGCTTTCGGTGTCTTTGAACCCCAAACGTCGTCTGTGGATGTTGCGACATCGGACATACACGTTTTGATAACTACGTGATAGTTCAGTTAAACGGTTTAGAGTTGAGGCACCAAAGACGTTTTTCGAAACATCGCGAAACATATGAGATGTTTCGAGGGCTGAAATTGGGATTTCAGGCTCGTGCCCACGTCAAGAGGTATAAGACCTCCGACGATTTTCTTAGCCTGCAAACTAAGGGAGAAAATCTCATTCGTTGAGCTTGTGCTCAGATTATGCGAGTGCAACAATCACTTGAATCGGTGGGAGTTGATCTTCCAAAGATAGTGATGTTTCTCCAAAGTCATTGCCACCAAGCTGCTAGAGCTTCGTGATGAACTATAACAAATCAGGGATAGATATGATGATCCTTGAGATATTCGCGATGTTTGACACCGCGAAAGTAGGAATCAACAAGGAGCATCAATTGTTGATGGTTGGTGAAACCACTAGTTTCAAGAAGGGCAAGGGCAAGAAGGGATACTTCATGAAACGACAAATCATTCTTGCTCTAATGAAGAAACCCAAGGTTGAACCCAAACCCGAGACTAAGTGCTTACGTAATAAGGGAACAGCCTTTGGAGCAGAATTACCCTAGATACTTGGTAGATGAGAAGTTTGGCAAGGTCGATAGAAGTATATTGGATATACATTAAGTTATTGTGTACTTTACTAGTACTCCTAGTAGCACTGTGGTATTAGATACCGGTTCGGTTGATAAGTGTTAGTAACTCAAGTAAAAGGCTACGGAATAAGCGGAGACTAGCTAAAGGTGAGCTGACGATATGTGTTGGAAGTGTTTCCAAGTTTGATGTGATCAAACATCGCACGCTCCCTCTACCATCAAGATTAGTATTGAACCAGAATAATTGTCATTTGGTGTTTGCGTTGAGCATCGACATGATTGGATTATGTCTATCGCAATACGGTTATTCATTTAAGGAGAATAATGGTTACTCTATTTATTTGAATAATACCTTCAATGGTCTTGCACCTAAAGGAATGGTTTATTGAATCTCGATCATAGTAATACACATTTTCATGCCAAAAGATATAAGATAGTAATGATGGTACCACTTACTTGTGGCAATCGCCATGTAATTCATATTGGTATAAAACGCATGAAGAAGCTCCATGTTGATGGATCTTTGGACTCACTCGTTTTTGAAAAGTTTGAGACATGCGAACCATGTCTATTGGTGTATACGCATGAAGAAACTCCATGCAGATGGATCGTTTACTTGATTTTGAATCACTTGAGATATGCAAATCATACCACATGGGCAAAATAGTGAAAAGCCTCGGTTTGAGTAAGATGGAACAAGATAGCAACTTGTTGGAAGT
This sequence comes from Aegilops bicornis, assembly GCA_021605145.1. Lineage (NCBI taxonomy): Eukaryota > Viridiplantae > Streptophyta > Magnoliopsida > Poales > Poaceae > Aegilops > Aegilops bicornis. The sequence goes on from CM038669.1 coordinate 650,016,858, forward strand.
AACACATTTTGATGTGTGCAGTCCAATGAGTGCTTTGAGGCACCTATGATGGATATCGTTATGTTCTTACTTCACAGATGATTCGAGTAGATGTTGAGTATATTTACTTGATGAAACACAAGTCTGACTTATTGAATGGTTCAAGTAATTTCAGAGTGAAGTTAAAGATCATCGTGACAAGAGGATAGAATGTCTATGATATGATCATAGAGATGAGTATCTGAGTTACGAGCTTTGGCACGCAATTGAGACATTGTGGAAATTGTTTCACAATAAATACGGCATGGAACACCATAGTGTGATGGTGTGTCCGAACATCATAGTTGCACCCTATTGGATATGGTGCGTACCATGATGTCTCTTATCGAATTACCACTATCGTTCATGGGTTAGGCATTAGAGACAACCGCACTCACTTTATTAGGGCACCACGTAATTCCGTTGAGACGACACCGTTTGAACTATGGTTTGGAGAAACCTAAGTTGTCGTTTCTTAAAAGTTTGGGGCTGCGACGCTTATGTGAAAAAGTTTCATCGTAATAAGCTCGAACCCAAAACGGATAAATACATCTTCATAGGACACCCAAAACAGTTGGGTATACCTCCTATCTCAGATCCGGAAGCAAAAGTAATTGTTTCTAGAAACGGGTCCTTTCTCGAGGAAAAGTTTCTCTCGAAAGAATTGAGTGGGAGGATGGTGGAGACTTAATGAGGTTATTGAACCATCACTTCAACGGTGTGTAGCGAGTACGGGAAGTTGTTCATGTGGCACCTACACCAATTGAAGTGGAAGGCGATGATAGTGATCATGATGCTTGGATCAAGTCACTACCGGACCTCGTAGGTCGACAAGGACACGTACTACTTCAGAGTGGTACGCAATCCTGTCTTAGAGGTCATGTTGCTAGACAACAATGAACCTACGAGCTATGGAGAAGCGATGGTGGGCCCGGATTCCGACGAATGGCTCGAGGCCATAACATCCGAGAGAGGATCCATGACTTTGGAAGAAATACTTGATGGTCGTAAGGACGTTGGGTAAAGATGGATTTTAAAAGGAAGACAGACAATGATGGTAAGTATCACCATTAAGAAAGCTCGACTTGTCGTTAAAGATGTTTTCCGACAAGTTCAAGGAGTTGACTACGGTGAGGCTTTCTCATTCATAGCGATGCTAAGAGTCTGTTGGAATTATATTAGCAGTTACTGCATTATTTATGAAATCTTGCATATAGGATGTCAAAAAAACATTGTTTCCTTGACAATTTTCTTGAGGAAAGGTTGTATGTGATACAACCGGAAGGTTTTGACAATCACGAAGACGCTAACAAGTATGCGAAGCTCCAGCAATCCTTCTAAGGACTGGAGTAAGCATCTCGGAGTTGGAATGTACGCTTTGATGAGATGATCAAAGATTTTGGGTCTATACAAAGTTTATGAGAAACTTGTAACATCCAAAGAAGTGAGTGGGAGCACTATAGAATTTCTGATGAGTATATGTTGTTGACATATTGTTGATCAGAAATGATGTAGAATTTCTGGAAAGCATAAAGGGTTGTTTGAAAGGAGTTTTCAAGGAAAACCTGGATTAAGCTGCTTGAACATTGAGCATCAAGATCTATAAGGATAGATCAAAACGCTTAATGGTACTTTCAAATGAGCACATACCTTGACATGATCCTGAAGGTGTTCAAGATGGATCAGTCAAAGAAGGAGTTCTTGCCTGAGTTGTAAGGTATGAAGTTAAGAGTTAAAGCTCGACCATGGCAGAAGAGAGAGAAAGGACGAAGGCCGTCCCCTATGCTTCAGACGTAGGCTCTATAGTATGCTATAACTGTGTACCGCACCGGAAGTGTGCCTTGCCATGAGTCAGTCAAGGGGTACAAGAATGATCCAGGAATGGATCATTGGACAGCGGTCAAAAATTGTCCTTGGAGTAAATAAGGACATGTTTCTCGGTTATGGAGGTGATAAAGAGTTCGACGTAAAGAGTTGCGTCGATGCAAGCTTTAACACCTATCCAAATGACTCTGAGTAGTAAACCGGATACGTATAGTGGAGCAATCATTTGGAATAGCTCCAAGTGGAGCGTGGAAGCAGCATTTACAATATGACCTAGAGATTTGCGAAGTACATAGGGATCTGAATATTGCAGACCCGTTGACTACAACCACTCTCACAAGCATAAACATGATCAAACCTAGAACTCATTGAGTGTTAATCACATAGTGATGTGAACTAGATTATTGATTCTAGTAAAATCTTTGGATGTTGGTCACATGGCAATGTGACCTGTGAGTGTTAATCACATGGCGATGTGAACTAGATTATTGACTCTAGTGCAAGTGGGAGACTGTTGGAAATATGCCCTAGAGGCAATAATAAATTAGCTATTATTATATTTCCTTGTTCATGATAATCGTTTATTATCCATGCTATAATTGTATTGATAGGAAACTTCGGATACATGTGTGGATACATAGACAACACCATGTCCCTAGTAAGCCTCTAGTTGACTAGCTCGTTGATCAACAGATGGTTACGGTTTCGACCATGGACATTGGATGTCGTTGATAACGGGATCACATCATTAGGAGAATGATGTGATGGACAAGACCCAATCCTAAGCCTAGCACAAAGATCGTAGTTCGTATGCTAAAGCTTTTCTAATGTCAAGTATCTTTTCCTTAGACCATGATATTGTGCAACTCCGGATACCGTAGGAATGCTTTGGGTGTACCAAACGTCACAAATGGCTGGGTGGCTATAAAGGTGCACTACAGGTATCTCCGAAAGTGTACATTGGGTTGGCACGAATCGAGGCAGGATTTGTCACTACGTGTAAGCGGAGAGGTATCTCTGGGCCCACTTTCGGTAAGACATCATCATAATGTGCACAATGTGACCAAGGGGTTGATCACGGGATGATGTGTTACGGAACGAGTAAAGAGACTTGCCGGTAACGAGATTGAACAAGGTATCGGTATACCGATGATCGAATCTCGGGCAAGTACAATACCGTTAGACAAAGGGAATTGTATACGGGATCGATTGAGTCCTTGACATCGTGGTTCTCCGATGAGATCATCGTGGAACATGTGGGAGCCAACATGGGTATCCAGATCCCGCTGTTGGTTATTGACCGGAGAAACGCCTCTGGTCATATACGCAGATGGTTCCCGAACCCGTAGGGTCTACACATAAGGTTCGATGACGCTAGGGTTATAAAGGAAGTTTGTATGTGGTTACCGAATGTTGTTTGGAGTCCCGGATGAGATCCCGGACGTCGTGAGGAGTTCCGGAATGGTCCGGAGGTAAAGATTTATATATGGGAAGTCCTGTTTTGTTTCCGAAAAAGTTTCGGATTTTATCGGTAACGTACCGGGACCACCGGGAGGGTCCCGGGGGTCCACCAAGTGGGGCCACCGGCCCCGGAGGGCTGCATGGGCCAAGTGTGGGAGGGGACCAGCCCCAGGTGGGCTGGTGCGCCCACAAGGGCCCAAGGCGCCTAGGGTTTGGGGAGGCGCACCCACCTAACTTGGGGGGCAAGTTTCCCCTCTCCCCCCTTGGCCGCCACCCATAGATGGGATTGGGGCTGCCGCACCCCTTGGGGTGGAAACCCTAGAGGGGGCGCACCCCCTCCCTCTCCCCTATATATAGTTGAGGTCTTGAGGGCTGCCAACACATGAGTTTCTCTCCCTCTTGGCGCAGCCCTACCTCTCTTCCTCCTTCTCTCCCCCGGTGCTTGGCGAAGCCTTGCAGGATTGCCACGCTCCTCCATCACCACCATGCCGTTGTGCTGCTGCTGGACGGAGTCTTCCTCAACCTCTCCCTCTCTCCTTGCTGGATCAAGGCGTGGGAGACGTCACCGGGCTGTACGTGTGTTGAACAGCGGAGGTGCCGTCCGTTCGGCACTAGGATCTCCGGTGATTTGGATCACGACAATCACGACTCCTTCAACCCCGTTCTCTTGAACACTTCCGCTTAGCGATCTACAAGAGTATGTAGATGCACTCTCCTTCCCTCGTTGCTGGTTTCTCCATAGATAGATCTTGGTGACACGTAGGAAAATTTTGAATTTCTGCTACGTTCCCCAACAAAAATAACACGAAATTCATAACACCGGCAACTTTCATTATTACCCGCTGCTTCACCGCCATAGCGTACGACCGGTGTTGTAGGTCCCAATGATCATTGAGAAGCCAAACCATTCTAACAATTTGCAAGAAAGCTTTTCTTGTCAACACGATTATCTTTTGAATACAAAAAAACTAAAGTACGGCTACTACATGCAAATTTCAAAGCATATGTATCCAAACCATTCTTGCCAATACAAATGTGATTTCAATAAACTAAACTAAGCCTACTTCATGCAAGATTCAATACAAATATCTTTTCCATATAAATAAAATGTCAACCTATGTATTCCAAACTGTATAAATAACATGTCAACCTATGTATCCAAACCACATTCTAATCTAACAAGGGTTCCCCATATCTAATACATGCAAGATTCAAACAAAAGTTCCCCAAATCTAATACATGCAAGATTCAAACAAAGGTTCCTCAAATCTCCGAAATAGCATACATTCTATGGATAGAAAGAAAGGGATCGGAGAAAAGTACCTTCTAGGATGGATTGGTGAAGGAATCCATGGGCCAAATCAGATCTGAAGGATTTGGGAGAGGGATTGAGAGGGGAGAGGAGAGGCTGCCGCCGTGACTTCTTACAGTTCTCAGAACTGGTGGCAATGGGGTGGGTGGGGAGGAGAGGGCCTTGTGGCTGGATGTAAGTCACAGTGCAGCGCCCGAGGGCTAGGCGCCATACTCTACGGTGCAACGCCTAGCTCGGAGGCGTTGCACTGCTGGGTGCAGGCTCAGGGGCTGCCACGGTGGACTGGCGTGCAACGCCCCTGAGCTAGGCGCTGCACCATAGGGTGTGGCGCCGTCGTGGCGGGCGCTACACAAAAAGATCATGGGTGTAAAATAGTTTCACGGGCAGTTCATTCCATGAAATGATTTCGCCCAAAGGTTAAAATTGTCAAATTTGCCTCTGGTGGTTAACCGTGTTGGAAATAAACGTAGCAACCCTAGCACTAGTACTACCTAGCAACGCGCGATGCATATAAACTACTCTGTGTGTGGCTAGTAATTTATGCTTGGTGCTTGTCGTCTTCCTTCCTCGGGCGTAAGCATAAATATAAAGCTGTGCTATACAACGTACGAGATGATAAGAGTGCGAGCTGCTGCACCTATTGTAATTCAAATCGTGCAGCGCCTAGTGTCTAGGCACTACACTGTATAGTGCGGCGTCTAGATCTTAGGCGTTGCACACTAATTTTGTATTTTTCAGGCAGTCTGGGGTGCGACGCTGGCTAGGCGTATAGCGCCTAAGAGGTAGGCGCTGCACAATGTTGTGTGACGCCTAAATGTCGAGTGCTACACAAAAGGGTCAGCTGAGTGAAATTTTTTCAAACATAGTTCAGTTTGTGAAATAATTTTGTCCATAAATCAGATTTGTCATTTCTGCCGATAACTTTTGATCTATTTATCAGGGCAGTATAAAGAACACAGAAAAAAATATCCATATCATACACCATCAAGCAATAACTACAAAGCACCGGAGTGAATCGGAGGCACGCCACCGTCATCGCGCATCCCTCATCAGAGTCTGGTCAAATTTATTGTGGTAGATAGTTGGGAATTCATCATGTTAAGACCCCATAGAACCAGCACACTAGAATAACAACTGTCGCAGAACCCAACATGTAGGTCGAAATGATCCAACCTGTAGACACATAAATGAAGACAGACAAAGACTGAATCCAAATAGATCCCGAACACGAACACTAACCGAATCCCGCAAGATCCGTCGGCGCCACACCTCCACACACCCTCCGACAGTGCTACACGCATCACCAAAACGGAGGCTAGATAGGGAGAACGTTATTCCATCTTCAGGGAGCCGTCGTCGTCGCCTCGTCTTCCTGAGTTGGACACACCCTAGAGGAACTCAAAAAATACCAACAAATGGAGCAAGATCCATCCCGCTAGCAAGGCCCAGGGTCCACCACGCCTCCATGGCCCTAGGGCCACCGGAGACAAGGTGGACCGGCGGTGCCAGCGGAAGGCACATGGACCCTAAGCTTCTTTTCTTTCTTTAAGAAGAAGTGGCGGCTGTGTTGCGTCTCAATCGCGGACTTCGTGTATGTTAACAAGCCTTGTCCACTTCGTCCCCCACCTCTCACCGTTGCAGGATCTATGACATGGGCTCTTCGAATTTTCTCCTATTTATTTTGATGGCGATGCCGACCGTCGATGCCCTACCTCGAGGATAATTGCTTTTTTACACCCTCAACCAAGTGTCTTACTGTTGAGGGCTGTTGAGGGCGTCACTAGCAGCTCATTATTTGTTTTATTAATTGAAAATTATAAAAAAGGAGAGAGAAGGCTAAACTCTACACCTAGAAACAAAACATTCAATAGCATGTTTTTTCACAAACTGAGAGTAACTTAGATGGTTAGGTTCCTTGTGGTAGAACCAACCGACCAGAATTCAAGTTCTAGACTTGACATTGGTGCTTGCATTTCAAATATTTTTTCAGGCTTTCTAACGATGTTCATTTAATGGGAGAAGACATTTCCGTCAACTACAAAGACGTCTATGGTGACCTCGTTAGTCTTAAGATGTTGTGTTGGCTTGGTATCTCGAAGGTGCTCATAGGGGTAAAGTGTGTGTATGCACACTTTTATATGGGTGAGTGTATGTGAGCATCTACCTCTATGTATTTAGAAAGATACTGATTTAATCTTAGGCATGTGAAAGAAGCAACGACCTTTATTACACCTAGGCAAGTCCCCTCTCAATCGGAAATTCGTATGGTCATGCAGGTGCCAGGGCACGCACCTGCCAAGTGCTCCATGCCGCTTGTTTGCTTCGCGGTTCGCGAAGTACTTGGATGCCGCACGAGGGCACAATAAGTTTTAAGTTTCAATCATTGGAACTTAAGATTTTTCAATTGAAACTTGCGATTTTCTTGCTCACTCTTACCAAGTTGCATAGAAAATTTTTAAGACAATTTTTTTGTCGGTCATAGGCACAAAATTCGTTCGACGTCCCAAGCGGAACTTACTTTAATAGTTGTGTCTTAAGGCCACAAGGCCCGCAAAAGCCCAACGTTTCTCGTTGTGTGTCTCTCTCCAAGTCACAATCCCCCGATAGCCCTATCAACCATGCATAGTCCAGAGAGGGTTGTGGATGATTGAAGATCACACAAAGATGGCATGACATAAGTTGATTCATATGCTTACTGAAGCAATCAACAATGTGAAAGTCACCACCTTGATGGTGGAGCATGTTACAGACCTGCTGAAGATGGCATGCTTCGTTGACCAAGCTCTCTCAGTGCGACGGGAATGAGATGACATCTAGTTGTCGTATTTTTTCTCATCATGACCATTGTAACTGGTAGACCGAGATATTATTTATATTGGTTATCAATTATTTATATTGAACATGTTTAGTTTTTACTCATTCTCTCAGCATACCATCTTTATAATTATACTTTTCTATTATATTAAGAAAATATAGTCATGTAAAAGTGTCTCTAAATATTAATATAAACACTATTTTCATTGAAACTCTGATATCCAAACATCGCAAAGATATTTGCACAAAACTCAAAAGCATATTGCACAAGGAAATTGATGTTACTTTCTTTTTATTTTCAAAATTTCTATTTAAAACCTTATGCTAAAGTAAAATCCTCTAGGCCAAAGCAAATAAAAACAAAAAGCTCGTCCAGTAAATGGGAAATCCCATCTTGACTAACCATACCTCACATCTTTGCTTCATGACAAACAAATGAGTAATCTTTATAACTATCAGGTTACAAAGTAGCATTTGCTAACCCAAGCAAAACACTACGCAGATAAGTACAAATGGCAATGTCAGGCATAAGTACATAACATACACATTGGACGAGACCTATATGTTATCACCGTGCCTCAATTAAGTCGGTGCAACTCCACGTTCTCTAATGTGTTCTCATATAAATGTCTTGATAGATCAATGTCCATGACCATTCAAAGAGTGTCATCAATAAACACACATGTCGATCTAATATTATCGTGTGTCCTCGTGTTTCGCATATTCTATTCCCAAGTGACAACTCTCCTATGACCAGAATGAGTGATGGGGGAGAGAGCGGTGGTTGCAGTTGCTTGAAGATCACACGAAACCAACATAACAAACAGTTAATTCATTTGACCATGAGAAGTTGTCATTTTGATGATGCATCACTTGTAGACCTGCTCAACATGGTGAGTGTCGTGGTTTTGTCACAGCAGATGTCCTCATGAAAGGACCAAGTCATGAGGCCATCGCAACTAGGTGGTAGCTTGAACGAGGTTGATTAGAAACGAGGAACGTGAGTTTTACCCAAGTTCGGCCCCTCATGGTGGAGGTAAAAGCCTACTCCTACTTTATTGATATAGATGCCGATTACAAGAATGTTCTTTATCTCCATATCTCTTGAGAGAGTGTAACCTCCCCTTTGGGTTCTAGGAATTCCCCTTTATATAATAGGACGAGTCCCTGGCTATAGAGAAGATTCTGGGTTGGTCGTACTCTTAACTTGTATCCAGTTAGGAAAGTCTCTCCTGGGTCTCTTCGTGAATCGGCCCACAGAGCTCATGTGAGAGTCGACACCCATATGACGGGTCTCATTTTGGGCCTTCGGTCTTTCCTCTTATTTAGCTTCATCACGACCCGAAGGTGGGGTGACTCCCAGAGCATACAAGCTCAAAGTCGAGTCACACTAATGCTGGGTCTTATTCGTGGAGAATATCCCCAACAATGAGGTTCATGGAACTCAGTGATAGGAGATGCCACATAGCTTTTGTTTGTCTCATCCTAATCGTTGTAACCAGCAAATTAAAATAATTGCAAGACTAGGGAGGGCCAAAATAAATAGTTTTACTTATTTATATTGAACTTATTTATTTTTTGTACTCATTCTCTCAACATACCATCTTCGCAATTATATGTACTTATATTAAATTTGGCAATTTTAGTCACGTAACAAAGAGTTTTAAAATATTAGTATAAAATATGTTCATTAGAACTCTACTATCCGTCCATTTGCACAAAACTTAATATTGTTGCGCAAGGAAATTCATATTAGATGTTTATTTGTAAAAACACATTAAAACCTTTCATTAAATTGAAATTCTCTAGGCTAGAGAAGTTTACAGAATGCATATCCTCACAAATTAGTTGTGCCACTTAGATGAATTGTAGTTATGTATATATGTGTGTGCGGTTGTTTATATCTCAGTAATCATTAAATATCTTAACAAAGGGCATAAAAATATATGGTCAAATATCTTGATAGAGCTATTTGCAGTGTATGATTGCATATAACCTTTGCTAGTAAATAAAAATGATGACAACCCTATAGGCGATTCCCATGGAGTCCCCAAACAAACAGGAGCATGCCCAACGTCTTAAAAATAAGTAAACTACCAATGGGGACTTGGGGAGTGACGCCTAAGATGAAAGCCTTCAAAGATGGCGGACGGGACTTGGAGATACAAACTTGAAGGGCATGACTAGATAACATGACTATATAAGAAGACAGATGCCTTACAAAATACAAAGCCAACACATATCGCACATGCCAACAGTCTCGAAGCATTGGCAAGCAGTAGATTGAATATTTCCACTTTTAGTCCTCCCATGTAAATCTTTTAGATTATCCACTAGAACAATGCCCGTGCGTTGCAACGGGATATAAATATTCTAAACGTTAGTACGTTAGCTTATGATTTACCTGCCTATAATATTCTAGACGTTCATCAAATTTTGTCTGTGATTTACCTTATATTTTTATCAGAAGTGATTTACCTGCCCATAGTATATGTTCATCCAATTCTGTCATGATTTACCTTAAATACTTAATTGTATTTTGATCACAAGTTTGATAAGTAAATTAAAGTGGAATTGGTTCATAAGGTAAGTAAATTAAGATGATTAATTATTATACGGGAAAGGTTGGACGAAGGGTGGTGGGAAGAATGGTGAAACGGAAACCTTACGTTTTTCTAAGTAGTATGTAGAGATTACATATAAGTGTGTGTCTAGGGGATTGGTACATTGTAGAATTGCTAATGCTTATTTTGATATGTGTATGATTACTTTGATACTAGGTTGTGCGATGATCACCTACAACATACTCTATGACTGTTGCCTAATTGAAGGGACCGGGCACACACTTTATTTAGAAAATTAGTGACCTTCATATGATGTGTTGGTATCAGCGAGGAGCAATGTCACGGGTGGTCACAACACTCGAACCATCGATCTGATCTATCGATCTTAATTACCAAGCCGTCCTGCGAGCAATGGTAATGGAAGGAGAACAACAATGTTGAATAAGTATAGCGTGACGAGTTCAACTATTTATAGATGACATGCCTACCAAGTGTTTGAGACGACCAACATCATCACATTAGAGGTAATAAATGTTGGGGAACGTTGCATGGAAAAACAAAAAAATTCTATGCACGCGTAAGATATATCCATGGAGATGTATAGCTACGAGAGGGGGAGAGAATCTATACGTACCCTTGTAGATCACTAAGCGGAAACGTTTATAAACGTGGCTGATGTAGTCGTACACCTTCACGATCTGTCCCGATCAAGTACCGAATGTACGACACCTCTCGTTCAGCACATGTTCAACTCGATGACGTCCTCGCCTTCTTGATCCAGCAAGAGGGGCGAAGTAGTAGATGAGTTCCGGCAGCACGACGTCATGGTGACGGTAGTGGTGAAGAACAATCTCCGCAGGGCTTCGCCAAGCACAACAGAAACTATGATGGAGGATAAACTAGAGGGGGCGGGGTTGCCGGCACACGGCTCGGTGAATCTTGGTGTGTTCTGGGTGCTAGCGCTGCCCCTCTATTTATATGTTGAGCCTTGGGGTCGTTTCTTGAAGAAAGAGCCTCCTCAAAGTTGTTTTGGCACGCAAGGCAAGAGTCCTTCTCAGACTCCAGGAACATACGCTAGGGTCCTCGGCGTCTAACCCATATGCCAGGGACCCTGGCGTCTGGCCCCTGGCCTTCGTAAAACTTCCTTTTGCACCTTCCTAAAGCCCCGTGGGTTTTACCCCTTGGCCCAAATAAAGTGTTCTCGCACCAGAACATTTCGAGAAACATCTGAAACCCCTTCCAGACACAAAATGATGTTATCCCATATATCAATCTTTACCTCCGGACTATTCCGGAGCTCCTCGTCATGTCCGTGATCTCATCTAGGACTCCGAACAACATTCGGTCACCAACAAGCATAACTCATATAATAATATATCATCAACGAACGTTAAGCGTGCAGACCCTACGGGTTCGAGAATGATGTAGACATGATCGAGACGCTTCTCTGATAAGTAACCAATAGCGGGACCTGGATGCTCATATTGGTTCCTACATATTCTACAAAGATCTATACCGGTCGAACATTTATGACAACATACGTAGTTCCCTTTGTCCGTCGGTAATTTCCTTGCCCGAGATTCGATCGTCGGTATCTCCATACCTAGTTCAATCTCGTTAGCGGCAAGTCTCTTTACTCGTTCCGTAATACATCATCACATAACTAACTCCTTAGTCACATTGCTTGCAATCTTCTTGTGATGCTGAATTACCGAGAAGGCCCGGAGATACCTCTCCATCATACAGAGTGACAAATCCCAGTCTCGATCCATGCCAACTCAATAGACACCTTCGGAGATACCTGTGGAGCACCTTTATGATCACCCAGTTATGTTGTGATGTTTGATAGCACACAAGGCATTCCTCCGGAGTCCGGGATTTGCATGATATCATGGTCGAAGAAACATGTATTAGACATTAAGAAAGCAGTAGCAATAAACTGAATGATCATATGATATGCTAACGGTTGGGTCTTGTCCATCACATCATTCTCCTAATGATGTGATTCCGTTATCAAATGACAACTCATGTCTATGGTTGGGAAACCTTAACCATCTTTGATCAACGAGCTAGTCTAGTAGAGGCTCACTAGGGACACGGTATTTGTTTATGTATCCACACATGTAGTTAAGTTTTCGGTTAATACAATTCTAGCATGAATAATACAAACTTTATCATGATTAAGGAAATATAATAATAACCATTTTATTATTGCCTCTAGGGCATATTTCCATCAGTCTCCCATTTGCACTAGAGTCATTAATCTAGTTCACATTGCCATGTGATTAACACCCAAAGAGTTCACTAGAGTCAATAATCTAGTTCACATCACCATGTGATTAACACCCAAAGAGTTCTAAGGTGTGATCATGTTTTGCTTGTGAGAGAGGTTTTTAGTTAACGGGTCTGCAACATTCAGATACGTGTGTAGTTTGCAAATATCTATGTCTACAATGCTCTACATAGAGATACTCTAGCTAATTGCTCCCACGCTCAATACGTATCCAGATTGAGACTCAGAGTCATCCGGATCAGTGTCAAAAGCTTGCATCGACGTAACCCTTTATGACGAACTCTTTATCACCTTCATAACCGATAAACATTTCCTTAGTCATCTTTAGGTACCTAAGGATAATTTTGACCGTTGTCCAGTGATCCACTCCTGGATCACTGTTGTACCTCCCTGCCAAACTTATGGCAAGGCACACATCAGGTCGGGTACACAACATGGCATACATTATAGAACATATGGCTGAGGCATAGCAAATGACTTTCATTCTCTCTCTATCTTCTGTTGTGGTTGGGATTTGAGTCTTACTCAATTTCACACTTTGCAACAGAGGCAAGAACCCTTTCTTTGACTGGTCCATCTTGAACTTCTTCATAACTTTGTCAAGGTATGTGCTTTGTGAAAGTCCTGTTAAGCATCTCGATCTATCCCTATAGATCTTCATGCCCAATATATAAGCAGCTTCACCGAGGTCTTTCATTGAAAAATTCTTATCCAAATATCCTTTTATGCTATCCAAAAATTATATATCATTTCCAATCAGCAATATGTCATCCACATACAATATTAGAAATGCGACAGAGCTCCCACTCACTTTCTTGTAAATACATGCTTCACCATCAATCTGTATAAAACCAAATGCTTTGATCACCTCATCAAAGCGTTTATTCCAACTCCGAGATGCTTGCACCAGTCCATAGATGGATCGCTAGAGCTTGCACACTTTGTTAGCACCTTTAGGATCGACAAAACCTTCCCGCTGCATCATATACAACTCATCCTTAAGTAACCCGTTAAGAAATGCAGTTTTGACGTCCATTTGCTAGATTTCATAATCATAAAATGCGGCAATTGCTAACATGATTCAGACAGACTTAAGCATCATTACGGGTGAGAAAGTCTCATCGTAGTCAACCCCTTGAACTTGTCAAAAACCTTTTACAACAAGTCGAGCTTTGTACACAGTGATATTACCATCAGCGCATGTCTTCCTGTTGAAGATCCATTTATTCTCAATGGCTTGCCGATCATCGGGCAAATCCACAAATTCCACACTTTGTTCTCATACATGGATCCTATCTCAGATTTCATAGCCTTAAGCCATTTTTCGGAATCTGGGCTCATCATAGCTTCTTCATAGTTCGTAGGTTCGCAATTGTCTAACAACATGACTTCCAGGACAGGATTACCGTACAACCTTGGTGCGAAACATGTTCTGGTCGACCTACGAGGTTTAGTAGTAACTTGATCTGAAGTTTCATGATCATCATCATTTGCTTCCTCTCTAGTTGGTGTATGCATCACGGGAACAGTTTTGTCCGACGTACTATTTTCCAATTTGGGAGCAGGTACAATTACCTCATCAAGTTCTACTTCCTCCCACTCACTTCTTTTGAGAGAAACTCCTTCTCTAGAAAGGACCCATTCTTAGCAACAAAGGTTTTGCCTTCGGATTTGTGGTAGAAGGTATACCCAATAGTTTCTTTCGGATATCCTATGAAGACGCACTTCTCCCGCTTTGGGTTTGAGCTTATCATGCTGAAGCCTTTTGACATAAGCACCGCATCCCCAAACTTTAAGAAACGACAACTTTTGTAGCCCGATGGCATTGACTAAAGAACTCTATCAATAACACTCTCAACTGGAAGATCAATTCCCAGCTGAGTTAGTGGTTATGATACCCAGACATTTTAAGTATGTGTTCACTGACAGAATTGTTCTCCTCCATCTTACTGTTGGAAATATGCCCTAGAGGCAATAATAAAAGGATTATTATTATATTTCCTTGTTCATGATAATTGTCTTTTATTCATGCTATAATTGTATTATCCGGAAATCATAATACACGTGTGAATACATAGACCACAATATGTCCCTAGTGAGCCTCTAGTTGACTAGCTCGTTGATCAATAGATAGTCATGGTTTCACGACTATGGACATTGGATGTCGTTGATAACGGGATCACATCATTAGGAGAATGATGTGATGGACAAGACCCAATCCTAAGCATAGCACAAGATCGTGTAGTTCGTTTTGCTAGAGCTTTTCCAATGTCAAGTATCTTTTCCTTTGACCATGAGATCGTGTAACTCCCGGATACCGTAGAAGAGTGCTTTGGGTGTACCAAACGTCACAACGTAATCGGGTGACTATAAAGGTGCACTACAGGTATCTCCGAAAGTATCATTGGGTTGACACGGATCGAGACTGGATTTGTCACTCCGTATGACGGAGAGGTATCTCTGGGCCCACTCGGTAATGCATCATCATAATGAGCTCAAAGTGACCAAGTGTCAGGTCACGGGATCATGCATTACGGTACGAGTAAAGTGACTTGCCGGTAACGAGATTGAACGAGGTATTGGGATACCGACGATCGAATCTCGGGGAAGTAAAATACCGATTGACAAAGGGAATAGTATACGGGATTGATTGAATCCTCGACATCGTGGTTCATCCGATGATATCATCGAGGAGCATGTGGGAGCCAACATGGGTATCCAGATCCCGCTGTTGGTTATTGCTCGAGAGCCGTCTCGGTCATGTCTGCATGTCTCCCGAACCCGTAGGGTCTACACACTTAAGGTTGGTGACGCTAGGGTTGTATGAATATGAGTATGCAGTAAACCGAATGTTGTTCGGAGAAACGGATGAGATCCCGGACGTCACGAGGAGTTCCGGAATGGTACGGAGGTAAAGAATTATATATAGGAAGTGTTGTTTCGGCCATCGAGAAAGTTTCGGGGTCACCCGGTATTGTACCGGGACCACCGGAAGGGTCCTGGGGGGTCCACCGGGTGGGGCCACCCATCCCGGAGGGCCCCATGGGCTGGAGTGTGGAGGAACCAGCCCATAGTGGGCTGGTGCGCCTTGGCCCACCCTGCGCCTAGGGTTGAAACCCTAGGGTGGGCGCCCACTTGCCTTGGGGGCACTCCACCCCCTTGGCCGCCGCCCCTTGGGAGATTGGATCTCAAGGGCGGCACCCCCACAGGGGCCTATATAAAGGGAGGGAGGGGCAGCCACACCACAAGTTCTGGCGCCTCCTCCCCTGCTACACCTCTTCCTCCTCCGCCACGAGCTTGGCGAAGCCCTGCCGAATCTTCTGCTCCACCACCACCACGCCGTCGTCTGCTGCTGGAGCCATCTTCTTCAACCTCTACTTCCCCATTGCTTTGGATCAAGAAGGAGGAGACGTCATCCGCTCCGCACGTGTGTTGAACGCGGAGGTGCCGTCTGCTCGGCACTTTCGGTCATCGGTGATTTGGATCACGGCGAGTACGCCTCCATCATCCACGTTCTAGTGAACGCTTCCGCACGCGATCTACAAGTGGTATGTAGATGCAATCTCTCTCCCATGACTCGTTGCTTAGATGAACTCATAGATGGATCTTGGTAAAACCGTAGGAAAATTTTAATTTTCTGCAACGTTCCCCAACACTTACAACTATAGAACTTGTTGGGGACTTCATATCTCTCAACCTGGGCATCAACTTGAAATATGAAATTCAGCTCTTGGAACATCTCATATGCTCCGTGGCGTTCAAAACATCTTCGAAGTCTCGGTTCTAAGCCGTAAAGCATGGCACACTGAACTATTGAGTAGTCATCAGATCGAGCTTGCCATACGTTCATAACATCTGCAGTAGCTCCTGCAGCAGGTCTGTCACCTAGCGGTGCATCAAGGACATAATTATTCTGTGCATCAATGAGGATAATCCTCAAGTTACAGACACAGTCCGTGTAGTTGCTACCATGATCTTTCAACTTAGCTTTCTCTAGGAACGCATTAAAATTCAAGGGAACGGTAGCACGAGCCATTGATCTACAACATAGATATGCAAAAACTATTAAGACTATCGTAGTGGGTGCACGGCAGATGCCATGGGATGGCTAAAGAGAGGAGGAGGCCCGAGGGCACTGGTGGGCTCTAGAGGCGAGGTCGGCATGAGCGAGCGCGGGACGCAAGACATACCCAGGTTCGGGGCTCTCCAGAGAGATAACACCCCTAGTCCTGCCGAGTGTGGTTGATATGCAACGGTACAGAGTTGCTCCTAGAGCTGTCTGGGGAAGAAGGAGGACGGGCCAAGGCTTAGGCTGCTCCTTCTCCCTTGATGGTGTGTGAGTGAGTGTGTTCTACTGATCTGATCGCCCGTATGCATGAGGGCTCCTGCGGGGTTTTATAGGACAACTTCCTAGGGGTACAATGATAATGTTACAAGGCCGTAGGGCCGAGTTGTCAGCATTTGGGAACCCAGAGCTGGGACCCGCCGGGTGTCAGGGTTCGCCGAGTTCTCCGGGCGCGGGCCCCGCATGCCTAGGGGCACTATTCGCCGTCTTGTTGATCGTCAGGGAGTGGCCGGGTTGAGTCGGGTACAGTGGTGCTCCGTCAGGTTGCCGCTTGCTGGCGTCAGCAGTGACGATGGGTGCACTGTTGCCACGCCGGCCCCGGTCAGCGGGTAGGTGAGCGGCACTGTCGCCACGCCCCGGCTGACCGGAGGCATGGTCGGCGCACTGTTGTCTTGGTCATCGATAGACGGAGACTCGTCCCATCGTACGGCCTGGATGGGACGGGAGCTGACTCGTGGCTGGGTTGAGAACACGCCAAGGGTGGAGCTGGCTTGTTTGGGAAGTCTCGGTGTGTCGGGTTCGGCCGCCTTGAGCTGGTCGTTGGGGCCGAGTTGAGGTGTACGATCGAGTTGGAGAGCTTGGCTGGGTCGAGGGGCTTGGCCAGGTTGAGTGACCCGGCCGCGCATGAGCCGGCTTGAGGGGCGATACTGGCCCCATTATTTTTGAAAAGGATCCAGGTTCCGTTGCCTGCCCGAGGTTCATCCCCCCGACAGTAGTCCCCGAAGCTGTGAAGGTCCGCCGTCTTCGGATGGGAGGGCCTTCGTAGTTTCCCCCCCTTGAGGAGGCAAATTTTGTGACCGCCGGGTCCGGCAACACCCACTGTGTGCCGGTTTCCGGAAACCGGATCGTAGCGTCCCGGCAGCGGCGGGAAACTGGAGGGTCCGTCGAATCTTGAGGCAATCCCTTGGGCTTCGTGTGGGTGCCACGTGGCGCCTGGGAGTCGGAGGGGCCTGATAGGCCACACGCGTGACGGGACTGGGCGACGCGCTGGGTCCGCCGCCGCGTGCCCTTGGCCCGCGCGCGTAGATTTATTGCGGCGTCCATGGGTCGATTGCCCTTCTCCAGGCAGTTATTGCGCATGTACGTGCGCACTTATTGCGGGGAAGTGGGAGGGCGAGCGCAAATGACCCCACATCCCCACATTTCGAACCATGGTTTGTAAATTGGGGTGAGGGGGCGGCGGAAATCATTCTCACTCGCGCTCCCCTGCCTCTTAGTCCTCTCTCTGCTTCTTGCGACCATCGTGCTGCGACGCCGGCCGTTTCAAGAAGAGCTTCATCGTCACACTTCTTCCTTCTTTGTCTTCGTCGATGGCGCTGCCGTCGGGCTCGTGGATGGGCTCGACCGTCACTCTGGACGACATTGCTATCTCCACACCACCAGGCGCTTGCCGGGGGAGACAGAGGTTGCCGCACTGCCACAGGGCGAGCGGGAGCCACGGCCTGAGGGCACGGAGCGCGTGGTCTTCTTCCCGCACTTCAAGCACGAGTTCGACCTTCCGCGAGAACCTTCTTCCGTGACTTTCTGGAGTTCTTCAGGCTCCAGCCCCATCATCTCGGCACCGGCGCCATCGTGCAGCTTTCGGGCTTCGTCACCCTCTGTGAGGGTTACCTGGGGGTCGAGCCCTCGATCGACCTCTAGGTGCGCTTCTTCTCTGTGAAGCAGCAGGGGCCAAGGGCCAGAGAGATGTCCGACTGCGGGGCCGCCGTCATCTCGAAGCAGTCGGGCGCTGTCTGCCCCAAGATGCCGCTGGAGGATTCTGCTAAGAAATGGCAGAACTCCTTCTTCTACGTCCACAATCTCGTCGCGGACCGCATCAACTTGCCGCCCTTCGTCAACGCGCTGCCGCAGGCGAAGCAGAACTGGGGTTATTACCGCAAGCACCCGTCGCATGAGGTGCTCAACCTCTGCCAGCGGGTGTCGGAGATGAAGGAGAGGGAGCGGCTCACCGGCACCAACCTCATCGCCGCCTTCATCATGCCGGGTGCTGCCGTTGCAGCGGCGCAACTGCCTCATCGGTCAGATGACCGGTCTTCAGGTCCCCAATCGCATGTCGGTCATGCGCCTGGGGGCGAACCAGGTCACGTGCCGGGTCAACGACATCTCCAAGGCCGCGCTGCGGGATGACTGGCAGTTCGGGAAGCCGCCATACAGCCACGCGAACCCGACGCCCATGGAGAGTCCCTGGTCTCCATACTTTGTTGCCGCCCATCTTCTTATTCATCCCGACGCGACACGGGAGGTGCTTCTGAACGCCATCCGGCATCCTTACGCTCGGGCGCCGACGCAGGTGGTGCAGGCTGAGTCGGAGGAGCCCGTGGCCCAAGGCAGAGGGAAGGAGGCGGCCGCCGATGTCGGTGCAGGGCGTCGTGCGGGTAATCTTAGTCTTCCATATCTCTTGAGTTGCCGGGCTCGATGCGGCGCGGGCAATGCTGACGCGAGCTGTTGATGTAGTGCTGCTGGGCGGAGGAGGCGGTGGCGCGGGCGATGCCGGGTCGTCGCGGGGGGCACCGGCAGCGAGCCGGCCGCACGGGAAGGACAACATTGTGCCGCGGGCCCCAGTCGTGAAGCGCGCGGTGAACCCAGCCGGGGGCGCGAAACTGCCCGCTAAGAGGAGGTGCGGCGCTCCGCAGGAGAGGCCAGCGAGGCCCGCCGTTCTGGTGTTGTTGGGTGAGTTCCCTTCTTGCTTGCGTCCGAGTGGCCGAGCGACTCTGATTGGCTCTTGTTTGTTTACTTCGTCTTGAATTTCAGGTCGTCGATCTCGCTAGCGCAGGCAGCGGCGGACGCCGCGTCCACCGAGGGCGCTGCATTCCGGAGGAGCTGGTCAGGCGCCGCCGATCAGGACAAGGAGGAGGAGCGGGCGGATTCGGATCTTGGCCTGGAACCAGCCGGCACCGTAGGCTTGGCCTGGCGGGACCGGAACCGGGCCGAGGCAGAGCTGGAGGCGGCGTCGGCCCAGGCCTGGGTTAACGCCGTGGCAGCGTGGGCGCGAGCCAGCAAGGAGCCGGCGTGGCCGGAGATGCCGGCAGGGACGTGGCGGCAACGACGGTCTTCGAGCCGTCATCGGAGGGGGAGCGCGGCCAAGGAGGCCGTGCGGATGTGATGGACCTCGACCGGGAGGTTGTGGTTGTTGGGGATGATACTCCGTCGCGGACCGATGCGGTCGAGCAGGAGGGGGCCGATGGAGGCGGCGGTGGTGCCGCCTTGGAGGAGGCGCCGCAGATGGCGCCGCAGGGGCGCCCAGCGTTGACGAGCGAGGCGCCGCTGGTGGAGGCCAGCAGCCACCTCGGCTGTCGAGCCGGTGGTGGCGTCGGAGAGGGTGCCGGAGGAGGCGCCCGCCGTGGGGGGATCGGCCAGCGGGGAGCACACCCTGGCGCCGAGCGAGGCGCCCGGCTTCGCCAGTCGCTGCCGGCACAGGGCGGGACCGGCGAGGTCTTCTTCGGGCCCCAGACCCAGGAGGAGGCGGTGATGGATGCCGCCAGCTGATGCCCGCGAGGGAGGACGGACCGGATCCAGGCCTTCGCCCAAGCCGATGTGGAGCAGACGCGGGAGCTAGAGCGCGCCGTGCTGGTAAGTTCTTTTCCTTGTTTTCTGCATTTTCCTTTTACGTGGCTTCTTTTTGTCGGGGCGCGCTAGCACACCCACTGGGTGTAGCCCCCGAGATTCGGGCCAACTATGTAGTAGTTGGGTCGAATCTTAAACTGTTGTCTTGTGCTGATCGTCGGTTTCTGCAGCAACTGGATTCCTACCGGGTCAGCGCCTTCAACCGGCTCCTCGGCAAGTATCGACAGCTCAAGGAGCAGCTCGCCACCAAGGAGGAGGAGCTCTAAGTCGCCGCAGGTATTTTTTCTTGTGCACTCTCTTCTAGTGGGGGCGCGCTAGCGCACCCACTGGGTGTAGCCCCTGAGATTCGGTCCAACTGCGTAGCAGTTTGGTCGAATCTTAAACTGGTCCTTTGTTTCTGAATCTTGTTTTGCAGCCAAGGTGCTGTCTTAGAAGACCTGGCTGTTTCGGGCCGGCCTTCACTACGACCGGCTTGTTGCCGACGCCGGCCGTCTTGAGGCCGAGGTGGCAAAGGAGAAGACGGAGGCGACGGGAGCCCGACAGGCGCTCGATGAATCCAGCTGGCTGCAGGAGCAGCTGGCGGGCGACAAGAGCCATCTTGAGGCCAAGGTGGACCGCCTCAAAGCGGAAGCCGCCAAGGTTGTGGAGGCGCAGCGGGCCCTTGCCGAGGTGGACCAGCAACGCGGCAAACTGGCCGACGACAAGGGCCAGCTCTAGGCCGAGGTGGAGCGCCTGAAGGGGCTGGTGGCCGCGGTGGAGGAGACCCGGCAAGGGGAGACCCGCCGCCATGAGGAGTCCGAGAAGGCGACTGAGGCCAAGGACGCTGAGTTGAAGGCGGCCCTTGCCAAGGTGGCCAACTTGGAGAAGACGCTCCAGGAGCATGACCACACCATTGCCCGGGAGCGGCGCGGTATGTTGCTCGAAGCGCAACATCCAGAAGAGTCCTTCTCCATTAAGTGCTTTTCTTGGGTTCTGCCGGGTTCGGATCCCGGCCTCTTGTCCTTGGTAGTCTTTTCTGACTTGCTTTGCTTCCTGGCAGGGGCCTTCTCGGAGACGCGCCAACTGGCGGAGGAAGCCGTCCGCTTTCAGCATGACCCGCTGGGAGTTGTTGGCTCCAGGACCGACCCACAGGTGGCTTGGACCTTCCCGGAGATCATGACCGCCGCCGAGGCTCGTCTGCGAGTCTTGGGCGAGCAGATGGGGTGGCTCTTTGAGGCTGGCACGATGATTACGGCGACCACATGGCGGGCTCCGTCGCCGAACAGCTTCACGTGGTGGCATAGTGGTTGGAGATGGGACCGGACTGGCTCCACGAGTGGCGCGTTTACGCCGCTCGTGCGGCGCCGAGATGGCGCCAGTTTGCGGTGTCCTGGCATCCGGACCTACAGCTGGAGGAGTTGATGGGCTAGCGAGCCGGCTTGGAGGACCAGCTGCGGGCGCAGGCCGGACGGATTGCTGCCCGAGCCAGCTACATTGTCGGGTTCGCCTTCCATGACGAGTTCCATATCCGGAGCGAGTGGAGGATGGCGGAGTCGTGCCTGGCGACAACTACGGCCTGCTTCGCGCACGACCGGAGGGTAACCGAGGAGACAGACGTCTATCGTGATGCGGGTGCCGAGGAGGAAGATACCGGCACCTCGGCTGACCCGGAGGCCACCGAGGGGGGGGGGGGGCGTCAGCTGCGCGACCCGGCGTTGGAGATGCCTGAGGCTTCCCAGCTATATCTTCGTAAAAAAATTTGTTAGGTAGCAGGTCCACCCACCCATTGGGGGTATTCGGGTGTAATGAACTCTGGCCTTGGGCCTGTCCTTTAAAATTTGTGATGTGTATATTTCGTGGATGCCTGTGCTTTTGCTTTTTGTTTTTTGAGTCGTTTTCTTGCGACGTTCCCCTCTTGGACCTCCCCCTCCCCGCGAGTCTGACGGCCGTGGCTCCGGTCCATGACAAGGAGTTCGGTCTTTGAGAGGAGCGTGCGGTACTTAGGCTTTCCAAACGTTGAGCGCGAGCGAAACACCCACTGGGCCGGCTGGCGGTAATCTGGCGAAGCCGGTTGGCGGGCAGCCAGTCATGCGTCCACTTAAAGTGGCGAGCCGGGTTGGGCGACCTGGCGATCCCTCACTTAGTGTTTGAGGCGTGCTGGTGCTTTGGCCCGTTGTGCTTGCCAGTCGACAGCCAAAGCCGGTTCTGCGGCCTAGGGTGAAGTGGGGGACCACGGCATCCTTAACGCGCCAGGAATCAACAAGGAAGGCAGCAGGTGGCGATCAAGCCGGCCAGCCCCGGGCCCCCGGGTCGAGCGAGTCGGACCGGTGGTCGGGTTTAAGAGGAAAGTGATGCACAAATGTAGGAGATACAACAGCTTGGTCGGAAAAGGGCAGCCCCCGAGCGTCATTCGGGGACTCCATAGTTTTCATGCGATTACAAAAGGCAGTGATACATACGTGCATACAACTAACTATAAAATGGGCGGAGGAGTTCCGCGTTCCACGGTCGGGTTGTTTCTTCGCCGGCGGTGTCCCTCTTGCGCTTGTTTGACTTGCGGGCGTCAATGAGGTAGTAGGTGTTGCGGTCGCACAAGGCCTTGCTGACAATGAATGGGCCATCCCATGGAGAGGACAGCTTGTGTTGGCCGGCTTGCTCTTGGACGAGTCGGAGGACGAGGTTTCCCTCATGGAATGTGAGGGGCTTGATCTTCTTGCTGTGGTAGTGCCTCAGGCCTTGCTGGTAGATGACTGAATGGCTGCGCGCCAGGAGGCGCGCTTCTTCGAGATGGTCGACGCCGTCTTCGCGGGCCTCTTTGGCTTCGGCTTCAGTGTACATCGCGACAGCAGCGAGTCAAACTCGACATCAGTCGGGATGACGGCTTCGGCTCCATAAACGAGGAAGAACAGGGTGATCCCGGTCGACCGGTTTTGCATGGTGTGGAGGCTGCGGAGGATGGCCGGCAACTCGTCGAGCCAGCTGCTGAGTGAGCGGATGAGCGGCTCGACGAGCCGCGGTTTGATGCCGGATTGGATGAGGCCGTTGGCCCGCTCGACCTGCCCGTTGGACTGCGGGTGTGCAACGGAAGCCAGGTCGAGGCGGATGCCGGAGACAGAGCGATTGCGCGCGCGCCGCTTGACAAAGTTGGTGTCGTTGTCCGTGATGATGCTGTTCGGCATGTCATAGCGCACCGCGATGTGTTTGATGAACCAGACGGCCGTTGGCCCGTCCAGCTTCTTGATTGGCCATGCTTCGATCCACTTGGTGAACTTGTCCACCGCCACCAGGAAATGCGTCATGCCGCCTCGGGCGGTCTTGAAGGGCCCCACCATGTCGAGTCCCCAGACCGCAAAGGGCCAGGCGATCAGGATGGTCCGGAGTGCTGACGCCGGCTGGTGGCTACGCTTGCTGAAGCGCTGGCATCCCTCGCACTTGAGAATGAGTGACTCGACGTCTTGGGGGGCCGTAGGCCAGTAGAAACCATGGCGGAAGGCCTTTGCCACCAGAGACCGCGAGGCGGTGTGGTGCCCGCACTCGCCCTGGTGTATGTCGAGGAGGATCTCAATGCCTTGGCCCTGCTCGACGCAGCGTTGGAACACGCCGGTGGAGCTGCGCTTGACTAGCTCGTTGTTGATGATGCTGTAGGCGAATGCCTGGCGCTGCACTTGCCGGGCTTCGATTTCGTCCATGGGAAGGACCCCGTTTTCCAGGAACTCCGAGATGGGCAGGGCCCAGGATGGGGCTGTTACCATGGCGAAGACGGCCACCAGGGCGGGCTCCAGAGCGGCAGCTCCCGAGCCGGTTTCAGCAGCTCCCATATCAGGGTCGGCGGCGGCTGGGTCGACAGCTTCAGCCCCCGGGCCGGGTTCGACAGTCCTCGAGTCGGGTTGACGAAGTACTGGATCGCTTGGACTTCGTGGACGCCCTCGAAGCTATTCCGGAGCTCGGTCCAGTGTGCGAGGTACTCGCGGCCGGCTTTCGTCGGTCCCTGCACACACATGGCGAGCTGGCTGGGGCGGCCGGGTCGCCGGTAGGTCCCCATGAAGTTGCGGACGAAAGCCTGCTCGAAGTCGACCCACATGTTGATGCTGCCCACCGGCATGCTGTTCAACCATGTGTGGGCCGACCCTTGGAGCATGAGCGGTGCGTAGCGCACGGCGAGTCGGTGGTTGCCGCCTGCGATGCCGATGGCGGTGGTGTAGTTGGTGAGCCAGTCCTCCGGCTTCACGATTCCGTTATACTTGGGGGTGTCGCAGGGGAGCGTGAACCCTTTGGGAAAGGGCTCATCCCGGATGCGTGGACCGAAGCACGCCGGTCCGACATCGCCGCTCTCCTCCACCCCCAGAGAGAAAGCGAGCCGATCAAGGCGGTGGCAGGCGTCAGTGTCATCGATGGCGCATGCGCTGAGCCGGCTGGCGACCGCACCGTGGGGGGCCGGGTTGATAGAAACCGGACGCCGGCCAGGTTGATTGGGTCTGCGCCGATCTTCCAGGGCTGGCTCGTCGCCTAGGCCGCCAGCAGTCATCGGGGCGGGGTTGCGCTGGGTCCGGGTGCTTCTGAACGCCATCCGGCATCCTTACGCTCGGGCGCCGACGCAGGTGGTGCAGGCTGAGTCGGAGGAGCCAGTGGACCAAGGCAGAGGGAAGGAGGCGGCTGCCGATGTCGGTGCAGGGCGTCGTGCGGGTAAGCTTAGTCTTCCATATCTCTTGAGTTGCCGGGCTCGATCTGGTATGCGCAATCTTGCGAGCTGTTGATGTAGTGCTGCTGGGCGGAGGAGGCGGTGGCGCGGGCGATGCCGGGTCGTCGCGGGGGGCACCGGCAGCGAGCCGGCCGCAAGGGAAGGACAACATTGTGCAGCGGGCCCCAGTCGTGAAGCGCGCGGTGAACCCGGCCGGGGGCGTGAAACTGCCCGCTAAGAGGAGGCGCGGCGCTCTGCAGGAGAGGCCGGCGAGGCCCGCCGTTCTGGTGTTGTTGAGTGAGTTCCCTTCTTGCTTGCGTCCGAGTGGCCGAGCGACTCTGCTTGGCGCTTGTTTGTTTACTTCGTCTTGAATTTCAGGTCGTCGATCTCGCTAGCGCAGCGGCTGACGCCTGGCCCACCGAGGGCGCTGCATTCCGGAGGAGCTGGTCAGGCGCCGCCGATCAGGACAAGGAGGAGGAGCGGGCGGATTCGGATCTTGGCCTGGAACCAGCCGGCACCGTAGGCTTGGCCCGCGGGAACGCAACCGCCGAGGCGTAGCCGGAGGCGGCGTCGGCCAGCTGGGTTAACGCTGCGTGGCGGCGCGTATGAGCCGCCAAGGAGCCGGCGTGGCCAGAGATGCCGGCAGGGACGTGGCGGCAACGACGGTCTTCAAGCCGTCATCAGAGGGGGAGCGCGGCCAAGGAGGCCGTGCGGATGTGATGGACCTCGACCGGGAGGTTGTGGTTGTTGGGGATGATACTCCGTCGCGGACCGGCGCGGTCGAAAGGTGAGGGGCCGATGGAGGCGGCGGTGGTGCCGCCTTGGAGGAGGCGCCGCAGATGGCGCCGCAGGGGGCGCCCCAGGCGTTGACGAGCGAGGTGCCGCTGGTGGTGGCGCCGCAGGCCACCTCTGCTGTCGAGCCGGTGGTGGCGTCGGAGAGGGTGCCGGAGGAGGCGCCCGCCGTGGGGGGATCGGCCAGCGGGGAGCACACCCTGGCGCTCAGGCCAGGAGGGCGCCAGCTCGCTAGGTCGCTGCCGGCACAGGGCGGGACCGGCGAGGTCTTCTTCGGGCCCCAGACCCAGGAGGAGGCGGTGATGGATGCCGTCAGCTGATGCCCGCAAGGGAGGACGGACCGGATCCAGGCCTTCGCCCAAGCCGATGTGGAGCAGACGCGGGAGCTAGAGCGCGCCGTGCTGGTAAGTTCTTTTCCTTGTTTTCTGCTTTTTCCTTTTACGTGGCTTCTTCTTTGTGGGGGCGCGCTAGCACACCCACTGGGTGTAGCCCCCGAGATTCGGGCCAACTATGTAGTAGTTGGGTCGAATCTTAAGCGTTCAATCTTGTGCTGATCATCGCTTTCTGCAGCAACTGGATTCCTACCGGGTCAGCGCCTTCCACGGCTCCTCGGCAAGTATCGACAGCTCAAGGAGCAGCTCGCCACCAAGGAGGAGGAGCTCTAAGTCGCCGCAGGTATTTTTTCTTGTGCACTCTCTTCTAGTGGGGGCGCGCTAGCGCACCCACTGGGTGTAGCCCCTGAGATTTGGTCCAACTGCGTAGCAGTTTGGTCGAATCTTAAACTGGTCCTTTGTTTCTGAATCTTCTTTTTGCAGCCAAGGTGCTGTCTTAGAAGACTCGGCTGTTTCGGGCCGGCCTTCACTACGACCGGCTTGTTGCCGACGCCGGCCGTCTTGAGGCCGAGGTGGCAAAGGCGAAGACGGAGGCGACGGGAGCCCGACAGGCGCTCGATGAAGCCAGCTGGCTGCAGGAGCAGCTGGCGGGCGACAAGAGCCGTCTAGAGGCCAAGGTGGACCGCCTCAAAGCGGAAGCCGCCAAGGTTGTGGAGGCGTAGCGGGCCCTTGCCGAGGTGGACCAGCAACGCGGCAAGCTGGCCGACGACAAGGGCCAGCTCTAGGCCGAGGTGGAGCGCCTGAAGGGGCTGGTGCCCGCGGTGGAGGAGACCCGGCAAGGGGAGACCCGCCGCCATGAGGAGTCCGAGAAGGCGACCGAGGCCAAGGACGCTGAGTTGAAGGCGGCCCTTGCCAAGGTGGCCAACTTGGAGAAGACGCTCCAGGAGCATGACCGCACCATTGCCCGGGAGCGGCGCGGTATGTTGCTCGAAGCGCAACACCTGGAAAAGTCCTTCTCCATTAAGTGCTTTTCTTGGGTTCTGTCGGGTTGGTATCCCTGCCTCTTGTCCTTGGTGGTCTTTTCTGACTTGCTTTGCTTCCTGGCAGGGGCCTTCTCGGAGACGCGCCAACTGGCGGAGGAAGCCGTCCGCTTTCAGCATGACCCGCTGGGAGTTGTTGGCTCCAGGACCGACCCACAGGTGGCTTGGACCTTCCCGGAGATCATGACCGCCGCGGAGGCTCGTCTGCGAGTCTTGGGCGAGCAGATGGGGTGGCTATTTGAGGCCGGCACGATGATGACGGCGGCCCTGTGGCCGGGCTCCGTCGCGCCGAACAGCTTCACGTGGCTGGCATAGTGGTTGGAGATGGGACCGGACTGGCTCCACGAGTGGCGCGTTTCTGCCGCTCGTGCCGGCGCCGAGATGGCGCTCAGGTTTGCGGTGTCCTGGCATCCGGACCTACAGCTGGAGGAGTTGATGGGCTAGCGAGCCGGCTTGGAGGACCAGCTGCGGGCGCAGGCCGGACGGATTGCTGCCCGAGCCAGCTACATTGTCGGGTTCGCCTTCCATGACGAGTTCCATATCCGGAGCGAGTGGAGGATGGCGGAGTCGTGCCTGGCGACAACTACGGCCTGCTTCTGCATGACTCGGAGGGTAGCTTCGAGGAGACAGACGTCTATCGTGATGCGGGTGCCGAGGAGGAAGATACTGGCACCTCGGCTGACCCGGAGGCCACCGAGGGGGGCCGTCAGCTGCGCGACCCGGCGTTGGAGATGACTGAGGCTTCCCAGCTATATCTTTGTAAAAAAATTTGGTAGGTAGCAGGTCCACCCACCCATTGGGGGTATTCGGGTGTAATGAACTCTGGCCTTGGGCCTGTCCTTTAAAATTTGTGATGTATATATTTCGTGGATGCTTGTGCTTTTGCTTTTTGTTTTTTGAGTCGTTTTGTTGTGACCTTCCCTCCCCATGAGTCTGACGGCCGAGGCTCCGGTCCATGACAAGGAGTTCGGTCTTTGAGAGGAGCGTGCAGTACTTAGGCTTTCCAAACGTTGAGCGCGAGCGAAACACCCACTGGGCCGGCTGGCGGTAATCTGGCGAAGCCGGTTGGCGGGCAGCCGGTCATGCGTCCACTTAAAGTGGCGAGCCGGGTTGGGCGACCTGGCGATCCCTCACTTAGTGTTTGAGGCGTGCTGGTGCTTTGGCCCGTTGTGCTTGCCAGTCGACAGCCAAAGCCGGTTCTGCGGCCTAGGGTGAAGTGGGGACCACGGCATCCTTAACGCCGAGAATCAACAAGGAAGGCAGCAGGTGGCGATCAAGCCGGCCAGCCCCGGGCCCCCGGGTCGAGCGAGTCGGACCGGTGGTCGGGTTTAAGAGGAAAGTGATGCACAAATGTAGGAGATACAACAGCTTGGTCGGAAAAGGGCAGCCCCCGAGCGTCATTCGGGGACTCCATAGTTTTCATGCGATTACAAAAGGCAGTGATACATACGTGCATACAACTAACTATAAAATGGGCGGAGGAGTTCCGCGTTCCACGGTCGGGTTGTTTCTTCGCCGGCGGTGTCCCTCTTGCGCTTGTTTGACTTGCGGGCGTCAATGAGGTAGTAGGTGTTGCGGTCGCACAAGGCCTTGCCAACAATGAATGGGCCCTCCCATGGAGAGGACAGCTTGTGTTGGCCGGCTTGCTCTTGGACGAGTCGGAGGACGAGGTTTCCCTCTCGGAATGTGAGGGGCTTGATCTTCTTGCTGTGGTAGTGCCTCAGGCCTTGCTGGTAGATGGCTGAATGGCTGAGCGCCAGGAGGTGCGCTTCTTCGAGATGGTCGACGCCATCTTCGCGGGCCTCTTTGGCTTCGGCTTCAGTGTACATCGCGACAGCAGCGAGTCAAACTCGACATAAGTCGGGATGACGGCTTCGGCTCCATAAACGAGGAAGAACAGGGTGATCCCGGTCGACCGGTTTGGCGTGGTGCGGAGGCTCCGGAGGACGGCCGGCAACTCGTCGAGCCAGCTGCTAAGTGAGCGGATGAGCGGCTCGACGAGCCGCGGTTTGATGCCGGATTGGATGAGGCCGTTGGCCCGCTCGACCTGCCCGTTGGACTGCGGGTGTGCAACGGAAGCCAGGTCGAGGCGGATGCCGGAGACAGAGCAGTATTGCGCGAGCGCGCCCTTGACAAAGTTGGTGTCGTTGTCCGTGATGATGCTGTTCGGCATGTCATAGCGCACCGTGATGTGTTTCATGAATCAGACGGCCGTTGGCCCGTCCAGCTTCTTGATTGGCCATTCTTCGATTCACTTGGTGAACTTGTCCACCGCCACCAGGAAATACGTCATGCCGCCTCGGGCGGTCTTGAAGGGCCCCACCATGTCGAGTCCCCAGACCGCAAAGGGCCAGGCGATCAGGATGGTCCGGAGTGCTGACGCTGGTTGGTGGCTGCGCTTGCTGAAGCGCTGGCATCCCTCACACTTGAGAATGAGTGACTCGACGTCTTGGAGGGCCGTAGGCCAGTAGAAACCATGGCGGAAGGCCTTTGCCACCAGAGACCGCGAGGTGGTGTGGTGCCCGCACTCGCCCTTGTGTATGTCGAGGAGGATCTCAATGCCTTGGCCCTGCTCGACGCAGCGTTGGAACACGCCGGTGGAGCTGTGCTTGACGAGCTCATTGTTGATGATGCTGTAGGCGGACGCTCGGCGCTGCACTTGCCGAGCTTCGATTTCGTCCATGGGAAGGACCCCGTTTTCCAGGACCTCCGAGACGGGCAGGGCCCAGGATGGGGCTGTTACCATGGCGAAGACGGCCACCAGGGCGGGCTCCAGAGCGGCAGCTCCCGAGCCGGTTTCAGCAGCCCCCATATCGGGGTCGGCGGCGGCTGGGTCGACAGCTTCAGCCCCTGGGCCGGGTTTGACAGTCCTCGAGTCGGGTTGACGAAGTACTGGATCGCTTGGACTTCGTGGACGCCCTCGAAGCTATTCCGGAGCTCGGTCCAGTGTGCGAGGTACTCGCGGCCGGCTTTTGTCGGCCCCTGCACACACATGGCGAGCTGGCTGGGGCGGCCGGGTCGCCGGTAGGTCCCCATGAAGTTGCGGACGAAAGCCTGCTCGAAGTCGACCCACATGTTGATGCTGCCCACCGGCATGCTATTCAACCATGTGTGGGCCGACCCTTGGAGCATGTGCGGTGCGTAGCGCACGGCGAGTCAGTGGTTGCCGCCTGCGATGCCGATGGCGGTGGTGTAGTTGGTGAGCCAGTCCTCCGGCTTCACGATTCCGTTATACTTGGGGGTGTCGCAGGGGAGTGTGAACCCTTTGGGAAAGGGCTCGTCCCGGATGCGTGGAACGAAGCACGCCGGTCCGACATCGCCGCTCTCCTCCACCCCCAGAGAGAAAGCGAGCCGATCAAGGCGGTGGCGGGCGTCAGTGTCATCGATGGCGCATGCGCTGAGCCGGCTGGCGACCGCACCGCGGGGGGCCGGGTTGACAGAAACCGGACGCCGGCCAGGTTGATCGGGTCTGCGCCGGTCTTCCAGGCTGGCTCGTCGCCTAGGCCGCCAGCAGTCATCGGGGCGGGGTTGCGCTGGGTCCGGGTGCGGCCGGAGTGCGCCTCGCCGGGTGGTGAAGACGCCATGTTCTGATGATCCCCGGGTCCGCCAGCGCGGGCGGATACGGATCCCGCCTGCTTGGCGAGTTGGTTGAGGCGCTCTTGTTGTGCGTTGGCCGTGTCAAGGAGGTCGTTCACCCGCTTCAGGCGGTCCCTCAGCTCTTCGCCCGTGAGCTGATCCAGGCGGACTGCGGCCGCCTGGACAGCGTGCATGTTCTTCACCGGAGTCTCGTAGATGGGCGGGATGGCGCCGAAGGCGCGACCGATCGTGCCGCCCCGGTCTCGCAAATCGGCGACACGGCTTGGCTCGGCCGCGGCGGGCATGAAGCCATAGGCGGCGTTGCGTTCCAGCTGAGCGGAGTCCAGGCGACACTGCATGGCGGCGAGTGTCTCGGTCAGGTCGAACACGCACTGACGGTCCTCCATGAGCTGAGTCCGGGCCTCGACGATGTTGGAGGCGTTGATTGATACGTCTCCAACGTATCTACTTTTCCAAACACTTTTGCCCTTGTTTTGGACTCTAACTTGCATGATTTGAATGAAACTAACCCGGACTGACGCTGTTTTCAGAAAAACTGCCATGATGTTGTTTTATGTGTAGAAAAGAAAAGTTCTCGGAATGTCCTGAAAATCCACGGAGGCACTTATTGGAAAATATAAAAAATATTGGCGAAAGAATCAAGACAAGGGGGGCCCACACCCTGTCCACGAGACAGGGGGCGCGCCCCCTCCCCCTGGGCGCACCCCCTATGTCATGGGCCCCCTGGACCTCCACCGACCTCAACTCCAACTCCATATATTCACATTCGGGGAGAAAAAAATCAGAGAGAAAGTTTCATCGCGTTTTACGACACGGAGCTGCCGCCAAGCCCTAATCTCTCTCGGGAGGGCTGATTTGGAGTCCGTTCGGGGCTCCGGAGAGGGGGATTCGTCGCCGTCGTCATCATCAACCATCCTCCATCACCAATTTCATGATGCTCACCGCCGATGCGTGAGTAATTCCATCATAGGCTTGCTGGGCGGTGATGGGTTGGATGAGATTTACCATGTAATCAAGTTAGTTTTGTTAAGGTTTGATCCTAGTATCCACTATGTTACGAGATTGATGTTTCTATGACTTTGCTATGCTTAATGCTTGTCACTAGGGCCCGAGTGCCATGATTTCAGATCTGAACCTATTATGTTTTCATGAATATATGTGTGTTCTTGATCCTATCTTGCAAGTCTATAGTCACCTATTATGTGTTATGATCCGACAACCCCGAAGTGACAATAATCGGGATACTTCTCGGTGATGACCGTAGTTTGAGGAGTTCATGCATTCACTATGTGCTAATGCTTTGTTCCGGTTCTCTATTAAAAGGAGGCCTTAATATCCCTTAGTTTCCGGTAGGACCCCGCTGCCACGGGAGGGTAGGACAAAAGATGTCATGCAAGTTCTTTTCTATAGGCACGCATGACTATTTACGGAATACATGCCTACATTACATTGATGAATTGGAGCTAGTTCTGTGTCACCCTATGTTATAGCTATTACACGAGGAATCGCATCCGGCATAATTATCCATCACTGATCCATTGCCTACGAGCTTTTCACATATTGTTCTTCGCTTATTTACTTTTCCGTTGCTACTATTACAACTACTACGAAAACCCAAAAACTATTATCTTTACTTTTGCCACCGTTACCTTTATTATCATACTACTTTGCTACTAAATACTTTGCTGCAGATACTAAGTTATCCAGGTGTGGTTGAATTGACAACTCAACTGCTAATGCTCAAGAATATTCTTTGGCTCACCTTGTGCCGAATCAATAAATTTGGGTTGAATACTTTACCCTCGAAAGCTGTTGCGATCCCCTAGACTTGTGGGTTATCAAGACTAATTTCTGGTGTCGTTGCCGGGGAGCATAGCTCTATTCTCTGAGTCACTTGGGATTTATATCTGTTGATCACTATGAAGAACTTGAAAGATGATAGTACTACGATTTTGCCCTCAACTACGAGGGGAGGTAAGGAACTGCCATCTAGCTCTGCACTAGATTCTCCTTCCGTTATTAGTAAGCTTGCGACACCTAAACCTGCTACTGCTATGAATTCTGATATGTCGCATGTTATTGATGATGCCATACGCTATGCATGATGAAACTACTTCTGTGCGTGATACTACTTTGACATTAGGTGAATTTCTTGATGAACAACTTGCTAGAGTTAGGGGGAATGAAATTATTAAAGATGCTATTATTGATGATAGTGATGATGAAAATTCTCCCAATGATTATGAATTGCCTGTTGTTCACGAGGGTTATGTTATGAATGAAGAAGCTGCTAGAGCTATCTTTGCTTGCAATGATAGATATGATCTTAAAAATTATTAGCTAAATGGAAGCAGCGGTCTCTTAATGCTAGAATGAAACCTGACCACTGCTTTTGCTACTTCACCTATACGTATTCTTGATAAGGATTATGAATTCTCTGTTGATCCTCAAATTATTACTTTAGTAGAATCTGATCCTTTTTATGGCCTTGAATCTGAAACTGTTGTGGCACATCTTACCAAGTTGAATGATATAGCTCCCCTGTTTACTCATGATGATAAATCTCGCTATTATTATATCCTTAAGATATTTCCGTTCTCATTAAAGGGTGATGCTAAGACTTGGTACATTTCTCTTGCTCCTGGTTGTGTGCGTAGTCCCCAGGATATGATTTATTACTTCTCTACTAAATATTTCCCCGCTCATAAGAAACAAGCTGCCTTGCGGGAAATATATAATTTTGTGCAAATCAAAGAAGAGAGTCTCCCAGAAGCTTGGGGGAGGCTTCTCCGGTTACTTAATGCTTTGCCTGATCATCCTCTCAAGAAAAATGAAATACTTGATATCTTTTATAATGGACTAACCGATGCTTCCAAGGACTACTTGGATAGTTGTGCTGGTTGTGTTTTCAGGGAAAGAAACGGTCGTGAAGCTGAATTACTATTGAATAATATGTTGACCAATGAAAATAATTGGACTCTTCCCGAGCCAATTCTGAGGCAATTCCTGAACCAATTGAGCCAACTCTGAGCCTATTCCTAAACCCACTCCGAAGAAGAGAGGTGTTTTATTTCTCAGTCCTGAAGATATGCAAGAGGCAAAGAAATCAATGAAAGAAAAATGTATTAAAGCTGAAGATGTTAAGAATACCTCCTATTGAATAAATACATGGTCTTAATATACCGCCTGTTAAAGAACCACATTGTCTTGATAACCCGACACAAGTAGTAAAGGTAAATTCTCTCTATAGATATAATAAAGTTGAAATCCCCTCTACTAAATTTCATAGCCCGTGCTTAGATGAATTTGATGACTTTATGGCTAGACAAGAAAGTTTTAATGCTTATGTTGGTAGAGAGTTAAAGAATAATGCTTTCGAGGTAGGACATGTGAGCGATAATATCGCTAGAGTTAAAGGTGAACTCAAACTCATTAGTAAATATACTTCTATGGTTGCTACTCAAGCTGAGCAAGTGCTCAAAGCTCAAAATGATTTGCTTGATGAATTAAATAATAAAAATGACTTTCTTTGTCGAGTGGCTACTAGAACTGGTAGAATGACTCAGGAACCTTTGTATCCTGAAGGCCACCCTAAGAGAATCAAGCAAGATTCTCAGAGAAATAATTTAGAGGCACCTAGTTCTTCTAAATATAAGAAAAAGAAAAACGATAGAACTTTGCATGCTTCTAGTGAACCTACTGTAGACACACCTCAGAATCCCAATGATATTTCTATTTCGATCTTTGAAACACAATCAGGTGATGAACATGAACCTAGTGATAATGTTAATGATAATGTTCATGTTGATGCTCAACCTAGCAAAAACAATGAAGTAGAGATTGAACCTCCTGTTGATCTTGATAACTCACAATCAAAGAATCAACGTTATGATAAGAGAGATTTTGTTGCTAGGAAGCACAATAGAGAAAGAGAACCATGGGTTCAGAAACCCATGCCCTTTCCTCCTAAACCATCCGAGACAAAGGATGATGAGAATTTTGAGCGCTTTGCTGAAATGATTAGACCTATTTTCTTGCGTATGCGCTTAACTGATATGCTGAAAGTAAATCCTTATGCTAAGTATATGAAGGATATCATTACAAATAAAAGAAAGATACCGGAAGCTGAAATTTCCACCATGCTTGCTAATTACACTTTTAAGGGTGGAATACCAAAGAAACTTGGAGATCCGGTGTACCAACTATACCATGCTCCATTAAAGGAAATTATGTTAGAACCGCTTTATGTGATCTTGGAGCCGGTGTTAGTGTTATGCCTCTCTCTTTATATCATAGACTTGAATTGAATAAGTTGACACCTACTGAAATATCTTTGCAAATGGCTGATAAATCAACTGCTATACCTGTCGGTATTTGCGAGGATGTGCCTGTTGTGGTTGCAAATGTCGCTATCTTAACGGACTTTGTCATTCTTGATATTCCTGAGGACGATAGTATGTCAATTATCCTTGGTAGACCTTTTTTGAATACTGCAGGGGCTGTTATTGATTGCAACAAAGGCACTGTCACTTTTCATGTTA
Source organism: Aegilops bicornis (assembly GCA_021605145.1). NCBI lineage: Eukaryota > Viridiplantae > Streptophyta > Magnoliopsida > Poales > Poaceae > Aegilops > Aegilops bicornis. Next base: position 650,052,012 of record CM038669.1, read on the forward strand.
ATGGTAATGAGCATACGGTACACTTTCCGAGGAAACAATCTCAAGTTCATAGCATCAATTCTATTGGAAAAGTTCCAACTATCATTATTGGAGGTTTTGAATTTCCTCTCCCTACTGTCAAGAAAAAGTATGATATTCTTATTGTTGGGGATTTTCATATCCTCGTTGAGGTAACTTCGTGTTATTCGAAATTTCTCCGGTTCCATGTTATTCGGAATGAGTTTGTTAACAAGACTTGATCAACCTTGTTAGTGGATTCATTTTGATGATCATGAGATGGATGAAACTAGAAGGCACAACCTATACATACCCTCTTTTTACTTTCTGTTATTTAGAATAAATAAAGCAAAAATAGTATTATCATACATTTTACGAATTATCCATGCATTAAAAAATATCCCAAAAATAAAAGTGCTCCAATTGCCCTGCAAATTTAGTATGATTTTTTATGGAATATTTGAGGATTTTAGGCACTGAAAACACTGCAGGAGGGGCAAGCACCAGGCCACAAGAGTGGAGGGCGCGACCACCCCACCTGGGTGCGCCCCCTGTCTCATGGGCCCCTGGTGGCCCCCCTCCACTTATTCCAGCACCCACACACTTCATCTTCCACCCAAAAAATCCCCATCCAGCTCAAGCACGAGTTCTAGCTCGTTTTGCTGCGATTTTCGATCTCCTTGCTCAAAGCTCCATTCACAAAACTGCTTTGGAAGATTGTTGCTTGGTATGTGACTCCTCCATTGGTCCAATTAGTTTTTGTTCTAGTGCTTTATTCATTGCACATTTTTTCTGCATAGGTGACCATGTTCTTGAGCTTGCATGTTAAATTTATGATGTCCCAAGCAATTCTAATGCATGATATAGGCTCTAGGCACTTGTAGGAGTAGTTGATACCAATCTTGTTTAGTTTTATTTACTTTTATTTTGAAGTTACTAAAATTTCAGAATTATTTCAGAAAAAGAATTATGCTTAGAAGAATGTACCAAGGTGGTCCCTCAGTGAATAAAGGGCCGGGATTGCCATCGTGAGCAAGATGTTGAATTGCTGAGGGACGCGGATGTACGAGCTTGTGAGTGGCCATCCAATAATTTTATGGTCGAAGCAGGCTTTAAGGAGGAATTTGACGCATTTGTGTGTAATGCCGAGCTGGAGGACTTCTTACAAGATAAGTGTCCTCAATACTATCAATTGACTGATTCCTTTGTGCGGAGGTTTAAATATAACTGTGCGTGTAATTCTCCTAGTACCATATTTGATATTTATGATACATCTTATACCATGGACTTAGAGGATTTTACAACTGCTTGCAAACTTCCGCAGTGTGGTAATATTAATGATCCTCACAAATCTGAATTTAGAGATTTCCTTGCTAGTATTACTATGGGAGAATCCAGGGATATTGCACAAGCTACCATAGGGAGCATTTATTTTCCTACTATACATTATTTTGCTCTCTTTATTGGTAGATGCATTAACGGTAAAGACGAAGCATGTCACATGTGTGTCCCTGATCTTTGTGTCCTCAAGAGTGCTGTGTCAGGTTATAAAGGTTATAACTTGGGGGCAATAGTTGCACGTAGGTTGCAGAATAATAGTAGAAAGGGAGATTTATTTGGAGGAATTTATGCAACCCGTGTGGCTAATTATCTTGGTATAGCCCCACGAGAGGGAGATATGTTGATACCTCCTATTTATTTGGATTATGAAGCTATGGTCAATCATCAATTTCTAAGGAGGAATGAACAATTCCTCCGATATCGACTAATCTATGACAGACGCAACATCGTCCATGTTACTCTTCCTGCTCCCCACCTTTTTGATTCTCAGGCAAAAGGAAGATATGTTGTCACCAGGGAGGAAGCAGCTGAACACGAGGGGAGAGCGGAGGCAGCTCGCCAACACGCCGCAGCTCAGGAGGCGGTTGCCGCTGCATCTCAGTACGACCCCAGTTTCACTTATGGATATCAGCCAGGCGGTCCTTGGTACTAGACCAACTTAGGCCAAAAGCCTAAGCTTGGGGGAGTACGTATTTCTCACCGACTTTACATTCATGTTCACACACTAGTCGTCGGTGTTCATACTCTTTCATTGTATTATCCATGCTAGTTTAAATTTCTTTTTCTAGCTTTATTTTTGTGTGTTTGATAAACCTTAAGAAAAACAAAAAAAAATAGTTAGTTTAATTTCCATGCTTGTAGTAGAAATTAAAATGAAACCCAAAAAGATTTCTAGTTCTTCTTCTTACTTGTTGGGAGCTTTCCCGTGTAAATAGTTTTATTTTCTTTTCTTTCCTTTGGGGGTCGAGAAGACCATATTGAAAATGTTTAGTGGCTCTCATATGCATGATTGTTTATTTAACTTGGAGCCTATATTACTTGTCTTCTCTCTTGAGTTGAATGCTTGCAGATTCCAGCTTAGTCAAATGCACGTGCACTCTTATTATTATACACATCGTTCGGTCGTGCAAGTGAAAGGCAATAATGACGATATATGATGGACTTATTGGGATGAGAAAAGCTGGTATGAACTCGACTTCTCTTGTTTTTGTAAATATGATGAGTCCATCGTTTCTGAGTCAGCTTATTATGAAGTAAACATATTTGCAATGACATTTTAAGATTATAGTTGCTTGTGCCATGCTTGATTAGCTATGAGTTATAATGGTTTACCTTGCGTGCCAACATGCTATTAGAATGATTATGATGTGGTATGATGGGATGGTATCCTCCTTTGAATGAATTGAGTGACTCGACTTGGCACATGTTCACGCATGTAGTTGAAACAAATTAACATAGCCTTCATGATATTTATGTTCATGGTGGATTATATCCTACTCATGCTTGTATTCGGTGTGAATTAATTTTAATGCATGTTCATGACTGTTGTCGCTCTCTCTCGGTTGGTCGCTTCCAGTCTTTTGCTAGCCTTCACTTGTACTAAGCGGGAATCTTGCTTGTGCATTCAAACTCCTTAAACCCCAAAGTTGTTCCATATGAGTCCACTATACCTTCCTATATGCGGTATTTACCTTGCGTTCCAAGTAAATTTGTATGTGCCAAACTCCAAACCTTCAAATGAAATTCTGTTTTGTATGCTCGAGCAGCTCATGTTTCAACTAGGGATGCCTATATCTTCCATGCTAGTTGAGTTATTCTCAAGACGAGTGGACTCCGCTCCTCATTCACGAGAAAGGGCCGGTAACCGGGATGCCCAGTCCCATCATCAAAAAAGATCAAAGCAAATCAAAATAATTAAAGAAAACTCCCCCAGGGCTGTTGCTAGTTGGAGGCACTCGTTGTTTCGAGCAAGCCATGGATTGATGCTTGTTGGTGGTTGGGGAGTATAAACCTTTACCATTCTGTTTGGGAACTGCCTACAATGCATGTAGTATGGAAGATACAGCCATTTCATAGTTGTTGCATTGACAGCAAAAGTATGCCGCCCAAAATGTTATTCAATCTCTATTTTAAAATCAAGCTCTGGCACCTCTACAAATCCCTGCTTCCCTCTGCGAAGGGCCTATCTATTTACTTTTATGTTGAGTCATCACCCTTCTTATTAAAAAGCACCCGCTGGAGAGCACACTGTCATTTGCATTTGTTACTATTGGTTTATATTGGGTATGACTTGACTGGATCTCTTTTACCATGAATTACAATGTTTAGTCAGTCCTTGATCTTTAAAGGTGCTCTGCATTTATGTTTTGCGGTCTCAGAAAGGGCTAGCGAGATACCATTTTGTTATATCATGTTATGATTGTTTTGAGAAAGTGTTGTTATCCGAGTTTTATTATTATGGCTCGCTAGCTGATTATGCTATTGATATGAGTAATTGTTAGACCTAAGTGTTATTGTGAGTATGGTTAGTTCATAATATTTGCTGAAACTTGAATGCTGACTTTTCATGTTTACAACAACAAGAGCAAACAGAGTTTGTAAAAGTTTTTCTTTATCACTTTCAGTTTATCAACTGAATTGCTTGAGGACAAGCAAAGGTTTAAGCTTGGGGGAGTTGATATGTCTCCAACGTATCTACTTTTCCAAACACTTTTGCCCTTGTTTTGGACTCTAACTTGCATGATTTGAATGAAACTAACCCGGACTGACGCTGTTTTCAGCAGAACTGCCATGATGTTGTTTTATGTGTAGAAAAGAAAAGTTCTCGGAATGTCCTGAAAATCCACGGAGGCACTTTTTGGAAAATATAAAAAATATTGGCGAAAGAATCAAGACCAGGGGGCCCACACCCTGTCCACGAGACAGGGGGGCGCGCCCCCTCCCCCTGGGCGCGCCCCCCTATCTCGTGGGCCCCCTGGACCTCCACCGACCTCAACTCCAACTCCATATATTCACGTTCGGGGAGAAAAAATCGGAGAGAAAGTTTCATCGCGTTTTACGACATGGAGCCGCCGCCAAGCCCTAATCTCTCTCGGGAGGGCTGATCTGGAGTCCGTTCGGGGCTCCGGAGAGGGGGATTCGTCGCCTTCGTTATCATCAACCATCCTCCATCACCAATTTCATGATGCTCACTGCCGTGTGTGAGTAATTCCATCGTAGGCTTGCTGGACGGTGATGGGTTGGATGAGATTTACCATGCAATCAAGTTAGTTTTTGTTAGGGTTTGATCCCTAGTATCCACTATGTTCTGAGATTGATGTTGCTATGAATTTGCTATGCTTAATGCTTGTCACTAGGGCCCGAGTGCCATGATTTCAGATCTGAACCTATTATGTTTTCATGAATATATGTGTGTTCTTGATCCTATCTTGCAAGTCTATAGTCACCTATTATGTGTTATGATCGAACAACCCCGAAGTGACAATAACCGGGATACTTCTCGGTGATGACCGTAGTTTGAGGAGTTCATGTATTCACTATGTGCTAATGCTTTGTTCTGGTTCTCTATTAAAAGGAGGCCTTAATGTCCCTTAGTTTCCGCTAGGACCCCACTGCCACAGGAGGGTAGGACAAAAGATGCCATGCAAGTTCTTTTCTATAAGCACGTATGACTATTTACGGAATACATGCCTACATTACATTGATGAATTGGAGCTAGTTCTGTGTCTCCCTATGTTATAGCTATTACATGAGGAATCGCATCCGGCATAATTATCCATCACTGATCCATTGCTTACGAGCTTTTCACATATTGTTCTTCGCTTATTTACTTTTCCGTTGCTACTGTTACAACTACTACAAAAACCCAAAAACTATTATCTTTATTTTTGCCACCATTACCTTTATTATCATACTACTTTGCTACTAAATACTTTGCTGCAGATACTAAGTTATCCAGGTGTGGTTGAATTGACAACTCAACTGCTAATACTCAAGAATATTCTTTGGCTCCCCTTGTGTCGAATCAATAAATTTGGGTTGAATACTTTACCCTCGAAAGCTGTTGCGATCCCCTACACTTGTGGGTTATCATCGATGTCGGTGCCGATGGGGATGCGAAGGCTCCGCATCGTGGCGCGCAAGGGTTGGGCGAGACGGCCCGATCCGCTACAGCCTTGGCTTCGGCGGCCTTCCTCGCCACGCTCGACAAGGAGGAGGCGTCGGTGCCAGTGATGAAGACTTCCACGCGGATGTCCATCGCCTCGGTGGGAGTGCTGCCGCCGTGGGAGAGAGGGGAGTACGAAAAGTCAAGTACATCGCTGGGGTACTCGTCGGCCGCAGGCGCATCGGAGATGCTCAGCGTGGCGAGGGAGGCGGCGAGTGCGTCGACGACATTGTCCGCCAGCATGACGGGCTCGTCCGAGTCGGAGAGGATCCCCGTCTGAAGCCTGATCCCAGCTAGGACCTCGAGCTGCCCCACGGTGCGCGCCAACTGTCGTGGTGGGTGCACGACAGATGCCATGGGACGGCTAAAGAGAGGAGGAGGCTCGAGGGCACTGGTGGGCTCCAGAGGCGAGGTCGGCATGAGCGAACGCAGAACGCAAGAATACCCAGGTTCGGGGCTATCCGAAGAGATAACACCCCTGGTCCTGCCGAGTGTGTTTGATATGCAACGGTACAGAGTTGCTCCTAGTGATGTCTGGGGAAGAAGGAGGACGGGCCAAGGCTTAGGCTGCTCCTTCTCCCTTGCTGGTGTGTGAGTGAGTGTGTTCTACTGATCTGATAGCCCGTATGCATGAGGGCTCCTGGGGGGTTTATAGGCCAACTTTCTAGGGGTACAATGGTAATGTTACAAGGCCGTAGGGCCGGGTTGTCAGCGTCTGGGAACCCGGAGCCGGGTGATAACCCACTAGTATAGGGGATCAATTGTAGTCTCTTTTGATAAGTAAGAGTGTCAAACCAAACGAGGAGCTAAAGGTAGAACAAATATTCCCTCAAGTTCTATCGACCACCGATACAACTCTGCTTGCAACAGCGTTAAACTTTACCTAGAACAAGTATGAAACTAGAAGTACTTTGTAGGTGTTGTTGGATAAGTTTGCAAGATAATAAAGAACACGTAAATAAAAAGTAGGGGCTGTTTAGATAAATAAGAAATAAAGTAAATATAGCGAGTGTGGAAAAGTGGTGGTAGGAGTTGTGAAATTGTCCCTAAGCAATTGACTACTTTACTAGACCGATAGCAAGTTTTATGTTGGAGAGGCATACGCTAACATACTTTCTCTTCTTGGATCACATGCACTTATGATTGGAATACTAGCAAGCATCCGCAACTACTAAAGATCATTAAGGTAAAACCCAACCATAGCATTAAAGCATCAAGTCCCCTTTATCCCATACACCAGAACCCCCTTACTAGGGTTTATGTACATCACTCAAGCAACCCACTATAAGCGAATCATGAACGTATTGCAACACCCTACAGCGGGAATCCCTCATGCTTGCGCGACACGGAGGGCACAATAGGACAGCAACATAACCACATGCAAATTAAACCAATCATAGCAACGCACCAATTACAGAAAGGACAACGAAAATCTACTCACACATCATAGGATGGCAACACATCATTGGATAATAATATGAAGCATAAAGCACCATGTTCAAGTAGAGAGTACATCAGGTTGCGGGAGAGTGGACCGCTGAATATAGATGGGGGAAGGTGATGGAGATGTTGGTGAAGATGGCAGAGGTGTTGGTGTAGATTGCGGTGATGATGATGGCCCCCGGCAGCATTCCGGCGCCACCGAAAGCAAGGGGGAGAGAGCCCCCCCCTTCTTCTTCTTCTTCTTCCTCGACCTTCTCCCTAGATGGAAGAAGGGTTTCCCCTCTGGTCCATGGTCTCCATGGCGTGGGAGGGGCGAGAGCCCCTCCGAGACTGGATCTGTCTCTCTGTCTCTCTTTGTTTCTGCGTTCTCTTTTTTTGCCCTTTCACCGTTTCTTATATATCCGGAGATCCGTAACTCCGATTGGATTGAAACCTTCGCCCAGATTTTTCTCCAAAAATTAGCTTTCTTGCGGTAAAAGAAGAGCATCAACCGCCCTATGGGGTGCCCATGAGGGTCAGGGGCACGCCCCCTGCCTCGTGGCCCCCTCAGACATCGTCTCGCGTTGGTTTTTCTTCCCAAAAATCAGAAATATTCCAAAAATATTCTCCGTCCGTTTTTATCCCGTTTGGACTCGGTTTGATATGGGTTTTCTGCGAAACATAAAACATGCAACAAACATGAACTGTTACTGGGCACTGGATCAATATGTTAGTCCCGAAATGTTGGAAATATGCCCTAGAGGCAATAATAAATTAGTTATTATTATATTTCCTTGTTCATGATAATCATTTATTATCCATGCTATAATTGTATTGATAGGAAACTCAGATACATGTGCGGATACATAGACAACACCATGTCCCTAGTAAGCCTCTAGTTGACTAGCTCGTTGATCAATAGATGGTTACGGTTTCACGACCATGGACATTGGATGTCGTTGATAATGGGATCACATCATTAGGAGAATGATGTGATGGACAAGACCCAATCCTAAGCCTAGCACAAAGATCGTAGTTCGTATGCTAAAGCTTTTCTAATGTCAAGTATCATTTCCTTAGACCATGAGATTGTGCAACTCCCGGATACCGTAGGAATGCTTTGGGTGCACCAAACGTTACAACGTAACTGGGTGGCTATAAAGGTGCACTACAGGTATCTCCGAAAGTGTCTGTTGGTTTGGCACGAATCGAGACTGCTATTTGTCACTCCGCTTGTCGAAGAGGTATCTCTGGGCCCACTCGGTAGGACATCATCATAATGTGCACAATGTGACCAAGGGTTTGATCATGGGATGATGTGTTACAGAACGAGTAAAGAGACTTGCCGGTAACGAGATTGAACAAGGTATCGGGATACCGACGATCGAATCTCGGGCAAGTACAATACCGCTAGACAAAGGGAATTGTATACGGGATCGATTGAGTCCTTGACATCGTGGTTCATCCGATGAGATCATCGTGGAACATGTGGGAGCCAACATGGGTATCCAGATCCGCTGTTGGTTATTGACGGAGAACGTCTCGGTCATATGCGCAATGGTTCCCGAACCCGTAGGGTCTACACACTTAAGGTTCGATGACGCTAGGGTTATAAAGGAAGTTTGTATGTGGTTACCGAATGTTATTTGGAGTCCCGAATGAGATCCTGGATGTCACGAGGAGTTCCGGAATGGTCCGAAGGTAAAGATTTATATTTGGAAAGTTGTTGTTCCGGTTCCGGGAAAAGTTTGGTTTTTTCGGTATTGTACCGGGAAGCTTACAGAAGGTTCCGTAGGATTCCGGAGGGGTCCAGAGGTCCGGAAATTGTTCCACCACGTCCAATACAGCAGCATGAGCTGTAGGGGGGCGCCCTACACTTAATGGGCCAGGGGCACCAGCCCCCCCAAGGCCCATGCGCATGGGAGAGGGGAAACCCTAAGGGGGAGGGCCTCCACTTGACTTGGGAGGCACTCCTCCCTCCTTGGCCGCCGCCCCCAACCCTAGATGATATCTAGGGGGGCCGGCCCCCTCTCACCCCGACCTATAAATAGTGGAGGGGTGGGAGGGCAGCCGCACTCCAAGTTCTGGCGCAGCCCTCCCCCTCTCCCAAGTACTCCTCCTCTCCCGCGGTGCTTGGCGAAGCCCTGCAGGATTGCCACGCTCCTCCACCACCACCATGCCGTTGTGCTGCTGCTGGACGGTCCTCGACCTCTCCCTCTCTCCTTGCTGGATCAAGGCATGGGAGACGTCACCGGGCTGTACGTGTGTTGAACGCGGAGGTGCCGTCCGTTCGGCACTAGGATCTTCGGTGATTTGGATCACGGCAGTACAACTCCTTCAACCCCGTTCTCTTGAACGCTTCGCTTAGCAATCTACAAGGGTATGTAGATGCACTCTCCTTCCCTCGTTGCTGGTTTTTCCATAGATAGATCTTGGTGACACGTGGGAAAATTTTGAATTTCTTTCGTTCCCCAACAGTGGCATCATGAGCTAGGTCTATTGCGTAGATTCTTTGCACGAGTAGAACACAAAGTAGTTGTGGGCATTGATTTTGTTCAATATGCTTACTGTTACTAGTCCAATCTTGATTCGGCTGCATTGTGGGATGAAGCGGCCCGGACCGACCTTACACGTACACTTACGTGAGACAGGTTCCACCGACTGACATGAGCTTGTTGCATAAGGTGGCTAGCGGGTGCCAGTCTCTCCCACTTTAGTCGGATCAGATTCGATGAAAAGGGTCCTTATGAAGGGTAAATAGCAATTGGCATATCACGTTGTGGTTTTGCGTAGGTAAGACTAGAAACCCATAGCAGCCACGTAAAACATGCAAACAACAATTAGAGGACGTCTAACTTGTTTTTGCAGGATATGCTATGTGATGTGATATGGCCAAGAAGAATGTGATGAATGATATGTGATGTATGAGATTGATCATGTTCTTGTAATAGGAATCACGACTTGCATGTCGATGAGTATAACAACCGGCAGAAGCCATAGGAGTTGTCTTTAATTTATTGTATGACCTGCGTGTCATTGAACAAACGCCATGTAATTACTTTACTTTATTTCTAACCGGTATCCATAGTAGTAGAAGTAATAAGTTGGCGAGACAACTTCATGGAGACACGATGATGGAGATCATGATGATGGAGATCATGCTGTCATGCCGGTGACGATGATGATCATGGAGACCCGAAGATGGAGATCAAAAGGAGCAAAATGATATTGGCCATATCATGTCACTATTTGATTGCATGTGATGTTTATCATGTTTATGCATCTTATTTGCTTAGAACGACGGTAGTAAATAAGATGATCCCTCATTAAAATTTCAAGAAAGTGTTTCCCCTAACTGTGCACCATTGCGAAAGTTCGTTGTTTCGAAGCACCACGTGATGATCGGGTGTGATAGATTCTTACGTTCACATACAACGGGTGTAAGCCAGATTTACACACGCGAAACACTTAGGTTAACTTGACGAGCCTAGCATGTACAGACATGGCCTCGGAACACAAGAGACCGAAAGGTCGAGCATGAGTCGTATGGAGGATACGATCAACATGAAGATGTTCACCGATGATGACTAGTCCGTCTCACGTGATGATCGGACACGGCCTAGTTGACTTGGATCATGTAATCACTTAGATGACTAGAGGGATGTCTATCTGAGTGGGAGTTCATTAGATGAACTTAATTATCCTGAAAATAGTCAAAAGCCCTTTGCAAATTATGTCGTAAGCTCGCGCTTTAGTTCCACTGTTCAGATATGTTCCTAGAGAAAATATAGTTGAAAGTTGTGATGGCGATTATGCGGACAGAAGAAAGCTTATGTCCTTAATGCACCGCTCGGTGGAACCCCAAACGTCGTCTGTGGATGTTGCGAACATCGGACATACACGTTTTGATAACTACGTGATAGTTTAGTTAAACGGTTTAGAGTTGAGGCACCAAAGACGTTTTTCGAAATGTCGCGGAACATATGAGATGTTTCGAGGGCTGAAATTGGGATTTCAGGCTCGTGCCCACGTCAAGAGGTATAAGAGCATTACTAGTAGAACCCTCAAACCCTCAAATCCTTAAAGCACTTTTAAGGGTTGAGAAGTGCCACTTTTTGACACTTTTAAGGGTTGAAAAACAGGGGCAAATACTAGAACCCTCAAACCCAACCCGTAAACTGCTTTAAGGGTTGGATTTGAGGGTTCTAATCTTTACCTCAACGCCAACCTTTAAATCTATCATTTGACATCTCACAATTTATGACAACAAGAACACAATCAACTTCCAAACAAACTACCAAATGACAATCATTGATGCATGGTTTAATAGTTTACATCACAAAATCATCATCTTCCTCCTCTCATCGGCACCATCACCAAAAGTTGCACCTCGGCGCCATCTCCTAGACCACAAGCGGGCTCCATCAAGCATCTCCATCGGCACCGGTGGAGTCGTACACCGCCATCACTACAACTACTCATCGGAGTGTCACCTCGAAAAGTAGAGGACGCAACACGGAACATCCTCTTCCTCTCATGATGTCCTCCTTGTAGTCCTTCCACCATTGCAATTGGTCTTGATCCACGTCCTTCTTGGACATCATCATGTGCTCTTTCTCTTCCACCATGAGTTCTTTCCATACCTTTGCCTCTTTGAGCTTGACATCCTCTCCTCCAACTCGGCCTTGCGCTTTGCTTCTTCACGTTTTGCTTCAACTTGTGCAAGCTTGACCTCTTTCTTCTTCTCGGTGATAAGAAGCTTCATCTCCAATGTCTTCGTTGTCAATTCCTCTCTTGCCTTCATCATGTGGTCCATCTTCTCCCTTAGGCTTGACGCCTCTTCTTCCATCTTCACCCTTAGCTTGCCCTTCTTGTTTCCCTCGGGCTTGCCCACGTTCCTCTCCTCCTCATCTTCACTATCGTCCATCCTTAGCATTGCCGACTTCTTGGGTGCGGTGTCTTGATCCCTCAACTTCCACTTGTCAAAGGTTTGAAGAATTGACCAAACATGCTTAAATGGGAATGGTTTGCCCTTGGAAGCGGCCATCTCCTTGTACCTCAAGCCGGCAATTGTCTCCTATCAACCACACATAAATCACATAAGAACCCACCAATAGCATAGTGCACACACATAATCAAAATAGTGAAGAAATATGTACTCACATAGTCACTCTCCACGGTTCCACTAGGTGGTGCATCCCTCACTTGGTCCATGGCCGCACTCCAATGAGAACAAGCGGGCTTGATCAACTCCCACCGGCCTTGAAGCGACCGGAAAGTGCGATGGATGAACCCACTATACTTCGGCTTGATCCTACAATAGATGTCCTCGATCCTTCGCCAATACAGTTTACCGGTTTGATCGGTGCCGGTGGTAGCATACATTCCCACAGCTGCCCAAGCACGAACCAAGAGGACATCTTCCGCCTCGGTGTAGTTTGTCGACCGAGCGTGTGGGTGGGAAGCGGCGGTGAATGCCTCCACCCCTATCTCGGCCACCTCCTCCTCGTCATCCCCTTCATCCTCCTCATCTTCCTCCTTTTCCTCCAAGTCGTTGTAAACCCTAAAGGGGTTTAGAGGCGGAGCTCCGAGGTCCACCTCCGCGTTTTGGAGGAGGTCCATGAACGAGGATGGGGTTGCCATTTCCTCGAACACCTCGTGCGCGGCGGGAGGAGGTTCGGCAACGGTGGCGGGCGGGGCCGCGGCCGCGGCGGCGGGCTTCTTCCGCGGCTTCTTCACGGCCGCAGACGAGCCGACGACCTTGGCCGAAGCCCCTCGAGGCCCACGGCCGGCCGCCTTCCGGCTCTTCTGGGGCGCGCGCGGCCGTGGCGGGGCGGGCGCCGGGACGGAGCCGGGCGGAGCCTGGGAGGCGGGAGGAGGCGCGAGGTTCGCCCGCCGCCGCTTCGACAGGTCGCCGCCACCACGCCGGGCGACAGTCGGGCGGGCGGGGCGGGGCGGGCGGGCGGGCGAGGCGGCGGCGCGGGCGGCCGTGGAGGGCGAGGCGGGCGGGGAGGCGGCCGGGCAGGCGCGGCGGGCGGCGGGCCCTCCATGGCTGGAGAAGGAGGCCGGGGAGGAGGAGCAGTTGGCTCCCGCGCAAGCGAGGAGCGAGCGAGCGAGTGCGGGTTGGGGGGGGGGGCGATTTTCCTCTCAACCCCTACTTCTACGGATTGCAAACTGGTTTGAGGGTTGGACCTCTAATTTTTTTACGGGTTTGAGGGTTTAGAGGTTCTAGTCTACGGTGTTTTTTCCGCGAAAACTATAAAAAAGCAGTTATTTTTAGGGGTTTGAGGGTTTGAGGGCTCTACTAGTAATGCTCTAAGACCTCCGACGATTTTCTTAGCCTGCAAACTAAGGGAGAAAAGCTCAATCGTTGAGCTTGTGCTCAGATTGTCTGAGTGTAACAATCACTTGAATCGAGTGGGAGTTGATCTTCCAGATGAGATAGTGATGTTTCGCCAAAGTCATTGCCACCAAGCTGCTAGAGCTTTGTGATGAACTATAACATATCAGGGATAGATATGATGATCCTTGAGCTATTCGCAATGTTCGACACATGAATGTAGAAATCAAGAAGGAGCATCAATTGTTGATGGTTAGTGAAACCACTAGTTTCAAGAAGGGCAAGGGCAAGAAGGGGTACTTCATGAAACGACAAATCGATTCTTTGCTCGATTGAAGAAGAAACCCAAGGTTGAACCCAAACCCAAGACTAAGTGCTTACGTAATGAGGGGAACAGCCTTTGGAGCAGAATTACCCTAGATACTTGGTAGATGAGAGAAATTTGGCAAGGTCGATAGAAGTATATTGGATATACATTAAGTTATTGTGTACTTTACTAGTACTCCTAGTAGCACCAGGGTATTAGATACCGGTTCGGTTGCTAAGTGTTAGTAACTCGAAATAAAAGGCTACGGAATAAGCGGAGACTAGCTAAAGGTGAGTGACGATATGTGTTGGAAGTGTCTCCAAGTTTGATGTGATCAAACATCGCACGCTCCCTCTACCATCAAGATTAGTATTAAACTAGAATAATTGTCATTTGGTGTTTGCGTTGAGCATAGACATGATTGGATTATGTCTATCGCAATCTGGTTATTCATTTAAGGAGAATAATGGTTACTCTATTTATTTGAATAATACCTTCAATGGTCTTGCACCTAAAGGAATGGTTTGTTGAGTCTCGATCGTAGTGATACACATTTTCATGCCAAAATATATAAGATAGTAATGATAGTACCACTTACTTGTGGCACTGCCATATAAGTCATATTGGTGTAGAACGCATGAAGAAGCTCCATGTTGATGGATCTTTGGACTCACTCATTTTTGAAAAGTTTGAGACATGCGAACCATGTCTATTGGTGTATACGCATGAAGAAACTCCATGCAGGATGGATCGTTTGGACTCACTTGATTTTGAATCACTTGAGATATGCGAGATCATACCACATGGGCAAGATGATTGAAAAGCCTCGGTTTGATAAGATGGAACAAGATAGCAACTTGTTGGAAGTAACACATTTTGATGTGTGCAGTCCAATGAGTCTGAGGCATGCGATGAATATCGTTATGTTCTTACTTCACGGATGATTTAAGTAGCTCTTGAGTGTATTTACTTGATGAAACACAAGTCTGAATTATTGAATGGTTCAAGTAATTTCAGAGTGAAGTTAAAGATCATCGTGACAAGAGGATAAAATGTCTATGATATGATCATAGAGATGAGTATCTGAGATTCTGAGCTTTGTACGCTATTAAGACATTGTGGAAATTGTTTCAAAATTAATACCGGCTAGAACACCATAGTGTGATGGTGTGTCCGGACATTATTGTTGCACCCTATTAGATATGGTGCGTACCATGATGTCTCTTATCGAATTACCACTATTGTTCATGGGTTAGGCATTAGAGACAACCGCACTCACTTTAATAGGGCACCACGTAATTCCGTTGAGACGACCTTTGTTTGAACTATGGTTTGGAGAAACCTAAGTTGTCGTTTCTTGAAAGTTTGGGGCTGCGGCTTATGTGAAAAAAGTTTCATCGTGATAAGCTCGAACCCAAAGCGGATAAATACATCTTCATAGGACACCCAAAACAGTTGGGTATACCTCCTATCTCAGATCCGGAAGCAAAAGTAATTATTTCTAGAAACGGGTCCTTTCTCGAGGAAAAGTTTCTCTCGAAAGAATTGAGTGGGAGGATGGTGGAGACTTAATGAGGTTATTGAACCATCACTTCAACCCGGTGTGTAGCGAGGCACGGGAAGTTGTTCATGTGGCACCTACACCAATTGAAGTGGAAGCTAATCATAATGATCATGATGCTTGGATCAAGTCACTACCGGACCTCGTGGAGTCGACAAGGACACGTAGTACTTGAGTGATGCATAATCCTGTCTTAGAGGTCATGTTGCTAGACAACAATGAACCTACGAGCTATGGAGAAGCGATGGTGGGCCCGGATTCCGGCAAATGGCTCGAGGCCATAAAATCCGAGAGAGGATCCATGACTTTGGAAGGAATACTTGATGGTCGTAAGGACGTTGGGTAAAGATGGATTTTAGAAGGAAGACATATAATGATGGTAAGTATCACCATTAAGAAAGCTCGACTTGTCGTTAAAGATGTTTCCCGACAAGTTCAAGGAGTTGACTACGGTGAGGCTTTCTCACTCGTAGCGATGCTAAGAGTCTGTTGGAATTGGATTAGCAGTTGCTGCAATATTTATGAAATCTTGCATATAGGATGTCAAAACATTGTTTCCTTGACAGTTTTCTTGAGGAAAGGTTGTATGTGATACAACGGAAGGTTTTTGACAATCACGAAAGACGCTAACAATTATGCAAGGCTCCGACAATCCTTCTAAGGACTGGAGTAAGCATCTCGGAGTTGGAATATGCGCTTTGATGAGATGATCAAAGATTTTGGGTCTATACAAAGTTTATGAGAAACTTGTATTTCCAAAGAAGTGAGTGGGAGCACTATGGAATTTTCTGATGAGTATATGTTGTTGACATATTGTTGATCAGAAATGATGTAGAATTTCTAGAAAGCATATAGGGTTGTTTGAAAAGTGTTTTTCAATGGAAAACCTGGATTAGGCTACTTGAACAATAAGCATCAAGATCTATAAGATAGATCAAAATGTTTAATAATACTTTCAAATGAGCACATACCTTGACATAATCTTGAAGGTGTTCAAGATGGATCAGTCAAAGAAGGAGTTCTTGCCTGAGTTGTAAGGTATGAAGTTAAGACTTAAAGCTCGACCACGACAGAATAGAGAGAAAGGACGAAGGTCTCGTCCCCTATGCTTCAGACGTAGGCTCTATAGTATGCTATGCTGTGTACCGCACCGGAAGTGTGCCTTGCCATGAGTCAGTCAAGGGGTACAAGAATGATCCAGGAATGGATCATTGGACAGCGGTCAAAATTTTCCTTGGAGTAAATAAGGACATGTTTCTTGATTATGGAGGTGATAAAGAGTTCGGCGTAAAGGGTTACGTCGATGCAAGCTTTAACACCTATCCGAATGACTCTGAGTAGCAAATCGGATACATATAGTGGAGCAACCATTTGGAATAGCTCCAAGTGGAACGTGGTAGCAACATCTATGATATGACATAAAGTTTTGCGAAATACATAGGGATCTGAATATTGCAGACCTGTTCACTACAACCACTCTCACAAGCATAACATGATCAAACCCAGAACTCATTGAGTGTTAATCACATAGTGATGTGAACTAGATTATTGATTCTAGTAAACTCTTTGGATGTTGGTCACATGGCGATGTGACCTGTGAGTGTTAATCACATGGCGATGTGAACTAGATTATTGACTCTAGTGCAAGTGGGTGACAGTTGGAAATATGCCCTAGAGGCAATAATAAATTAGTTATTATTATATTTCCTTGTTCATGATAATCGTTTATTATCCATGCTATAGTTGTATTGATAGGAAACTCAGATACATGTGTGGATACATAGACAACACCATGTCCCTAGTAAGCCTCTAGTTGACTAGCTCGTTGATCAATAGATGGTTACGATTTCGACCATGGACATTGGATGTCGTTGATAATGGGATCACATCATTAGGAGAATGATGTGATGGACAAGACCCAATCCTAAGCCTAGCACAAAGATCGTAGTTCGTATGCTAAAGCTTTTCTAATGTCAAGTATCATTTCCTTAGACCATGAGATTGTGCAACTCTCGGATACCGTAGGAATGCTTTGGGTGTACCAAACGTCACAACGTAACTGGGTGGCTATAAAGGTGCACTATAGGTATCTCCGAAAGTGTCTGTTGGGTTGGCACGAATCGAGACTGGGATTTGTCACTCCGCTTGTCGGAGAGGTATCTCTGGGCCCACTCGGTAGGACATCATCATAATGTGCACAATGTGACCAAGGGGTTGATCACGGGATGATGTGTTACGGAACGAGTAAAGAGACTTGCCGGTAACGAGATTGAACAAGGTATCGGGATACCGACGATCGAATCTCGGGCAAGTACAATGCCGCTAGACAAAGGGAATTGTATACGGGATCGATTGAGTCCTTGACATCGTGGTTCATCCAATGAGATCATCGTGGAACATGTGGGAGCCAACATGGGTATCCAGATCGGCTGTTGGTTATTGACCGGAGAACGTCTCGGTCATGTTCGCATGGTTCCCGAACCCGTAGGGTCTACACACTTAAGGTTCGATGGCGCTAGGGTTATAAAGGAAGTTTGTATGTGGTTACCGAATATTGTTCGAGTCCGGATGAGATCCCGGACGTCACGAGGAGTTCCGGAATGGTCCGGAGGTAAAGATTTATATATGGAAAGTTGTTGTTGGGTTAGGAAAAGTTCGGTTTTTTCGGTATTGTACCGGAAGCTTCGAGAAGGTTCGGAGGATTCGGAGGGGTCCGGAGGTCCGGAAATTGTTCCACCACGCCCAATACAGAAGCATGGGCTGTGAGGCGCCCTAGCCTTAATGGGCCAGGGGCACCAGCCCCCCAAGGCCCATGCGCATGGGAGACGGGAAACCCTAAGGGGGAGGGCCTCCACTTGACTTGGGAGGCACTCCTCCCCCCTTGGCCGCCGCCCCAACCCTAGATGAGATCTAGGGGGCCGGCCCCCTCTCTCCCCACCTATAAATAGTGGAGGGGTGGGAGGGCAGCCGCACCCCAAGTTCTGGCGCAGCCCTCCCCCTCTCCCAAGTACTCCTCCTCTCCCGCGGTGCTTGGCAAAGCTCTGCAGGATTGCCACGCTCCTCCACCACCACCATGCCGCTGTGCTGCTGCTGGACGGAGTCTTCCTCAACCTCTCCCTCTCTCCTTGCTGGATCAAGGCATGGGAGACGTCACCGGGCTGTACGTGTGTTGAACGTGGAGGTGCTGTCCGCTCGGCACTAGGATCTCCGGTGATTTGGATCACGACGAGTACGACTCCTTCAACCCCGTTCTCTTGAACGCTTCCGCTTAGCGATCTACAAGGGTATGTAGATGCACTCTCCTTCCCCTCGTTGCTGGTTTCTCCATAGATAGATCTTGGTGACACGTAGGAAAATTTTGAATTTCTGCTACGTTCCCCAACACAAAAATAGTATAAAAAGTTGCCAAAAGTATATGAAAGTTGAATAATATTGGCATGGAACAATAAAAAAATTATAGATACGACGGAGACGTATCAGCATCCCCAAGCTTAATTCCTGCTCGTCCTCGAGTAGGTAAATGATAAAAAAGATAATTTTTGATGTGGAATGCTACCTAGCATAATCTTTATCATATATCTAATCATGGCATGAATATTAAGACACGAGTGATTCAAAGCAATAGTCTATCATTTGACATAAAAACAATAATACTTCAAGCATGCCTACCAAGAAATTATGTCTTATCGAAATAACATAGCCAAAGAAAGCTTATCCCTACAAAATCATATAGTTTGGCCATGCTTCATTTTCGTCACACAAAATGCTCCCATCATGCACAACCCCGATGACAAGCCGAGCAATTGGTTCATACTTTTTAACGCGCTTCAGCTTTTTCAATCCTCACGCAATACATGAGCGCAAGCCATGGATGTAGCACCATAGGTGGAATAGAATATGATGGTGGGGGTTTATGTGGAGAAGACAAAAAGGGAGAAAGTCTCATATCGACGCGGCTAATCAACGGGCTATGGAGATGCCCATCAATTGATGTCAATGCGAGGAGTAGGGATTGCCATGCAACGGATGCACTAAGAGCTATAAGTGTATGAAAGCTCAAACTGGAACTAAGTGGGTGTGCTTCCAACTTGCTTGCTCATGAAGACCTCGGGCATTTGAGGAAGCCCATCATCGGAATATACAAGCCAAGTTCTATAATGAAAATTCTCACTAGTATACGAAACTGATAACTCAAGAGACTCTCTATATGAAGAACATGGTGCTACTATGAAGCACAAGTGTGGTAAAAGGATAGCAACATTGCCCCTTCTCTCTTTTTCTCTCTTTTTTTATTTTCTCTTTATTTTTATTTTTTTGGTGGGCTTCTTTGGCCTTTTTTTATTTGGGCTTCTTTGGCCTCTTTTATTTTTCATGAAGTCCGGAGTCTCATCCCGACTTGTGGGGGAATCATAGTCTCCATCATCCTTTCCTCACTGGGGCAATGCTCTAATAATGATGATCATCACACTTTATTTACTTACAACTCAATATTACAACTCGATATCTAGAACAAAGATATGGCTCTATATGAATGCCTCTGGCGGTGTACCGGGATGTGCAATGATCTAGCATAGCAAAGATACCAAAAAACGGACAAGCCATGAAAACATCATGCTAGCTATATTACGATCATGCAAAGCAATATAACAATGAATGCTCAAGTCATTTATATGATGATGATGGAAGTTCCATGGCAATATATCTCGGAATGGCTATGGAAATGCCATAATAGGTAGGTATGGTGGCTGTTTTGAGGAAGATATAAGGAGGCTTATGTGTGGCAGAGCGTATCATATCACGGGGTTTGGATGCACCGGCGAAGTTTGCACCAACTCTCGAGGTGAGAAAGGGCAATGCACGGTACCGAAGAGGCTAGCAATGATGGAAGGGTGAGAGTGCATATAATCCATGGACTCACATTAGTCATAAAGAACTCATATACTTATTGCAAAAGTTTATTAGCCCTTGAAGCAAAGTACTACTACGCATGCCCCTAGGGGGGTAGATTGGTAGGGAAATACCATCGCTCATCCCCGACCGCCACTCATAAGGATGACAATCAAAGAAACACCCCATGCTTCAAATTTGTCACACAACGGTTACCATACGTGCATGCTACGGGACTTGCAAACCTCAACACAAGTATTTTTCTCAATTTCACAATTACTCAACTAGCATGACTCTAATATCACCACCTTTATATCGTAAAACTATTGCAAGGAATCAAACATATCATATTCAGTGATCTACAAGTTTTATGTAGGATTTTATGACTAACCATGTGAATGACCAATTCCTGTCATCTCTCTAAATGGATATAAGTGAAGCAAGAGAGTTTAATTCTTTCTACAAAATATATGCCCATGCTCTAACAAATATAAGTGAAGCAAAAGAGCATTATACAAATGGCGGTTTTCTATGTGAAGAGAAACAGGCAATCCAAACTTCAAATGATATAAGTGAAGCACATGAAGCATTCTATAAAGCCATACTCAAAAGATTTAAGTGAAGTGCAATGAGCATTATATAAATCAATATGGACTATCTCATACCAGCATAGTGCATAAAAGAAAAGTGAAAACTAAATGCAAAAGATGCTCCAAGATTTGCACATATCGCATGAACGAAACGAATCCAAAAACATACCGATACTTGTTGAAGAAAGAGGGGATGCCTTCCGGGGCATCCCCAAGCTTAGACGCTTGAGTCTCCTTGAATATTTACTTGGGGTGCCTTGGGCATCCCCAAGCTTGAGCTCTTGCCTCTCCTCCTTTTCCTCATATCGAGACCTCCTCGATCAAACACTTCATCCACACAAAACTTCAACAGAAAACTCGGTAAGATCCGTTATAAGCAAATAACTACTCTAAGTACTGTTGCAAACCAATTCATATTTTGTTTTTGCATTGTGTCTACTGTAATATAACTTTTCCATGGCTTAATCCACTGATATAAATTGATAGTTTCATCAAAACAAGCAAACTATGAATCAAAAACAGAATCTGTCTTAAACAGGACAGTCTGTATTAATCTGAACATTCACCATACTTCTGGTACTCCAAAAATTCTACAAAAAATAGGAAAAATAAAAAATTTGTATATAAAGATAGTGCAGAAAGTTTCAGAACCGTTTGACACTCCAGTAAAAAATGTAAAATTGCGCACTATAGCCAAAGTTTCTGTCCTGCACTGCACAAACCAACAAGCATTGTAAACATCCTAAAGGCAAACCTTGGCATATTATTTTTATAATACAATGGAATTGTACAAGGGGATAATAATTTTTGATGAAAAGTTTCTGTAATTAAGATTCACAAAGTTTCCGTGAGCAAGAACAAAGTTCAAGGAGCTCCCCCACTTCAACAATGCTTGTCTTTCTCACTTTCACTTTCCTTTTTGAAAAGTTTTGGGTTCCCCTCTTTATTTTTTTTGTTTTTAGACTATATAAAAGCACTCAATAGAAATAAATGACTCTCTAAAACTTCCGGGTTGTCTCCCTGGCAGCGCTTTCTTAAAAGCCATTAAGCTAGGCATATAGTGCTCAAGTAATGGATCCACAAGGATCCCAAGGTATATCAAAGCCAATTTTAATTAACAATGAGTTGTAATTTAGTAGTGAGCACAAAGTAACATATATCATGCAACAACAAAGTCTAACTCTCTTCCTATGCATCGGCATGTCATAAAAGAAAAATTCATGCACATCAAGTAAAGGCCAATGCATAGTATAAGCAGTTTC
This sequence comes from Aegilops bicornis, assembly GCA_021605145.1. Classification (NCBI taxonomy): domain Eukaryota; kingdom Viridiplantae; phylum Streptophyta; class Magnoliopsida; order Poales; family Poaceae; genus Aegilops; species Aegilops bicornis. The sequence continues at coordinate 650,073,884 of CM038669.1, forward strand.
TTGCAATTTTATCATATTGGAAACATAGAGAGGTGGAGATATAGTTCCTCTCTCATAATAACTGCAAGTAGGAGCAGCAAGCACATGCATATCACATTCATCAAAATTATCATGTGCAATGGTAAAAGGCAACCCATCAATATAATCCTTAATAAGCACAAACTTCTCCGATATAGTGTAGTCTGGAGAATTTAAAAAGATAATAGGACTATCATGCGTAGGTGCAATAGCAACGATTTTATGTTTAACATAAGGAACTATAGCAAGTTCATCTCCATAAGCATAATTAATATTGGCATCTTGGCCACAAGCATCATCAAAAAGGGATATTTCAAGAGAATCAACGGGATCATAACAATCATCATAGCATTCATCCTTCGGTAAGCACGAAGGGAAATTAAACAATGTATGAGTTGAAGAGTTATGCTCATTAGAAGGTGGGCACGGGTAGCTATTCCGCTCTTCCTCCTTTTGTTCTTCGCTCTCCTCATCATCTTTTTCATCGAATGAGCTCACAGTTTCGTCAATTTCTTCTTCCATAGATTCCTGCAAAATATTAGTCTCTTCTTGGACAGCAGAGACTTCCTCAATAAATGCATCAATATCGGAATTGAATTCATAATTCTCATAGCAATATTTAAGTATAGCATAATTTTCAGGTCTGTAAACAGCATCATCAAGATTTTCACACTCTTTAAACAAAGATTCAATTTCATAAGCACCCATAAAAGCAACGAATTCTTCTATTTGTTCCACATCATAGTAATCATATATACCATTAGCATAAGAAGCCAAGGTTTTAACATCCTTAAATTTGCATGAAAAGGGAAGGTTTGGAGCCTTCATCCTAGAGCAACGAGTATAATCATATCTCAAGCATAGTTGCCTAGCATACCAACGCAACATATAAATTGGATCCCATAATAGTTTCCCTTTTTGTGTCAAGCGATAATCCCTAAAGTATTCACGTTGATCCAACGTGTCTCCCATTATAAAGTAGAATGGGGTTTTCTCAGGATTATCAAAGTAGTACATAATATCTTTCACATAATGAGCATCGAGGGTTTTAGGAGGTTCCCCATCTCCATGAGTAGCAAGTACACCTAATTTTTTTGGTATTTCGTGTTACATATCCATAAGTAAAGATAGAGAACAACTTAAAACAACAAATAAAATTTACTTAGTGATAAAGCAACCAAGCACAGACGAGAATATTCACCCCACGCTATGACTCCCCGACAACGGCGCCAGAAAAAAGTCTTGATAACCCACAAGTATAGGGGATCAATTAATTGTAGCCTCTTTCAATAAGTAAGAGTGTCGAACCCAACGAGGAGCTAAAGGTAGAACAAATATTCCCTCAAGTTCTATCGACCACCGATACAACTCTACGCACGCTTGACATTCTGAAAGTGCTAGTTATCGACTAGAGGGGGGGTGAATAGGCGATTTTTATGAAAGTCTTCAAAACACGGATGTTTCGAAGACAAACAACAGAAATGACCTAGTTGATATGCAGCGGAAGATAACTACAACAAGCAAGCCATAGTCAAGTATGCAATAATGTGAAAGGACAAGACTAATAGCAGCTATGTAGTAAGGATCAGGATGGAAGATAGTATGAAGCCAATCAACAAAAGTAGTCAAGCAATGAAGTCAAATAGATAGGGCATACAAGCAATGACTTCACGAAGACAAACTCAAGGTAAAGGAGGGAAGGGGTAGAACCAGTCACTTGTTGAAGACACAGGATTTGTTGGACCAGTTCCAATTGCTGTGACAACTGTACATCTGGTTAGGGAGGCTGAGATTCAACTCAGAAGACCGCGTCTTCACCTTATTCCCCTTGAGCTAGGGACACACAGTCCTCGCCCAATCACTCTGGTAAGTCTTCAAGGTAGACTTCCGAACCTTCACAGACGACGTTCACCGGCAATCCACAATGACTCTTGGATTCTCAGAACGCGACGCCTAACCAGCTGGAGGATTCACAGTCCTCAAGTGTAATAAGTCTTCAGGTCACACAGATAGGAAAACTTCAGTGATGCCTAACACTCTTTGGCTCTGGGTGTTTTGGGCTTTGTCCTCGCAAGGATTTCTCTCTCTCAAAGGCTTCGAGGTGGGTTGCTCTCAAACGACAAAAGCCGTGCACTAACTCTGAGCAGCCACCAATTTATGGTGTAGGGGTGGGCTATTTATAGCCACTAGGCAACCCGACCTGTTATGTCCGAAATGACCCTGGGTCACTAAGGAACTAACACGTGTTCCAACGGTCAGATTTCAAACACACACGGCAACTATACTTGGGCTACAAGCAAAGCTGACTCATCCAGCTTTGGATAAGTTTTGCTCTCATTGTCTTCGCTCGAAGACATAGGATTTGGGTTGAGCATCACTTCAGTCATTCTGACTATGATCACTTGGACCCCACTTAACAGTACGGTGGTTCCTACGACTCAACAAAGAAGAAAAGGAAACAGCAAAAAAAAAACAGTCTTCGCGCTCCATAGTCTTCACTCAATGTCTTCTCATGTCATAGTCTTCAATGTGAATATCTTCACATACCACCATTGTCTTCAATGTCTTCATACATTTTTAGGGGTCATCTCCGGTAGGTAAACCGAATCAATGAGGGACACTACCTGCGTTATCTTGCAATTCTCACAAACGCATTAGTCCCTCAACCACATTTGTCGTCAATACTCCAAAACCAACTAGGGGTGGCACTAGATGCACTTACACGTTCGCTTTACCTAGAACAAGTATGAAACTAGAAGTACTTTGTAGGTGTTGTTGGATAAGTTTGCAAGATAATAAAGAACATGTAAATGAAAAGTAGGGGCTGTTTAGATAAAGAAGCAATAAAGTAAATATAGCGAGTGTGGAAAAGTGGTGGTAGGAGTTGTGAAATTGTCCCTAAGTAATTGACTACTTTACTAGACCGATAGCAAGTTTTATGTGGGAGAGGCATAAGCTAACATACTTTCTCTTCTTGGATCATATGCACTCTCTGTTGGAAAAGGCATTGCCTAGGAGGCGCTTAGGCACGCCTAGGCGCTAGGCAATGGCCAAACGCCTCGCCTTGGGTATAAATGGAGCTCTAGGCAGGGCAAGCAAGGAATTGCCTACTCAAGAAGAAATCATGCCACATACTACACGTATATGCCAAACGGGTTATATTCCAATGGTAGTATAAGGTAATTAACTTATTTATATGCCCTAAACTAATATCAACACCCATATAATAATCACAAATACACTACGAGTAAAAACTATATTACCGCCTAGGCCATGCCTAGGGTGCTTAGGCACCGCCTAGGCACTAGGAGAAGGCCAACCGCCTCGCTTACGCCTACCGCTTTTTCCAACCTTGTATGCACTTATGATTGGAGCTCTAGAAAGCATCCGCAACTACTAAAGATCATTAAGGTAAAACCCAACCATAGCATTAAAGCATCAAGTCCCCTTTAACCCATACGCCACAACCCCCTTACTAGGGTTTATGCTTCTGTCACTCAAGCAACCCACTATAAGCGAATCATGAACGTATTGCAACACCCTACAACGGGAATCCCTCACGCTTGCGCGACATGGAGGGCAAAATAGGACAACAACATAACCACAAGCAAATTAAACCAATCATAGCAATTCACCAATTACCGAAAGGGCAACGAAAATCTACTCACACATCATAGGATGGCAACACATCATTGGATAATAATATGAAGCATAAAGCACCATGTTCAAGTAGAGGGTACAGCAGGTTGCGGGAGAGTGGACCGCTGAATATAGATGGGGGAAGGTGATGGAGATGCTGGTGAAGATGGCGGAGGTGTTGGTGTAGATCATGTGATGATGATGGCCCCGACAAAGATTCCGGGCGCCATCGAAAGCAAGGGGAGAGAGCCCCCCTTCTTCTTCTTCTTATTCATTGACCTTCTCCCTAGATGGAAGAAGGGTTTCCCCTCTGGTCCATGGTCTCCATGGCGTGGGAGGGGCGAGAGCCCCTCCGAGACTGGATCTGTCTCTCCATCTCTCTTTGTTTCTGTGTTCTCTTTTTCTGCCCTTTCACCGTTTCTTATATATCCGGAGATCCGTAACTCCGATTGGATTGAAACCTTCGCCCAGTTTTTTCTCCAAAAATTAGCTTTGTTGCGGCAAAAGAAGAGCATCAACCGCCTTACGGGGTGCCCACGAGGGTCAGGGGCATGCCCCCTGCCTCGTGGCCCCCTCAGACATCGTCTCGCGTTGGTTTTTCTTCCCAAAAATCGTAAATATTCCAAAAATATTCTCCGTCCGTTTTTATCCCGTTTGGACTCCATTTGATATGGGTTTTCTGCGAAACATAAAAATGCAACAAACAGGAACTAGCACCTTTGAGCCTTTGGATCAATATGTTAGTCCCAAAAATAGTATAAAAAGTTGCCAAAAGTATATATGAAAGTTGAATAATATTGGCATGGAACAATAAAAAATTATAGATACGATGGAGATGTATCACTGGGACCCGCCGAGTGTCAGGGTTCGCCGGGTTCTCCGGGCGCGGGCCCCGCATGCCTAGGGGCACTGTTCGTCGTCTTGTCGATCGTCGGGGAGTGGCCGGGTTGAGTCGGGTACAATGGCGCTCGGTCGTCGTAAGCTTGTTGGCGCCAAAGAAGGACGATGGGGGCACTGCGCATTTAATTATCGAGTTTAAGTGTTACAACTCAAAGAACCAAATGTTTCAAAAGCGAGAGTTGTAAACACTAGGCAAAATATAGTGCAACCGCCCTTACGAACCCGCTTGAAGACTATCAAACTCATATGCTTCTCCCCCTTTTGTCAGTAAGGACCAAAAAGGTTTGAAGACATAGAGCATCTACTCGTCCTCTTCTGAAGAAGATGATGCAGCAGAGTTGTCGTTGTTGGTTGGTGGTGCAGACGAGCTTGGCGCAGTGTCGATTCGTGTAGAAGTAGGGGGCGGTGAAGTAGCATCGGCTTCATCATCGATCACTCTGGCATTGACAGTTGCCGCGGAGGAAGAATAGTCAGAGTCTTCAAGAGATGGAGTTCTCCGTAGGACTGCATTCCGTGGAGGAGTGGAGTCAAACTTGAAATGTTCAGTGAAGCCATCGTCTTGAAGATCAGCTTCAGCACTGAGCAGGGTCAAACTCTTCCATGATCGCCGACAAGTCTCGTGAGTTACAAAAGCATTCTTGGTGGCAAGGTTGCGAATGCGATTGACGTCCACCAAGAGGCTTTGCATTTGACGCTTTAGCCAGGAGTGATGCTTATCTTGCTTTTGATGCAGCGCCACAAGAAGTTCTCGATCATTGAGGACTCGAGAGCGCTTCCGAGGCCTTTGGCCAATTGTGCTCTCAGTGGCTTCAGTCCGTGCACGATGAGGCAGACGTGTGTTCCCAGCCAGGGGATAGACACGAGATACCGCTTGGACGCCTTCTATGGGTTGAGAGAAGCTGTGGTTATCTGCGTTCTGAAGACTTAGTGGGGGTTTTGGCAGGCTCAGGGTATATGGCTTCAACAGACATATCAACCTCTGGTAGAAAGATCAGATGATTGTGACCAGAGGGTTGATAGTTGATAGCTGAGTGCATCTTAATGAGGCGCATGACCCATGGAGCATAGAACTTCAGACCAAACAGATCAGATCGGATGCAGCCAATTGCCTGATGAAGAAATCTTGCGTGTTGAAGCTGATGCCATTGAGGATATAGAAGACCAATGTCTTCATTGCTCCTTCAAGCTTTGCAGACGATGAATGCCCTTTGATTGGCCATAGAGTTCGCCTGATGATGTGATATATGGTGCGAGGCAGATACTCAAGGTCATCAACAAAGAAGTGCTGAGGGTATTCAGCATCGTGTGGCAGTGGCTTCATCATGCTCAGCATCTGACTCATGTCGGGTTACGGCTTATGAAATATGCTTTCCAAGGCATCGCGGTGGAGTTGACATCCAGGTTCAAACAGCTCTCCGGGAGTGGGTAGGCCTGTGAGCTCAATGATGTCAAGAGCTTTGGCTTCATGATGGATATTCCCAGTCATCCACTCGAGAACCCATGTCTTTGTGTCTCGGTTGAATCCGCGGATGTGGAGGGTGGCATAGAATTGAAGCACTAATTCTTCATTCCAGTGCTCTTTGTCTGTTACGAAGGCAAGCAGACCTGCATCATGAAAGCAATCAAGTGCTTCTTCTAAGCATGGCAGTCCGGCAATGGCTTTTGTCGAGGCGCATATGAGGGAAATGCGGCCTTGGTCATCTGAGAACACGGTGAGTAATAGCTTCTTTCCGATAGCTCGAACCGGTCGATGAGATCCTTGGCCTTTTGTAGGGGTTCTTTGCCTTTGTCAAACAAGGTATTGTGGGCTTTGAAGCCATTTGCATTGAAAAGAACCAGTTGAGGTGGCGATGCTCGGAAACCTTGGCGATCTTGGCCCGGCTTACGGACCGGAGGCCTATGCGCAATATGATAGTCGAATTGAGGACCAGAGGCATGAGGCGGAGGGACCAGAACGGCCATCTTATCGTGACTAGCTCGCCATAGTTGTATGCTTGCTTTCGATTGTGTAGGGCCTTGGTGGCGGGGCTGGAGCGATCGCGACAATCGAGGCTTCAGCTGCTCGGCCAGATGCTTCGGGAGCAGTTGCCTCATTGGCTTCAGGCACAGTTCCTTCATTGGCTTCAGGAGCAGTTGGAACAGGCTCCACATTGGCTTCAGCCATGACCACGTCATTGGCTTCGTTGGTGTTGGAGGTGGCAGCCTCAATGTTTTCAACCTCCACTTGAGGAGCTGGAGGGTCTGGTACTGGCACGTTGATATCGGGGATCACTTGTTCAATTACTGGGGGTGTAGGAACATGTTCTTCTTCTTCTTCTTGGGTGTCAGCGGCTGATGCAGCCGGATTGTCTTCAGCAGCTTTAGCTTCAGACTCAGAGACGTTCACAGTTGGAGTGGCTTCTGAAAACACTTGACGTGTAACAGGTTGGTGGTGCACTTCTACTTGGAGCGCTTCGGAAGAGGCACTTGAGGCCTTTGACCTTTCCGAAGCCTGCGAAATGTTGGCGGCGCCTTTGGAGATGGGGTTGCCTGGGCCTCAAAGTCTTCCTCTTCTTCTTGGTGTTGCTGTTGGGGAGTGACTTGTTGTTGGGGAATACTGGGGAGTCTTGTTGTTGCAGGCGATCAGCCCATGAAGCATCTGTGCAATTGGCGTCGAGGGCGACCAATCTTGATGAGTTCGTTGTTCTGCATTTAACGAGCGATGATACCACATTGTACTCGATTTGAGGAAGAACTTCATCATCTTCAACATTGTCATGGTGACCAATGTCTTGTGATGAGGGGATCACTTTGGAATATCTTCACCAGGAGCCTCTGGAAGCAGGCTCATGAACGATCATCTAAGTTCTTGGGTTGCGGATGCGGACTAACCACAGAAATGGGTTCAAGAATCAAGGGCCTGTGGGAGCAGCCTGATTCTTCTTGGTCTTTAGCTTCTTCTTGGAGGGAGCAGCATCGAGGCGCCAGATTCTTCCTCTTTCGGCTTCGACCTCGGCAGCCCTCGTCTTCTTCTCGCTCGAAGCGGTTGACCGTACCTTTGGCTTCGAGCCACCATGCTGCTTGGGAAGACAATGCGGGGCTCTTCCTGCCTTGAAGGTGCAGCTTGGTCAGTTGAAGACTTCTTTTTCTTGGCAGCCATCCTGGGATCGATGCCAGGACGGCCAAGAGCCTTGCGCTTCTCAGCCTCATTGTAGGCAAGCACACACTTGTCAGCCAAAGCCTTCATACGCTCACGAGAGCCTCTGGCTTCTTCACGCTTCTTGAGAAAGGCTTCTTTGAGCTCGTGTAGCATGACCTTGAAGTTTTTCACGTCTTGCACGCTGAGTGCAGCCATATGCTTCTTGAACTGAGCCTTCTCATAGTCAATTTTGTGCTTCAGTTCAACAATCCGCTGAGCTAGAGCTAGCTCGAAGCTGGCGTCGTTGAAAGAGACGCTGAGGCCTATTGGAAGTTGCAGATCTTCAAAGCTGATGTTTGGTGTGTCAAACCACTCATCAATGAAGTGATGGATGATTGCCACATCAAAGAGAGGCAAGTTGTTGAAGATTTCTGCTTCTTCTTTGCTCTTGATAAGCTGCTCAAGAGCATCATCTGCAAGATCGTCATCACTTGACAGATCAATGTGCTCTTCACGCAGAATGGCAGCAGGGGTCAGTGTCAGTTCAGTATTCTTGACACTTTTCTTTCTCTTCTCCGTCTTCTTGGAGATGCGGGATTGATCCTCAGACTGCGTAATCGCTTGGGGAGGTGCGATGGCGATGGCTTCACACGTGAAGCTTTTGGAGGAGCGGTGACTTTGGAGCCTTGACTTTCTTAAGCTTCTGCGGCTTTGGAGCAGGAGCAGGAGCTGGAGCTGGGGCTTCATCAGAATCTGCCTCGTCATCAGAGTGATCCACTTTGGCACCTTGGACCAAGATGTAGGGGATGAGGCCATCAAGGTTCAAAAAGGGGCCGATGACATTGGGTTCAGCGTCGCGTGAGCCGTCAGCACGGGGAGCAGAGGGACCAGGGTTGAAGTCTAATCCCAATGACTTCTTGTTCTCCTTTGCAGAAGCCTTTGCATGCTGGAAGTTGCGCTTGAAGAGACTGTCATCACGACACCAGAGCAAAGACGTCGGGTCGGCATTTTCAGGCTGTGGTCCATGGACCATGCAAGGATAGAAACCTTGTGCAATAGCTTCAGCCATGTTCTTGGGAGGGAGGCCTTGAAACAGAATATCACCCCAAGGGCTTCTGATGGCATTCTTCTCGGCATATTCCTGTGTGACGAAATTGGACTTGAACCACTGTTCAGCCCAATAGCGTCGAATCCATTGGATTCGTGTCTTGCGCTGATTATAAGTCTCTTCAGGATCTGTCTTGTACAGCTCTGCGAGGTCATCAGGTAGATCTTTTGAGGTTCCCTCACGACACTGTCTGCCGCCCTTCCTGACTGATTTATCTGTAGCCATGAGCTTCAAACTAAATGGCTTCACAATCAAATGCTTCAAAGGCTTGCGTTTGGTTGACAGACAGGAACTGGCTTCGGGAGAGTTGGTTTGATGTTGTAAGAATTCTGCAAACGAATGCAGACTATGAGAACCAAGGGATTCTCCCACGGACATGTACCTGTGACAAAGATTAGAGATGCGAGGGAAGGGAAGAGGTCATATGCATTCTCGGAAGATTTTGAAGATAAATCGGTTTGAAGACATTGACCTCATGATGCAAAGACATTCACTTATCTGGCTGAGAGTTGGTTCCAGATTTATGCGAATCCGTGAATAAGTACAAGTGAGGAATCTAACTAGTTGTGAAGCTTAAGTGAATATACTAAGCAAAGACGAGATGCACGAATAGATCTAACTTTGTATGGGCAGAAACCATTTTTGGCAAGTAGGATGAATCTTGAAGATCAAAAGATGGTAAAAATAGAGATATATTTACCGCTCAAGAACTGCTAGACGGAAGGAAAGGAGGCCGAAAGTCAAGACACCGTGCCCTAACTTGGCGACGGAGGACACCCACGGCGGCGGCGGAGATGAAGATGTTCGCGGCGGCGTGAGGACGGCGTCGGAGAGGTCATGGCAGCTAAGCGCTTCGCCGGGCGTTGCCGAGAGCTAGCGGCGGCGCTAGGGTTTTGACGAGGTGGAGAGGTGGAAGAAGATTTTCTTTACCGCAGGGGACAGGTATTTATAACGAGGTGTGCGGCGCAGCGCAATTACTCAGGTGCCCCTGGCGGTTCAAATCTGAGGGGCACGTGGCACGCATGCAACATACAATGAGATGTCCCATGTTCCCACGCCCGCCTGGTTTGTCGGAGGGTCGTTCCGGCTTCTCCGGAGTTCAACAGTAATGATGAATCATTTAAAACAGACTTAAAGTTTGTCTCTGTGTCTGGCGACAAGGACGCAGAGAAGACATTCGACAGTTTCAACAGAATGCATATGATTTGGACAGATAGAGTTTGAGATAGAAAGCATAGAGAGATTGGGGTCCGATCACATTCACTTAGTTCAAAAGAGTCAACTTGAAGACATAGCTATAAGTGAATGCTGTAGAGGACAGAAATATATATATATATATATCGATGACAACCAAATCATCATAGTGAAGAAAATCATGAAAATAGGTTGAAGTTGAAGTCAAATCAAATGCGAATAGCTTCAAGAAATAACGCCATGAGTGAAACACTTCAAACAAAGAAATTTGGTGGTGGCGTTACCCACCGTATAGGAAGTATTAGACCCAGACACGGCGCACAATTATCGTGGCGCTCCGAAGTCAAATTCCACGTTAATGTATTCACAACGAATGCAAGTCTTCATTGATTGAAGATATACGTTACTTCGTGTGTTGCGCATCTAAGTCATCAACATGGATAAGTGTTAGGATGTGTGCTTGATCACAGGACATTTGAGGATTCAAGATATTTAGCTCACACCGTAACTTGCAAAACCTTTTCTCATCCAAGGGCTTTGTGAAGATATCCGCCGTTGCTCTTGGTGTTGGCGTGAATGATGTCAATATCTTTCTTCATGACATGATCCACGAGAAAATGATGACGAATTTCAATGTGCTTTGTCTTCGAAAGTGCTGGACTGGATTGTTGGCAATCTTGATGGCGCTTTTCGTTGTCGCAGAAAAGAGGTACTTGTGTCGATTGATGCCATAGTCCTTGAGAGTTTGCTTCATCCACGTAAGCTGAGCACAACAAGATCCAAAGCAGCAATGTATTCAGATTCTGCGGTTGAGAGTGACACAGTTCTTCTTCTTTGAAGACCAACAGACGAGTGATCGTACCATAAATTGAAATGTGCCTGATGTAGACTTGCGATCCACTTTGTCACCAACATAATCAGCACCCGAAAATCCAACTAAATCAAATTTTGAGCCCTTTGGATACCATAATCCGAGTGTTGGGGTGTGAGCCAAATATCGAAGAATTCGCTTCACAACTAAGTGATGTGATTCCTTTGGCGCCGCTTGGAATCGAGCACACATGCAAACACTAAGCATTATATCTGGCCTAGATGCACATAGGTAAAGTAAGGAACCAATCATGGAGCGGTATACCTTTTGATCGAACTCTTTACCATTGTCGTCGGGACCCAAGTGGTGTTTGGCTGGCATTGGCATCGTGTATCCTTTGCATTCTTGCATTCCAAACTTCTTGAGACAATCTTGGAGGTATTTTTCTTGAGATATAAAGATGCCATTTCTTTGTCTTGTGAATTTGAAGACCAAGGAAGAACTTGAGCTCTCCCATCATGGACATCTGATATTGCTCTTGCATCATGTATCCAAACTCATCACTATACTTCTGGTTGGTGCAGCCAAAGATAATGCCATCCACATATATTTGGCATACAAATAGTTCACCATCATATGTGTTCGTGAAGAGTGTGGGATCAAGGGATCCAGGTTTGAAGCCTTTGCTCTTGAGGAAGTCTTTGATTGTATCATACCGGTAGCGAGGAGCTTGTTTGAGGCCATACTGATGCTTTATTTAGCTTGTACACCATATCAGGATGTTTTGGATCTTCAAAGCCAGGTGGTTGAGCAACATATACTTCTTCTTCAATCTTGCCGTTGAGAAATGCACTCTTCACATCCATTTGATAGAGCAAGATGTTGTGGTGGTTAGCATAGGCTAGTAGTATGCGAATAGCTTCAAGCCTAGCTACTGTGAGCAAATGTTTCATCAAAGTCAATTCCTTCAACTTGAGTATATCCTTGAGCCACAAGCCTTGCTTTGTTTGACGACTTGACCATGCTCATCTTGTTTGTTTCGATATATCCATTTGGTGCCAATAATGTTATGCTTGAGGGTCGGGACACTTGACAAGTTCCCAAACATTATTCAGCTTGAACTGTTGAAGTTCTTCTTGCATAGCTTGAATCCATTCGGTTCCATAAAAGCTTCAAAGAACTTTCTTGGGTTACGATATTGATACAAAGGAAAAGTGCCCACAGAAATTTGCTATTTGTGTTGCTCTTGAGCGAGTAAGCGGACCAGGTGCATTGATGTTATCGATTATCTTCTCAATCTGTACTTCATTTGCAACACGAGGATGAATCGGGCGAAGACTTTGCTCATCTTGATCGTTGTCGTCATTGGAAGGATTGTCTTCAGTGAGCATTGTCTTCAGCTGGTTAGGTGCAGAAATGATAAGTTCCTCTTCAGTGTGCTTAGAAGGCATGATTTCACCAGTTCCCATTAGCTTGATAGATTCGGGCGGAGCTTCGTCTAGTGTGCTTGGCAGGAACTCTCTTTGTGAACCATTGGTTTCATCAAATCGCACATCTGCTGATTCGACGATCTTGTAGAGATAAAGATTGAAGACTCAGAGGGAGTGTGAGTCCTTTCCATAACCGAGCATGAAGCCTTCGTGAGCTTTGGGTTCAAATTTTGACTTGTGATGGGGATCCTTGATCCAGCACTTAGCCCCAAATACTCTGAAGTAACTGACATTTGGCTTCTTGCCAGTAAGGAGCTCATAGGAGGTTTTGTTCAGAAGCTTATGGAAATAACACGGTTGATGACGTGACAAGCTGTATCAATGGCTTCATGCCAGAACTTTCTTGGTGTCTTGTACTCGTCGAGCATTGTTCGAGCCATCTCAATGAGAGTTCTGTTCTTGCGCTCCACGATGCCATTTTGCTGAGGTGTGTATGGAGCAGAGAACTCATGAGTGATTCCCATGGTATCCAGATAAAGATCAAGTCCGGTGTTCTTGAATTCAGTGCCGTTATCACTTACGATATGCTTGATCTTGACGCCATAATTGTTCATTGCTCGATTGGCGAATCGACTGAAGACATCTTGCACTTCAGTCTTGTAGAGAATTATGTGCACCCATGTGTATCTTGAGTAGTCATCAACAATGACGAAGCCATAGAGAGACGCAGTTGTTGTGAGGGTAGAGTAATGAGTAGGGCCAAACAAATCCATGTGAAGCAGCTCGAAGGGTTGAGATGTCGTCATGATTGTCTTCGAGGGGTGCTTTGCCCTAGTCATCTTTCCAACTCGCAGAGCACCACACAAATGATCCTTCTTGAACTTGACACCTTCGATGCCTATGACATGCTTCTTCTTGGCGAGTGTGTGTAAGTTCCTCATTCCAAAGATGCCCCTTGACCTCCGATGCGAGCCAAGATTCTGCGAAGCTTTTGCAAGAAGACATACGGCAAGTTGTGGACCTGCTGAGAAATCTACCATGTATAGATCATCTTTCCTATACCCTTCAAAGACTAGAGACTTGTCAGATTCCATTAGTACAAGGCAACGAAATTTTCCGAATATCACAATCATGTTCAAGTCACAAAGCATTAAGACAGACATTAAGTTGAAACCAAGGGATTCAACAAGCATCACTTTGTCCATGTGTTGATCCTTTGATATTGCAACTCTGCCTAGACCCAATACCTTGCTTTTACCAAAGGTCAAGAAATGTGATGTGACGCTTGTCCGATGGACGTAAGGTTGAGTCCATGAGAAGACTTCGATCACCAGTCATATGATTAGTGCATCCACCGTCCATGATCCATTCTCAAGCATGAGGTGTCATACCCTACTGATGCAGTTAGGGGATAGGCTTCACCAAGAGCATTGTGAAGCATAAACATTTGAGGGCAAGTGGATTATTGAAGCTTAAATCAAGATTAGGACTGATGGGATGAATGGCAAACGATTCAGAACAAAATACATAGTGAGACCATTTGGGCATTTGATCTTGTGCCCTACAAGATGTTTTAGGTCCCAAAGAATAACATCAGACGCCTTTGATTTTCGGCTGGAGACCCTTTCTTGCAAAAGAGAGTTAATTCTTCTTAACCACCCACATCTTCAGGGTGGCTTAGAAGCAATGAGTCTAAGTGCAGCATCTGAGAATTTCGGCTTTGGAGCCCTAGCAAATAGCCTTGCAGGAGATGAATGATACTCGTATGAATAAGCAGAAAAGTTCTTAGTTCTATGAACATAGCGGTTTGAAGACACACGCTCATATTCATAAACTTGAGTACGATTTCCCTGCAAAACATTGGTGTTAGGGTGACTCAAGTGAGTCCTCTGTCTGTATGAAGCCTTTGGACCATGTGACGCCTTTGGTCTGGGGTTTGTCTTCTTCCAAGGTGGTGTCATGATGACATTCACTGGAAGATTTTCAAGACAGCTTTTGGGAACCCAGATCTTCTTCATAGGCGGTCCATTCCTGCAGTTAGTACCAATATACCTGGCAAACACTTCACCATTCTGATTCTTGAACAGCTTATAGTTTGCATCAAAGGATTCATCAATGATAATAGGGTTAGCACAGGTAAAGCCAGATAAGGTGGATGGATACACGGAAGGTCCCTTTGCAGCAACCCATGTGGTTTTGGGATACTGCTCAGGCTTCCAGTAGGAACCATCAACATTCATTTTCCTCTCGAACCCAACACCCTCTTTCCTAGGGTTTCGGTTCAGAATATGCTTTTTGAGGACATCGCAAAGTGTTTGATGCCCTTTCAGACTTTTATACATCCCTGTTTCAAGAAATGTCTTCAACCTAGCATTTTCATCAGCAATGGCAGTGGTATCCGCCACAGAGGGGTTAGTAACCACATTGGTAGTTGAAGACAATGCAACAGTAGCAGCAGTTGAACATTCAGCAACAGAGGTAGTGATATCATGCTCAAGAAATTTTAGACATGGTGGTTCAAATCCATCCTGAGCGAAACTGATCTGTTGAGTGCGAAGTGACTCATTCTCTTTTTGAAGATCTTCATGAGCCGCTCTCAATTTCTCAAGCTCTTGCTTCCTTTGAAGATAATCAGAGGAGAGCCTTTCATGAGTAGTTGATAGCGTTTCATGACGACTTTCAAGTTCTTGGTACTTAGCATGAAGATTTTAATGTCTTCAACTAAGGACTGTGAACGTGTCATTTCCGCGCCCAATGTGTCATCGCTTTTGTCTAACAGTTTTTGAGTATGTTCCATAGCTCTTTGTTGTTCAGTTGCAATTTTAGCAAGTGTTTTGTAGCTGGGTTTGGATTCACAATCAGAGTCATCTTCACTTCATGTTTGAAAGTAAGCATCACGTGATTTTACCTTGGCACCGCGTGCCATGAAGCAGTAGATGGGAGCAGGGTCGTCCTTGTCATCAGCTTCAGCATTGGTGTAGAAGTCATTGTCTTCAGTGTTGAAGATGGACTTGGCAACATAGGCTGTGGCTAAAGCCAGACTTGCAACGCCTGGGTCGAACTCCTCTTCAGATTCCACCTCCACTTCCTCAGAAGCAGACTCCTCCTCTGAATCCATTTCCTTGCCAACAAAAGCACGAGCCTTGCCAGATGAGCTCTTCTTATGCGATCAAGACTTTGACGAGGACTTGGAAGAAGACTTTGAAGATTTCTTCTTTTTCTTGTCATCAGAATCATATTCCTTGCTCTTCTTCTTCTTCTTCTCATTGTCCCACTGTGGACACTCGGAGATATAGTGTCCAGTTTTCTTGCACTTGTGACAGGTTCTCTTCTTCTAGTCTTGAGTGGAAGCTTCATCATTTCTTGAGCTGGATCGTGAAGACTTTCTGAAGCCTTTCTTCCTAGTGAACTTCTGGAACTTCTTCACAAGCATAGCAAGTTCCTTTCCAATGTCTTCAGGATCATCAGAACCGCAGTCAGATTCTTCTTCAGATGAGGAAACAACTTTTGCCTTCAAAGCACGAGTTCGGCCATAGTTTGGACCATAGATATCTCTTTTCTCAGATAGCTGGAACTCATGTGTGTTCAGCCTCTCAAGTATATCAGACGGATCGAGTGTCTTGAAGTCAGGACGTTCTTGTATCATGAGGGCAAGGGTGTCAAAAGAGCTGTCAAGTGATCTTAGTAGTGTCTTGACGATTTCATGCTTGGTGACCTCAATGGCGCCGAGAGCATGAAGCTCATTTGTGATGTCAGTGAGGCGATCAAACGTGAGCTGGACATTTTCATTGTCGTTTCTCTTGAAGCGGTTGAAGAGGTTGCGAAGAACACTGATTCTTTGATCTCTCTGGGTTGAGACGCCGTTGACCTTGGATAGCCAGTCCAGACTAGCTTCGACGTTTCCAGAGCACTCACACGGCCATACATCCTTTGGTCGATGACCATGTATGATGTTCTTTGCGGTGGAGTCCATTGAATGAACTTCTTGACATCGTAGGGGTGATACCTTCACCAGATTTAGAACGCCGTTCTTGACGACATACCGTAGGTCGACATCATCGGCTTCAAGATGCATGCGCATCTTATTCTTCCAAAGAGGGATAGTCAGTTCCATCGAACACGGGGCAAGCAGCGGAGACCTTGATTATCCCTGCAGTCGACATAGCTAAAACTCCAGGTGGTTAAACCGAATCACACAGAACAAGGGACTACCTTGCTCTGATACCAATTGAAAGTGCTAGTTATCGACTAGAGGGGGGTGAATAGGCGATTTTTATGGAAGTCTTCAAAACACGGATGTTTCAAAGACAAACAACAGAAATGACCTAGTTGATATGCAGCGGAAGATAACTACAACAAGCAAGCCATAGTCAAGTATGCAATAATGTGAAAGGACAAGACTAATAGCAGCTATGTAGTAAGGATCAGGATGGAAGATAGTATGAAGCCAATCAACAAAAGTAGTCAAGCAATGAAGTCAAACAGATAGGGCATACAAGCAATGACTTCACGAAGACAAACTCAAGGTAAAGGAGGGAAGGGTAGAACCACCACTTGTTGAAGACACAGATTTGTTGGACTTCGATTCTTTGTGACAAGCTGTACATCCGGTTAGGGAGGCTGAGATTCAACTCAAGACCGCGTCTTCACCTTATTCCCTTGAGCTAGGGACACACAGTCCTCGCCCAATCACTCTGGTAAGTCTTCAAGGTAGACTTCCGAACCTTCACAGACGACGTTCACGGCAATCCACAATGACTCTTGGATTCTCGTAACGCGACGCCTAACCACCGGAGGATTCACAGTCCTCAAGTGTAATAAGTCTTCGTGTCACACAGATAGGAAAACTTCAAAGTGATGCCTAACACTCTGTGGCTCTGGGTGTTTTGGGCTTTGTCCTCGCAAGGATTTCTCTCTCTCAAAGGCTTCGTGGTGGGTTGCTCTCAAACGACAAAAGTCGTGCACTAACTCTGAGCAGCCACGAATTTATGGTGTAGGGGTGGGCTATTTATAGCCACTAGGCAACCCGACCTGTTATGTCGAAATGACCTGTGGTCACTAAGGAACCGACACGTGTTCCAACGGTCAGATTTTAAACACACACGGCAACTTTACTTGGGCTACAAGCAAAGCTGACTCATCCAGCTCTGGATAAGTTTTGCTCTCATTGTCTTCATTGGAAGACATAGGATTTGGGTTGAGCATCACTTGATCATTACGACTATGATCACTTGGACCCCACTTAACAAAGACGGTGGTTCCTACGACTCAACAATGAAGAAAAGGAAACAGGAAACAACACGATCTTCAGCGCTCCATAGTCTTCACTCAATGTCTTCTCATGTCATAGTCTTCAATGTTAATATCTTCACATACCACCATTGTCTTCAATGTCTTCATACATTTTTAGGGGTCATCTCCGATAGGTAAACCGAATCAATGAGGGACACTACCTTATCCTGCAATTCTCACAAACGCATTAGTCCCTCAACCACATTTGTCATCAATACTCCAAAACCAACTAGTTGTGGCACTAGATGCACTTACACGTTCGCTTTACTTAGAACAAGTATGAAACTAGAAGTACTTTGTAGGTGTTGTTGGATAAGTTTGCAAGATAATAAAGAACATGTAAATGAAAAGTAGGGGCTGTTTAGATAAAGAAGCAATAAAGTAAATATAGCGAGTGTGGAAAAGTGGTGGTAGGAGTTGTGAAATTGTCCCTAAGTAATTGACTACTTTACTAGACCGATAGCAAGTTTTATGTGGGAGAGGCATAAGCTAACATACTTTCTCTTCTTGGATCATATGCACTTATGATTGGAGCTCTAGAAAGCATCCGCAACTACTAAAGATCATTAAGGTAAAACCCAACCATAGCATTAAAGCATCAAGTCCCCTTTATCCCATACGCCACAACCCCCTTACTAGGGTTTATGCTTATGTCACTCAAGCAACCCACTATAAGCGAATCATGAACGTATTGCAACACCCTACAACGGGAATCCCTCACGCTTGCGCGACATGGAGGGCACAATAGGACAACAACATAAACACAAGCAAATTAAACCAATCATAGCAATTCACCAATTACCAAAAGGGCAACGAAAATCTACTCACACATCATAGGATGGCAACACATCATTGGATAATAATATGAAGCATAAAGCACCATGTTCAAGTAGAGGGTACAGCAGGTTGCGGGAGAGTGGACCGCTGAATATAGATGGGGGAAGGTGATGGAGATGCTGGTGAAGATGGCGGAGGTGTTGGTGTAGATCGCGGTGATGATGATGGCCCCCGGCAGCATTCCGGCGCCACCGAAAGCAAGGGGGAGAGAGCCCCCCTTCTTCTTCTTATTCCTTGACCTTCTCCCTAGATGGAAGAAGGGTTTCCCCTCTGGTCCATGGTCTCCATGGCGTGGGAGGGGCGAGAGCCCCTCCGAGACTGGATCTGTCTCTCTATCTCTCTTTGTTTTTGTGTTCTCTTTTTCTGCCCTTTCACCGTTTCTTATATATCCGGAGATCCGTAACTCTGACTGGATTGAAACCTTCGCCCAGTTTTTTCTCCAAAAATTAGCTTTCTTGCGGCAAAAGAAGAGCATCAACCGCCTTACGGGGTGCCCACGAGGGTCAGGGGCATGCCCCCTGCCTCGTGGCCCCCTCAGACATCGTCTCGCGTTTGTTTTTCTTCCCAAAAATCATAAATATTCCAAAAATATTCTCTGTCCGTTTTTATATCGTTTGGACTCCGTTTGATATGGGTTTTCTGCGAAACATAAAACATGCAACAAACAGGAACTGGCACTGGGCATTGGATCAATATGTTAGTCCCAAAAATAGTATAAAAAGTTGCCAAAAGTATATATGAAAGTTGAATAATATTGGCATGTAACAATAAAAAATTATAGATACGATGGAGACGTATCACTGGGACCCGCCGGGTGTCAGGGTTCGCCGGGTTCTCCGGGCGCGGGCCCCGCATGCCTAGGGGCACTGTTCGTCGTCTTGTCGATCGTCGGGGAGTGGCCGGGTTGAGTCGGGTACAATGGCGCTTCGTCAGGTCGTCGCTTCTTTGGCGCCCGGCCGATGACGATAGAACCTTTGTTGCCATGCCGTCCCGGTCGGTAGGTAGGTGAGAACCTTGTTGCCACGCCTCGGTGACCGGAGGCATGGTGAGAACCTTATTGCCTTGGTCGTCGGTAGACGGAGACTTGTCACATCGTACGGCCTAGATGGGACGGGAGCTGACCCGTGGCTGGGTTGAGGAACACGCTAAGGGTGGAGTTGGCTTGTTGGGGAAGTCTCGGTGTGCCGGGTTCGGCCGCCTTGAGCTGGTCGTTGGGGCCGAGTTGAGGTGTACGGACGAGTTGGAGAGCTTGGCCGGGTCGAGGGGCTTGGCCGGGTTGAGCGACCCGGACGAGCGCGAGCCGGCTTGAGGGACGATGCTGGCCCCATTGTTTTTGAAAAGGATCCGGGTTCCGTTGCCTGCCCGGGGTTCATCCCCCCGACAAATACTAAGTTCATGATAAATTTTATTCAAATAATCAAATTGCTAATGAACTCCCACTTAAATCAACATCCCTCAAGTTGTATAAGTGATACATGATCCAAATCAACTAACCCATGTCCGATCATCACGTGAGATGGGGTAGTCTTCAATGGTGAACATCTCTATGTTCATCATATCTACTATATGACTCATGTTCGACCTTTCGGTCCCCGTGTTCCGAGACTATGTCTGTACATGCTAGGCTCGTCAAGTTTAACCCAAGTATTCTGCATGTGCAAAACTGGTTGTATGTGAACGTAGAATCTATCACACCCGATCATCACGAGGTGCTTCGAAATGACAAACTTTGGCAACAGTGCATACTCAGGGAGAACACTTTTATCTTGAAATTAAGTGTTGGGATCATCTTATAATGCTACCGTCATTCTAAGCAAAATAAGATGCATAAATGATAAACATCACATGCAATTAAAATATGTGACATGATATGGCCATCATCATATTGTGTTTTGATCTCCATCTCCAAAGCATCTACATGATCTCCATCATCACCGGCACGACACCTTGATCTCCATCGTAGCGTCGGGGTCGTCTCGCCAACTATTGCTAACACATAGCAATAAAGTAAGCAATTACATGGTGCTTTAGCGATTGACACGCAGGTCATGCAATAATTAAAGACAACCCTAAGGCTCCTATCGGTTGTCGTACTCATCGACATGCAAGTCGTGAACTTATTACAAAACATGATCATCTCATACATCAACATATATCAAATCACGTCTTGACCATATCACGTCACAACATACCCTGCAAAAACAAGTTAGACGTCCTCTGCTTTGTTGTTGCAAGTTTACGTGGCTGCTACGGGCAACTAGCAAGACCCGTTCTTACCTACGCAAAACCACAACGGTGATTATTGTAGCGACCAGACCTCAAACAGTCTGATCTCTGTGCTTTAGTGTCATCCCTGAATCAGTAATGCTGACACGCACAGTACTTGAAGGATTTATAACAGAGTAGCAATCACACACTTATTACATTGAATGTCTCAAAAGAGAACTTTTTACAATAAATATGGCTTAAGGCCATCTAATAACGATAACAGCGGAAGGCTTGGAAGATAAGCGAGTCCATCAACTCCAATGGCATCACTGAGTATAAGACCACGACCTAAGGCACCTTACTCGTAAATGCGAAAAGTCTGCAACATGAACGTTGCAGCCCGAAAACGGGTCAGCACATGGAATATGCTGGCAATGTAACACATAGAGAGTAACGAAAGAATAATCCTATACTACATGCATATATGGCTGGTGGAAAGCTCTATGGTTACAGTTTTGCATAAAGCCAATTTTTCCCTACTACAAAGGAATAAATTTTATTTAACTATCATGGTGGTTGTTAAACATTGAGAAGGTTCACCCAACTCAATCCCAATTAAGCATCACCATTAAACCCAACAAAATTAATTAAAGTAACATGATGAGATACACATGATAATCCAAGTACTAGATACTCAAAACGTCCATAACCGGGGACACGGCTAACCATGATTAGTTTATACACTCTACAGAGGTTTGCGCACTTTTCCCATAAGACTCGATCTCCTCCGCTTGATTTCTACTACATGGTGTTTGAGAAACGGATGACCGAGACACAGTCTTTCAGAAGCATTAACTCTCTACTCCGGGTAGACAGTACCAACCTACATCCCCTACATCTACTAGTCTACCTCTTCAAGAGCTCACACAACTTAATCAACTATGCTAGAGCCCATAGTAGCTTGCGACTGCACAAGGAAGTTTCTAGCATGAATAATCTCATGATCCCTTTGAGCCTGGGTGGCGGTCCATAGGAGAATCACATGGTACCCCGAGATTTCCAAAATACAGGCAACACTGGGTTCCCCAGGTGCCTCAATCCACCCAGATGTGAATTTAAGTTGCCACCTTAAGTAAACCATTAATTTAACAATCTCACATCTGTCATGGAAACACTCACCCATTCCACGTCTACTAGCATAGCATAATATTATAAGCGAACGTAGAAGTAACTCCCAAAGGTTTGATAATAAACAGGTAATAGGTTCTACCTCATCTACTTCCCAAAACCCACATATTAATCATATCCTAATCATGCAATTGTTTGAGGATTGAACTAATGCAATAAAACTGGGTAGTAAAGAGGTATGATCAAAGTGTTACTTGCCTTGCTGATGATCCGTGAAACCTAGAGATTTGAAGTAGCAAGCGGCGCACTCCGGGTACTCTATCGCCAACAAACAAGCATACAATAAGCACTCATCTAATGCACAGGTAAAACTCAAATAAGATATCTAACCAGAAAGTTCAACTTAAGAACTCCGGTTTGCAAAAAGAATCAAATCAAACAAAGCAACGAAAATCAAACGGCGAAAGAAACAAGCTTCATTTTACTATTCTGGACCTAAGTCAATTTTTATAGTAGCAAAAACTTGTTTGAGTTGGTTAAACAGAAAGAGGGTTTCGAGACGAAACTCCAGGCGCTTGAATCGCCTGATTCCGATAAACGAGCGAAAAGTTATACTAAAACGAAAATCGGATCAGAAATCACGATCAGAAATAATCGCGGAAAATCCGAGAAAAAGAAAAACGGACGAACAGGCTAACGAATGAGCGTTCGCTGTCTGCGGTTAAACGACGAAAACCGTTCGTTAAAACGAACGTACGAACGAACGTCCTCTAAAAAAATAAACCAAAAAAATAAATGAACCGATCTATTAAGAAAAACAGATCTAGGGTTTTCAAAAATAAACCGAACGGTTTTTAAAAATCAAGCGGCTACCTTAAAAGTGCGGTCGGCATGGGCTACTAAGGCAAGAAGCGGCGAGGGCGGCGGGGGCGGCGGGGCTGGCGCTAGGGTTTGGGGCGGCTCGGGCTGGGCTCCCCCGGCTTATAAAGGCCGGCTGGGCTAGAGTCCGGGTCGGGTACGACCCGGCTGGGTCGGTATCTTTTTTTTTAAATCATTAAGAGGAGAAAAACAAATAAAAGAAATACTAAACGGACTCCAAAAATCCCGAAATAAATTTTCCCCGACTTCTAAAATCAAGCCGGACAAGATGAACATTTATTTGGAGCCTAAATGCAATTTTGAAAAATGCGCATTTTTCCTAAATTCAAATAAAATAGCAATAAACTCCAAAATAAAATCTTATTTGATTTTATTATTAAATCCCCAATATTTCTTTATTTTGGGAAAGTCATTTTATTCCCTCTCTCATATTTTTATGATAAAAATAATTGAAGATAAAACAAATAAAATCAAATGATCCGATTTTCAAAATTTGAGGAAATTAAAATAAGAAAATAACGAAATCCCCAACTCTCTCCGTGGGTCCTTGAGTTGCGTAGAATTTCTAGGATCGAGCCAAAATGAACTCTCTCCGTGGGTCCTTGAGTTGCATAGAATTTCTAGCATCGAGCCAAAATGCAATAAAATATGATATGCAATGATGATCTAATGTATAACATTCCAAATTGAAAATTTGGGATGTTACAAACCTACCCCCTTAAGATGAATCTCGCCCTCGAGATTCGGGTTGGCTAGAAAATAGGTGAGGGTGGTCCTTCAGTAGATCTTCCTCTCGCTCCCAGGTGGCTTCATCCTCTGTATGGTGGCTCCACTGAACTTTGCAAAACTTGATAAGCTTGCTGCGGGTGACTCGGCTTGCATATTCGAGAATATTGACTGGCTTCTCATAGGTCAAATCACTATCCAACTGAATCGCTTCCAGCGGCACTGTATCTCTCAGCGGTATATCAGCCATCTCTGCGTGGCACTTCTTCAACTGGGAAACGTGGAACACATCGTGAACTCCTGACAATCCTTCGGGCAAATCCAATTTGTAGGCAACTTCTCCCATATGCTCCAAAACTTTGTAGGGTCCCACAAAACATGGCGCTAACTTCCCCTTAACTCCAAAGTGCTTAACTCCTCGAAGTGGCGATACACGAAGATAAACTATGTCTCCGACTTCATAAACGGTCTCCTTGCGTTTAGAGTCTGCGTAGCTCTTCTGCCTGGACTGGGCTACCTTGAGCCTATCACGAATCAACTTCACCTTCTGCTCAGACTCCTTAATCAAATCTGGTCCAAACAACTGGCGGTCTCCAACTTGGTCCCACAACAACGGTGTCCTGCACCTCCTTCCGTAGAGAGCTTCGAAAGGGGCCATCTTCAAACTTGATTGATAACTGTTGTTGTAAGAGAACTCCGCATATGGAAAATTGTCATCCCAACTATATCCATAATCTAGCGCACAAGCTCTCAGCATGTCCTCCAGAATCTGATTGACTCTCTCGGTGCATCCATCTGCATGGATGAAAGACTGCATCAGAACTCTAGCTCGGTACCCAAAGTTTCGTAATCGATTCCAGAACTTTGAGGTAAACCGGGTTCTCTATCCGATACAATGCTCCTCGTAACTCCATGCGGACATACGATCCTGGTCATGTATATCTTTGCCAACTTAGCACCTTTGGTGTAAGTGGTCTTCATCGGGATGAAATGAGCTACCTTCACAAACGATCGACTACAACCCATATCGAGTCATAGCACGAACGAGTCCTAGGTAATCCTGTGATAAAATCCATGCCTAGCTTATCCCACTTCCATTCGGTTATCGGCAATGGCTGTAGCAATCCTCTTTGGCTTCGATGCTCTGCCTTTACTCTCGACATACATCACATAACGCTACGTACTCCACAATATCCTTCTTCATTCCGGTCCACCAAAAAGTGTCCTTCAAATCCAGATACATCTTGGTATTTCCTGGGTGAATCGAATACGACGAATCATGGGCCTCTTGCAGAATCAAATTCCTGATCTCCGGGTCATTAGGCACATAAACACGGTCCTCAAACCATAAGGTATCATGCTCATCCTCACGAAATCCCTTAGCTTTTCCTTTGCTCATTTTCTCCTTTATTTCGGCAATCTCCTTGTCTGTCTTCTGAGCTTCTCTGATCTTATCCATCAAAGTAGACTGAATCTCCAATGCTGCTACATAGCCTCTCGGAACTATCTCCAAACATAGCTCACGAAGATCCTCGGCTAACTCCTTTGGTAACTCTCCGGTCATGAGCGTGTTGACATGGCTCTTGCGGCTCAACGCATCGGCTACCACGTTAGCCTTTCCGGGGTGATAATGCAATCTCATATCATAATCCTTGATGAGCTCCAACCATCTTCTTTGCCTGAGGTTCAACTCCTTCTGCGTGAAGATGTACTTCAAACTCTTGTGATCCGTGTACACCTCACAATGGTTTCCGATGAGAAAATGTCTCCATGTCTTCAATGCGTGCACTACGGCTGCTAACTCCAAATCATGCGTAGCATAATTCAAATCATGAGGTTTAAGCTATCGTGAGGCATATGAAACAACTCTTCCCTCCTGCATAAGCGTTGCTCCAAGTCCTCGACGAGAAGCGTTGCAATATACTTCATAATCCTTGCGCTGATCGGGCAGAATCAATACTGGTGAGGTAACCAAACGTTTCTTCAATTCCTGGAAACTGGCTTCACATTCCTCAATCCATTTAAACTTGGTGTCCTTCTTCAACAATTCCGTTATGGGTTTTGCAATCTTTGAGAAATTCTCAATGAACCTCCGGTAGTATCCTGCGAGTCCAAGAAAACTCCGGATCTCTCCAACTATTGTTGGGGCTTCCCAATTTGTCACGGTGACAACTTTGGTGGGGTCTACTGCTATTCCTTCTCCGGATATTACATGTCCGAGGAATCCAACTTTATTCAACCAAAACTCACATTTGCTGAACTTGGCATATAACTGATGTTCTCTGAGCTTCTCCAGTACCAAACGCAAATGCTCCTTATGCTCCTCTTCATTCTTTGAGTAGACCAGAATGTCATCAATGAACACCACGACGAACTTATCCAGAAACTCCATAAACACCTTGTTCATCATGTTCATGAAATAGGCAGGTGCGTTAGTCAGACCAAATGACATAACGGTATACTCATACAGCCCGTACCTGGTGGTAAAAGCCGTCTTAGGTATATCCTGCTCTCGAATCTTCAATTTGTGGTATCCTGATCGCAAATCGATCTTGGAACCTTAGCTCCTTGCAATCGGTCAAACAAATCATTGATCATCGGCAGTGGGTACTTGTTCTTGATTGTTACTTCATTCAATCCTCGATCTCCTCCGTTGGGATTCTCGCACTACATGGTGTTAGAGAAACGGATGACCGAGACATAGTCTTTCAGAAGCGTTTGCACCTTATGATGGGTAGACAGTTACACCTACTTTCCCCTACATCTGCTAGTCTACCACTGTAAGAGTTCACACGACTTAATCAACTATTCTAGAGCACATAGTAGCTTGCGGCTGCACACGGAAGTTTCTAGCATGAATAATCTCATGATCCCTTTGAGCCTGGATGGCGGTCCATAAAGAAAAATACAGGCAATCACTGGAATCCCGGGTGCCTCAATCCACCCAGATGTGTATTAAAGTTGCCACCTTAAATAAACCATTAATTAACAATCTCACATCTATCATGGATACACTCACCCAATCCACGTCTACTAGCATAGCATGGCAATATAAGCAAACGTAGAAGTAACTCCCAAAGGTTTGATAATAAAACAGGTAATAGGTTCTACCTCAACTACTTCCCAAACCCACATGTTAAATCAGATCCTAATCATGCAATTGTTTGAGGATTGATCTAATGCAATAAAACTGGGTAGTAAAGAGGTATGATCAAAGTGTTACTTGCCTTGCTGATGATCCGTGAAATCTAGAGATTCGAAGTAGCAAGCGGCGCACTCCGGGTACTCTATCGCAAATAAACAAACAAGCATACAATAAGCACTCATCTAATGCACAGGTAAAACACAAATAAGAGATCTAACTAGAAAGTTCAACTTAGGAACTCTGGTTTGCAAAAAGAATCAAATCAAACGAAGCAACGAAACTCAAACGGCGAAAGAAACAAGCTTTGTTTTACTAATCTGGACCTAAGTCAAATTTTACAGTAGCAAAAACTTGTTTGAGTTGGTTAAATGGAAAGATGGTTTCGAGACGAAACTCTAGGCACTTGAATCGCCTGATTCCGATAAATGAGCGAAAAATTATACTAAAACGAAAATCGGATCAGAAATCGCGATCCGAAATAATCGCGGAAAATCCGAGAAAAAGAAAAACGGACGAACAGGCTAACGAACGAACGTTCGCTGTCTGTGGCTAAACGACGAAAACCGTTCGTTAAAATGAACATACGGACGAACGTCCGTTAAATAGACTAAACCGAAGAAAAAAAATAAACCGATCAAAAAAAACGACCGCGGTTTTTATAAAAAAAACGGGTGGTTAACCGGCGGAAACCAGCGGCGGCGGCTACCTTGGGGTCGGGCTCCGGCGGGTCGGGCGGCGGCGGCGGTGAGGATCCGTGGCGACGGGATCCGTCGGGCGGTAGGCTTGGCTTGGTGGCCATGGCGAGATCCGGCGGCGGCGGGATCCGGGCGACGCTAGGGTTAGGGCGGGCTTGGACGGCTCGGGCTGGGCTCCCCCGGCTTATAAAGGCCGGCCGGGCTAGAGTCCGGGTCGGGTACGGCCCGGCTAGGTCGGTTGACTCTTTTTTTTTAATAATTTCGCACGGAAAAACGAATAAAAGAAATACTAAACGGACTCCAAAAATCCTGAAATAAATTTTCCCCGACTTCTAAAATCAAGTCGGACAAGATGAACATTTATTTTGGGCTTAAATGCAATTTTTAAAAACGCATATTTTTCCTAAATTCAAATAAAATAGCGATAAACTCCAAAATAAAATCATATTTGATTTTATTATTAAATCCCCAATATTTCTTTATTTTTGGGAATGTCATTTTATTCCCCCTCTCATAGTTTTATAATAGAAATAATTGAAGATAAAATAATTAAAATCAAATGATCCTATTTTCAAAATTTGAGAAAACTCAAATATGAAAATAACGAAATCCCCAACTCTTTCCGTGGGTCCTTGAGTTGCGTAGAATTTCTAGGATCAAGCCAAAATGCAATAAAATATGATATGCAACTGATGATCGATGTATAACATTCCAAATTGAAAATTTGGGATGTTACAATTATCAAGTTTGTTGTTTTAACCTTCTGCAAGGACCGGCCGTAGTCAAATTCGATTCTACTAAAGTAGGAGAAACAGACACCCGCCAGCCACCTTTTTGCAAAACAAGTTGCATGCCAGTCGTTGGAACCAGTCTCATGTACGTGGACATGTAAGGTTGGTCTGGGCCGCTTCATCCAACAATACTGCCGAATCAAAACAAGACGTTGGTGGTAAGCAGTATGAACGTCACCGCCCACATCTCCTTTGTGTTCTACTCGTGCATATCATCTACGCATAGACCTGGCTCATGATGCCACTGTGGGGGAACGTTGCATGGAAAAAACAAAAAATTTGTACGCGCACGCAAGATCTATCCATGGAGATGTATAGCTACAAGAGGGGGCGAGCATTTACATACCCTTGTAGATCGCTAAGCGGAAGCGTTTATCAACGCGGTTGATGTAGTCGTACACCTTCACGATCTGTCGTGATCAAGTAGCGAACGTACGACACCTCCGCGTTCAACACACATTCAGCTCGATGACGTCCTTGCCTTCTTGATCTAGCAAGAGGGGCGAAGTAGTAGATGAGTTCCAGCAGCACGACGGCATGGTGACGGTGGTGGTGAAGAACAATCTCCACAGGGCTTCGCCAAGCACAACCGAAACAATGATGGAGGATAAACTAGAGGGGGCGGGGTTGCCAGCACACGGCTTGGTGAATCTTGATGTGTTCTGGGTGCTAGCCCTACCCCTCTATTTATATGTTGACCCCTGGGGTCGCTTCTTGGAGAAAGAGCCTCCTCAAAGACGGTTTGGCACGCAAGGCAAGAGTCCTTCTCGGACTCCAGGAATAGATGTCAGGGTCCTCGGCGTCTGGCCTAGACACCAGGGTCCCTGGCGTCCGGCCCCTGGCCTTCGCAAAACTTCCTTTTGCACCTTCCTAAAGCCCCGTGGGCTTTACCCCTTGGCCCAAATAAAGTGTTCTCGCACCAGAACATTTCAGGAAACATCCGAAACCCCTTCCGGAAACCAAATGCTATTATCCCATATATCAATCTTTACATGCGGACTATTGTACTCCTTGTCATGTCCGTGATCTCATCCAGGACTCCGAACAACATTCAGTCACCAACAAACATAACTCATATAATACTATATCATCAACGAACGTTAAGCGTGCGGACCCTACGAGTTCGAGGATGATGTAGACATGATCGAGACACTTCTCCGATAAATAACCAATAGCGGGACCTGGATGCCCATATTGGTTCCTACATATTCTACGAAGATCTTTATCAGTCTAACATTTATGACAACATACGTAGTTCCCTTTGTCCATCGGTATTTTACTTTCTCGAGATTCGATCGTCGGTATCTGCATACCTAGTTTAATCTCGTTACCGACAAGTCTCTTTATTCGTTTCGTAATACATCAACCCATAACTAACTCCTTAGTCACATTGCTTGCAAGCTTCTTGTGATGATGTATTACTGACTTCTGCCCACTTTCGGCGCAAATTGGCTCACTTTTTAGCCCATTTTCGGCACAAATTGGCCCACTATCAACGCAAATTGACCAATTTCAGCCCATATTCGGCGTGCTTCGGCACAAATTCAACAGAAGCTATTTTTTATCACATAGTTCATCACAGAAAATCAATACAAATCAAATAGTTCAAGAAATCAATACAAATCATATAGTTCAACAATTAGTTCAACAAATAAAAACTCATATTTCATTACACGTCGAGCTAGGCATTGCCCTTGAGCCTCCAAAGGTGCTCCACCAGATGCTCCTGCAGTTGTTGATTCACGAGTGCATGTTGTGAAAGATGATCATGTTGATTCACCAGATGCTCCACCAAAGGCTTTTACTGCTCGCTCTCAATGATCATGTTGTGAAAGATGACACAACAGGTCATGACCTCCCACATTTGATCTTTCGACCAGGTCTGAGCAGGGTACCGGACAACAAGAAATCGAGATTAAAGCACACCAAGTGCCCACTCGACATCCTCTTGCAAGCCTCCTGACACTTGGCAAAGTGAAAGTTCTTGCATCCTGATACAGGGTTTGAGATAGTCTTCACAAATGTCGACCATCTCAGATAGATGCCATCTGCTAGATAGTATCCCTTGATGTAGTGCCGCCCATTGACCTCGAAGTTCACCGGAGGAGAATGGCCTTCAACAAGCTTGGCAACGACAGGGGAGCACTGCAATACGTTGATGTCATTGTGAGTTCCTGGCATACCAAAGAAGGAGTGCCAAATCCAGAGATCGTGTGTGGCCACTGCCTCAAGTACCACACTGCAAACCCCCTTTGGCGCCTTTGTACATCCTCTGCCAAGCAAATGGACAATTTTTTCATTTTCAATGCATGCAGTCGATGCTTCCAAGCATACCAGGAAATCCTCTTGCTGCATTATGTGCTAGGATCCGAGCAGTGTCTTCAGCATTGGGTGATCGCAAGTATTGAGGTCCAAACACTGCCATCACTCCCTGAAGAACTTGTACAAACACTCAATGGTTGTGGACTCGGCCATGCGTCCATAGTCTTCCAATGAATCACCGGGAGCTTCATATGCAAGCATCCTCATAGCAGTCGTGCACTTCTAGAGTGAGGTGAATCCAAGTGTGCTGGTGCAATCCTTCGTGCACTTGAAGTAGCTGTCAAACTGACGGATGGAATTCACAATCATGAGGAAGAGCTTTCGGCTCATCCAATAACGGCGCCGAAATACTTTCTCGCCGTGCAGTGGAGCGTCGGCGAAATAGTCAGAGTAGAGCAAGCAATAGCCTTCCAGTCGATGCCTCTGCTTTGCCTTCAGCCGGCCCGTGGCAAAACCACCTCGCATGACTTTGCATTGCTTTCATGAATAGGCCGGCCAGAGCGGCGAGGACCATGAGATGCTCTTTGTCCTGGGTGTCGGCATCGGCTTCCTCCTCCATCAGCGCCGCGAATGCCTCCTCTTCGTCCGAGTACATCGCCGAGCAGACAAATCGTCGAACGCCTTGCAGGTGTGGTAGGCGCGCAGCCGCCGGTATTCCTGCCCTGCGTGGCCGGAGCGCCGAAAAGCTCGCCCAGGAGCGGGGTGGAGGCTGCCGCGGTGGAACCCTTTCTTTTCCGGTGAGAGAATGGCCTATCTAGCGGCGGTGGGTGGGTAGGCGGCGCCGGGATCAACACCACGGCGGAAGGGCGTGCATGTGTGTGTGTGGGGGGGGGTCTGGAAGTGCAAGATGATTTTCTGCCTGATAGTGGTGGCCCAGGCACGGTTTTTCCTTTTGCCGGAGCCCCCAAGCGCCCCCACCCATGTGTGTTGGGTTCGGCCTGGGATCGCCGAGCCAAAAATGGGCCGAGCCGGCGGATTTCGACGTCCTGGGGGCACGACTGGTTATTTTTTTCGGCGCCGACAAGAAAAAACTCGCTCTGGGGGGCTGCTGGGGGCGCAAGTGGAGATGCTCTTACTAGTCACATTAGAGGTACACAGAAGCATTTATACTAACTAACG
Source organism: Aegilops bicornis (assembly GCA_021605145.1). Classification (NCBI taxonomy): domain Eukaryota; kingdom Viridiplantae; phylum Streptophyta; class Magnoliopsida; order Poales; family Poaceae; genus Aegilops; species Aegilops bicornis. The sequence continues at coordinate 650,105,244 of CM038669.1, forward strand.
TGAACTGAAATCTATTGTGTTTATCCATTTCATTATCATTATAGGAAAAATGTTTCAATCACGTTTGCTTTATTTTACTCACTTACCAAATCATTTAGTTTAATTCTTTGCTGATAATTTTATGCTATGTTGGAATATTGCAAGAACTTTTCCAAGTTAACGAATTTGAGATGCATGACACCTCAATTGTTCCAGAAACACCACATACCAGTCTCTTTGACTCATTTTGGATCAACATTCAACTATGTATAATACTCCCTCCGTTTTTATTTACTCTGCATATTAGAGTTGACTAAAGTCAAACTTTATAAACTTTGACCAAGTTTATAGAAAACAATATAGACATTTATCATAATAAATCTATACGATGTGAAAGTACATTCAACAATAAATCTAATGTTGTTGATTTGTTATTGTATATCTTAATATTTTTGTTTATAAACTTGGTCAAAGTTTGTAAAGCTTGACTTTGACCAAAACTAATATGCGAACTAAATAAAAACGGAGGAAGTACACTAGTAGAAAAAGGGCCTATAGTCCCGGTTGGTGAGGGCCTTTAGTCCCGGTTCATGAACCGGGACTAAAGGGTCAGTACTAATGCCCTGACCCTTTAGTCCCGGTTCAATCCGTAACTGTGACAGATGGGCCTCCACATGGCCTGTCCATTGAGCCCAGGCGGGAGGGCCTTTGGTCGGTTGGTGGCACCAACCGGGACCAATAAACATCCACGCGTCAACATTTCTATGGCTGTGGTTTTTGTTTTTTTTAAAGGGGGGGGGTTTTGGGGGTTTTTGGGTGTTTCATATATTGTGCTATAGATAGCTAATTAATAGAGAAAAGTGTCCTCTCTTTTGTCCGTGCTTGGTCGACGCCACGTACTATACATACGTATAGAGAGGACTAGCTAGACACGCTAGCTAGCTAGTAATTAAGCAAGCAGAAGATCGTCATGAACATATATGCATACAGAGAGAGAAGTAATATCGACCACCTCTCCTTCTCCGAGAGATTGGTCGAACAACAAGTTCTCGTATATCTATCCGACACTACCGCTACATATATACAATAATTATCTTTTACAAATATATAATCTCCTAACATACGGACGCGTGGTCCACATAGTATTCTCCGTCTTCAGCGATCACGTGGTCAAGAAAGAATGCCGCCAATTCCTCTTGAATTGCTGCATGCGATCTGGTGCTAGGAGTTCATCACGCTTCCGAAACTTCTTATTTTAAGAAAGGGGTCATAACATATATATATATATATATATATATATATTTGAAATAAACTCAACACAATTGATGGTAAGAAAATAAAATTGTGAATATTTTTATTTATGCACTTCATATTGTTTGTCAGAGTAGCCCCGCTCACAGGTCGTGTGGCGGATGGACTGCAAAGCGTAGTATCCATGTAAATCATTCCCTTGTTCCTGCCACAACCACTTTACAAGAAATAGAGGTCAATCAAACTGATAATTAGCAAGCATGCTAAATGGTATTGATGAAACTAGCGCTTGAATCACTAGGAGATGCGTGGAATATGCTACTATATAGTACTTACTTTGGGTGTCTAAATTGCAGCTTCTTCGGTAGTCCCGAGCTTTTTTGGTGAATTTTCTCCAAGCCCTGCCATACAAAGAAAACAATTACTTGATATCGAAATGAACAAAGTTGCTGATATGGTGGATAATGATCAATTTAACTTACTTCTCGAGCATTTCAGTCATGTCCGCATACTCGTTGGGATCTTTTCGCTTGGAGTCTAAGGCGATTACTACTCCCTTCTCAAGCTTAATCTCTAGGAGAATATAGTGGTAGCTGCACACATGCATAACTCATCAATATTACATTACTATAACCTGGACTAATAAGGAAACCGAATATGCCACAAGACAAGAACACTCACTTGAAGTTGTAAGGAAAGAGTATTATATCTTTGTGTTCATTTATTACCAATGATTGTAGCAAGTTGGCCTCGGTATTTTCTTTCTGAAATTCAACCTCAGTTTTATCTATGAGATATGTGTTAATGAACCCAATATCACCCACTTGTCTTTTCTTCAATTCGGCGATCTTCAATCTGCATAATATAGTGAGGATAATTATAAATACATGCAATGAAAGGGCTGAGTTATATAGAGAGACTTAATGACAGAAATAGTACTACTTACGCATGTAGCAGGTGACCGTTGCTTTATCGAGGGCCAATTGATTGAAAAACTGATAGAACTCCTCAAATGGAATAGGCAGCAGTTCAATTCCAAGGAGGTCATGCTCCTTTTAACTCTCACATACAAAGTACTACTCCCCTCGAGACTCTTTGCAGGTTTTCATGTACCAATCATGCAATCTTAGCATCATCGTTGATAGAGAACTTTCATCTTTGACGAGAGGCTTCCCGTACTCGTATCTTTGTATCTGCACCTCCAAGAAATCATAATGTACATCGTCAAGGTGTAATCTGCAGGATTGCCATAACCGGGCACCATCCTCGGATCGACGATGTCGCTAGCAGCACCGTGAGCGGGGGCACGATTGTTGCTTGTTCGCCGAGCTGGGCAATTTGTTTCCCAGCTCGTCGTTCTTTCATCCTTTGATCATCGACAGTACTTCCCGACCTCTCCGCTTCGCAAATGCCTTTCCAATAATGCGCTCATAGTTGCCTTTCGGCGGAGACTTGGGTGGTTTTGTCGGGCAGCAGTGCGCTTCGCTTTCACGGATCTACCTTCTCCTCCGGAGGTGGATGTCTCTTTGCTTTCAACCCTTGAAACCAGTCATCCACTTCGTCTGCGCAATCTTCGCGTTTTCCTCCTTGCTCCTCTCGTATGGTAACTTCTCCGAGTCTTGAGAAGGACGAATCTGTATCTCCTCCCGCCTTTGGTTGTCTTGCTAGACGCCCGGCAGAGCAGACGGAGCGGATGTCTTCTTTCCTTGCTTACGAGGCGGAGGAGGAGGACTACGATGCCACGGAGCAGCCGGAGCGGAGGCCGGTCTCTTCCGACCTTGTAGACGAGGCGGAGAAGGGGGAGGCTGGCTGCTCGGTAGGCCGCGCAGCGGAGAAGGAGGCGGAGTGCCGCCACGCCGGAGAAGGAGCCGGCCGAGTGCCTGATCGTCACTCGCGGAGGAGGAGGCGGTGGAGGAGGCGGAGTGCCTGACTCGCCGGAGGAGGAGGAGGAGGCGGAGGCATCCAGTTCGGAAGGTTGATGAGATCCTTCCGCCATAGGCATGGAGTCTTGAGCGTAACCCAGCCGATACTCCCCTTCATGGTAGGGTGGTCAAGCGGAGGTCCTCAAATCCCTCCGTTATTTCATCGACCATCACCTTAGCATATCCTTCGGAATCGGCGGCGGTGAAAAGTTGAGTCGGGTTTAGTAGGATAAGCAGAGCCAACAGCCGCCTTGACCTTCAAATTGCTCCATTGCGCCATAAGGTGGCAATTTTCAGCATCCGTGATAGCATCCACGGGATAGCTGGCGAGCCGTCAAGGCATCTTGCTCGGCTGAAGCAGCTCGGTGGAAGCCACGCCGCTTCTCCGCCGAGATGGCGGGGTAACCGGGGAAGCTTGGCAGGTCGCTTGTTGCGATCTGCTGCATCTCGTTCCTCTTCTTGTTCCTCTAGCCCCATTACCCTTTAAATGCGGCGCTTTGCATTTGGCTCGCTCCGGTTTCTTCCTCATGTCATGGGTTTTGTAACCCCTCGCGTCCGGAAATCCAGCCTTCCACGAAGCGGAGCTGGCGTGCCTCGTGTCCGTCCCAGGGTGCTTCAGGGATTCCCGAGGGCCATTGTGAGCTCGTCCTTCTCCCTGTCTCGAACGAACTTCCCTTGCTGCACGCTTCGATATATTGCTGAAGCCTCTTGACCGGTATGTCCAATTGTTCGTCCGTCCCAAATGCACTTCCCTGTTATAGGGTCCAAGGATCCGCTGCCTCAAGAACCAAGTCCGCAGCAGATGCAGCGATTCATTGTCTCTCGGTTCGATCCCTTTATCAAGCAGATCATTCTCAGCCTTGGCCCACTTAGGCCGGGCTCACGAGGTAGCCTCGACCCGCATGCGATGATGAAGCTTCTTCTTTGCAGCATTTCTCTTGTTTGTCGCCGACATCTTTTTACTCTTTTCCGATGTCTTGTAGGCCACAAATGCGGGCAGTCATCTCGATCTTCTCATATCTGCCCTTGAATTCTGGTGTCTCATTTTTTTTGACATACGTATTGAGTTCTTTCTTCCAATTCCTGAATAGGTCTGCCATCTTCTTAAGAGCAAAAGACTTGATTAATGGCTCTATTATTGGCTTCTCCGGATCATCCTCTAGCGGTAGGGTAAAATTTGACTTCAGCTCAGTCCAAAGATCATTTTACGCATATCATTGACATAAGACACCTTAGGGTCTTCGTTCTTAGGCTTATACCATTGGTGGATGCTGATCGGGATCTTGTCCCTAACCGTAACCCGCCGTGACCGAGCAACAAATGCCTTCTTTGTCCGGTAGGGTTCAATCGGTTGGCCGTCAGCCTTGCGATTTGTATGATCTCAAACTTTTCATCCGAGCTCAACTTTTTCTTCGGGCCTCGTCTCTTTACCGAAGTTGTGCTCGATCCGGAGGGCTAGAAAAAATAACAAAGACGAGAGTTAATTAATATGTGTACATACCAAAACAATGAATGCATCAATTAGCTAGTAAGCACAGGCTTAACTAATATATATACCTGGCCGGACTCGGTTCGGTCACCGCAGCCATCCTCACGGTCTACTTCTTCACCCTCTCCTTCTTGCACCGGCATTGGGTCATCGGAGCCATGTAAATCATAGCCAGCTGCTTCTTCATCCTCTCCTTCCAGACCATCGTTGTCGTTCAGAAACATCAACGAGCAGATGGCATCACTTCCTTGTGCGATTATGTCCCTCAACAACGCTTCTTGTGCTTTGTCTCAGGGGGTGTCCATAGTTTCTACAAATATTTACAACATGGAAATTATTATTCAAACATGACAGATATGGATATATTAGTGGCAAACGTAGAACTAGCTAGCTAATCACAATAAGGAATCATATTAGTGGCCTCGACGCTGCTTCTCTAGGGTTTGGGGTGGCCTCGACAACGCTTCAAGGGTTAGGGGTGGCCTCGAGAATGCTTCAAGGAGGGGGTAATATCGACCCCCCCCCCCCACGTGTTGAAGCTAACGGGAGGGGGTCGGCGTTGAACACTACATCTATGTCCCACAAGTGACTTGGGCATCGACGCTTGTGAGGGTAGAGGGTCGTGGATCGCCCGGCGGTCGAGGTCAAGGGTCGAGGATCGCCGAGGTCGGGAGGTTTCCTAGTGTCAAAGGATTCAACAAAACCATGTCTTCATCATTAGAAAATGTAGGTGCATGATGATGCGAAGCTCTCAAAGTTATTTTGGAGCGGAGTCCAGATATGATAATCGCTTTTTGGTATAAAGTTCAGCAAGAACCTTCGAATATCGTTATTTGAAAGGCCTTTGCTGAAATTCGTACAAAAGGCAACTTATCCTATCCGGGACTCCATTCGAAATAACTTTGGAGGACTTCGTACCATCATGCCATGGTTACTTCGGCTAATGATGAAGCCATGGATTTCTTCAATACTTTGACACTATAGGAACCCTCGACCCTGAAACCTTTGACCCTTGACCCCTTAACGACCCTCGACCCTCTACCCTAGTTCTCGACCCTCGACCCCTCGGCGATCCTCGACACCCTCGTTATATCGACAACGACGCGACATACATATACATGGGAAAATAATGTTATCGGGAGGGTATCAGTACCCCCTCGTGTTGAAGTTTCTTCTTTCTCCTCTATTCCTTTCTTTCTTCTTCTCCTCTTCTTTTCTTCTTATCCCTCGAGAAAGGAAAATAAGGAAAAGGAAGAAAAAGAGGAAGAAGGAAGAAGGAAGAAGAAGAAGAAAAGAAGAAAAAAAGAGGAGAAGAAGAAAAGAATAGAGGAGAAGAAGAAAAATAGAATTTTTTTCTATTTTTCTTCTTCTCCTCTATTCCTTTCTTCTTCTCCTCTTCTTTTCTTCTTTTTCCTCTCATTCTTTTCTTCTTCTTCTTCCTTCTTCCTTCTTCCTCTTGTCTTCCTTTTCCTTATTTTACTTTTTCCTCTACACTAACCTAATTAAAATTCACTAACCTTTTCCTGCACTAACCTAATTAAAATTGTAACTTTCTATTATGAACAAAAAACTAAACTAATAAAAATAAAAAAACATATTGCAACATATGAGCAGAGGCTCGACGGCGGCGGCTCACAACGGGGGCGGCCGGCGAGGGCGAGGGCGGCGGCGGCGAGGGCGTCGGCGACGGCGACGACGGCTCGGGCGGCGAGCAGGCGACGACGGGCTCGGGCGGCGCAGGGGCGACGAGGACGACGGGCTCGGGGCAGGGGCGACGACGGGCTCAGGCGGCGAAGCAGGCAGGGCGACGAGGACGGCGGGCTCGGGCGGCGACGGGACGGCGGGCTCGAAGCGGCAGCAGGGACGACGGGCTCGGGCGAAGCAAGCGGGCGGCAATGCGGCGACGTCGGCGTATGGCGACGACGGGCGAAGCGGGCGACGACGGGCGGCGACGACGGCGTCTTGTGAACGACGACGAGGAGCAGGGCGTCAGGCGGAAGGCGGCGTCTGCGGCGGGGATGAGGAACTGAATGAAATTTTCAAAAGTCATGTATATATAGAAAGTGCATTGGTCCGGGCACAAACCGGGACTAATGCCTTTAGTCGGTTGGTGCCACCAACCGGGACCAAAGGTCGCTGCTTCGCCCTTTGGTCGGTTGGTGGCACCAACCGACTAAAGGGGGCATTAGTCCCGGTTTGTTCCATGAACCGGGACCAATGCCTTTAGTCCCGGTTGGTGCCACCAACCGGGACCAAAGGCCTGCTGCCCCGAACCCAAATATTTAGTCCCACCTCGCTAGTTGAGAGGAGGTGCACTGTTTATAAGGTGCGGTGCGCCTTCCTCTCGAACTCCTCTCTAAAAGCGGGCTTTCGGGCCTAAACACGCAATATGTGCTGTGGGCCCTCTTGGGCCTCCATGGCCTGAATCCTCGGCCTTGGTAGGGTTTCTAGTCGTATTCAGCCGTGGGGGCCCAGAGGTGGCACTTTTTTGTATTTTGTTTTCTTTGTTTCTTTATTTATTTTATTTTGTTTCTACTTACAACAAAATACTTATTGTTGCTATTTTTATTTTTTCTAGTTTTTTGTTTTGCTTTCTGCATTATTTATTTTTGTTGTTTTTTGCTTTATTTTTTAATTCTTTTTGCTTTTAGTTTTAGAAAAATTATAAACTTTCTGTTAGTGCCATTAGTTTTCAAATTTGAAAACACTTTTTTTATTTTCTTTGTTGCATTATTTATTTTATTTTGTTTCTACTTACAACAAAATACTTATTGTTGCTATTTTTATTTTTTTCAAGTTTTTCTGTTTTGTTTTCTGCATTATTTATTTTCTTTTGGTTTTTTGCTTTATTTTTTAATTATTTTTGCTTTTAGGTCAGCAAAATTATAAAGTTTCTGTTTGTGCCATTAGTTTTCAAATTTGAATTCTTTGAAATTTGTGTGAATCACAAGTTTGTGAGCTCAACAAGGCGTGTAGAGGGACGGGATTATAAACCTGTGTGAGCGCCCTTCGGTTGGCGAGGTTTTCAAATTCATAGTTTTCAAATGAACTCTGAAAAAGTTGGCATAGCATGTGCATGTACAAAACGGACAATGGTATCATACTAAATGCATTACAAAGTTGGCATTGTATCATCATAATAGTTATGGAGAAAGTCTTCACTTATTCTTCGCTTGTGTCGTTTGCTTGTTGCGCCGTAACCATGGATAATCTTCATCGTTTATCGGGATGCTTGGGTCAGCCTTGACTTTGAAGGGAATTTCATGAAACTTTTCATACTCTTGAGACATGTGCATCTTGCCCTCCACTCCTGGGATATCCCTTTTTCTGAAAGAACTATGTGGCGCTTTGGCTCATTGTATGATGTATTCGATTCCTTATCTTTTCTTTTCCTCGATGCGGTAGACATGTCCTTCACATAGATAACCTGTGCCACATCATTGGCTAGGACGAACGGTTCGTCGGTGTACCCAAGATTTTTCAGATCCTTGTTGTCATTCCGCTTTGTGGGTCTACACATACCCGCCTCTGACAGATTGACCCACTTGCACTTAAACAAAGGGACCTTAAAATCTACTCCGTAGTCAAGTTCCCATATGTCTACTATGTAACCATAATATGTGTCATTTCCCTTGTCGGTTGTTGCATCAAAGCGGACACCGCTGTTTTGGTTGGTGCTCTTTTCATCTTGGTCAATCGTGTAAAATGTATTCCCATTTATCTGGTATCCTTTCCAAATCATTACTGATCGAAGATGGTCCCCTAGACAACAAGTACAGCTCATCACAAACAAGGTTGTCACCTACGAGACGTGTTTCCAACCAACCGCTGAAAGTCCCGATGTGTTCACATGTAATCCGATCGTCGCCTTTGCTCCGGGTGTTTGGAGCGCAGACTGTTCTTGTGTTCATCGACATACGGGGTCACCAAAGTAGAGTTCTGTAGAACTGTGTAGTGTGCTTGAGACCAAGAATATCCGTCCCTGCATATTATTGAGTCCCTTCCAAGTGTGCCTTTTCCAGTCAGTCTCCCCTTCGACTAGATGAACTAGGACGTGCGTCATGATATCGAAGAAGGATGGTGGGAACACCAGCTCGAAACTGACAAGACATTGCGCCACATCACTCCTTAGCGTTGGTACGATTTCTGGATCGATCACCTTCTGAGATATTGCATTGAGGAATGCACATAGCTTCACAATGGCTAATCGGATGTTTTTCGGTAGAAGCCCCTCAATGCAACCGGAAGCGATTGCGTCATAATCACGTGGCGATCATGAGACTTTAGGTTCGGAACTTTTCTCCGGCATATTTATTATTCCCTTTATATTCGACGAAGCGGTCGGGACCTTCATATCGAGCAGGCATTGAAAGAATATTTCTTTCTCTTCTTCGTGAAGAGCGTGGTGGCGGGACCTTCATATCGCTTGGAGGCATGCCCTCTTTTTCGTGCAAGCATTGCAGGGTCCTCTCGTGCCTCGTGTGTATCTTTTGTCTTCCCATACACGCCCAAGAAGCCTAGCAGGAGTTCACGCAAAGGTTCTTCGTCACGTGCATCACGTCGATCGAAGAGCGGACCTCTAGGTCTTTCCAAGAGGGTAGGTCCCAAAATATATATTTCTTCTTCCACATGGGTGCGTGATTCTCGGCGTCATTCGAACAGCTAGTCCGCGGGACCCTTTCCAAAGATTACGTGTAAATCATTGACCATAGCAAGTACGTGATCACCGATACGCATGGCGGGCTTCTTCCGGTGATCTCGCCTCGCCTTTGAAATGCTTGCCTTTCTTTCGACATTGATGGTTGGTCGAAAGAAATCGACGATGGCCTGGTACACATTCTTCCCGCAGCTTCGGTATATACTATCGGTGTCAAGTAAGCGGTGCGTGCATGCGTGGTATCCCTTGTTTGTCCGTCACGAAAGGTTACTGAGAGTGGGCCAATCGTTGATAGTCACGAACAGCAACGCCTTTAGGTCAAATTCCTCCTTTTTGTGCTCATCCCACGTACGTACACCGTTTCCATTCCACAACTGTAAAAGTTCTTCAACTAATGGCCTTAGGTACACATCAATGTCGTTGCCGGGTTGCTTAGGGCCTTGGATGAGAATTGGCATCATAATGAACTTCCGCTTCATGCACATCCAAGGAGGAAGGTTATACATACATAGAGTCACGGACCAGTCTTTGTGATTGCTACTCTGCTCCCGAAAGGATTAATGCCATCCGCGCTTAAAGCAAACCATACGTTCCTTGGGTCCTTTGCAAACTCATCCCAAAGATTTCTCTTGATTTTTCTCCACTACGACCCGTCGGCGGGTGCTCTCAACTTCCGTCTTTCTTATGGTCCTCATCGTGCCATCGCATCAACTTGGCATGCTCTCCGTTTACAACAGATGTTTCAACCGTGGTATTATAGGAGCATACCACATCACCTTCGCAGAACCCTCTTCCGGAGGCTCGCCGTCAATATCACTGTGGTCATCTCGTGCGATCTTATACCGCAATGCACCGCATACCGGCATGCGTTCAGATCCTTGTAGGCACCACGGTAGAGGATGCGATCATTAGGGCATGCATGTATCTTCTCCACCTCCAGTCCTAGAGGGCATACGACCTTCTTTGATGCGTATGTCTTTGTCCGGGCAATTCGTTATCCTTTGTAAGCTTCTTCTTCATTATTTTCGGTAGCTTCTCAAATCCTTTATCGAGCACAGCATTCTCTGCCTTCCACTACAGCAATTCAAGTACGGTACCGAGCTTTGTGTTGCCATCTTCGCAATTGGGGTACAACCCTTTTTTGTGATCCTCTAACATGCGATCGAACTTCAGCTTCTCCTTTTGACTTTTGCATTGTGTCCTTGCATCGACAATGACCGGCGGAGATCATCATCATCGGGCACATCGTGCGGTTCCTCTTGATCTTCAGCAGCTTAGCGTTGCAGACACCATCGTGCACATCGTGCAGTGCATCTTGATGTTCAGTAGCATCACCGTATTCAGGGGGCACATAGTTGTCATCGTACTCTTCTTCCTCGCCGTCTTCCATCATAACCCCTATTTCTCTGTGCCTCGTCCAAACATTATAGTGTGGCATGAAACCCTTGTAAAGCAGGTGGGTGTGAAGGATTTTCCGGTCGAGTAAGACTTCGTATTCCCACATATAGGGCATGGACAACACATAAAACCATTCTGCTTGTTTGCCTCAGCCACTTGAGAAAATCATGCACGCCCTTAATATACTCGAAGGTGTGTCTCACACCGTACATCCATTGCGGTTCATCTGCGTGCATTATATATAATTAAGTGTGTCAAAAATCATTACAGAACATCATGAATAGATAATTAAGTGACCAAATTAATAGAAGTTCATCATCACATAAAAACCAAAGTACATACATAGTTCTCATCTAACAACATAAAGCTTTGCAGAGCATCTAAATTAATTAAACCATACATTGAAACTATGTAAAACATTTCAATGCAAAAACAAATGCGATCATAATCGCAACCAAGGTAACAACTGATCCAACAACATAATGATACCAAGCCTCGGTATGAATGGCATATTTTCTAATCTTTCTCATCTTCAAGCGCATTGCATCCATCTTGATCTTGTGATCATCGACGACATCCGCAACATGCAACTCCAATATCATCTTCTCCTCCTCAAGTTTTTTTATTTTTTCCTTCAAGAAATTGTTTTCTTCTTCAAATAAATTTAACCTCTCGACAATAGGGTCGGTTGGAATTTTCGGTTCAACAACCTCCTAGATAAATAAAATCTATGTCACGTTGGTCGGCATAATATTCATAAACAATAAATGAACCAATAGTTATGAAAAGATAATATATACCACATCCGAATCATAGACAGGACGAGGGCCGACGGGGGCGGATACCAAAACCATCGCACTATATAAGATGCAATAATAAAAGTAAGAAAATAATACAAGTAAGAATATTTTTCCTTTCGTAAAGAAGATAAGAACAAGAGGCTCACCACGGTGGTCTTGGCGATGAGATCGGCGCTGGTGATCGACGGCGGTGAAAGACGGGACGGGCGTGACGGACCGCTAAACCTAGACAAATATTGAGGAAAATGGAGGTTGGAGGTCGAGCTTGAAGAGGAGAAAGCTTAAGTAGTGTGGCTCGGGCATTTCATCGAACACCTCATGTGCATAGGAGGTGAGCTAAAGCACCACAAAGCCCCCCCTCGTCGGCAAGAGAAAAACAGAGCACTGGAGTGCTCTGCTCGCGAGCGAGGGGTATATATAGGCAGCACTATTGGTCCCGGTTCGTGGCATGAACCGGGACTAAAGGGAAGCCATTGGTCCCGGTTCGTCCCACCAACCGGGACCAAAAGGTCCGGACAAACCGGGACCAATGGCCCACGTGGCCCGGCCGGCCCCCCTGGGCTCACGAACCGGGGCAAATAGCTTCATTGGTCCCGGTTCTGGATTGAACCGGGATTAATGGGCTGAACTGGCCTGGGCCATTGCCCCCTTTTCTACTAGTGGTACTTCCCATAAATTGTGTTACGCTAATCATGTGTACTAAGCAGTACCAATAATCAACAGTATCTTGTGGCCAAACGAGCGCCCATAAACCATCTCCTTCACTCTTCCAACATAGAACATTGAACTAGCTCGATCCACACATGGGCTAGCTCTGCCACCGTCAATCGTGAATTTTGATCATTGAACTAGAACATTGTGCTCCAAAAATATTTGTAATGCATGAGCTGTTGCTTCCGCAACATTGTAAATTGCTTGAACAACCTAATACAACAGATTAAGTACGTGAAAAAAAACTGCTTATTAGTGCATGACACAAGATTTTATGCACTTTAGCTCAACAAATAAAGTATGCAGCTGTACCTGTTTTGGATATGAAACATTGTTTGGAAGCATATTTTTGTTCTCATATTTTTTGTCATCCAAAGTGAACGAGCTGCACATAGCATAAAGAGGGTGTATTAATAAAATCCATCATGCCTGTAATGGTAGAATCGAACCAAAACATAGAAGCATCTAAGCAACAGAATAAGATGTTAAGCCCAAATATACACACTGTTGTTCTGGTGTACTTAGTTCAGAAACAGAGGTAACAAAAATAGGTGCACAAAATTCTGATAATTCGGTAGATCACATATCAACTGAACTTTTAGCGATAGTGAAATAGTTAGGAGAAAAACTTGCCTTTCCGTTTGCTTATTTATCCACTCAAGTAAACGCTCTGCTGTTCTTCCATCATCAATCAACTTTATTTCGCTTTTCTCTTGCTTCCGATCCCTCTTAGTATTAGCAAATTTTGGTGGGGGGCCCCAAAGTAAGAAAGGATAATGGTCAACAGAAAATCTATTGCAAAGATTTATGTTCACCTGTGCTCTCAAACATTCAAAAGAAATAAAACATCACTGCATGCCAATGCACAACGCTGCTTGAGGAACTAATTGGTAAGCAGTACAATTCAGTACATTATTAGGTTTGTGACAAAAATGGAATTAAAATAAATCAAATGAGAGACAAATCTTTCACATGAGAAGAACCTTCAGTATTTCTAGCCTTCAGGTTGGTAATAACAAACAGGACAAGTATAAATTGAAGATACACATAGATACTTCTCTAAGTTATCTCGCCATACAGTAACAGAATTGCAACAGTATCGCCTTTTAAAGTGCTTAGTTGTTTAGCTTCAGCAAACTAATGAAGATTATTACCCATCACGAGAAGTACTGTACCTTTGATGCATAATCAATCCTAGCCATCAGTATCCTCCCAGGATGTGCAGCATCTGGACCATTGAAAAGTTTCGCAACCTTCTCATAATGAGGCTGCAGGTAAGGAAGGATTATAAATTAGCAAGATTGGCTTTTTCAGATCATACGAATATATGATACACTCTACTACCATAGGCTCAATACCTTGTAGTTTCTGCAAGCTGGACACCTGCACAGGCACGATAGGCATTTAGTTAGCAGAAATAAAACAAGACAGAAACAAATGACATCAAGCAAGAATGAAATGGAGTATCAACAGGGTGTTAATAGCATGTTTTCACCTTTCACAAAGGTTTTTTTTTAAAGGAGGATGACCCTCGGCCTCTGCATCTGGGCGATGCATATGGCCACTTTATTAATTATTCTTACAAGACCTTACAAAGTCATACAACAGTAAGACTAAAGCCGCCGTCTAAGCAACAAACTGTCGCTACACCTATCCAGTTGATGAAGGGTGCAGATAGCCTGAGCTAATACCAAATAGACATCACAGCCAAGCCTAACATCTAAGAACTGAGACCCGAACATAGCCACTTGCCGGGTCTGGGGCACACACTGGTCCGGCGTGCTCTCAGAGGCCGCCACCGCCAACTGCCACCGCTCCATCTTCAGAACTGTACTGATGCATCAACCTTGCTCGGTCTAGCTATCGTCGACGCCACCACGGCGCCCAACGACACCTCTTCCCTGCGCGCAAACAGCTGAGCACGTCGGGGTCGCCATTGATACACCTCCATGCTGCCAAGTACCAGCAGCCGACACAGCTTGAAGTCCTTGAAAGATCTGTCGTGCGTAGCACCTGCCGACCAGGCATGACAAAGCGTAGCACCTGTTTGTCAGGCATGACTTGACATCTCCACCGAAGCTCCGTGCAAGACGAAGCCGCTCCACCTCCTGCCTCTGACTTCCAGGGCTGCTCCGCAAACGATGCTCCCAAGAGAGAAACGGCACCACAGTGCCGCCATCGTCCGATCTGGAACACCAGATCCTAGGGTTTCCCCCGGAGCAGTGCCCATCACCAGTAACCGTCAAGGACCCACACAGTGCCCACCACCACTCAGCCCTCAAGGCGACGCCTTCAGGAAGGTCACGGCGTCAAGGACGCCGCCGCCGCCCACCGGAGTTAGGGTTTTCACCCGAGAGGCAGAGAGGGGGGAAATGAAGGAGCAGACATAGACCGACGTCTCCAAGAAGAAAAACGGCGCCCTTGAGCATCGTCGTTGGCGCGGCCGACCGGGGCCGACCAAGGGGTTTCCCCCTATCTGGATCTCCTCCACCAGCTTCACCCGCGGCCAAGGTCCTGGCAACCACACCGGCACCGTCAAGAACCCGCAGGAGAGAAGCCCACAGATCAGGGCCGGATGACTGCGGCCAGATCTGGCGCTATAACCCTTCACAAAGGTAAGCCAGTCAATCCTTCAAATTTTCCATGGTCAATGGTAAAATTAGTGGACAATATGGTAGGTAGAGTTGAATTCAAATTTGGAAGAAGCAATTTACTAGGGACACAAATAATATATTCTTCGATCAATGGAAATTCATAGTATGAGCTAACAAAATCATCATGTTCCAGTCAGTAGCGATTTCAGACATAACACGAAGAAAGTACAATTAAAACTACACGGGAGGGGCTATTGGCTAATATCGTACTCCAATTCAGCTGCTGAAATCCGAGACGAACTAATCAGTTTCTATTTGCGACTGGCAGATCGACAACGGCATGAAACGCCGCGTCACATCTCGGGCCATCGAGCTATCCCGATACCTCGATTCGTAACCATCTCGCGATTCCAGATCAAGTGCTCCCATCGAATCGAATCGAAGCAATCCGTATCGAATTAAATAAGACGCGAATCAAGCCGGGCACTGACTGACTGGGCGTAGAACTCGACGACGGCGAAGGACTCCCGGGAGGCCGTGAGGAAGGCGTCGAAGGTGGTGGCGTCAAGCTCCACGGCGTAGTCCCCCTGCGCGGTGGCCACGTCGCCGACGCCCAGCGACCGGAGGGCGTCCGCGCCCACGGCGAGGGTGAGGAAGAGGAACCGCGCCACCGCGGGAGCCATGGATCTCTCCGGCGCGGTGGTGATGGTGTTCCGTTTCCGACGCACGCGAAGCTCTCGTCCTGGGATTAGTCAGACCAGCAGTGCTAGCCTCCGCTACTACTTGTAGGCTCCGCCTGGGGTTTTGGACTTTGGCAAACGCTCCGTTTCAGCCGGCGGACCGCACGCGAGCGTCGTTCCTTGTCATCTGCATGCGACGCGTGTCTTCTGCGGGTCTGTTTCTGCATTTCTTTTCCTCTAGCATTATCTGTGTTACAAAATTGCATTCCGTAACGACACCCATTGTTGCAAAAAGAAAAAAAGGTAAGACGACAAAAATCTGAAACATCATCTGTGTTGCGAATTTTCCTTCCACAGCAACACCCATGTTGCAAAACATCACCCGGAGCATTATCAGTGCCGGCCGCTGCCACGGGCTAGGGCGCCGCCGTTGGTGGGTCGCCGCGGCGCAATGAGTGTCCTCCCGACGGCGACGCCAGGTGAAATCTGTGGCGCGTCGGGCTGCTTGCTGGAGGGGCATGTTTGCTGCTGCTCGGCGGGCTGTGGGAGGCATGGGGCTGGCGGCCGCTGCAGGTCCTGGACGGTGGTGGCGGCCGGCAGTGGTGGCCCGGCAAGGTTCGGTGGCGGCGCCGTGATGCTGACGCTAGCTGGATGTCGTGGGGGTGGCGGCGCGTGCTTGGGGTGGCAGCGGTGGACCTTCCGATCTGATCTGCATCGGGGGCTCGTCCAACCGCCTGCTCGTGAGCAATGCCGGCTATGGCGGCATGAGCTGGCCGTCTCTGATGACTTCGGGAGACGGTGGTGGCGCGGCGTGGTGGTGTGCCCCAGTCGGGTGTGTCTGGTTGTGTGGTCGTCGTGACCAGCTTGACTGACGTGCGGGTGAAACGGGTCGGTGGGGGTGGCGGCGCTCACTAGTGGTCATGCCCCACCGGCAGCGCAGCGTGGCGTATGCGATATCCCTTCTCCTCGGTCTATGCCGTCAGAGAGGCTGTGATCGAGGGCTCATGCTCGGGAGGATCTACTCGGGCCCCGAGGCGTGTCAGAGTTGCTGCTCCGGGTAGGTGAGATTGGGCTCGCTCTGGGTAGTGCCCGCGAGCGGGGAGGTCCCTCCCTTCGCGGGTGCGATGGTCGTTGGTGGTGGTCGAGACATCATGGTACTGTCGGGCAACACAGAGTCGAGAGGCATGGACATTGCGTCGTGCGAGTGTGCTCAACGATGGCGTGTCTCCTCCAGTCCACTGGGACTGGCTGGGGACGCAGGGCTGGGGCCCCTACAGTGTTGGCGTCGGCCTAGCCTCTGTGGCTCATGCCGGGCTAGGAGTGAAAGGGGCGGCCTTTTATTCTTCCTAACGTGGTTGGTACTTTGAAGTGTGGGCGGTGGGTGAGGTCTCGGACATGGATGCCGGGGCGGCGGCTCTGGATGGCAGTTCGCATGGTTGGCACTTCAGCGGACAGCATGGCGGCGGCTCCCATCTTGGGCATGTGGACAACGAGAGGGGTGGCGGTTGGTGGCTCAGGCGCCCCTCTATTGGACGTCGCCCAAGTCTGGGTCTGGGGTCTGGCACATCTTGCGGGCGCCGCTCTCTTCTTGGAGACGTCGTCATGGATCTCCTCTCCGTGTCAGAGTTCTCGATGAAGACCCTTGTCCGGTGGGGCTAGGCAGCGAGGACTCTCTGCATTGTTATCCCTCTTGAGGGCGTTGTCGAGGAGCTTAGCTGTCCTAGGGTGTTATGTGAGGTTGTTCTCAGTTTCTCCGGTGTTCTCCTTCAATAGCGTAGTTGCTTCTCTTCTTCACGGTCCGGGTAGCCTAAAATCTGCTTTGTAAGAGAATTACCTCACCACCCTGTATTGTTCGACCATGTACTTTCTTCGGATCATGTCTTTAGTTATAAAGGGGACGAAAGCCTCTTTCAAAAGTACATTACACAAGGAAAAAACACAAATAAGCAAAATAATGTTTAAATTTGACTTAAAATACGGAGAAGACCAGTAAATTGGGAGGGAGTACTTTAGAATAGAGCCAAAAGACGAGACAAGACGCGGCATCATTTGGCATCTCTTTGCTCTATCCACCTCCATGCCTATGATATGATGCAACGACATTTCATATGCGTAGAAGGATTAGTGGTGTACAGGTCTGCTAACCTTTGCTTAGCTACTTCGGCCTTCGCGAGTGACGAGCCAAATCGTAGAGCATATATCCATACAACATGGTTGAAGCTCGTTCATTGGCTCGACAGAAATGTTCTCGAAGTGATAAGAATAAATAAGATGGTTTATTCGAGTGTCACCACTAAATTATAACGAACTGACTGATCCCTGCTTTGCCGGCGAGCTAATCGTGTCACCTGCACGAGATCCTACGGTCGCTCGCAAGAGGTCAACGAAAGCCTCGAGGCCCCTGTCCGACGACCCGCCGTCGGCCAGCGCTGCCGCCGCTTCCTCCTTCCACGCCGTCGCCCTCCTCCGGATCGCTGCTGCCTCCGGCCCGCTCATCACCTCGTCGACGCACGCACGGAGCGCGTCCCGCGTCACCGGCGCCGGCAGCCGGACGCCGACCCCGTACTCCTCCACCAAGAACTTCGCGTTGGTGAACTGGTCCGACCACCACGGGTACGCGATGACCGGCACGCCCGCCGCCAGCGCCTCCGTGACGGAGTTCCACCCGCAGTGCGTCACGAAGCACCCGACCGCGACGTGCCGGAGCACGCGCCCCTGCGGGCACCACGCAGTGGTTCTGCCGGTGTTGCCACGGCAGGCGGCGAGGACGGACTCCGGGAGGCGGACGAGGTCGTCGCGCACCACCCACAGGAATGGCATGCCAGTGCTGGCGAGTCCCTCTGCCAGGGCCGCCGTCTCGTCCCGCCCGATGTCCACGAGGCTGCCGAACGCCACGTACACGACAGAACGCGGCGGCTGCGCGTCAAGCCACGCCATGACGCAGCCGTCGTTGTGGTCATCGGCCGCAGCCAGCTCATCGTCCAGGAGCGGGCCGACGGGCGTGACGGCGACGTCGCGAGCCCGTAGCGCCTCGATGGTGTCGCGCTCGAGCTCGTGGAAGGAGTTGACGAGCACCCACGACGGCGCCTGCCTCCCACGGACCTCCACGAGCTGCCTCCGGAGCATCTGGCCCCAGAGGTTGTGCGCGAACTCGGGTCGGACCATGAGCGGCAGCTCGTCCAAGGACATGGCCGGCAGCCCGGGCAGCGCCACCGGCGCGTCGTCGGCCGCGCTCGGGAACGGGGCGTCGTCGTTGTAGAAGTGGTGGTAGAGGGACAGCACGGCGCAGGACTGGTTCCACAGCGTGGCGCAGGGGAGGCCCAGCTCCCGGGCCACGTCGAGCGCCCAGGGCACGAAGGTGGTGTTGACGACGCAGGTGACGGGCCGGCCGGCGTCGGCCTGGCGCTGGACCAGGTCGGCCAGCGCAGCCGGGCCCTCGGCCGCGACGTGCCGCAGCATGTCGTCGGGGGTCATCGTCTGGTCCTCTGAGCTGTAGTCGTCGCGCATGTGGTACTCGAAGCGGACGCCGCCGACGGAGGCGTCGTCTCCGCGGTGGATGGCGCCGCGGAGGACGGTGGTGAAGGTGACGTGGATGCCCCTGGCGGCGAGGCGTCTGCCGAGGCGGAGTAGCGGGTTCACGTGACCCTGTAGCGGGCACGACACGAGGAGGACGTGCGGCGGCGGCATGGCGCCCTGTTGGCAGCTCATCGTGGGGCGACGTAAGTGTTTGGTCTGTTGCCTCGCCGACGAGATCGACCGTGCTCGCTAGTGTAAGTGTGTTTGATTTTGGTGTGGAACTAGGTGTACATGTGCATGTTATATATAGGGCCGGAGCCGGGGAGTCGCGCGCTCTGTGCACTCGCCGGCGCCGGGAGAGAGGACCATGACTCTGCCCCGGCGTTTTTATAATGAGCACGCGGCTCGTGGCAGGCAGGCAGCTCGGGTTCATCACTGTGTGCGCGACTGTAGTTACGGCGGAACTGCAGCCGCACGTATCTCGTAGCTGAAGCTGGTCGCCAGTCGCCACGACCAGCCTCTGCATGCAGCACGTGCATGTTTCTGCATGAGTTGGCGCAACGTCCTGTCATCGGCCTTAGGTTAACACTAGTTTGACGAGTCGCCCTGTTCAAACTGCGTACAGAAATGTCAAATGCCAGCTTCCGCAAAGTCATTTTTAATTTTCTGGGGTCACTTCATGGTGGAGTGCTCCTGAGTCCTGACCAATCTCATGCTGTTCCATGTAAAGCCAATCACGCATGTATTTTGAGTTCTACTTTCCTGTTAGTAAAGCCAATCATGCATGCATTGACAAACCGGAATCTAAAAATATTAGTACTTCAATCAATTCCCACAAAAACCATGATAATTCAAGTTTTTTCTTAAAACACGCATATTTCAAAATTTTGTTTTAATTAAATCAAAAGAGTTTCAAAATAGTTGGATATCTTTTTTTTTGAAATTTTGTTTTAAATTTCAACTATTTCATTCACATGTCAGAATGACGTATTTGTATTCATTTTTCAATTGTTTTAGTGACTTTCAGCGATACATGCCAATGACTGGCAACAAAGAGCAACAACAAACCAGTTATTGTGGCTCAGCAGGACGTGTAGATAGTCTTCGTATTTTAGTTTTCTATTTTTCCTTTACCTATTTGATTGATTTTTCACGAGAAATTGGATCTTTTGCCACACTTCTCAATTTGATCATTTGCCCCCCTTGAGAGGCTGCTGGGTGGGGCCCGGGGCCACTGTCATGACACAATCATGGGGCAAATCATCCAATCCCCCGATTTTTCACATTTTAATTCATGAATAAGCTCCCTAGATTCGGACATTGGAGGCGGTGAGGTTCGCTATGAACCTGCCTGTAAGGGTTTGTGTCACTGGATAAGAGTAACACACATCTAACCGTAATGGTCCGAACATTTTCCCAGTTTGGAGAAGCTATTGCATGATTTTTTATTTTTCTTTCTTTTATGTGTTTTCTACTATTTTAAATACTTTTTCCTTTTGTTTTTCTTTCCTTCCCTTTTGTTTGCACTTTTTGTCACATTTTAATTCACAAATAGGCTCACTTGATTTGAAGTATCCTGGTATATCGGTGGCTATAGGGGTCGCTATGGACTCCGCTTATAAGGGTATGTCGTTTTTATCAGTTTTGAGAAAGTACTGCCTGATATTCTTCTCTGTATTTTTCATTGTTTTAAGTAAAGTTTTCCTTTTTCTTGTTTGCTTTTTCTATTTTCTCTTTTCAGTCTTTCACATTTTAATTCATGAATATTTATTTAAATGCATGAATTTATAAAAAATGAATAATTTTGAAAATCTATGAACACCTTTTCAAATTCATGAATATTTCAAAAGTTCATGGACATTTTTACAATTGGTGATTTTTTTAATTTGCACACTTTTTTTACAAATTTATGAATACTTTAAAAATTCACAAACATTTTCAAATTCATGTTTTTTATTTCAAGGTTTTTTAAAATCCATGATCAAAATTTTATTTAACAGAAATTTTCAAATGAAAAACATGATTGCTAGTTCTTCCTGAGCTAGGAGTGGAGGGAGCACAAATAAAACGCTAAGCGAGCAAGCAAGGGGGGCTAGCTGGGTGCGCGAGAGCTTCATTCGCTAGTCCATGAGCTTTAGAGCAAGTCTAACGCGCCGACCCAAACGGACGCGCGCTTTGTCCGCTTTTCGTCCATTCGGGTTGGCCAGGCGAACGTGCGTGTCCGGTTTGTTATTTGGGTCGGCAGGTGCGCCCAACGGGAGGCTGACCCATTTATGCCGATGTGGACGAAACTGATGAATTAAGCATAATTATACATAAATGGCCGGTCAAACGCCAGCCAAAGTCCACATAAACATAACTGAAAAATAAAAAAAACTCTAATAAACGCCCGCACGCCACCCTAGTAGACCACCTTGCCCTTGCCCTTGCCCTTCCCGTAGTCGTCATCACCGCCGATGAGGTTAATGAAGACGGGGAGAGGCCCAGCCCACCCGAACGCGGCTTGATAGGCCGTCAGGGCAGCCTCTCCCGACGTCTGCTGCGGCGGCGGCATAGCGGTGAGGCGGGCACGCTCCTCCTCCTCCTCCTCCTCCCCCTCAAGCCGCAGAGCCTCCTCGTCGCGGTGCAGCATCTGCTCATATCGCATCTGTCGCTCGCCGTCGGCCCCCTCCTCGGTGAGCCAATGCGCCTCCCAGCACTCAAGGGGGGGCGCCTCTTCTTGCAGCATGGAGGCGAAGTAGCAGGGAGGCGCGCTCACCCACTCGCGGAGCTGGCCGGTCCACGAATAGGACTCCTCCGCCCAAGTGTGGGGCGGTGGTGACCACTTGCGCGTGGGAGTTGGCTCACGATCCGGCTCCGGCTCGGGCTTGGGCTCGACGAGGGGCGGCGCGGGCGGCGGTAGCGGCACGAACAAGGACGCCTGGACGGAGTCCCCCGCCATGAACAAATCTAGGGCTTGCTCCAGCCCATCCCAATGGGCGTCCTCCTCGAGCCAGCTCGCCTACAGCGCGTGCTGCAGGGCCTCCTCGAGGGCGGCTTGGTACTCCACCTCCGCCTCCTCTTCCTCCGGCTTTACCCGCAGGGGTGGCGGTGGAAGGTCGTGGTTGATGTGGACGCCGAAGCGGCGCTCCTCGTGCTGTAGCGCAAACCAGCGCTCCCAGTTGGGGGAGTCTGGCGCGTAGTCACGCATGGTGCGCTGCTCCAGCGTGAGGAGCTCGCGCTGCCGGCGAACCTCCTCAGCATGCGCCCGCACGGACCGCGGCCCCGTCGGGATGAGGATGTGCCGTGGGTCCAAATGCCAGCCGTGTAGCAAGTTCACATCTGGATACGGCACGGGCTGGCGGTACTGCCATGCCACCGCGCCTCTATGGACTGGGATGTACAGCCGCTCCCGCTCCCGCGGTGGCGTGCCGCGCCTAGCTGGCGGCGACGTAGCACGGGAAGAGCTCGCTCCGGCGCTGAACCTCCCCGTCTTCCCTCCCTTCCCGTTGAAGAATCCCATGGCTGGCTGTATGCTTGCTGCCCGGATAGGGTTTGCTGCTGGCTGGCTAGGGTTTCCTGGTCGTCGGTGAGGGAGCAAAGGTGGCCAGATGTGGACGGCGGTTGTGTATGAGGCCGGCCCCGCCGCACGCGTTCATTAAAAAGGACGGGCACACGACCCTTCTACACACTGCCAGGCGGGCCCGGTGTCGTTGGTCATCATAAATATGACCGCGTGCGGTAGTTGGGCGGCCGACATGCGGGGCCGCGGCGGACACTGAGGGGACGCCCGACGCATTTCTGGCGCAGTTTTGGGCCGGAAATTGGTCCGCGCGGACGCGAAGCGGACGGTTTTTGAGGATGGGTCGGCGCGTTGGGCCAGCGTTTTTTGTCCGCGACGGTCCAAACTGACGTGAACGGACAATATGTTTTTATTGCATAAATGAAACTAATATTTCCAAGATCAAATATTCAAAAATATTGGTTGGAAGTTGGTTCCTAGAACGGCACGTACTCCCATGGTGTATGCAGTATTGTGCGCGACTGTGGATGATGGACCGCAATCAGCTCACTCGCGCTTGCATGTTTCCGTTCTAGTGACACGCTGGGACAGCAGACCACTGTGATCCTAGATCCGTCCCTACGACATGAAGGATCTCTGTACGTATGCAGCACCTGTTTGCCTGTCAGAACCTGCACTTGTGTGGTCTCACGTACGTACGTGACCCGCGCCATGTGCCTGGTCGACCATGCACATGTACGTAGTACTATTGTACAGGCACAACAGTAGTCGATCAGCTCAACTGTGCCTGCCTGCTTCTGGGTTGGCCTGCTCGTATTGGACTTGTCTGCTGCAAGGTAGCAGGAGACTGGTGGCCAATCGGCGCACACGCATGCAGCGCGGTGCAGTGCAGTGTAGATCGGGGCTGGCTGGGACTGCCAACGCAGAAGGCACCACACGCTGCGAAAAGTGCACACACAAGTGCAAAAATACATTTTCCACATATTAAAAGAAATCTGAAAAAAAGTATATACATACATGTATATTTGTAGTACGCACATATAAAATTTCGTGAACATATATGTTCGTATGTAATGTATACAGAAAAAATAAATACACTTGAGTAAAATGGGCATTTTTCTTTGTTGATTTTGGGCCAGATATTTATCTTTTTGTGTAGCATGCAAATAATCAAATTACTTTATGAAACTTTGCACATACTTGAAGAATATGCATATGTATGCATGTACTATGTTTGCATGTGTCGGGATCGTCCACGTGCATGCTGAGCCAGGTCCCCATTTATCCTAAGAGCATCTCCGATAGATGATATAGATGTAGAAATAATCGGAATATACATCACTTAGGCTCAAATACGTCCTTCCAACAGATGATGTAGATGTAAATTTTATACGTCTGAGTTTACCCCAGGTGATATATCTATATATTCTATTTCATGCAAGTACAACATTGAGAACATGGGCCTCGCCCTTGTCTTGAACAAGGCACTGTGCACGCACGCAGAGTAGGCGGCCAAGGAAGCTCACACGGAAAGTCCCGCATGCCCAGATGATCGGCCGTCTTGTGGTTGCGCTTTGTCACACCCATGGTGTCGAGGTCGACAGAGAATAGCCATGTGCCGTTTGCCGGAGCGAACACGATAGACTTGGGGCTGGTCAAAACAACCTCCAATGGCGCGTCGAAGTACTCCTCCTTGTACCCTGCCAGCCCACGCGTCGCCTCCTTCAACTCGACGCTCTTGTGGATCTTCCACTCTTCGAAGGACGTGCGTGCCAATAGCACCAAGATCCGGAGGTTGCTGCCTTGCAGGCAAACAAATCGAATGTTCTCATGGGTACGATCCTCAGTGACTTGCAAGACCTTCTCTTGGAAGTTTTCTGGCAACCAGCGGTAACGACCACCATAGTTACCAGGCGTTGGTCATCATCGCCTTTGAAGCTCCAGAAGAGACAGTTGGAGGAACAAGTGTGGCCGAGGAAATGCAGCGAGCCAGCGCCGTCGAGAGGGATGTTGCCGCAGAGGCGACTACTCTGCTCGGCGTACCAGCTGTGCGGCCCTGGTATCCCTCTCCGGGCGTCGGTCTTACTGTTCCGGGCGAAGAGGCACACCGTGGCGCAACCAACGTCGTCGCACACCCCGTTGTATGCTTGGTAGAGCACGCAAGCCACCTTGAACGTCTCCATGCCGTCGACGACGTGCGGTTCATCGGTCACGGGGTTGGCCACGGTGGTCCTCGTGGTGCCGACCAGGTACGCGCCGAGGCAGGGGTGGTGCTTCATCTCCTCCATGCGCGGGATGAGCCGGTAGCGCCGGGTGGCCGGCTCGCAGAGCAGGAGGTCCGGGAAGCAGCGGCGCGCCCACCGGCCGCTCTTCCTCCTCTTGGCGAGGAGCAGGAGGCTGCGGCTGCTGTCGACGATCTCCCACGCCCCTCTGCCGCCCGGGAGGAAGTCGAGCGAGAAGTGGCGGCCGTCGACGGCGGGCTGCTGCTGCTGTTGCGCGGCGGTGGGGACGAAGACGACCTCCCGGCCGCGCGGGGACGCGCGGTTGTAGTAGTTCCCTGCGAGGGGGCGCGGGTGCGGGCCCTGCGGGTAGCGGCCGGTGTCGACAGCCCATTCGAAGAAGCGTGGGGCGGCCATGATCCGGCGCCACCGCTTGCAGGCGGCGGCTGCGCGGACGAGGCAGAGAGGGGACTCCATGAGACACTCGAGGATCAGCTCCAGGAGCTTGTCCGGGACGTCGTGCAGCGTCGTCGCCGCCGGTGGTTTCGCGCGGGCGGCCATGGAGTGGATGGAGCCAATGGCCGGGTCGATCGGTGGTTTCCCTCTGCGCAAGGAACCCTACGGGGCACATATTTGCTTGTGAGGTTAACAGATGGAATCCGTCTCATATCGAGTTCGGCCTGGGTTCTTTCACGGGGACGTACGTGAATCGGTACGCAAGTCGGCCAATAGACATATCACGGGAACTAGGGCTAGACGTGGAAAACCTTATTTCATCTTTAGAGAGCCCCATCGTCTTGTCTTTCTGAAAAGGTTACAAACCCTAAAAGAAAAACACCTACAAACGGAGCAAGATCCCACCTGCGATCCACCGTACCTTACGTAAGTTCGTTTCTGTTTCCACGTGAACGCCTTTAGATACGTCGGTCGTTCGACACTATCTAAGAGAACGATCATTCCATGGGGGAAGCTTCCTGAGGGAGCGTTCCCCCTATATGAGGGGCCAAGTTAAATAAATGAATGATAAATTGAAATGAGGGATTGGCATTTGTATAAATCTATCACATATTTGTTTGATGTGCTAGATGTAGATGTATTATGGTATTGTTGTAAGTTATTAGAATTACAAACATGATAGCACCCATTTGACATGTAAATATCCTTCTATAAGTTGCGGGTCTATCATGAGCATCATTAAACAAGAGCAACCTTTATGGAAATTTATTTTCAGACATAGAAAAACATAAAATTATTTTTTAAAACAAATGGAAAAATATTTTCCATATTTCATTGATTAAGAATAAGATATTTGAGTACACAAACACCGGTCGTGGCAGAACTAGTCTCCCGGTATTCTGACTCTAAGGACGTGCCCCTGCTTTAATCCAAAGTGTTGTTTCTTTCTTGATGTTTGAGAAGACAGTGATAGGCATCGTGCATGTCCGGAAGAACCTAGCATTGCGCTCGTTCCAAATTTCCAAGGAGGCGAGCATGAAGATTTCAGCATTGGATTTTGGAAAGTTACCATCATGGTATGAGACCGCCTCCCGCACTCTATGACGGAGTCGAACCTTTGCCATGGAGGGGGGTCAAGGTCGTGCCAACCAAGCCAAAGGTTGATCATATTTCCAAATCCGCACTGAGAAGGGACACTTGAAAAAAAGATGAGCCGTTGTCTCCGGATCACGCTTGCAAAGTTGACAAACCCCACAATTTGGCGAACCCTGCTTGGCCAACCTACAAGCTGTTAAGACCCGGTTTTGTATGATTAGACACCCAAACAATTTGCATTTTAGGGTGCACAAGGCTTCCAAATGACTAATTTAAATATAGTCGGCAAGATTCCGGCGAATTGGGAGCCGCATGCCAACTTAGCAGAATAGCACGAGTCTGCAGTGAGTTCCCCAAGCAATGGGGTCCTCAACGCCTTCATGAAGCTCGAGGTGTTGAAGAAGTGTCCAGAGATTGAAGAACTTGTTGATGTGCTCGGTCGTCATGCCACTCGAGGTGTCAATCCGGTCCATCCAATAATTGTGTTGAAGGGCGAGTTTTATTTCCCAATTTTCTTCTTGGAAGCCTCTTGAATAAGAGGAGCGATTCTCCTTGGACACATTTGTTTTCATTCAACAGAATGGAATAAATATTTGCCATTCAGCATATTGAAACAATTCTTGTGAATAAAAACTAAGGGCTCACGTTTTCATTAACTTCAATTCCTATATATCTCCTTCTCATTATGCTCATGATCAAATCACTGCATAAATTGGGAAAACATTTCAATTCCAAAATTTGAACATAAAGTCATTTAATTTTACCATATGCCTTTCCAAAATCAAATTAAAAAAGAGGAGACTTTGTTGTGATGAATGACGTGCAAGTCTAGAGGTGGTTTTTGAATAATAATACCATATCAAATCTCCATTGTATGTGGAAAACAAACAATAGAAAATGCACGTGTTCAACAAATACAAGTATGGGAGCACGGTCCTTGCCCTTGCCTTACACAACTCCCTACTGAAACACGTATATGTAATAGGTTGCCATGGCAGCTCAAACTCGGTTTGCCCAAATGATCTTATGTCTTGTGGTTGCATTTCAAAATGTGCAAGTTCAACAAATACAAGCATGCGAGCATGGGCCTTGCCCTTGCCTTACACAACTCCCTACGCAAGCGCGCAAAGTAGGTGGCCATGGCAGCTCGCAGGGAAAGTCCAACATGCCCAAATGATCGACTGTCTTGTGGTTGCATTTCGCCACCTCCATCGTGTCGAGGTCGATGGAGAATAGCCATGTTCCATTTTCCGAAGCGAGAACGATGAACTTCGGGCTTGTCGTAACAACCTTCAAAGAGCCGTCAAAGTACTCCTCCTTATACCCTGTCAGGCCACGCGTTGCCTCCATCAACTCGAGGCTCTTGTGGAGCTCCCATACATTACCCATGTATGCGACCGTGGGTATCACAAAGATCTGGAGAGTGCTCCCCTGCAAGCAAACAAACCGAACGTTCTCGTAGGCACTGTCGTCGGTGACTCGCAAGACCGTCCCGTTGAAGTTCTCCGGCAACCATGGGCCGCCGTAAGACACCAGGCATTCGTTGTCGCCTTTGATGCTCCAGAACAAAGAGCCTTCAGCGTGCCCGAGGAAGTGCAGCGAGTCTGCGCCATGGAGGTGGGCGTTGTAGCCAAGGCAACGGCTCCGCTCGGCGTACCAGCTGTGCGCCTCAGGTCTCCCTTTCCTGACCTCCGTCTTCCTGGCGAAGATGCATGCCCTGGCGCTGCCAACGTCGTCGCACACCCCGTCGTGTCCTTGGTAGACCACGCAGACCACCTTGAATGTTTGCATGGTGTCGAGAAGGCGCCTGTCACCCGCGGGCTTGAACTCGGTGCACCTCTCGGTGCCGACGAGGTACGAGCCGAGGCAGCGGTGGTGTTTCATCTCCTCCATGCGCGGGATCAGCTGGTAGCGCCGCGTGGCCGGCTCGCAGACGAGGAGGCTTGGGAAGCAGCGGCGCGTCCACGCGCCCTTCCTCTTCTTGGCGAGGAGGACCAGGCTGCGGCTGCTGTCCACGACCTCCCATTTTCTGCATCCACCGGGGAGGAAGTCGAGGGAGAAGTGGCTGTTCTTAAGACCGTACCGCGCCGCCGGCGGAGTGGGGACGAACACGAACTCACGGCCGGCGAGGGAGGACGAACGACTGCGGTAGTTTCCTGCGACCGGGCGCGGGTGTGGGGCCTGTCTGTAGCCGACCCTGTCGACCTCGCTGAGGAAGAAGCGTGGGCGGCCCATGATCCGGCGCCACCGCTTGCAGGTGGCCGCCGCGCGGACGAGGCAGAGAGGCGACGCCATGAGGCGCGCGAGGATCGGCTCCAGGAGCCTGTCAGGGACGTCCTGCAGCGTCGTCGGCGCTCGTGGCTTCGCGCCGGCGGCCATGGTCCATGGAGATGGCCGGCCGGATCAGCTGTCTCCCTCCGCGCCGCAGATCCGGGGTAGAGAGATTTATTTCTCACCGTAGCAAATCGAATCGGCTGTTAGAGGCTGATCGCACGGTGCTCTTTTTTTTTAATTGGGTTTGTCTAGGTCTCAGTCGACTGAGACTTGAAATCTCGGTCGATTGATCAAGATACGTATACGTCGGCGTATATACAAAACCAGACCTGCTTTGTTTATGGAACTGTTTGCATGTTTTTTCGCTATGGGCTGGCTTTGTACTTCTATTGGGCTTTTATCTCGTCTTTTCCCCTGTGATCTGTTGCTTTGTTGTCAGATCTTTTCTTCTTCTTGTACTTGGGCTGTACATTGCAAATATAATATGTGTTTTGCTATCCAGCTACAACCTCAACGAGTGAGGTAAAAAATTGTTCAAATCATAGCATTACTTTTTGCGGAAAGAATCTTGTATATGCAATACGATGGATGCTTGTATTATTTTTATATGGGCATGTAACTTATTGTAATTCTTTCATTCATGAAAAAATACAAAGTATTTGAACACAAAGAAAAGATGTTGAAGAAAAATATATTTTTGTGCTTGCTATTGCTTGCCCACGAGCTATGAAGTTGTTGCTTGCTGTTGTTGAAGTACAGAAGGACAAAGGTCAAACGCATAGGTATATACAGTATATACATCATTTTTGTTGCACGAACAATTTTTAAAAAAGTGTGTGAGCATTTTCTAAAAATTACATGAGCATTTTTTAAGAACCATGAACAGTTTTCAATTTTATGGACAGTTTAAAAGAAATATGAAATATGTTTTCAAATATGGACAATTTTTTAAATGCATGAACATCTATTAAGAATTGCATGAAAATTCTAGAAAATTGTTCATCGCATATTAAAAAAAGTTCACCGCATATTGAAAAGTGCTCACTAATTATTAAAAGAAACCTAAACATGGATTTTTAAAGTATTTATATACACGCAAGGAAATGTATTTCTACTAATGGGAAATGAAAATCATATTAAAGAGGAAAAGGAGCAAATTAACTGCAAGTGTCCCTCTCCCACCGCCTCCGGCAAAACAAGCGTCGGTTGCAATTGAGGGTGACACTTGCAGTTGTGTGCCTAGCGTTAGACATGCAACTACCCACCTCCCTCTCCCGCCACCCACCGACAAAACAAAGGTCGATTGCAATCGGGTGCGTTGACATGCGATTTCACTCGAGGCGACACTTGCGATTGCATGCCTAGTGTCAAACATGCAACCCCCCTCTCGCCACCCCTCCAACGAAACAAAGGACAATTGAAGTCGGATGGGTAGCCATACAATTGCAGTTTGGGGCGAAACTTGCAGTTGTGTGCCTACAGTCATACATGCAACCCCCCCCCCCCCCTCCAGATGTCCTCCGACATAAGAAAAATATTAGTTGCAACCGGGTGGGTAGACATGCGATTTGCGATCAAGGGCGACACTTGCGATTTGCATGCCTAGTCTGAGGCATGCAACTACCCCCTCCTGCCGCCCATCGATAGAACGAAAGTCAATTGCAGTCGCTTGTGTGGACATGCAGTTGCAGTTGAGGGCGACATTTGCAATTGCATGCTTAGTGACAAACATGCAACTACTCCCCCCCTCTTCCATTGTTCTCCGACAAAACAAAGGTCGATTGCGATCGAGGGTGACACTGCCGATTGCATGCCTAGTGTGAGGCATGCAACTTTCGATGTATGCCTGTGAAAAAAAAACACATAGCATATAAACACAATAAAAATTTGTTTTTGGGTAATACACGGAGAAACAAAGTAAAAAAGAAAAATATATAGACAGGATACAAATAAGGAAATAAAACAAAAGTCATGTAGAAAAGGCAACCACATCTCAGAATAAAAAAATAAGACAACAACATGTGAGAATAAAAATTGTTCATGCGGTGTCAAAATGTAGGTTCCTAAAAGTATAAAATGTTCCATATTTCCTAAAAAGAAAGATAAAAAATCAAAAATGAAAATACAAGTACACATGTATACTGTATACATAAACATAGAGTCATCTGCCCGATTAACTTTCTTCTTCTGTGTGTTCAAAACAAAACTTTTCTCTTCTGTACATACACAGTGCACACAACCCAGCAAAAAAGAAGAAAAAACATACAAAGATTTACATGGGACGACTACGAGAATATAAAAACAGACAGACAAGCACAAAAAAAGGGCCTCAAGCCACAGCCCACAACCCAAGTAGCGGAAGGCCTAGTGCGTTTTGAAAAACAATAATACATCAGCGATTGAAACAGGTCGATGAAACTGGACAGCTTATCTCGTCGACTGAGATTATCACACGGTGCTGTGGTGTACACAGGCCATCGGGCCGAGGTGATCACGTGCCATTCGTCGTCGTGGGCCGTGCACGAGCCCGCCTAAACAAGGTTAAAAAAAGAACGATCAGTGTGTGTGCACGACTAATTTCTTGCGTCGACAATAAGAAAAGAATAATCGAAAGTGCCTTTATGCTCCCGAGCTCATTTGAGCTCGGTGAACAGTAAAATCGAAAAAAAAATCAAAAAATTCAAAAAAAAAAGTCTTGGAGAAACATTGACAAAAGTTTTAAGTGCTTGCAAAAATTCATCATGAAATCACATTCCTATAAGGCGTGGCAAAAAAAAAAAACAAATTCAGCCTCCAAAATGTTTTTGAAAGTAGCATTTTCAGAGTACCGATTTTGTTTTTTTGCCACGCCTTCTAGAAATGTGATTTCATGACGAATTTTTGCAAGCACTTAAAACTTTTGTCAATGTTTCTACCAAAAAAATTTTGGAATTTCTTAAAAAATTTTCGATTTTTTTTTTCGATTTTACTGTTCACCCGAGCTCATATGAGCTCGGTGCAGAAACTCCACGTCCAAGAATAATTTGCTATAATGCTTTTAAAAAGGAATAATTTGCCATAAAAAAGACTAATTTCTTGCGGGGAAGAATACTTTTCTTCGTCTTGTGAAGTAGTAGTACGTTCCAAGAGAAACATTCGTTTTATGAGGGAAGTTTTCTTTTTCATGCGTTGCAAGCATTTGGCTTTTGCTTCAGCATGTATACGCGTTAAGCAGCACTTTTCCTTTGCGTTTTTCGGTCAAATTACTCACCCTCTTTACCCTGTTTTCAGGGGCAACATTATTATGTTATGTGTCTTGTCTGCGGAGCAATACTCATAAGTATCATATTACCTACTAGTCCTCCTGTTTCAAAATAAGTGTCATTCTTTTAGTTTAAATTTGAATCAAAACCACTACACTTATTTTAAGTTGGAGGGAACTAATTACATGTTGATGAGGGAACTCTCAGTGGTTGGTTTCTCTTTTACTCCCTCTGGTCAGCTCCCTTTTTTGGATCTGAAGAACTCGTCTGCTATGTGCTTTTCTTCAAACAAAATTAGGGGAAATCACTGCCTTTTTTGCAAGAAAACTTACAATCTATTCATCTTCAATCATGCAGTATAACGAACATCAGAAATAATGAAAATTACATTCAGATCCGTAGACCACCTAGCGAATTATGCTTGGTGAGTATACGACATGCATGTTTGCTACAGTGCCTGGTTGAAGGCCTCGAAGTCACGAAACCCCAAACCCCCAATGCACTTGCTTTGGCACATTTTATCCCAACCGATCCAATGGAACTTCCATTTACCATGATCCGCTCCCCATCAAAATTTTCAAGACATAGTTGTCAGATTCCAGCACGTTTTTTGGCAAACTGGAAACAACTCATAGAGAACGTGGGAGTTGCTTGAAGTACATATTTCACAAGTACCTCTCTGCCCACTCAAGAGAGCCCTTCTCCTTTCCAACCGCGTGTTTTTGCAACCGATCGATCAGTCACATAATTAAAGCACCCATCTTTTGAGCATCCAACCAGTGTTGGGAGCCCGAGATATCGCTCATTAAGAGCTTCCTACTCTATACCTGCTGACTGTTTTAGAGAGGATTTCCTTGCCTCATCGCAACCCTTCCCGAAGAAAATATAGGATTTCTGATAGTTCACATTTTGACCAGAAACACATTCATACATGTTAAGAATATTATGGAGCTCAAGAAGGTTATCCTCACTAGCCTCTAGAAAAACAATGCTATCGTCGGCAAATAGGAGGTGAGTAATGTGAGGGTCGTCCTTCCCAAACTCGACTCCCTTGATCCGCTGCTCCTCTCGAGCCTTTCTCGGGAGTGTAGATAAACCTTCCACAAAAAACAAGAAGAGGTAGGGACAGACTGGGTCTCCCTGCCTCAAGCCCTCAACCATTGGGAAGGAGTGAATAATGAAGAAGTGTCACCATTGAGGCGTACAAAAAACTTAACCGAGCAAACACACCACATAATAACCTTGACCCACTCCTCCGGAAAACCCATCCGTTTCCTCATCTTCTCCAAATAAATCCACTCTATTTGGCCGTATGCCTTCATCATATCTAACTTTACCCCACAGAGAGCCTTCTTCCTCTTCAGAGATGAGGCGACCTGGGATGAAAGCGCTTTGCTCTTCCGACATCAACATCCGGAGAATAACCTTTAGCCTGTTAGCTAAAACCTTCGCGGCAATTTTGTACAACACATTGCATGAACTAACAGGCCTGGACTGTGATAGCAAGTCGGGTGACTTAACCTTAGGAATCAGTAGCAGTACTGTGTTGTTAAAATCCATCGGGAATTTGTTACCATTTAAAAAAAGCTTTGACTCCATAGCACATGAACACTAGTTCATGCTAGTTGTTTATTGGAGCTTTCACATCGTTTTTCAAGATTTTCTTTTCCGGATTAAGCTACTGACCAACCAACCGTATTGCGATTGCCACGCTGCACCAATAGAATGTCCACTCGTATCCAGATTTTCTCTAATTTTATTGGAATGTTTGCTTAATTATATTTTCTGAATAAATGTGTGGAATTTTAGTCTTTTTATAAAGGAGGCTAAAGATTTGCCTCATCTATTAATTGAGAAGAGAGTAGAGTTTGTATTACAAGTGACTTGCATACAACCATGAGATTACTCTCCAACATTAAAGCTACTAATTTCTTTGCACCAGCGTGACCCAAAAGCTCCATCTCTCCGATGATCATGTTCAGCATGATTGCAAGGGGAGCACTTTTGTGACAGAAGAACTGCAAGAGAATTTCCATCTTCAGCTGGTTAGGGCATCCACTAATATGCAGTCACTAGCACTCCTTTTATGTTCACTTCACATAATTTAGAGTCAACGGAAAAATAATTTATGCATTAGGGTGCCTCTTAACCTGATTCTACACGAAGAGTTAACACTGATCATAGTTGAAAAAACATAATTGGCAATCCAACCGGTGAGGCCACCGGTTTAGGGTTTTGCCTGTTGGATAGTTTGTTCAGCTGCTTCATTTGTGACAAAAAAGAATATTTAAGTTATTTAAAGAAAATAACCTCTAATCAAATATATAAACCTAGTATTGGTTGTGTTTATTATTAAATCACTGTTTGTAGGTAGCCCAGTTAGCATTTGGCTTTGGGCGCGCGGTGGCACTAGATCAAAGGTTCAATTTCCATCAGTGGTTACTCGTCACTAACCCCCACCCACACACACACACAATTTGAGCAGTTAGAGTTGCCAACAAACACCTTTATTCTCAACCTTGTTCTTAACATCTTTATGAAGCTTTATTTCTAATTCTAATCACTTACGGGGGTAGCAAAACATCCTATAAGTCACGGTCTAT
Source organism: Aegilops bicornis (assembly GCA_021605145.1). Lineage (NCBI taxonomy): Eukaryota > Viridiplantae > Streptophyta > Magnoliopsida > Poales > Poaceae > Aegilops > Aegilops bicornis. Next base: position 650,139,632 of record CM038669.1, read on the forward strand.
AGTAAGCATCACCAAACAAGAACAACACACTTTTATGAAAAACATTGTCAGACTCGAAAAAGCATAAATAAATTTTAGAGCACTAGACTATAAACATCAGAACAAAACATATTTGTCATCACCATATTGCAACAGATTGGAACGTCCTTCCACTACTTATTGAACCCCAATTTGCATAGCTTTATCTAGAATGATAGTTAGAGCACCTACAGTCTACGGATGACCGGATAGGAGGAGGGGGGGGGGGGGGGGGCGCGGTGTGTCCAACCCTTGTGAATAAAAACTAAGGGCCCATGTTGTCATTAATTTTAATTCCCATATGTCCCATCTAATTATACAGACAGCCCTATTTCTGCATAAATTGGAAAAACCTTTCAATTGAAACAGTTTTCATACATTATACAAACAATAATTTAGTTGTACATATATCTTTTCAAAAGCAACTTCAAAAGGAAGAGCACTTTGTTTTTTATGATGAAAGGTGTTCAAGTCTAGAGGTAGTTTTGAATAGGAAATACCGTCTCAACAACTCCATGATATCTGAAAATAAAACAATATGAAGGCGTACACCATCAACAAATACAAATATGCGAACATGGCCCTTGTTCTTGCCGTACACAACCCTCTATGCAAGTAACGCAAGCACGTATAGTAGGTGGCCAGGGCAGCTCGCATGGATAATCCCGGAGGCCCAAATGATCGGTTGTCTTGTGGTTGCGTTTCGCCACCTCCATGGTATCAAGGTCGACGGAGAATAGCCATGTTCCATTTGCCGGAGCGAGAACGGCGGACTTTGGGCTGGTTACAACAACCTTCAAAGAGTCCTCAAAGTACTCCTCTTCATACCCTTCCAGCCCACGCGTTGCCTCCATCAACTCGAGGCTCTTGTGGAGCTCCCGCGCATTACCTAAGTATGTGATTGTGGGTCTCACAAAGATCTGGAGGGTGTTCCCCTGCAAGCAAACAAATCGAATGTTCTGGCGGGTACTATCGTCCGTGACTCGCAGGGCCGTCCCTTGGAAGCCGTGTGGCAACCAGCGGGGGCCGTAAGTCAGCATGCGCTCCTTCTGGCCTTGGATGCTCCAGAACAAAGAGCATCCAGCGTGACCGAGGAAATGCAACAAGTCAGTGCCATGGAGGCAGAAGTTGTTACCAAGGTTGTCGCTCTGCTCGGCGTACCAGCTGTGCGTCTCATGTCTCCCCCTCCGTGCCTGGCTCTTGCCGTCCCGGGCGAAGAAGCATGCCCTCGCGCTGCCAATGTCGTCACACACCCCGTCGTATTGTTGATAGACCACACAGACGACCTTGAATGTTTCCATGCTGTCGACGACATGCACGCCGATCTCAGGCTTGAACTCAGCGCGCCTCTCCGTGCCGACGAGGTACGAGCCCAGGCAGCGGTGACGCTTCATCTCCTCCATGCGCGGGCTCAGCTGGTAGCGCCGCGTGGCCGGCTCGCAAACCACGAGGTCGGGGAAGCAGCGGCGCATCCACCCGCTATTCTTCTTCTTGGCGAGGAGGACGAGGCTGCGGCTGCTGTCCACGATCTCCCATTTTCCGCTGCCGCCGGGGAGGAGGTCGAGTGAGAAGTGGCAGCTCTCGACGCGGTGCTGCGCCGCCGGCGAGGTGGGGACGAAGACGATCTCCCGGCCGCCCAGGGGGCACACACGGTTGTGGTAGTTTCCTGCGACGGGGCGTCGGTTTGGGGCCGATGGGTGGGCTCTGTAGAGCTCGTTGACGAACAACCATGAGCGGCCCATGATCCGGCGCCACCGCTTGCAGGTGGACGCCGCGCGGACGAGGCAGAGAGGCGACGACATGAGACGCGCCAGGATCGGCTCCAGGAGCCTGTCCGGGACGTCCTGCAGCGTCGTCGCCGGCGGTGGCTTCGCGTCGGCGGCCATGGAGATCGCCGGCCGGATCAGATCGGGGTAGAGAGATTTATTTCTCGCCGTAACAAAAAATTTTTTAGGGGTCTCACCGTAACAAATGGAATCCGTTGTCAGAGGCTTATCACACGGTTGTGCGGTGTGGTGCACACGGTCCTCGGGCCGAATTGTTCGCGAGTGACACATTGCAAAATGATGCCATTCGTCGTTGTGGGCCGCGCCGCGCGGGAGGCGGCCTAAACTAGAAACTGAATTCACTAAAAAAATCTAGAAACTGAAAAAAATAAGAAAAAAAGAAACTGGAAAAAAGAGTCGATTAGCGTGTGTGTGCTCGACTAAATTTCTTGTGTTCGACTCCAATCAAAAAGACTAAATTTCTTGTGTTTGCTGTGAAGAATGTGCTTTTCTTCGGCTTGTAAAGTACTCCCTCTGTCCTAAAATATAAAAACGTTTTTAACATCATACTAGTGTCAAAAATGTTCTTATATTATAGGACGGAGGGAGTAGTATGTTTTGGTGTTGCCAGTATTTGCCTTTTGCTTCAGCGGACGCCTGTTTAAACCGCTTTTTGCCTTTGCTTTCGTCAATCAGTTTACTCACCTCTTTACCCTGATTTGACGGGCAACATAATTATGTGTCTTGTCTGCAAAGCAATACTCCTATCATCAGATTAACTTAACCAGTTGCCTGTCACCCAGGGAATTCGACAGTGATTGCTTTCTCTTTTACTCCCCCCGGTCAGCTCTATTTTTTGTTTTCCCGCAAAAAGAAAAGGCTCTATTTTTTTGCGGAAAAAACTTCCAATCTATTCATCTTCAATCATGGTAGTACAACGAATACTAGAAATAATAAAAATTACATCAAGATCCGTAGACCACCTAGCGACGACTACAAGCACTGAAACGAACCGAAGGCGCGCCGCTGACATCGCCCTTTCCTCATCGGAGCCGGGCAAACCTTGTTGTAGTAGACAGTCGGAAAGTCGTCGTGCTAAGGCCCCATAGAACCAACGCACCAGAACAGCAACCGCCGCGGATGAAGAGTGTAGATTAAAAGGATCCAACCTGAAGACACACGAACGAAGACGAACGACGAACAGATCCGAGCAAATCCACCAAGGACAGATCAGCCTGAGACACAACTCCACACGCCCACCGATGATGCTGGACGCATCACCGGAACGGGACTAGGCGGGAAGACATTTATTCCATCTTCAGTGAGCCGCCGCCATCTCGCATTCCTGAACATGACACAAACCCTAACAAAAATTAAAAAAAGATCTAAAAACGGAGCCCTCCCACCGGCAAGGGGCGAGATCCACTCCGCCTCCATGGCCCTAAGACCACCGGAGATGGAACGGACCGGCGCCGGCGCCGGCGGGAGGCAGAGTACCCTAGCTTTTTGGAGGGGCAGCTGGCTAGGTCAAAGGAGCGCGTCTCTTAAACTTGCTTCTTACATTTTTTTTTCTCCCTAAAAAAAAGCTCTATTTTTTGTATCTCAAGAAAACGGAAACATCAGTCGGCGCTAGAATCGATTCACAATCTGCTATGTGCTTTTCTTTGTACCCCGCATCAACAGTGATGCCAAACAACATAGGAGTTCTAGTTCCTGCAAGCTGTTTATTGTGCTTTTCACATTTTTTTAGAAAAAGGAGGATGACCCCCGGCCTCTACATCTGGGAGATGCATACGGTCACTTTATTGATTATTCTCGAGGATCTTACAAAGTATTACAACAATATGCCTGAATCCGCCATGTTGGCAACATATGCCACTACTCCTATCCAAATGATGCAACGGTGCTACTTGGGCCACATACCCAGACTACTCACCTAATCCTATCATCAAAAGCCAGAAGCCCCAGCCGAGCCACATACCGGTGCAGGGGCATAAACCGTCTGACGACTCACATGTGTCGTCGCCGCCATCTTTCACATGTCCGTCTTCAGAGCAGATATTGAGGCTTCTACCTTGTCAGGTCACTCCGTCATCGACGCCACCTTGACGTCAGACAACTACCTCCACCTGCGCGAGTCCATCACCGCGCATCGGGCACATCGTTTATCAAGAATGTCCTTTTCACATCGCTTGCGACCGACGATCGGTATTGTCATAGTCAAGTTGTACTAAAATAGAATATGTATCTAGGTTTTCTCTGTTTGTACTGAAATGTTTTTAAATATATTTTTATGAGCAAATGTGTAGAGTCATAGTCTTTTTTTTACTGCAAGAAAATTGTTCATCTCCACCGATGGGTAATCAAAAACAGTCCTTTTATGTTCATTCCACGTAATTTAGAGTCGACAGTAAAATAGTTTATGCAACAGGGTGCGTCTTAAACTGATTCTACACGAAAACTATTAAAACAATTTAGATGATGTGGTATACAATTATATAAAGAAAGAGAGGATTGAGTATCATGATATGATATCGTATCAGATTAAATGATGTGATATTATATGTCATGCATGACAATAAATAAGGTCATCTATGATACCAACCTATCATTTTGTGATTGAGGGTAAGGTGGCTTTGCCCCGGCGAGCCGAACTTAGATACTACCCAGAACAATCAGCATGCACTATGTATATAGTATCATACACCAATACCATACGTATGATACTAGCTAGGATGGATACTTTTCAATGCGTAAGGTCTTAAACTGATTCTAAACGAAAAGCTAGCATTAAATAAGTCAGTGTACAAGGGCAAAAAGGTTGACTCCTTAATGAGAGTGTAACTCTTAATGAAGAGTTTGTTTGATTCTCCGTGCACATCGAGAAGTATCCTACGTGGCAGAAATAAAAATCATCTCGGTGTGCTTTTAGATGACCACAAACAAAACGGCAATGCTAGACGAGCATTGCTATGCAGCCGATGCTTTCAGACGATACTCAGACGACGTTGCCCATCAGGCCGTTTGTTAATTAGATTCACGTCAATCTCATGGTGTAGAGTCTGCGTCGGCTGCACATCGGCCATACCATGTCGTGTGTACATCCTCACGGAGAGAAGGATTACGGGATTCACGAAATAGCAAACGTGGGAGCTTGAGGGAGGAGGATGGGCCCCACCCTGCCTGAAAATCAAGGGGGGGGGGGGGTAGATTAGTTAGAGAGAAAACTCCGTAACAGCTCCGCAATAATCCGTGCGTCTAGGATTATTGCAAACAAAATTAATACAAATACTTAATACTGCCATCTTCAAATCAAGATCTTCAAACATTTCTCTGGATCGTCATGGCAGTTCCTTGCATGGTCTCGAATCTTCTTTTTCTTAATACAAATGACTCGCAAATCTCGTGCATCTTCTTGAAAACAAAAGGTTGAAACATGGAGATTCTGAAAAAAAATGTTTACCTTGTCTAGTGATATGACCTAGTATCTTTGCGTACAAAACATTCTAAAACGTGTACGGCCAAAATTTCATATCTTTGACTTCTAATACGTAGAAGTATATGTTTCAATTGATCTGGTAAAAGAATACTAGTATAATTATAATCTTAAGAAAAAAAATGTAAGGTAATATCCTTGTACTATTTCTTTTGGAAAGAAACAATAGGACAATGATATTGGCCCAAAATTCAAAATACGACCCTTTCCCAGGAGATGCTCGCCATTTCGAATTTTAACATGTTTTTGTAGGGACCAGAGATGAACAAACAAATGGCAAGCCTGACCTGATCCATATGTATACGTTTTGAATTCTTTCACAAAGTTAGACTGTACAATTAATTCCTTGGTTTTCATCACATACATCCTTTCCAACTTCTGTTGAACTTGATATCAAAAAATTCGATAACAAAGAAGAAGACGAAAAATGAGGTGCTAGTAGTATATTTCAGCGTCTGCACAGGAGGTGATTCTCTTCGTGGATGGTCTCGAGGTTGGGCCGCCTGGAGCGCGCGCTGCTGAGCCGGTGCTTGAGCACGTCGATCTCCGCGGCCACCGCGTCGTCTACCATCTCGTCCAGCCGCGCCCTCGGCGACGGCGCCTCCTCCGCGGCCGGCACGAAGGTGATGGCCGGCTCGGGCTGGGCCGCCGCCGCCGCAGCCGCGGCCCCCACGGAGGACACCTTGGCGGAGCGGCGGGCCTCCCGGGTGGCGGCGGCGGCGAGGCGGGCCATGTCGGCGGCGGCCAGCTTCGTGCCGATGCGGTTCATGGGGAAGGTGGCGTAGACGACGCCCATCTCGAGGTCCTCGTCGGCGTGGAGCGCCTCGAGGCGGGTGCCGACGCGCGCGTGGCGCGTCTCGGCCACGAAGTGGCCCGGCGCGTCCATCATCAGCTCGGCCGCCGTGGCCGGCAGCGAGACCCGCCGCACCGCGCCGTCGGGGAGGATCACCCGCGCGCCCTTCCCGCCCGGCGTCTTGGCCAGCGTGCACGACAGGTAGTTCCCCATGCCCGCTCTCTTCCAAGAACCGCGCGCCAACAGAGCACCAAGAACAGCGCGGAGCAGAAGCTGTTGCGCAAGGAGCCAAGCGGGGATGGTGGCCGGGCTAAAACAAGATCGCGCCGCAGAAGCAAAGCGAGAGAGCGAGCAGGTTGTTGAAGTGCTGGGAACGGCCGGGATGGATGTTTGCGGTGGTTGGTTCGGGTTTGCGGCTTGCCGGTGACGCCGCGGCTTTATATAGCTAGCTACCGCGGGTCGCCTCGGCGGTGGCTGGCTAGCTTGGATTGGAAACGCGTGCGGAGGAAGGTGACGGCGAAGGCAAGTCAGCGGGAGGTGGGTGTCTCCTCCCGCCGCGGGGCGCGTGCGAGGGAGTGGATGATGGGGTCGGGTCGTCGGTCGGCCCGGGGTAACTGGCGCTGGCGCGGTGGTGATTAGCGCGTGCGGCGTGGTGGGGACGGAGCTCCCCGGCTGGCTGGGTGGGTCGGACTGTTGGATAGGAAAATGGTCTCGCCCCGGCCGCGTCGTGGGTGGCCGCAGCTTTTATCCGTGGGCGCCCGTCTATTTCCGGCTGTCAACCACACCTTTTCTGGCTTCAGGTTCAGACCCAACAGCCAAGAATTACAGACTGTATTTCCTAAATCCGGTGCTTGCATGGGTTTTGTATGACTTCAGTGTGTATTCACACATTCTTTTTCGTTGTCTTTGTATATCTAGGGCTGTCAGCGGGCGCCAAATATAGGGATTAGCGATTATGATTATCTGGAGCACGTACCATACATGCCCACGAGAAACATAGGGCTGGGTTGGTTTTGGAAGTTCGTATTTGTTCAGGTAAATCCTTGAGATTATTAGGGTGGGTTGGCTTCAAAAGCATTTGTTTAGGTAAATCATTCAGATTTTTTGTATGTCTTCCAGTGAGAAAGCGACGAACCGTTGTTGTTGGGTCTTGCCTTGTTTTCTTCTTCTTTAGTAGTCCTGGACTGAACAATGAGTGAGGAGGACGAGCTCAAGATATTGTATGTCTTTTTGTCGGATGTCGTTTTCTTGGGCTGGGTTTGGCTTGTCAATATTCAAACATGTGACAGCCATTTCCCCACGCCTTAAACGTGCTCCCGCTGTCGAGCGCCGTGCTTGCCCTTTAACCATTTAGCCTGCGGAGCAGGTAATAGATTTGGTCGTGTACATGGCTGCGTACTGTCCGTGGCTGCTCGTGTAGACACGCACAACCAGCGGCAGCAAGTGGGAATGTTTTTCGCTGTTGTTGATCTGGTTGTACTATGGGCATCTGTACTGGCGACCCGTAAATTTTCTCCCGTATTCGTCCGAGAACAGGAGGACCAATCTGCGGACACAGATAAGGGAGGCCACTATTCAACAGTAGTCGCATACATTTTGACAACAGATCAAACCAATCGGACAGAATTCATTGAAGCACGGCCCAATTTCATATAAATATGATGGATTTCATTATATTTACTATGGTGCTAGTCCAGCTCTGTAAATATAATTGATATCTAATCTAAATGGTTGTCAGCACCCGTTTCCCGTGTCCGACTATGAGCCTCGAGAACTGAAACTTCGTCGTCTCCAGCTCCGCCTCCATAACCTCCGGATCCCGAAACTTCGTCGTCTGCAGCTCCGCCTCCATAACCTCCAGATCCCGGGGAAGCGAAGTTGTCCGCCTCCACATCGCCATCAAGCGGCTAATCGGCTGACGTGTTCAACCCACAAAGCTTGGCATCAACGGGAGGGGAGGAGCGGTGGCCTCTTCCTGGGACACAAGCGGCGGCGGCCTACCGCGCACTGCTCTTCCTAGCTGCTGCTGGTGCCCACATATGTGACTGCTTCGTGGTTGTGGCGGCCGGGCGCGGCCTCGGCGATGTCCTCCTCCTCCTCGTCGGTCTCGCCGAACACCGCCTTGCCTGCCTTGTCGCACTCCTTGTAGGCAACGTCCACCTCCGCCACCCGCTGGCGGTACCGCCGGCGGTCGAGGCGGACCTCGCGGGCAGAGCGGTAGGACTCGAGCAGCGTCTCCGGCTCCGACGGGTCCGCGTCTGGTGCAACCGCCTTGCCGGCGGCGAGCTGCTCTTCAGCCTCCAGGTGCTCCTGGAGGAGGTGGTGGTTGTAGTCGGCGTCGGCCTGCGCCTCCCGGAACTACTCCTTCCGCACCATGCCTATGTAATGGGCATGGGCCTCGCTGATGGTCATGGTGCAGTGCATCAGCGAGGGTGCGCGGAGCAAGAGGGTGGCGCCGGCTCGTCCTCGGCTGCGTCCTCAATTGGGACTTCATCGTCCCTCGGCTGCCTGCCGGCCAGCCAACCGGCAGCAATGGCGGCCATCTCCTTCTTCTGGTCCAGCGTGAGCCCGTCCCAAAGAGCTTTAGCGGGGTGAGGAATTCATGGTGGGAGTGGTGCACTGAGGGATCGAAGGCGGATAACTGTGGCTATGGCTGGGGCAGCGGTTTATATAGCAGCGGCGAGCAGCAGAGGGACGGACAGGTGGCGCCGAAGGAGACGCCTCGGCAACCATGCGCCATCAATGTGGGAGGCAGACGGACAGACGGGTGATCGTCGTGTCGTTTGAACGCGTAGCAGTCGCTTACATCGGGGAGCTTTGCGGGTGGTGTTGGGGATATAACTATTTGTGTAAGCCGCCCAGGAGGGGCCGGGTTACGCAAAGAGGACTCACCAGAGAGAAGCCTAAGACCAAAGTATGAAGATGGCGGTTCATAGAGAGCTTAAGGCCCGCAGGCGGCTTAAGGCCCGTTGTAGTAAACCGCCATAATGGCAAGACTTGTATCATAAGGTAGACTTGACTAGTCACCGAGCCGGACATTGTTTATAAGCGGCGGGACTCTGTAAACCCTGAGGCGTCAACCCGTGTATATAAGGGGACGACCTGTTGGCGGCTTAAGGCAAGAAACAACCAATCGAGAACCGGGCATAGCGTATCTCGCTCCCTGGTCATCGAAACCTCAAGCAATACCAACCCAACTAGACGTAGGCCTTACCTTCACCGTAAGGGGCCGAACTAATATAAACATCTCGTGTCCTTTGTCCCGATTAACCCCTTTAAGCTTCCTAGTTGCGATGGCTCCACGATTAAGTCCTTGCAATAGGACATCTGCCGTGAAAATTCCACGACAGTTGGCGCCCACCGTGGGGCCAGCGCACGGTGGATTTGAGTTCTTGAAGGGCAACTTCGAAGGGCTCAAGGGATACGTAATGGGCCGGATGACCAAAAGTCGTCGCGGCAAGATCTACATCGACGACGAAGGCTGGGGCTCCGGCGCCGGCTCAATTGAGTACGAGTACCGGGTCCCCTTCGGAGGGATCCACGTCTTCATCGGCCGGATTGGTGAGCCGGGCCTTGAGCCGGACAACTGCACCAACCTCGTCGAGACGGCTCAGCGTGCGAAACCCGACCGAGTTTAAACCGACATGAAGCGTGTCTTTGTGGGCTGCGTCCACGGAGAAGAACTTTTTGAAGGGCCTGAAGATGGTGGTGAGACGGCCGTCCACTCCGATGGTGATTCGTCCGCCGGTTCAACAGATTCTTTGTATCAAGTTCAAGATGATGCGCTCGGGGGCTGTTCCGATGGCTTTAGTATTCCGGACCTCTATGAGTCGCCAAATTGGGCAGGAGTCTTTATGGCTGGGACTCAACCCGGACAAAACTCTACGGCCGCGGCTGCAATTACTTCCGGGTTAGGAGCAGCCGGGGCAAGAGGCCCTGTGCGCCCACCGGCTCAAGTACTGATAGACCTCATGGGCAATCAGCTTAGGACATCCGGAGCAGAAGGACCGGTTCAACGTCGAGATATGCCACCTCCTCATATGAGCACGGAACCGACACGTTATGTGCCGATACTGCCGGGTCACTTTTCCAACCCCATGGAGAACTTAATCGCATCATCAGCGCGTCTGGCGGCTCTTCCGGTGGATGGCGATGACCCAACAGCGGTGGAGACCCGGAGGATCAGGGAACTTGTCCAGACGGCCCTGGCTCAGCAGGAGACCTATTCTTACAGTCGGGATAGACTTCATTCAGCTCCTCCGCCTTGGATGGCACCACCTCGTCAGAACTGGACTCAGAGTTTCAGCAGGCACATAGGATCTGAAGTTTTGTCACGCAACGTCCAACGTCGTGACCAACATGGAGGCTATAACCCGGTGCAAGATCGAGTACGACGGGAGAAAGAGCGAGCGACTCAGCTGGCGGCTCAACAGACGGCACGTCAGGATATGCCAGAATATCCAACGACTTCTACTGCGATGGGAATAGCCACCAGAGCCGGTGTTTTTTCTTGTTTGGTACCGGCTTTGCGCAATGTGCGCCTGCCCAAAGATTTCAAGGGACCTCGAAAGGTGCCGAATTACACGGCCGACTTACAGCCTGAAGCATGGATCGAGAGTTATGAGATGGCCATGGAACTGTTGGAGGTCAGTGACGCGGCAATGGCTAAATACTTCACCATGATGTTAGATGGAACGACCCGGTTTTGGCTAAAAGGTTTACCACCTAATTCCATTGGTTTTTGGGAGGAGTTAAAGGCCCGTTTCATCCGGAACTTCAAAGACACATGTAAGCAATCTATGACGATTGTGGATTTGACGAATTGTAAGCAGGGGGAAGGTGAATCTACCACCCATTGGGTACGCCAGGTCAAGGAGATAATTCATTCATCTGATAAGATGGATGCCGGCTCTGCAGTCCTTATATTAGAAAAGAATTGCAGCTTCAAGCCGTTAAAACAGAAATTGGGGCGCCTTAAACGTGGCTGCAAGGATATGGGTACGCTAATGGCGGCTCTGGTCAAATATGCCGATTCTGATAGTACCAAGGATCCCGAGTCTGACGATGAAAAGATAGGGAAGGGAAAACGGAATGACAGTAGAAAGGGCCGACAGCGCAACCCGGAGAATCAAAATAGCAATAAGCGTAAAGTGGATGACAACCCGGTGGCCAACGATAATACACAAGGTAACAATCAGAGGCATAAGGGTAAGTGGCCTCGATCCGGCGGGTTATACACCTTTCTTCATAGTTTATGGAGCCTAGGCGGCTTTGCTAAGTGATATTCGGCCATGGGATATGACCCAGCTTTGGTTTTACTATACTTGAGCCACCGGCTCTTATGATATATATGTTTTTTGACAATGAACATATTATATAAAGTAATAAAGCGGGACCTTTGTTCTTCTTTCACCCTCAAAAAGTGTATATGTCTTTTTGACAGATGGTGGAAACAACCAACAGGGACCGGATCATATCTGAATCTGGCTTTCCCTTTGGATCGGCTTATGATCATATCTGAATCTAGCCATGGTCACTTGGGGGCTTCCTGTTCATACATAGGTCGTATTCGAACCAAAGAGAACATAGCTGTCGATACCCAATTGATTGGCACACTGCCAAACCCACTTGGGGGCTTCTTGATCATATTTGAATCATAGCTTAACCCCTTTGGGTCTGACGTGGATCGTATTCGAATCAGCGTCATTAAACAACTCTCATCGTCACTTGGGGGCTTCCTGTTCAAACATAGGTCGTATTCGAACCAAAGAGAACATAGCCGTCGATACCCACTTGATCGGCATCGCCAAAGCCATTGGGGGCTATATGATCGTATCCGAATCTTAGCTTAACCCCTTTGGACGGTTCTACTGATCGTATTCGAATCAGAGGCCTTTGAAAATTAGGTTTACCTTATTCTATAAGAGTGAATAATATTAAGAGCCAGGTAAACATTATATGTCCCAATTTTCAGAAGTTAAGTGTAACTGTCTGTTTTTTGGGAACAGGTAAGCCGGTAATGTACGCTTTAAACCGGCTGATACTTATGATGTTTTGGTTCATACTCCGGGTTAATATTATTTTACACGACCCCGGATGTGGTGAGATGCCAAAGGAATTTTTTGTTTTTATACACAGGGTAAAGCAAAAAGCTTTTGGATGTTAAGAAGCAATTCAAGCAAGCCGGCAGTATACAACAATAGCGGCTTGAGACATTGTTAAGCACCACAAACATGCGCGAAGGCATGACAGAGTTAAGAAGTGTTTCTACCCTATTACAAGACTCCCCGAGCCTGAATAATGAGACATTATTTTTTCAAAGACTTAGTGCAAGGCGGGTTACTCCTTTGGTGGACTTGACGACTCCGGGTTATCCTTCTCCGCCTCTTAAATGCATTGCTTTGTCCAGGAAGGTTGACGAGGTCCAGTCAATGCCGCTTAAGGCTTCAAATTCAGCTTCATCATCTATTAAACTGGCCGGGTCAACTTCAGGAGCAAAGGTATGCTTACGAGTTGGAGGGATCAGGCTGATATCATCATAATGAGGAGTTGGAATCCTCCGGTTGTCGTTGTCATAACCCGGCTGGTACTTTGTAAGATCAATATCGTTGCCGATGATGGTGGCCACAGGACGTACGACTCTCACGCAGGTGGTGAAGTCTGATTGACTGAATGCAGAGCCGTCCTCCTTTAAGCTAGGGTATCCAAGAGCAACATCGCTTAAGTCTAGCTCTGGGGCCAACGCTTTGGCCCGGCTTAAGGCGGCTATGGCCCCGGCTCTACCAGATGCTCGCCTTAACTCCTGAATCCGTTGAGGTAACACGGCAAGCCGCTTGAGTACATCTTGCAGGAGATAAGGAGTATCATTTGATAAAGCCACAACGGCCAAAGCACGTTGTGACCCGGTGTACAGCTGTTCCACTAGAGTGTACACCGCCTTAAGCTTGATCAGCATATTCTGCTTCAGGTTGGTACTCCTGGGACCTGCGTTTATGCATATAAGATTAAGCCGGAGATCATATCTGAAACAGTTATCAAATGAATCATGGTGATGTTCAAAAGTTACACATAGTCACTTACCAAAAATTGCTGAGACCATTTGGGATATCTGGTTTTTTAAGCCGGACAATTCGACAGTTGCTTCGGCAAGAGCTGTTTCTGCTGTCTCGCGGCCCGGGTCACAAGTGAAGATTTTTCATCCACCCAGGCCTTCTTTTCCGCGTCAAAATCCTTCTTCAACTTTTCTTGCTCAGAGATGCTGAAGGCGAATTTGGAGTCGGCTTTTTGAATCTCAAGGTCTTGGGCCGCCAGCCGGGTCTTCAGATCAGCAATCTGCGATTCGAATTGACTGGTGGAGACCTGCGATAACGCCGGGTTACAAGTAAGGATATGGTAAGGTATTATTAAAGTCTTAAGCATTTTACAAGTAAAGACCCTTGACACTTGAGGGCTAATGTATGCTGAAGAAAATTTTACTTTATAAATGCCAGATTATGCATATTAAAGTCTCAAGCACTTTACAAGTAAAGATACTTGACACTTGGGGGCTAATGTGTATCGCACGTTTATTACTTGCTATATTATGGCCGGATTAAAAATCTTTTCTTGTAAACCGGATGAACTAACAATAAGCAGGTATCTAAGTCTACGGCATATTTACTTATAAGCAGTAGACTTGGGGGCTGGTATAGTAAGTAAGATTCAGGAGAAATATTTTAAGTTATACCTCAGACTTATGCTGTATCTGTTTCACCATGTCAATTTCCAGGTCACGGCTGTTATGCACTTGATTCAGATAGCCTGAGACAATATCGCCAATGCTCAAGTGAGTATAATCAACGATGTCCTGCTTGGTCTTCCGGTGTTTGAAAAGTTCTTCCTTGGCTGTACATCTGGCAAGGACAGTAGGCCGCCCCGGTTCAACATACTGGCTCTTCAAGATTTCAACTTCCGGCTCAGCTGTCTTGACCGGGCTAGGAATTTCCGGATTATCTGATCTTTTTAAAGTGGCTTCGGCAAGCGGGTCAGAAGATGAAGTTGGAATTTCATAGGCCGGCTCAAGAGGAGGTTGATGGGTAGAAGCGTCAGGGGCAGCTGTTCCGAGCTCCGGCTCAGTTGCTACCGGATCTTCGATCGGCTTATTCTTTTTCGCCCTCTTACCGGGCTTCACTTGCACACTGTGGATAAAACAAAGGGATAAGTAAAAAATATGAGTAAGGCAAAGCATGAGGATAGTAAAGGAATATTACCCAGGGGCAGTCTTGAAAGTCGGCATGTTTGACTGCATGGATTCACCGGAAGAAGGAGAAGTATCCTGATAATTGGAGTCAGACGAATTAAGCCCGCTAAAGGTAAAACAGAACGTAAATCGGAGATAACCTCAGTCCGACGCTTCCTGGTTACGTCAGGTAAGCCGGAGGAGAGTTCTGCATCCTTGTTGTTCCGGGTCTGCCTCCGGTTCTCAAGCTGTTGTTGCTTCAAAAGAAATTGAGGATCTTGATAAGCAAGTGCATGTGAAAATCTTACTTTCCGGGTCACCCTTCGGATCTTTTGCTTTGGCAAAGGCTCTGAGTCGGAGGATACTATAGTTACCTCTTCATTGGCTGCTCGACTGTTCCCCGTATCCTCCTGAAGGGATAAAATGTCAGACAGGTGATGACAAGGGACTTAAGAAAATTTAAAGATTACCTCTTCCTCATCTGAAGAGATGTCCTCCAATTTGAGTAAGTCGGAGGCGCTGGGTTTCTTCTTCTCTGAGTTTCCTACCTTGACGGCTTTCCTTTCAGCTTTCTTGGTCGTCCTGGCTTGTTTGGCAGCTTCATGGTCATATTTGGCTTTCCAAAAGTCATCACCGGCGGAAAAAGTTAAAGATTTATGATTATCAAGAAAGGTAAAATGTATCCATAAACATTTGTTACGATTGATAACTTACTGCAGGGGCCGGGTTATTCTTGCAAAATGGAAGTAAGCCGAAGGCGTTGCTCGTCACAGTGCCCTCCTTCAGCAGTGACTGGGTTGTAGCATCCACCACGTCATCTGGTAAGTCGTCAGGGCTATGGCGTAGCGGATCAGTCTTTTCTCCAGTATAAGTACACATTAAGCCGGGACGGCGGCTTAATGGAAGTATACGCCAAGTGACCCAGACTCGGACCAGATTGATGCCGTTTAAGCCATTTCCCAAGAGAGCTTTTATTTTCTTGATGGTGGAAATGAGAGGCACGCGTTCAAGGGTTGTCAGCTTGTCTGGTAGCGGATGGGTAGACTCAAGGCGCAGGGCGCGAAAGCCGGGCAGAGGTTTTTCATCAGCCGAAGAAGTGTCCTGACAGTAGAACCACGTCTCGTTCCAAGATTTGGGGTGACTCGGCAACTTAGCATAAGGGAAAAGACAGTCTCTCCGTCGCTGGATTGAGATGCCGCCAAGCTCAAGACTGGGCCCGTTGGCACGTTCATTTTGCCGGTTCATGTAAAAAAGTTCCCTGAACAAAAGCAGACTTGGCTCCTCTCCCAGGTACACCTCGCAGAAGACTTGAAAATTGCAAATATTTGACACGGAATTGGGTCCGATGTCTTGAGGTCTAAGGTCAAAGAAATTTAAAACCTCTCTGAAGAATTTTGAGCCGGGAGGAGCAAACCCACGGCTCATATGATCCGTAAAAATTATTACTTCCCCTGCTTTGGGGTGAGGCTTTTCTTCAGACGGGTTAGGGGCACGGTACGACATGACGTCCTTTTTTGGCAGATGCCCAGACTTTACAAACTCAACTAGTTTGCTATTGGTCACTATGGATGGAACCCAATTGCAAGTTACAGGGGCATTGGTAGCCTTAGGAGCCATCACAGCAATTGGCCTATGGAAAAACAAGAAGATCCGGTTCAATTTTAACCCAGGAGGAAAATCTTGATTATTTAAAATGGCGGCTTAATGAGGGGCCTAATGATATAAGGATGACTGTGCAACAATATTTAAGCCGCTACAAGTATCAAGTGCAATTCAAATAATTTCCGGGTCATGAGGAGCGATCAAGGTTCTGTGTCATTTATTTAAGTCGGACATCTCGACAGTTGTGTTTCAGGGCATTTACCAGAAGAGTTTTTCCGGGTGATAAAAGCAAGTTTCACAGATAACAGTTATTACTCTGGATCAAAATATTGCTCTGAAAAGAAAAATTTTCTAGACCTAAAACAGGCTAGAGAAGTTCATGCACTCGAAGAGGGTTTCTGAACAAGAGAAATGAGATATATTTTATGCGAGATCAACACAAACAGGCACCGCAGCAGTTCTACGAAGTTTTTACGATCTAAACAGGGCGTTGGAAGGAACTAGCGAGGGTTTGGTGTCGGGCAGTGATGAACGCCGACGAACTCAGCAAGGACCTAACGCAGATCTGAGAAAGGGAATGAGAGGAACTCACGGATGCGGACGAGCTGCAGGGGTTCGCCGTCGATCTCTGGTCCGAGTCAGGTTGATGCAGCGGCCTGAGTCGGTGAAGATGAGGGGTTCGACAGTGGCGGCGGCAGAGCTCGGGAAGAGGCAAGAGGAAGAAGATGACTGGGGAAAAGACCTAGGTCGCTCTATTTATAAGGGAAGACTGACCAAGAGGGCGCGAAAGACGAGGAGATAACATTTACTATCCAGCGGCTCTGGCGCCTCGATTCTCGGGGTGGTCAGTAAAGACAAAGATCCTTTTAAGAATATGACGGAGTGAAAATTAATTTTTATTGAAGATGACGTCATGATGATTTAACCCGGATCCAGATGATGACGTCACGGCGGGTTAAAATTCTTCGTGCAAGACAAAGACTGCAGGACAATACATAAGGTATTTTAAGATTGACATGAACAGGTTCAAATCAATCTGGGGCCTAATGTTGGGGATATAACTATTTATGTAAGCCGCCCAGGAGGGGCCGGGTTACGCAAAGAGGACTCACCAGAGAGAAGCCTAAGACCAAAGTATGAAGATGGCGGTTCATAGAGAGCTTAAGGCCCGCAGGCGGCTTAAGGCCCGTTGTAGTAAACCGCCATAATGGCAAGACTTGTATCATAAGGTAGACTTGACTAGTCACCGAGCCGGACATTGTTTATAAGCCGGCCGGGACTTCAGAGGCCTGTGGCGTCAACCCGTGTATATAAGGGGACGACACTGTTGGCGGCTTAGGGCAAGAAATAACCAATCGAGAACCGGGCATAGCGTATCTCGCTCCTCGGTCATCGAAACCTCAAGCAATACCAACCCAACTAGGCGTAGGCCTTACCTTCACCGTAAGGGGCGAACTAGTATAAACATCTCGTGTCCTTTGTCCCGATTAACCCCTTTAAGCTTCCTAGTTGCGATGGCTCCACGATTAAGTCCTTGCAATAGGACATCTGCCGTGACAATTCCACGACATGTGGCGCTCTCTCGACAGGCGCCGCTTCAATGCCGGTGCCAGTGAGCGGTCGCATCCGCTCTAGTCAGGCATGAATGTAGGCACTGACGCTTTGAAGCGGCGCTGACCATTTCAGCGGAAAGCGCGCGGGAGTGTGTGGGGTTTTTGGTGAGCCAGAGCGGTCAGAAACGGGTGTGGCAAAGCAATCCATGTATGTCTCCATTTTGCGGGAGAAAGTATGTCCGGACCGCGCCGCGGACCGATACAAGTCCGTGTTGGATGACTTCCCCAAGCCTGGACAGCGTGGTCCGGACGGATGCAGAAGGTTCGAGGCTCGGCATAAAAAATGCCCTAATTAAAAGAATCATGGTTAGCCTAAGACTAGCATGATCAGGCCCCAGGCTCATTAAACATACTACTCACTCTATCTGTATATACATTATCAACTCAGGAGACGAAGACTCTGATCAGGTCTGAACTAAGCTGACAGAGACAGTTTTGTGAGCAAAAGTAAAAATAAGGTCAGTAACACTGACTAAGCCGTAGGTGATTAAATGCAAGTGCCGGTTGAACGATTGACCCGGGAAACGGGGCGAAAATTTCCACATGAGGGTTCCCTTGATCTCGATCCAGCTAGCCATTTATCATAAGAAAGTCGCCAGCGTCGACGAGAGAAACTGCCTGGAAATTAACGTGAACATGGGATAAACACCAGTCTGCTGATGAGATCGGACGAGATCGATACGCTCCACGGCCGTGTGGACTTTGCCGGATCGAGCTCACCGATTGATCACCTCGGCCACTCCCTTAATTTACCGGCTCTAACCCTTCTTCTTATTCAATGAAAGTGGTGCCCCGTTTCAAAATACTACTAATAATTTATTACTATACATTAAGAAAATAAATTTACCGGCTCGTACGTACATGTGGCGTCCGTGCGTGCACCTGGTTGCTGGTGGATCACTCGACCGGCCGGTGTACTTTTCGACGGTGGTAGCTTGACGCCTATGCCAGCCGTGGTTTGAGCAGCATGAATGCGCGTTTGGCTCACTGGAAATGGAAATGGTTGACCTCATGATGAACTGATTATATTATCATTTGTATATATATATATATATATATATATATATATATATATATATATATATATATATATATATATATATATATATAAAGGGCAGGTCAAACTTTTGGTGCAATCGTCGGGCAACACGTCGTGTGTCGTTATCTCCCGGCACTGTTTTTTTTTTTGTTGTTGTTACAGAACTTATATCGTTCGACACCATGTGCGTATGTTGTGAGCGTGAAGATAATCCATGGAGCCGGTCTATTTCTGGGTCTGACGATAATCGATAAAAAATTTGTTGCTTGAGAATGATCAGCGAAGAAGGACTGCGATCCATTTTAAATCTGCTGTTCGCATGAGTTTTGTGTGACTCCAGTCTTCACACATTCTTCTTTTTGTCGAACTAGGGGAATCAACGGCGCTAAGAGCATCTCTAATCGATCTCTTATAAACGGTTAACTTTTCGTAGAATTTTTTTGTAAGGTGTTATGCCAAAAAGATGGCTTCTCTACCTCGTTCCTAAGCCAAATAGTCTCACTTCTCAGGAAAAATTCTCCCCCTCCCAACTCCCTCCTGTGGCCGCCTCCTTTTACCGACACCGCCGTCCCGTTCGCTGCTACCATAGGAGGCCCCGATTCAGGCGGGAATGGAGCCGCGGGACAGCTCAGTAACCCGCCGAATCGACGCACGCACCTTGGGCCGCGCAAAGGAAGCTTCTCGGGACGAAAAAGTGGCATGGGCCGCCGAGCTGTCAACAAAGGCCGGTGACATGGCCACGATAGTTGCATGACGACCGCTCACCCTCCGCTTGGTCCGGCCGGCGGCAAGCATGCGAGGAAGCCGATGGAGGCTGGGAAGTCCCTCACTGAGACGACGACGAAGACGAAGAAGGCGTCCACGCCGACGCCTCTTCCTCGTCTAGTGGCTTGTAGCACTTCTCCGGCGTCCCTTCCTCTCAACCTCCAGTACGTTCGACTGTCGTAGCCGCGACGGAGGCCCATGACAACCAAATATGCGGCAGTGGGCTGGAAGAGGAGGCGAAATGAGGATGGAGAATTTTTACTCCATGAGTGGTCAGTCGAGTATATTTAAGAGTCACCGCACCGCAAGCGGTCAATCTACTAACAATTTTTGAGGTTCGGTCAGTTCCTGGTTAGAGAAGTAAGATTAGATATATCCTCCTCTAACAGTTTATTATGGATCACTTAGAGATACCCTCGAGCGGTTAATCTTCGACGATGACGAGCGGTCAATCTAGTTTTTGAGGTTCGGTCACTTCCTGGTTAGAGGGTAAAATTAGATTTATCCTCCTCTAACAGTTTATTTTGGATCGGTTAGAGATGTCCTCGACTGAGATCTGAACCAAACCAACAGGGACAGTCTTGTGTGCAAACTTCAGTCATTATAGTGGTCACTAGGTTGTCTATACAACCGAATGTAATTTTTATTATTTCTGATGTTGCCATGATTGAAGATAAATAAATCCAAAATTTTCCAAAAGAAAAAACAATGACTAGGCCATCCGTGATTAAATGCACAAGTGTCAGCTGAACGACTGACCGGAACATGGTGAAAATTTTCACATGAGGCTCATGATCTCAATCCAGCTAGCCATTTATCATACTCCCTCTATTCCATAATGTAGTGCGCCCATACTTTTTAGGATTTAACTTTCATTATAAATTTAATTTAATCAACATGGATGACTGCAATGAGAGCATGACAGATATCTTTGAATTCATATTCAAAAGAAGCTTTCAAAGGTAAAAAATTTCAGTAAAATAAATTATGTACTACTGATTGATTTATGATCAAAGTTGAATCTAGAAACACATGCACGTACTGCATTATTGAATGGGGGAGTACTGGTTAAGCACGGCGCCAGCGTCGACAAGAGAAACTGCAAGGAAATTAACATGAACATGGGATAGAATCGGCCTGCTGATGACACCGGACACGATCGATATGCTCCAGGGCCGTGTGGGCTTTGAGCTAGTTCACCAGTCGACCACGTCGGCCACTCCGTTAATTTACCGGCTCGTAGTACGTAGTACATGTGGCGCCCGTGTGTGAGTGTGTCGGTGCGTGCACCTGACCAGACCAGCTGGTGCTCCAACGCTCTGACTTGCTCGGCCGGCGTACTTTTCGACGCTTGTAGCTTGCTTGACGCCCCTTTGGCTTAACTGGAAATGGTTGACCTGTGTGATGAATTAGTTTTATATAAGGATAGGTCAAACTCAGTGGTTTGGCATAGTCGGGCAACACGTTGTGTGTCCTTGTTTTTTTGGTATTTTCTTACTTTAGGTAAGGTCCTGTTTGCGTATGTTCTCCTCCTTGCCGACACCCTGACACTATGTGCCACGTGGGAGGATGAACAAAGGGCCAGGTGGACCGCCACTTAATCTGGATCCAAGGTTTTTATTTTCTTTTTGATTCTGAATGTAGATCCATGCTTTTTTAAACACAAATCTAGATCCGAGTTGTTAGATAAGTGTGAGCCTTTTTTCTCGAAAAAAGGGAATCACTAAATGGTGACTTAATATTTTCTTTAAATTGTCTCAAAAACATCTTGTTTACCATCAACGAGATGTCTGGACGTGTGAGCGCAAGATACTGCAACGTGCCACTCTTAGGCCTTGTCTGTTTCAGGCTTTCAGATTTGGGAGACAATTTTGGAGCAGAAAAAGTTGAAGCTGAAACAAACATCTATTTCCAAGCGATTTGTGGAATCACAACCCAAAGTTGTCTCGCGCTATTTTCAGTGTAACAGCCCGAATCACATCTCGAGGTACACATTTGACCCTAATTATGTCATAAATGCCACCGCATCGACGACCTATCTTCCCTTTCACCCCCTTCCCCCTAAGAAGAGCGGTTTCATACCTGCATTGCCAAATAGCTAACTTTCACCGCACAAAGTTCCTCAGCACAACAGCTTTGCCAACATAGCAAGTCCATGATTGGATTTTTCGAAGCTGCGGCCCAAACAAACAGGCCTTACTGCCATTTCTAAGTTACCAAAATTCTTAGTGTGTTCCATTAATGACTTAGCGGCAAAAAGACTATGAATATGTCTCGAAGAGGGGCAATTAAGGGAAAAATCAAGTAGAAGAAACATATGGTTGGATCTGTTGTAAAGTAACAAACACAACTTATCTCAACCATATGAATATTGTGATGTACTCTATGAAGAGTACGCAATGCGAAACAGCAACAACACGTCGTTACTCATCGACATCCTTCATCCTTGTAATCCCGAAATGTGCCAACTTATTTCGACACAAAGGCCATCCTCCATGACCCATATCTCACTTTTCTCATTGCTGCAAACTCGGGAGATCAACCATGAGTACTTGAAACTCATCTAGAGAACCCCCCCCCTTCCGCGTCCCTCTCTCTCACTTATCCTCGTCCACACCGGTGCATCCTCCATCGTGTTCTTTGCCTCCTACAACCCCCACATGTGCGAAAGGTTGAAATGAAGTATGTAAGAGCATCTACAGTGTATACTCTCAAATTATCCTCAAACGTTCGTGGATGCGTCCAGTTAGTGCCGGATAGAAGAGAGAAGAAAAGCGGTAACCTAACCAGATCCCCCATATCATCCCTAATCCCTATACATCTGGGACGTTCGCAAACCCTTATAATGAGACCAAATATAGGGAGAGTATGAGGGCTCGCGGACGCACCCAGTCAGTCAGCCACATAGGGCGCAGCTCACCCAGACCATATTTTCTCTTTCTTTTCTCTTTCCTTTTCTTTCTCTCTCTTCATCTCCACCAATCACAAGCATGTGATAGGACATATAAAGAAGAAAATGAGAAGCATGACTCCATCCACAGACGAATAGGGCTGAAAACGGACATGCCCGGACACTGAACTCTTGCTTTTATCATCTCTTTCAAATTAACGTTCCAATATCTTCTTGTCATTTTTCCACACTTACTTTTTTTAATACTACCATTCCATTACGGAATTTAGTTTTTTTTGGAGATTAAGAAAGATCCCAAATGAGTGCTTATTAAAAATGAATTCTTGTAAAAAGAATCAAGAATCCATTTTTGCACCATTCCATAAGACCTGAGTTTGTGTGAAAATGCGCAAAGACTGCCCTTCCGATAAAGGAACTGGGGTTCCTACATCCTCGAAAGTTCTCTCGACATGGGAGCTTAGCTCCGACAGAGTTGACTGGGCAACTGTTGTTGTAGTAAACTGTGAGCTACGAGGACTCAACAATATCATTACCATGGGTATCAAGACTAGCAAAGCTTAATGTGTAAGGAATGGATAGTGGTGAGGTTGCAGCAGCAACTAAGCATGTATGGCAGCTAACTTACGAATACAAGAATAGGATTAGAAGCTACACAAACGGTCGCAAACTAATAATGATCAAGAATGTGATCCTGAACTACTTACGTCGAAACATAACTCAAACCGTGTTCACTTCTCGGACTTCGCCGAGAAGAGACCATTACGGCTACACACGCGGTCGATGCATTTTAATTAAGTCAAGTGTCAAGTTCTCTACAACCGGATATTAACAAATTCCCATCTGCCACATAACCGCGGGCATGGCTCTTGAAAGTTTATACACTGCAGGGGTGTCCCAACTTAGCCCATCACAAGCTCTCACGATCAACGAAAGATGTTCCTTCTCTCGAAAAGACCTGATCAGACTCGGAATCCCGGTTACAAGACATTTTGGCAATGGTAAAACAAGACCAGCAAGACCGCCCGATGTGCCGACAAATCCCGATAGGATTCACACGTATCTTGTTCTCAGGGCACACCGGATGGGCAAGATGTCGGGTTGGCATAGACCCAAGGTTGCCCAGGGGGCGCCGGACATCGCCCGGTTCGGACCAACACTTGGAGAAGCACTGGCCCGGGGGGGTTAAAATAAAGATGACCCTCGGGATTGCGAAAACCCAAGGGAAAGTTAGTAGCTTGTTAGGCAAATGTAAAATCAAGGTTGGGCCTTGTTGGAGGAGTTTATTCAAAGCGAACTGTCAAGAGGTTCCCATAAACCCGACCGCGTGAGGAACGCAAAATCAAGGAACATAACACCGGTATGACGGAAACTAAGGCGGCAAGAGTAGAACAAAACACCAGGCATAAGGCCGAGCCTTCCACCCTTTACCAGGTATATAGATGCATTAATTAAAAATAAGAGATATTGTGATATCCCATCATAACCAGGTTCCAACATGGAGCAATCTTCAACTTCACCTGCAACTAACAACGCTATAAGAGGGGCTGAACAAAAGCGTTAACTTAGCCAAGCAACGGTTTGCTAGGAAGGGTAAAAAGGTTAGATGCTGACATGACAATTTGGGAGGCTTGAGAAACAAGTGGTAGAAAGCGCGACATAGCGATAGCATCGAAAACAGCTAGCATAGCAATGATAGTAGTGAGATCCAGGATAACGGTCATCTTGCCTGAAATCCCGCTAGAAAGAAGAATGAGTCCATGAAGAAGACGAACGGGCGAGGATGAACCAAGCGTAGACGAATGAATCCTCACGATCGCAATGAAATAGGAACTATCGAGAAGAAGCACAACCGAAAAGAAGCAAACAACATGGTAAACACACAACACATAAACATGACATGCGCTCAACCAAGTATGATACATGACAAGGCTATATGATGCTACTCCTGGCAAGAGATGTTGCATACAAGAATAACACATTAAAGCAAGTTTAAATGAGGCCGGAACAACATATAACAATTCCGGTAAGTCCTCATATGCAAATTTCGAAATTGGTCCAGATCTAAAAACACATTATGTTCAAGTAGTTATACAGCAAGTTAGGATGCACCATGAGGATCTACACGAAATTCTAGTCAAATTACATATAAAGTTCATTTAACTCGAAGCTACAACGTAGAAGATATGGACAAAACAAGTTAAACATGACATTGATGCAAAATGCATTCAAACATCAAGCAAACACTCTCAAAACATGGATGCAACATGATAAAATAAAGCTACATGCAAAATCAAGTAAGTTTCATATAAAGCATGCTCAAAATGGAGCAACGGTGCAACACATACACTCCAAAGTGATGAGGTTGAATCAACACATACACTACAAAACGGAGCAACGGTGCAACACATACACAAAATCAAGCAAGTTTCATATAAAGCAAGCTAATTTACTATCAAAGTTGAATTTCGAAACACGTGAACGTACTACATTATTGAATGGAGAGAGTACTGGTTAAGCACGGCGCCAAGAGAAACTGCCAGGAAATTAACATGAACATGGGAAAAACACCGGCCTGCTAATGACACGGGACACGATCGATATGCAACACGGCCGTGTGGACTTTGGAGCTAGTTCACCAATCGACCACGCCGGCCACTCCGTTAATTTACTGGCTCGTAGTACGTACATGTTGCGTCGCGTTCGGTGCTCCAACGCTCTGACTTGCTCGGCCGGCGTACTTTTCGACGCTTGTAGCTTAGCTTGCTTGACACCACTTTGGCTTAACTAGAAATGGTTGACCTGTGTGTGATGAATTAGTTTTATATAAGGATAGGTCGAACACAGTGGTTTGGCACAGTGGGGCAACACGTTGTGTGTCCTTGTCTTTTGGTATTTTCTTACTTCAGGTGAGGTCCTGTTTGCGTATGTTCTCCTTCTTGCCGACACAGTGACATCACGTGAAACATGGGAGGATGAACAGAGGGCCATGTGGACCGCCACTTAATCTGGATCCAAGGTTTTTATTTTCTTTTTGATTCTGAATGTAGATCCATGCTTTTTTTAACACAAATCTAGATCCGAGTTGTTAGATAAGTGTGAGCCTTTTTTCTCGAAAAAAGGGAATCACTAAATGGTGACTTAATATTTTCTTTAAATTATCTCAAAAACATCTTGTTTACCATCAACGAGATGTCTGAACGTGTGAGCGCAAGATACTGCAACGTGCCACTCTTAGGCCTTGTCTGTTTCAGGCTTTCAGATTTGGGAGACAATTTTGGAGCGGATAAAGTTGAAGCTGAAACAAACATCTATTTACAAGCGCTTTGTGGAATCACAACCCAAAGTTGTCTCGCGCTATTTTCAGTGTAACAGCCCGAATCACATCTCGAGGTACTTCACAACCGAAGCTATTTCCCTAGCCCCGTGTGCTTGGCATTTGACCCTAATTATGTCATAAATGCCACCGCATCAATGACCTATCTTCCCTTTCACCCCCTTCCCCCTAAGAAGAGCGGTTTCATACCTGCATTGCCAAATAGCTAACTTTCACCGCACAAAGTTCCTCAGCACAACAGCTTTGCCAGCATAGCAAGTCCATGATTGGATTTTTCAAAGCTGCGGCCCAAACAAACAGGCCTTACTGCCATTTCTAAGTTACCAAAATTCTTAGTGTGTTCCATTAATGACTTAACGGCAAAAAAACTATGAATATGTCTCGAAGAGGGGCAATTAAGGGAAAAATCAAGTAGAAGAAACATATGGTTGGATCTGTTGTAAAGTAACAAACACAACTTATCTCAACCATATGAATATTGTGATGTACTCTATGAAGAGTACGCAATGCGAAACAACAACAACACGTCGTTACTCATCGACATCCTTCATCCTTGTAATCCCGAAATGTGCCAACTTATTTCGACACAAAGGCCATCCTCCATGACCCATATCTCACTTTTCTCATTGCTGCAAACTCGGGAGATCAACCATGAGTACTTGAAACTCATCTAGAGAACCCCCCCCCTTCCGCGTCCCTCTCTCTCACTTATCCTCGTCCACACCGGTGCATCCTCCATCGTGTTCTTTGCCTCCTACAACCCCCACATGTGCGAAAGGTTGAAATGAAGTATGTAAGAGCATCTACAGTGTATACTCTCAAATTATCCTCAAATGTTCGTGGATGCGTCCAGTTAGTGCCGGATAGAAGAGAGAAGAAAAGCGGTAACCTAACCAGATCCCCCATATCATCCCTAATCCCTATAGATCTAGGACGTTCGCAAACCCTTATAATGAGACCAAATATAGGGAGAGTATGAGGGCTCGCGGACGCACCAGTCGATCGACCACATAGGGCGCAGCTCACCCAGACCATATTTTCTCTTTCTTTTCTCTTTCCTTTTCTTTCTCTCTCTTCATCTCCACCAATCACAAGCATGTGATGGGACATATAAAGAAGAAAATGAGAAGCATGACTCCATCCACAGACGAATAGGGCTGAAAACGGACACGCCCGGACACTGAACTCCTGCTTTTATCATCTCTTTCAAATTAACGTTCCAATATCTTCTTGTCATTTTTCCACACTTACTTTTTTTAATACTACCATTCCATTACGGAATTTAGTTTTTTTGGAGATTAAGAAAGATCCCAAATGAGTGCTTATTAAAAATGAATTCTTGTAAAAAGAATCAAGAATCCATTTTTGCACCATTCCATAAGACCTGAGTTTGTGTGAAATTGCGCAAAGACTGCCCTTCCGATAAAGGAACTGGGGTTCCTACATCCTCGAAAGTTCTCTCAACATGGGAGCTTAGCTCCGACAGAGTTGACTGGGCAACTGTTGTTGTAGTAAACTGTGAGCTACGAGGACTCAACAATCTCATTACCATGGGTATCAAGACTAGCAAAGCTTAATGGGTAAGGAATGGATAGTGGTGAGGTTGCAGCAGCAACTAAGCATGTATGGCAGCTAACTTACGAATACAAGAATAGGATTAGAAGCTACACAAACGGTCGCAAACTAATAATGATCAAGAATGTGATCCTAAACTACTTACGTCCAAACATAACTCAAACCGTGTTCACTTCTCGGACTTCGCCGAGAAGAGACCATCACGGCTACACACGTGGTTGATGCATTTTAATTAAGTCAAGTGTCAAGTTCTCTACAACCGGATATTAACAAATTCCCATCTGCCACATAACCGCGGGCACGGCTCTTGAAAGTTTATACACTGCAGGGGTGTCCCAACTTAGCCCATCACAAGCTCTCACGATCAACGAAAGATGTTCCTTCTCTCGGAAAGACCCGATCAGATTCGGAATCCCGGTTACAAGACATTTCGGCAATGGTAAAACAAGACCAGCAAGACCGCCCGATGTGCCGACAAATCCCGATAGGATTCACACGTATCTTGTTCTCAGGGCACACCGGATGGGCAAGATGTCGGGTTGGCATAGACCCCGGTTGCCCAGGGGGCGCCGGACATCGCCCGGTCCGGACCAACACTTGGAGAAGCACTGGCCCGGGAGGGTTAAAATAAAGATGACCCTCGGGCTTGCGAAAACCCAAGGGAAAGTTAGTAGGTTGTTAGGCAAATGTAAAATCAAGGTTGGGCCTTGTTGGAGGAGTTTATTCAAAGCGAACTGGCAAGAGGTTTCCACAAACCCAACCGCGTGAGGACCGCAAAATTAAGGAACATAACACCGGTTTGACGGAAAGTAAGGCGGCAAGAGTAGAACAAAACACCGGGCATAAGGCCGAGCCTTCCATCCTTTACCAGGTATATAGATGCATTAATTAAAAATAAGAGATATTGTGATATCCCATCATAACCAGGTTCCAACATGGAGCAATCTTCAACTTCACCTGCAACTAACAACACTATAAGAGGGGCTGAACAAAAGCGGTAACTTAGCCAAGCAACGGTTTGCTAGTAAGGGTAAAAAGGTTAGATGCTGACATGGCAATTTGGGAGGCTTGAGAAACAAGTGGTAGGAAGCGCGACATAGTGATAGCATCGAAAACAGCTAGCATAGCAATGATAGTAGTGAGATCCAGGGTAACGGTCATCTTGCCTGAAATCACGCTAGAAAGAAGAACGAGTCCATGAAGAAGACGAACGGGCGAGGATGAACCAAGCGTAGACGAATGAATCCTCACGATCGCAATGAAATAGGAACTATCGAGAAGAAGCACAACCGAAAAGAAGCAAACAACATGGTAAACACACAACACATAAACATGACATGATGCTCAACCAAGTATGATACATGACAAGGCTATATGATGCTACTCCTGGCAAGAGATGATGCATACAAGAATAACACATTAAAGCAAGTTTAAATGAGGCCGGAACAACATATAACAATTCCGGTAAGTCCTCATATGCAAATTTCGAAATTGGTCCAGATCTGAAAACACATTATGTTCAAGTAGTTATACAGCAAGTTAGGATGCACCATGAGGATCTACACGAAATTCTAGTCAAATTACATATAAAGTTCATTTAACTCGAAGCTACGACGTAGAAGATATGGACAAAACAAGTTAAACATGACATTGATGCAAAATGCATTCAAACATCAAGCAAACACTCTCAAAACATGGATGCAACATGATAAAATAAAGCTACATGCAAAATCAAGTAAGTTTCATATAAAGCATGCTCAAAATGGAGCAACGGTGCAACACATACACTCCAAAGTGATGAGGTTGAATCAACAGATACACTACAAAACGGAGCAACGGTGCAACATATACACAAAATCAAGCAAGTTTCATATAAAGCATGCTAATTTACGATTAAAGTTAAATCTCGAAACACGTGAACATACTACATTATTGAATGAAGAGAGTACTGGTTAAGCACAGCGCCAAGAGAAACTGCCAGGAAATTAACATGAACATGGGAAAAACACCGGCCTGCTAATGACACCGGACACGATCGATATGCAACACGGCCGTGTGCACTTTGGAGCTAGTTCACCAATCGACCACGCCGGCCACTCCGTTAATTTACCGGCTCATAGTACGTACATGTGGCGCCGCGTGTGTCGGTGCTCCAACGCTCCGACTTGCTTGGCCGGTGTACTTTTGGACGCTTGTAGCTTAGCTTGCTTGACACCACTTTGGCTTAACTGAAAATGGTTGACCTGTGTGTGATGAATTAGTTTTATATAAGGATAGGTCGAACACAGTGGTTTGGCATAGTGGGGCAACACGTTGTGTGTCCTTGTCTTTTGGTATTTTCTTACTTCAGGTGAGGTCCTGTTTGCGTATGTTTTCCTTCTTATCGACACAGTGACATCACGTGAAACATGGGAAGATGAACAGAGGGCCATGTGGACCGCCACTTAATCTGGATCCAAGGTTTTTATTTTCTTTTTGATTCTGAATGTAGATCCATGCTTTTTTTAACACAAATCTAGATCCTGAGTTGTTAGATAAGTGTGAGCCATTTTTTCTTCAAAGAAAGGGAACCACTAAGTGGCGACTTAATGTTTTCTTGTCTAAAATATATCTTGTTGACCATCAATGAGATGTCTGGACGCGTGAATGTAAGATACGCAGCGTGTCACTCTTAGGCCTTGTTTGTTTTAGGCTTTCAGCTTTGGGAGACAGCTTCGGACAGGGAAAAGTTGAAACGGAAACACACAGCTATTTTAAAGCAGTTGTGGAATCACAAACCAAAGCTGGCTCATGCTAACTTCAGTGTAACAGCCCAAAGCACATCTCGACATACTTCACAGCCAAACATGTTTCCTTGTCACCTTGTCCTTGGTGTTTGGCCGTAATTATGTCACAATGGCCACCGCATCGATAACCTATCTCCCATTTAGCCCCCTCCTCCTAAAGCAGGGTGTTTTCACCAGCTCATAATCATTTCCACAGCTGCATCACCAAACAACTAACTTTCTCCGCAACAGCTTCCTCGGCACAACAGCTTGGCGAGCATAGCAATTTTCCGGCTTGATTTTCAAAAGTTGCATCCCAAACAAACAGGGTCTTAGTGGCATTTCTAAGTTACCAAAACTGTTAGTGGCGTTTCTTAGCAGTGTTCCACTAGTGACTTAATGACAAAAAACTATTATATGAGCATGATTTTTTTTTCATGTTTTACATGACATTTTCTAATAAGAGCATGGCATTTAGAAAAACTATTAGTAACATGGCATTTTAATATTAATATACGGCATTTTTATATTTAAGAGATGACATTTTATATGTCATTTTTTGTTCATTAAGAGATGGCATTTTTAAAAATTATTAGTAACATGGCATTTCTATACCCCTGTATAGTTTGCAAATAACTTTGAAAGATGTTAGTTGGATCAAGCCAATCTGACAGCGCAGAGATGGCAAATTCGAGCACTACCTGCCGTTGGATATCATCTACATTCCACCAGATTCCGCCACATGTACAATCTAGAAGACTCCATGGTTGAACTTAAGCATAATGCACAAACCTCAAAACACAAGCACTTCTCCTTTGTTCTAGAATCTTCCGTATCATAATTGCCCAATTTTTTTCTAGATGAATTGCCATTATTTGTTTTTACTTTATGCTTTACAACGCACAATTCCAGGAATCTTAAAATAAATTAACTATTTTATAAAAACTAATTGATTTTGAATGAGATGAACTATAAGAATTAAACAAACATCTACATCATGCATATATGACTCAAAGCTTACATGCTATAGTGTGGTGTTTATTCATAATTTGAGTGCCAAATCTCATGCGTGCAATGCACGTGTACCTTACTAGTAATATTAAGAGATGACATTTTTATATTTAAGCGATGGCATTTTATATATAGAGATGGCATTTTTTGTTTTTAGATGCATTTTTGGTTCATTAAGAAATGGAAGTTTTTATATTTAAGAGATGACATTTTTTATATTAAGAGGTGACATTTTTTGGTTTTAGATGGCATTTTTTGTTCATTAACAGATGGCATTTTTATAGTAAGAGATGACGTTTCATTTTTTGTCCATTAAGAGATGGAATTTTTTGTTATTAGATGACATTTTTTGTTCATTAAGAGATGGCATTTTATATTTAAGAGATGACATTTTTTGTTCATTAAGAGATCACATTTTTTATATTTAGGAGATGACATTTTATATATTAAGAGATGATATTTTTGGGTTTTAGATGTCATTTTTATATTAAGAGATGGCATTTTTATTTATTAAGAAATGACATTTTAATTATTCAGTGATAGCATTTTTATTTATTAAGATATGATATTTTAATTATTAAGAGATGTCATTTTAATTTTTTAAGAGATTCATTTTATTTATTAAGAGATGGCATTTTTAATTATTAATAGATGAAATTTATTTTTTAAGAGATGGCAGTTTTGTTCATTAAGAGATGGTACTTTTTATCATGGCATTTTTCTTTCTTTTGTTTATTAAGAGATGGCAATTTTTTTTCTTTTCCATTTCTAGGTCACATTTTTTGTTTATTAAGAGAGCATGCTCTTTTTTGTTAATGACATTTTTATCCCGAGGATGGCAATTTTAAAGTTTTTTAGCTTGGCATTTTTAGTTTTTGTAGTTCATACAACCTTTTAGAATCATACTCATTGGATTTTTATAAAATTAGAGAGATGCCATTTTCAATAGTCTAGTTTGCAGCCTACCTTAATATACGAATGACTATAGATGACATGATAACTTTATAGATCAACTGGCTATGCTATCATCCGTACTCTCAGCTTCCTCCTTGTTCCATTGGGCCCGATGATGGCAACGCGTGTTCTCATGTTGATGCGTTGGAGTCCGCATAGCTGAACACGACGTAGCACTCAAAAAAAAAAAGCTGAACACGACGTAGCACTCAAAAAAAAAGCTGAACACGACGTCGATCTGGAGGAGCGGTGCCCCGCTCTTTGGCAGCTTCTTTGCTGGCCTTCGAGGCTTCGACAGCGCTTGGCCTTTCACCTTGTCCCGAGCAGCCTTGCTCCAGGTTTTCCTCTCTGCTTGTATCTGCTACTCGTACAAGGTACACCTCGGCCTTTTTGTGCGCCTCCTTCCTCCTCTGCTCGTACCCGCTCTCAAAACCATGGAGGTTGCCACAATAGAGGTGGAGGTTCTCGTCGTGCAAATGTATGATGCCGTCGCAGACGGTGTTGAGCAGGTCCCGGTCGTGGGACACAACGACCAGCGTCTCTCTTGTTCCACCGCGAGCACAGGGTACTGCTCCAGACAGAGCACTGTATTTCAATTCGTTTTCAGGCGACTGAAGCTTACCCGGTCGGCTGTCATGGGTGATTGCTGAAACGGATTTACTTGAAACTTGCGCGGGACAGAACGCATAGAATAGCCGGTTTTGCCGGTAACGGTATGTTACGTTGTGCTTGCACTCGTAACCAGGTTTGCAGTAGCTAATGATCTTGTAGTGTTGATATCCTGCTTTGGAAGAGCGAATACTCTTTAATCAGTTTCATATGCATTAAAACCAGAGTTTGGAAATAGTCTACTTTAATTGGTTCCAGGGAAAACAAATAAAGAGCAGTTTATTTAAGCTACGAACAGAAAATAAAAAAGAGACTAAACTAAGTGGAGCGTTGTTTGAATAGTAAAGCGTTCTCGAGGGTTTCAGAGTCATCACCACAAGTATGATCTGCACAACATATGTGGAAGTATAGTTCTAGATTCGTATTACTAATGGAACCCACTTGAATATGATTATGTGTGGACTGAGCCAAGTAAAAATATGTGCATACATTTAGCAACCACGTATCACGTGTGTTACCACCGTTATTTTCCCACGCCGGTTTTCACACCAGTGATGAAGGGTTTTCCCATGAACACGGCATCAGCCTTTAGGGTTCTTCGTTACTCTCTATTGCAATGATCAAGGAATGCTGGATATAAGTATCGTCACCACAAACCTCCAAAACCCAACCGTCACACCAATAGCAATTCCCTCAAATCCAGAAAAGACTAATGTTGAGTGATCAACCTTCACAACACCATGAGAAAATCAACGCAACACTTCAAAAGAGGATGACTGGAACGCTCATAAACATTAGGTTCAAATCATGCAAGGGTTCAACCATATCCTCAAGAACTAATGCAGCTACTCAAACATGAAAGGGGTAAACATAGAAGGGAGATGCATGATACAAGCTGACACAGAATCGGTGAAGGGGAAGTCAAGGCAGTTCCGATGGAGATTACATCAGTGGAGATGGCACGGGCCCAAAGGCCGCTGCGGCGCGGTGGCGGAGCCTCCATTTCCTTGTTCTTGTCTTGTGCCTTCTTCTTTGGATGTGATCTTGGAGCAGCAATGGAGATGGAGGATGTGTATATGCCGGCAACTAAGGTTGGAGGTGTATATATAAGAGGCCTCCTCGGGTCCCTCCGTTGATATAGCTCCTCCACTTTGATCCAAGGGTTGTAGATGAGCCAAATCCAATCTCAATACCTCTCTTGGTGGCCAAGGAAGTCGCGGAAACAAACGCGG
This sequence comes from Aegilops bicornis, assembly GCA_021605145.1. Taxonomy (NCBI): domain Eukaryota; kingdom Viridiplantae; phylum Streptophyta; class Magnoliopsida; order Poales; family Poaceae; genus Aegilops; species Aegilops bicornis. The sequence continues at coordinate 650,173,333 of CM038669.1, forward strand.
ACAAACTCCACCAAGAATCACGTCTGATCTGGGTGATTTTGCAGCTTTCTGGGCCTGGTACGACCGCCAATACGACCGTGCACGGTTGTACCGAGCGTCATCTTTTTCTCTGGACCTTTTTTTTAGTAAAATGACCGCCATTTCTTCATATGAACTCCAAGTTTGAAATTCTTGGGCTCATTGAATTTGCATGAATGATGTCGACGCACCTGTAGTGTTGGATCTTTAATTTGAGTACGTTAAACAATATCTTTTGACACTCTAAAATGCCTATATCTGGTTCTTGGAAGTCCTCAGTATGGATCTCAACCTTGGCATTGTCATCGTGCTTTGTGTAATCAGACGGCTTTGCACGCTACAATCAGACGGCTGGGAAGGTGACCGATCAAGGCTTTCACCGTTCACCGGCTCCTAGTGCTGCCCATAAAATTATCTTTTTATACACTAAGTTTGACCATACCCCCTATGAACTTAATATCACGATATCAAATAGAGCTATGCTCTAGTACCTTCCAGCAAAATATATAATTATACTAAGAAACAGTATATAGACGCTATAATGCATGTCAAAGCGGCATAAATTATTTATGAGGAATGTGATTCCATCTCTTTTAATTTTCTTGGATTTGGAGAGATTTTAATTTAGTTCAATTACTGTAATCCCTTAAATTATGTTTTCAACATCTCACATAATTCCTATAAACACATACATTTATATATTAGCAAAATTATATTTGCATTAAAATAGAAGGAACACTATAGTTCAATATTATCAACACAACCGGTAGGTGAATTTACTAGACACGGTTTGAAAATCATTGTTAATACTATCTCTATAACTAAATATAAGACATTTTTCAGTTCAGCTGAACCGCAAAAACATCTTACATTTAGTTATAGATGTAGTATCATATACTAATACTTGTGCCAATACCGAAAGACGCTGCTCCCTCTAGTAAGAATATACATCTTCTAAGCCTAAAATAAAATTAGGAGCACTCGTAAAATGTTCCATTATATCATTTTCGTAACTTATTTGTATTCAATTCGGATGCAATGAATATCAGACAAAATTTCTGAACTTAAGCCGGGCAAACATATCAAATAGTGAAACTTATGAGAATATATAGATGACGTGTTCTAAGATAATTAAAGGAGAAGCAAACAAAGAAAAACAGTTGCTAATTGGTGAAAAGAAAAGTGCGGAACAAATATAGAAGTTTGATATAAATAGGTGAGGACTTTTGATTCTCAACCGTGACACACGTTGTCGTTGGCAGTGGAGTACATGGTGTTGGTCGTCGAGGAAGGAGAACTTACGGCTTCTAGAAAGAGATGAAACTGATAAAGTAGCATATTTTTTCCTGTACTTTGACTCAGTAGCAGATCCTTCTTTTTATTAGATAAAATGGCACACACTGACTTTTTATCTCAATTTTTAGGTCTTGGTCAAGGACGCACGTAAGAATTTGTAGGACAATTTTGCCTCTTTGCTGTTTTGACTTGGTTGGTTCGATCAGAATAGCGGCATACGAGATAGCAACCAGAACCTCTGAGACAGAACAACGCCGCCACCTCGCTCTCCTCACCGTGCCTCCTCCCGGTGCACCGCCCGTCCCACCGTCGTCGCATCTAAGTGTGGCTCCTCCCCACTCCCCAGCCCTCTGCATGTCTGCCCTGTCTCGCCGCACTCCATGTTGGAAATATGAGCAATTTACCGAAAGATTTTATTAACAGAAATACTAGATAAAGCATGATTAGTATAGCAGTGATAAAACAAGTCATGCGATTTGACAAAGTGAAGGTAAATAACATTTGCATATATGAGCTAGAACCGATCATCTCTCGAGCAGACAGTAGATCAAGATGCATATATGAGGTAGATCCTAACATGTGTAGGGAAAACACTAGAACAAGGTACTGTGGCAGGACCTCTAACAGGAAAAACAAGAACACGTACTGGACAGCAGCCCGAGCAGAGGCACTGGACTTGGGGTCGGTGTCCTCCATGTCGTCGAGGAGGTTGTCGACATCGGGAAGTAGTCGCTCGTCGGGGAAGTAGTCGTCGGAGTCTGGGCGTGCGTGTGAAGAAGCCGATGGTCATGTGAGCGCTCCCAAAAACCTTATCACCCTTCTCCTGTATAGGACTCAAAGAGTGCGGTTTCGGAGGCCTACTGTCCTGACTCGCAGTGCACGCCGCAAGCCGGGATGAGGAAGATGGACAACAGCGCAGAGATTGGAACCCGTGGCGAGAGGAAGGAGAAGTTCGGGTGCGTCTCACTGAGAGGAGCGACCTCCCTTTTATAGGCGCAAGAGAAGGAGGCGAGAGGGCAGCGCCGGGAGTTGAAGGGAACGAGGGAGACGAAACGAACAGACAACAGCCGAAGGGTGCAGCGTTCGTATTCAATGTCCACTACAGCAAAAACTTTTCAGCTCCCGAGTGACCTTTCGTATACTCGTAGTGCGTGGCAAAAATTTAGACATCGGCTCATTCCCGCGGCGCGTCGTGACGAGGCGAGGCGAGGCGCGGCGTGGCGAGGCGGGCGGCGGAGGAGGAGCGCGCGTGGATGTCCCTCTTGTTCTCATGCTCATACAAGTGGGGAAGGAGCCTCCCTTATAAAGAGGTCCAACTCCCTCTAAACTAGCAATGTGGGACTAAACTTTAGTTCCACCTCTTGCCTTGCACAAATGGGCTGCATGGGCCTCTAGGATTTATTAGGAATTTCTGAAACTATTATTGGGCTAGGCCCAAATAGACAAAATTCCAGCAATCCCCACTGCATCGAGAGGCACACAAAATTTGCCTTTGTTTCCAAAACACTGTTTTATATACCGATGCTGCAGTGGAGACTGTTAAGTTGAACTTCCACCTAGAACCTTATGCTACACTAGTAAGCAGCTTGAGCAGTGGTGGGCCTTGAGCGCAAGTTTTCTGCGAATCTAGCTTCACATAAAGCCTTGACCGATACGTGGCTACCGTGGATCTTCCCCGCGGGTGGAGCTTATGCGTCACACTCCGAGACCTTTCATGAGTTTACTAGAGAGAACCCTACTCTCATAGATTGCGTCGTTTAACAATCAGACTCATATAGGTGCGTTCTTCAAAAGATGTTCTGCATGACAACATCTCTGCTTCAAAGAGCCACTTAGAACACATTAAGATATACATCAACCTGCCATGCAAATTAGGAGAGTATTGCATCTTCATGGAGTGTTATTTTTAACAGTAAGGATATTCTCCTCCTAGTTGACCAACAGCTTGTCTTCCACATCTAATTCACGGGATCTACGATCACAAAGAATAGGTTACCACTGTGAACAACTCATATTGTGGGTCTCATACCCATCTCCCGATGCATTATCTATCACATTACGTGATAGACCCTTAGTAAAAGGATCTGCCAGATTTTTAGGCGTTTGGATATAATCCAATGCAATAACTCCGGAGTTTTTCATTATTACGACAGACTTTAACCTTCTCTGAGCGTGTCTTGATGACTTCATGATATCCTTTGAGCTGCTCACTTTAGTGATCACAGTTTGATTGTCACAGTTCATAAGGATACCGGTGCAGGTTTCTCAACTACCGGCAAGTCATTCAAGAGCCCGGCAAGCCAATCTGCTTCGACCGTAATATCTAGTGGTGTGAGTTCTGCTTCCATTGTTGACCTCATTAAGATGGTCTGCTTGCAAGACTTCCAAGAAACAGCGCCACCTCCATGAGTGAATACATATCCGCTAGTGGCCTTTATCTCATCAGCATCTGAGATCCAGTTTGAGTCACTATACCCTTCAAGCACCTTTGGGTGCCCGATGTAGTGAATTCCATAATTCGCAGTGCCTTTCAAATAATGCAAAACTCTCTCTAGAGCTTTCCAATGCACATCTCCTGGTTTTGAGACAAACCGACTCAGTTTGCTAACAGCAAAAGAGATGTCAGGTCTTGTAGCACTGGCTAAGTACATAATCGAGCCAATAATCTGATAATAATTCAATTGATCTCTATCAATTCTTGGATTCTTTCTGAGCAGGATGCTAGCATCATATGGTGTTGGAGAGGGCTTGCAGTCACTATAGCCAAAGCGACTCAAGATCTTTTCCACATAGTGAGATTGAAGCAATGTAATCACACCATCATCATCACTCAACAACTTGAAGTTCAGAATGACATCAGCCACTCCTAAATCCTTCATCTCAAAACAGCGAGATAGAAAATCCTTGACCTCCTTAATAACATTCAGATTTATTCCGAAAATCAGTATGTCATCAACATACAAGCAAAGCATAACTCCCTCGCCCCCACCATGGCGATAGTACACACATTTGTAAACCGTTCACAACAAAGCCTGCAGCAGTTTAAGTTCTTTCGAACTTCTCATGCCACCTGTTTGGGTGCTTGCTTGAGTCCATACAAAGACTTGACAACTTGCACACTTTCCCTTCACGACCATCTATTACAAACCCATCTGGTTGTTCCATATAAATTTCCTCATCCAACTCTCCATTTAGGAAAGCAGTCTTAACATCCATCGATGAACGAGAAGACCATGTGAGGCAGCTAGTGAAAGTAGAACTCGAATAGTGGTCAGTCGAGCCACAGGTGAGTAAGTATCAAAGAAGTCTTCACCTTCCTTTTGGGTATAACCCTTAGCCACGAGTCGAGCCTTGTACTTTTCGATAGTACCATCAGGCCTAAGCTTCTTCTTGAATACCCATTTGCATCCTATAGGTTTGCACCCATAAGGACGATCAGTTATCTCCCAAGTTTCATTCACCAAGATGGAATCCATCTACTTCTGAACCGCTTCCTTCCGATGAATCAGCATCTTCCGATGCATAGGCCTCCGAAATAGAACTGAGAGTATCATCTATGAGATACACAAGAAAATCATCACCAAAGGACTTTGCTGTCCTCCGTCTCTTGCTCCTAGTAGGAACTTCATTGTTCTCCTCCACAGGACTTTCAAAGTGTTCCATCGAAATGCCAGGTTCGGTAATTGTAACTGGTTCCTGATTCGATGAACTAGGCATCTCCTGATTAGATGAGGTAGCCATATCCTTCATGGGAAAGATATCTTCAAAGAAAGTCGCATCATTCGACTCCATGATCGTACCGAGATTCCTCTCATGTGTTGTTGTTGGCACAACAAGCGGAGAGATCGATTGCGCCGCCTGTTCTCCCAGCTGGGGAACGGTTTTCCCGCATTTTTTGCCCGCTGCTTGTTGGCTCGAGCTCGAGCTCGCTTCCTTATTTAGCCGTTCTTGATGTAGTTTCCTGATTTGGCGCTCATAGTCCGAGTCAACAGGCTTGGGAGCTGGTTCTCTAGCCATTTTAATGAAGTGGTCAATTACTTTCTCAGGCACTTTCTCCTTTGGCGGCGATGCAGTTTGGTCCAAAATGGGCGTCCACTTGGGCTGCACTATGGCTGCGTTTTGCTCCTTAGTCATGTCGTAAGGCCTCTCGAGGAAGAGGAGCGAGGCTTGGACCATATTTACATCGCTTGTCTCCGCGTGTACTTCTGAACTACCTCGACTCGTGCCGCCACGCACCATAGCTGCGGCATGTCTCTTCTGCGATTGCTTGAGACGGCGGAGACGACCAGCGTGGCTGAGTTGGACCAGGAGAAGTGGCCTGACTATGTGCGGACTTGAAGGCGGGAGGTGTGGCCTGACACGGTGCCGGACTTGAAACCGGAGAAGTGGCATGACGCTGTGCCGGACTTGAAACTGGAGGAGTCAGCTCACGCGTTCGGGAACTTGGAGGAGGTGGCGGACTTCGAGGAGGAGTCGGCTCACGCGTTCGTGGACTTGGAGGAGCGGGAGTCTGCTGACTCGGTGGCGGAGTCGGCAGACGATGCGGTGTCGGTGGACATCGAAAGATGATGCGATCCTTTCTCCATAGGATGATACGATGTATGGCCTCTCCTAGTGTGCGCTCGTCTTCACCTCCAGGAAAGTCAAGCTGTAGCCCCGAATATGGGTCCACCACTTCATCAACCATGACACGAGCATAGCCCTCTTGAATCGGGATGCAATGGAAGGTTGCTTCAGGGTAATCGGAAAAGCAACGCCGTCGCCACCTTCATGGGTATGTTCTTCATTTTGGAGTGTAGCTCACAGTTAGTGTTCTCTATGATGTCATCCATAGGGTATGTATCCAACAGTGTGTCGCCTGGGGCAGAACCAACGCTGCTTCTCAGCACGGATGGGACGGTGCTATCCAATGCTGGACGATCATCCGCTTGCTGCTGCCGCTGCTGAGACCCCCTTTCCTGGCTAAGTGAGTCGATATGTTGCTGCTGCTGCTGGAATTTGAGTGCCAGGTCCGCGTGCCTTGCTTCTAGGCCTTGAAGGCGTTACGCTTCGCTTCCTCTGCTCCTCCTCCAGCTTCCTTTTCTTCTCCTCCTCCATCTTCCTTCTTGCACGGGTCCTGTAGTCCTCGTTCCATTCTGAAAAGCCCTCATACCAGGGAATAACGCCCTTGCCTCGTGTTCTTCCTGGGTGTTCAGGATTTCCCAGGGCGCGCGTAAGCTCGTCGTTCTCTCTGTTGGGCGTGAACACCCCCCTTCGAGCTTCTTCTATTGCGTCAATTATCTTTGTTCGTCTCCTTTTAGACTTGCCTTCCGTGAAACTTCGCTTTGTCTTGGGTCCAACGCACCCCATGCGCATAGAACCAAGTTCTGCACACAGGGCCAGTTCCTAGTAACCGGTGTGACCGTGCATCCTCCATCTCTTGCTCAGACTTATCCCACTTAGGCAATCCCACCGTAGCCACTGGACCCAGCCTATGGAACTGCGTCTTTTGCGGCATTTGCCTTGTTTTTCATCGACCGTTCCTTAGCTAATTCTGAATCCTTGAAGGTCACGAAATCGTCCCAGTGCTCTCTTTGCTTCTCCAGTGTTCCCGTGAATTCCGGAGTCTTCCTTTCATTAGCGAGGTAGTTGGCCCATACAGTTTTCTTGTGGGTGTTGAATGCAATTGCCATCTTCTTAAGAGCAGCGCCCTTCACTTTGTCCACATCTCGCTTTAGTGAAATGATCGGTAGGGTGAAATGTTCCATCGAGAGATTTCCAAAGGACTTCTTTGGCTCTGCCGTCGACCCAAGTAACACACGGACGTTTAGTCTTTGGCTCTTTCCATTCTTGAATGGAGATCGGAGTTTGTCCTTCACAAGAACTCCGCGACCGACGAGTCCACTTGTTCGCAATGTTCTTAGGCGTGAGGGGTTCACCACTAGGTTTGATGGATTCAATGTTGTACTTTACACCATCCTTCAACAATCTGCCTGGGCCTCGCTTTGTCCTGTTGTCTGTAGAAGCAGATGTGCTCGAGCAGGAGGGCTGAAAGAAGAATGATCGATTCGTTAATATATCTTCAATAAAAAACATGTGATGATCACCATGATGCCTGCTTATATAAATATACCTCGCCCGGTAGTCTTTGTTATTTGAAGATCGGCATTATACGTGTCATCACAAACATTATGCGTGTCATCATAATCATAATCATAGTTCATGACTTCATCAGCTTTCGATTAAATCGAGATCGAATATCTTTTCATCACCCTCTCCGGTATTGTTCAGATATTGGGAGTCGTCATCTGCTTCATTCAGATCATCTAGCCTGTGAGGGCTGCGTATGATGTGGAACAATTCCTCTTCTCTCTCTCTGTCGTATTGTCCGCCATAGCTTTAACTTAACTAATACAAAAGAAATATAAAACAATTTAATTAGTATTCAAATTACAATGCATGGATGCAATCAATAAGGAAAATCTGAATCTCAAATACATCGTCTTAATATATATAATCTCGAATACATCATCGTCTTAATATATATAATCTCGAATACATCGTCTCGAATATTATATATCGAATACATCACTGGCTAGGTACCTAATAAAGATCGAGTACTACTGGAAGAATCTAGGGCGCCACTCGCGGTTCTGGGCGTGGCGGTGCACACCCAAAGAGAAGGAACCATCACAGGATCATATCTCCGGTCATCTGCCCAAAGAACCCGCCAAGTAGTGGAGAACTGGCGTCGTCCATAGCAGCCATGTAGCGATGGGCGTGCTCATCTTCCTCCACGACACGGCGATGCACCACCTCCGGCGGGGCCGGCTGCCTCTGTACGAATGTGGCCCATGCGAACGCCACCAAAGAAGATCGAGGTCGACGATGGGACCCGAGGTCGGGTTCCTCACCAAGCGGCGCGCCCCTCGAGTAGCACCTCCGGTGCCGGCCAGTGGAGCCAGTCCCGGACATGGGTCCTCTGAAGCAGGACGTCGTCGCGAACGGGTCGACGGCGAGGATGCGGGCCGGGCATATCATCGAGAACAAATACTATATGCCCGCAAAAAGTAACATTTTTTAAATGATTTGATTGTGATAACTAAAATTCTATATATATATATATATATGTTGGGGAACGCAGTAATTTCAAAAAAATTTCCTACGCACACACAGGACCATGGTGATGGCATAGCAACGAGAGGGGAGAGTGTTGTCTACGTACCCTCGTAGACCGTAAGCGGAAGCGATCACAACGTAGAGGAAGTAGTCGTACGTTCTCCTCGCGATCCTGCCGATCCCAGCGCCGTTACTCCGGCGCCTCCGAGTTCTTGGCACACGTTCAGCTCGATGACGCTCCACGGGCTCCGATCCAGCAGAGCTCCGGAGAGAAGGAGTTCCGTCAGCATGACGGCGTGGTGACGATCTTGATGTTTCACCGACGCAGGGCTTCGCCTAAGCACCGCTACGATATGACCGAGGTGGAATATGGTGGAGGGGGGCACCGCACACGGCTAAGGAACGATCTCAAGGATCAACTTATGCATTCTAGGGTGCCCCCCTCCCCGTATATAAAGGAGAGGAGGAGGAGGTGGCGGCCCAAGGGGCGCACCAGGGAGGGGGAAACCTACTCCAAGTAGGTTTCCTCTCTTTCCTTATCTTATTTGGAGGGAAGGAAAGAGTACTAGTATTTAGGAAGTAGTACTAGTAGTAGAAATAGGAAGAGGGGAAGGAGAAAGGAAAGGGGGGCCGGGCCCCTCCCCAGTCGGATTGGGCTTGGGGGCGCGCCCCCTCCTTGCTCCTTCTCCCTTCCTCCTACATGGGCCCAATAAGGCCCATATACCTCCAGGGGGTTCGGTAACCTCCGGAGCTCCAAACTTCTCCGGAACCTTTCCGGTGTCCAAATATATCCGTCCAATATATAAATCTTTATGTCTCGACCATTTCGAGACTCCTCGTCATGTCCGTGATCATATCCGGGACTCCGAACAACCTTCGGTACATATAAATACACAAACTCATAATATAACCGTCATCGAAACCTTAAGCGTGCGGACCCTACGGTTCGAGAACAATGTAGACATGACCGAGACACATCTCCGGTCAATAACCAATAGCGGGACCTGGATGCCCATATTGGTTCCTACATATTCTACGAAGATCTTTATCGGTCGGACCGCATAACAACATACGTTGTTCCCTTTGTCATCGGTATGTTACTTGCCCGAGATTTGATCGTCGGTATCCAATACCTAGTTCAATCTCGTTACCGCAAGTCTCTTTACTCGTTCCGTAATACATCATCTCACAACTAACTCATTAGTTGCGATGCTTGCAAGGCTTATGTGATGTGTATTACCGAGAAGGCCCAGAGATACCTCTCCGACAATCGGAGTGACAAAACCTAATCTCGAAATACGCCAACCCAACAAGTACCTTTGGAGACACCTGTAGTACTCCTTTATAATCACCCGATTACGTTGTGACGTTTGGTAGTACCCAAAGTGTTCCTCCGTAAACGGAGTTGCATAATCTCATAGTTATAGGAACATGTATAAGTCATGAAGAAAGCAATAGCAACATACTAAGCGATCAAGTGCTAGGCTAACGGAATGGGTCATGTCAATCAGATCATTCTCCTAATGATGTGATCCCGTTAATCAAATGACAACTCATGTCTATGGTTAGGAAACATAACTATCTTTGATTAACGAGCTAGTCAAGTAGAGGCATACTAGTGACACTGTTTGTCTATGTATTCACACATGTATTATGTTTCCGGTTAATACAATTCTAGCATGAATAATAAACATTTATCATGATATAAGGAAATAAATAATAACTTTATTATTGCCTCTAGGGCATATTTCCTTGAGTCTCCCACTTGCACTAGAGTCAATAATCTAGTTTACTCAAGAATGATTCTAACACCCATGGAGTCTTGGTGCTGATCATGTTTTGCTCGTGGAAGAGGCTTAGTCAACGGGTCTCGCAATGTTCAGATCCGTATGTACTTTGCAAATCTCTATGTCTCCCACTTGGACTTGGTCCCGAATGGAATTGAAGCGTCTCTTGATATGCTTGGTCCTCTTGTGAAATCTGGATTCCTTTGCCAAGGCAATTGCACCAAGATTGTCACAGAAGATCTTCATTGGTCCCGATGCACTAGGTATAACACCTAGATCGGAAATGAACTCTTTCATCCAGACTCCTTCATTTGCTGCTTCCGAAGTAGCTATGTACTCCGCTTCACATGTAGATCCCGCTATGACGCTTTGTTTAGAACTGCACCAACTGACAGCTCCACCGTTTAATAAAAACACGTATCCGGTTTGCGATTTAGAATCGTCCGGATCAGTGTCAAAGCTTGCATCGACGTAACCATTTACGACTAGCTCTTTGTCACCTCCATATACGAGAAACTTATCCTTAGTCCTTTTCGTGTATTTCAGGATGTTCTTGACCGCTGTCCCAAAGGATCCACTCTGGATTACTTTGGTACCTTCTGCCAAGCTTATCGCTAAGCATACGTCAGTCCGGTACACAGCATTGCATACATGATAGAGCCTATGGCTGAAGCATAGGAACATCTTTCATTTTCTCTCTATCTTCTGTTGTGGTCGGGCATTGAGTCGACTCAATTTCATACCTTGTAATACTGGTAAAAACCTTTCTTTGCTCGATCCATTTTGAACTTCTTCAAAACTTTATCAAGGTATGTGCTTTGTGAAAGTCCAATTAAGCGTCTTGATCTATCTCTATAGATCTTGATGCCCAATATGTAAGTAGCTTCACCAAGGTCTTTCATCGAAAAACTCTTGTTCAAGTATCCCTTTATGCTATCCAGAATTCTATATCATTCCCGATCAATAATATGTCATCTACATATAATATCGTAAATGCTACTGAGCTCCCACTCACTTTCTTGTAAATACAGGCTTCTCCATAAGTCTCAGATAAACCCAAATGCTTTGATCACACTATCAAAGCGCTTATTCCAACTCCGAGATGCTTGCACCAGTCCATAAATGGATCATTGGAGCTTGCACACTTTGTTAGCTCCCTTTGGATCGATAAAACCTTCTCGGTTGCATCATATACAACTCTTCTTCCAGAAACCCATTCAGGAATGCGGTCTTTACATCCATTTGCCATATTTCATAATCATAAAATGCGGCAATTGCTAACATGATTCGGACAGACTTAAGCATCGCTACGGGTGAGAAGGTCTCATCGTAGTCAATCCCTTGAACTTGTCGAAAACCCTTTGCGACATAAGTCGAGCTTTGTAGACAGCAATATTACCGCCGTCAGTCTTCTTCTTGAAGATCCACTTGTTTTCTATTGCTTGCCGACCCTCGGGCAGGTCAACCAAAGTCCATACTTTGTTATCATACATGGATCCTATCTCGGATTTCATGGCCTCAAGCCATTTAGCGGAATCTGGGCTCACCATCGCTTCTTCATAGTTAGTAGGTTCATCATGATCTAGTAGCATGACTTCCGAACAGGATTGCCGTACCACTGCAGTGCGGATTTTACTCTGGTTGATCTACGAGGTTCCGTAGTAACTTGATCTGAAGTTTCATGATCAACATCATCAACTTCCTCACTATTTGGTGTAGATGTCGCAGAAACTGGTTTCGTGATAAACTACTTTCCAATAAGGGAGAAGGTACAGTTACCTCATCAAGTTCTACTTTCCTCCCACTCACTTCTTTCGAGAGAAACTCCTTCTCTAGAAAGGATCCATTCTTAGCAACAAATGTCTTGCCTTCGGATCTGTGAAAGGATCCATTCTTAGCAACAACTGTCTCCTTTGGGTATCCTATGAAGACACATTTCTCCGATTTAGGTTCGAGCTTATCAGGTTGAAGCTTTTTCACATAAGCATCGCATCCCCAAACTTTAAGAAACGACAACTTTGGTTTCTTGCTAAACCACAGTTCATAAGGTGTCGGCTCAACGGACTTTGACGGTGTTCTATTCAGCGTGAATGCGGCCGTCTCAAGAGCATAACCCCAAAACGATAGCGGTAAATCTGTAAGAGACATCATAGATCGCACCATATCTAGTAAAGTGCGACACGACGTTCGGACACACCATTGCGCTTGTGGTGTTCCGGGTGGCGTGAGTTGAAACTATTCCGCATTGTTTCAAATGTAGACCAAACTCAGAACTCAAATATTCGCCTCCACGATCAGATCGAAGAAACTTTATTTTCTTATTACGATGATTTTCAACTTCACTCTGAAATTCTTTGAACTTTTCAAATGTCTCAGACTTATGTTTCATTAAGAAGATATACCCATATCCGCTTAAATCATCTGTGAAGGTGAGAAAATAACGATATCCGCCACGAGCCTCAATATTCATTGGACCACATACATCGTATGTATGATTTCCAACAAATCTGTTGCTCTCTCCATAGTACCGGAGAACGGTGTTTTAGTCATCTTGCCCATGAGGCACGGTTCGCAAGTGCCAAGTGATTCATAATCAAGTGACTCCAAAAGTCCATCAAGATGGAGTTTCTTCATGCGCTTTACACCGATATGACCTAAACGGCAATGCCACAAATAAGTCGCACTATCATTATCAACTCTGCATCTTTTGGTTTCAACATTATGAATATGTGTATCACTACTATCGAGATCCATTAAAATAGACCACTCTTTAAGGGTGCATGACCATAAAAGATATTATTCATATAAATAGAACAACCTTTATTCTCTGATTTAAATGAATAACCGTCTCGCATCAAACAAGATCCAGATATAATGTTCATGCTTAACGCTGGCACCAAATAACAATTATTTAGGTCTAAAACTAATCCCGAAGGTAGATGTAGAGGTAGCGTGCCGACCGCGATCACATCGACTTTGGAACCATTTCCCACGCGCATCGTCACCTCGTCCTTTGCCGTTGTTCGCAATCTGTAGTCCCTGCTTCGAGTTGCAAATATTAGCAATGTAACCAGATCAAATACCTGTGTACTATCATGCGAGCTCTAGTAAGGTACACATCAATAACATGTATATCACATATACCTTTGTTCACTTTGCCATCCTTCTTATCCGCCAAATACTTGGGGCAGTTCCGCTTCAAAGGACCACCGCTTGCAAGAGAAGCACTTTCGATTTCAGTGTTTAGGTCCAGACTTGGGTTTCTTCACTTGAGCAGCAACTTGTTTGCTGTTCTTCTTGAAGTTCCTTCTTCTTCCCTTTGCCTTTCTTCTTGAAACTAGTGGTCTTATTGACCATCAACACTTGATGCTCCTTCTTGATTTCTACCTCCGCAGCTTTCAAAGATTGCGAAGAGCTCGAGCATAGTCTTTACTAACCCTTGCATATTATAGTTCATCACGAAGCCTTTGTAGCTTGGTGGCGGTGATTGAAGAATTCTGTCAATGACACAATCATCCGGAAGATCAACTCCCGGTTGAGTCAAGTGATTGTAATACCCGGACATTCCGAGTATGTGCTCACCGATGCACCCATTCTCCTCCATCTTGCAGCTATAGAACTTATTGGAGACTTCATATCTCTCAATCCGGGCATTCTGTTGAAATATCAACTTCAACTCTTGGAACATCTCATATGCTCCACGACTTTCAAAACGTCGTTGAAGACCCGGTTCTAAGCCGTAAAGCATGGCACATCGAACTATAGAGTAGTCATCGACTTTGCTCGCCAGACGTTCTTAACGTCGTCGGTTTACATCGGCCGGGCACGGCACCTAGCGGTGCATCCAGACGTAACTCTTACGTGCAGCAATGAGGATAATCCTCAGGTTACGGACCCAAATCCGTGTAATTGCTACCATCATCTTTCAACTTTGCTTTCTCAAGGAACGCATTAAAATTCAACGGAACAACAAAGACGAGCCATCTATCTACAAACAGACATAGACAAGCAAGATACTATCAGTACTAAGTTCATGATAAATTTAAGTTCAATTAATCATATTACTTAAGAACTCCCACTTAGACAGACATCTCTCTAGTCATCTAAGTGATCACGTGATCCAAATCAACTAAACCATAACCGATCATCACGTGAGATGGAGTAGTTTTCAATGGTGAACATCTTATGTTGATCATATCTACTATATGATTCACGCTCGACCTTTCGGTCTCCGTGTTCCGAGGCCATATCTGCATATGCTAGGCTCGTCAAGTATAACCTGAGTATTCTGCGTGTGCAAAACTAGCTTGCACCCGTTGTAGATGGACGTAGAGCTTATCACACCCGATCATCACGTGGTGTCTCGGCACGATTTAACTTTGGCAACGGTGCATACTGTGGAGAACACTACTTGATAATTTTAGTGAGAGATCATCTTAAAATGCTACCGGCCAATCAAAGCAAAATAAGATGCATAAAGGATAAACATCACATGCAATCAATATAAGTGATATGATATGGCCATCATCATCTTGTGCTTGTGATCTCCATCTCCGAAGCACCGTCGTGATCACCATCGTCACCGGCGCGACACCTTGATCTCCATCGTAGCATCGTTGTCGTTTACGCCATCTGTTGCTTCCACGACTATCGCTACCGCTTAGTGATAAAGTAAAGCAATTACAGGGCGTTTGCATTTCATACAATAAAGCGACAACCATATGGCTCCTGCCGATTGCCGATAACTCGGTTACAAAACATGATCATCTCATACAATAAAATATAGCATCACGTCTTGACCATATCACATCACAACATGCCCTGCAAAAACAAGTTAGACGTCCTCTACTTTGTTGTTGCAAGTTTTACATGGCTGCTACGGGCTGAGCAAGAACCGTTCTTACCTACGCATCAAAACCACAACGATACTTTCACAAATAGACTCCGCTTTAACCTTCTCAAGGACCGGGCGTAGCCACACTCAGTTCAACTAAAGTGAGAGAGACAGACACCCGCCAGCCACCTTTAAGCACCTAATGCTCGAACGGTGAAACCAGTCTCGCGTAAGCTGCACGCGTAATGTCGGTCCGGCCGCTTCATCTCACAATACCGCTGAACCAAAGTATGACATGCTGGTAGGCAGTATGACTTGTATCGCCCACAACTCACTTGTGTTCTACTCGTGCATATGACATCAACACATAAAACCAGGCTCGGATGCCACTGTTGGGGAACGCAGTAATTTCAAAAAATTTCCTACGCTCACTCTGGACCATGGTGATGGCATAGCAACGAGAGGGAGAGTGTTGTCTACGCACTCGTAGACCGTGAAGCGGAAGCGATCACAACGTAGAGGAAGTAGTCAGACGTTCTCCTCGCGATCCTGCCGATCCCAGCGCCAAGCATTCGGGCGCCCGAAGTTCTTGGCACACGTTCAGCTCGATGACGCTCCACGGGCTCGATCCAGCAGAGCTCCGAGAGAAGGAGTTCACAAGACGACGCAAGGCAGGACGATCTTGATGTTTCACCGTCGCAGGCTTCGCCTAAGCACCGCCACGATATGACCGAGGTGGAATATGGTGGAGGGGGCACCGCACACGGCTAAGGAACGATCTCAAGGATCAACTTGTTCTGTTTAGGGTGCCCCTCCCCAGATATAAAGGAGAGGAGGAGGAGGTGGCCGCCCAAGGGGGGCGACCAGGGAGGGGGAAACCTACTCCAAGTAGGTTTCCCTCTCTTCCTTATCTTATTTGGAGGGGAAGGAAAGAGTACTAGTATTTAGGAAGTAGTACTAGTAGTAGAAATAGGAAGAGGGGAAGGAGAAAGGAAAGGGGGGCCGCCCTCCCCAATTCGGATTGGGCTTGGGGGCGCCTCCCTTGCTCCTTCTCCCTTCCTCCTACATGGGCCCAATAAGGCCCATATACCTCCCGGGGTTCCGGTAACCTCCCGAGCTCCAAACTTCTCCTAACCTTTCCGTGTCCAAATATATCCGTCCAATATATAAATCTTTATGTCTCGACCATTTCGAGACTCCTCGTCATGTCCGTGATCATATCCGGGACTCGAACAACCTTCGGTACATCAAAATACACAAACTCATAATATAACCGCCATCGAAACCTTAAGCGTGCGGACCCTACGGTTCGAGAACAATGTAGACATGACCGAGACACATCTCCGGTCAATAACCAATAGCGGACCTGGATGCCCATATTGGTTCCTACATATTCTACGAAGATCTTTATCGGTCGAGACCGCATAACAACATACGTTGTTCCCTTTGTCATCGGTATGTTACTTGCCCGAGATTTGATCGCCGGTATTCAATACCTAGTTCAATCTCGTTATCGCAAGTCTCTTTACTCGCTCCGTAATACATCATCTCACAACTAACTCATTAGTTGCGATGCTTGCAAGGCTTATGTGATGTGTATTACCGAGAAGGCCCAGAGATACCTCTCCGACAATCGGAGTGACAAAACCTAATCTCGAAATACGCCAACCCAACAAGTACCTTTGGAGACACCTGTAGTACTCCTTTATAATCACCCGATTACGTTGTGACGTTTGGTAGTACCCAAAGTGTTCCTCCGTAAACGGAGTTGCATAATCTCATAGTTATAGGAACATGTATAAGTCATGAAGAAAGCAATAGCAACATACTAAACGATCAAGTGCTAGGCTAACGGAATGGGTCATGTCAATCAGATCATTCTCCTAATGATGTGATCCCGTTAATCAAATGACAACTCATGTCTATGGTTAGGAAACATAACTATCTTTGATTGACGAGCTAGTCAAGTAGAGGCATACTAGTGACACTCTGTTTGTCTATGTATTCACACATGTATTATGTTTCCGGTTAATACAATTCTAGCATGAATAATAAACATTTATCATGATATAAGGAAATAAATAATAACTTTATTATTGCCTCTAGGGCATATTTCCTTCAATATATATATGCAAATTCTAACAATTTGACATTAATCTAATTCATTTAACTAAAACTAATTATAAAATTTAACAAATACTATAGGCCCGCAAAAACTATTTATATAACTAAAAAAAATTGCTAACATTTCTATAAATATTTCTATAACTAAAAAATAGAAAACATTTATAACATTTCTATATAACTAACAATTCTAATATTTATATAACTAAAAAACAGAAAAATTGCTAACATTTCTATAAATATTTCTATAACTAAAACAGAAAACATTTATAACATTTCTATATAACTAACAATTCTAATATTTATATTACTAAAAAACAGAAAAATTGCTAACATTTCTATAAATATTTCTATAACTGAAAAACAGAAAACATTTATAACATTTATATATAACTAACAATTCTAATATTTATATTACTAAAAAACAGAAAAATTGCTAACATTTCTATAAAAAATGGCGTGTGTGTGTAGTGTGTGTGTGTGTGTGTGTGTGTGTGTGTGTGTGTGTGTGTGTATAGTGTGTAGTGTGTGTGTGTGTGGACTACTAGACATGGCGGCCGGGGCGAGCTCACCGGCGAGGCGACGACGGGGCGGCGACGACGGGGGCGGGGCGGCGACGACGGGCTCCGACGGGCGGCGACGACGGGCGGTGGGCGGGCGACGGGACGGGACGGCCGGGCGGGCGACGTCGATGGGGCGGCGAAGAGGCGGGCGCGGGCTGGGTCGGCTTTAGGGCGGGCGGCGACGTTGACGGGACGGCTTCGATCGGGCAGGGCGGCGAAGGAGGGAGGAAACAGAGGGAAACTGAAATTTTTTCAAGTGTTCTATATATAGGATGGACCTTTAGTACCGGGTGGAGCCACCAACCGGTACTAAAGGTCTGTTTTGGCCAGCCCAAGCGGCGGGAAGCACCCACCTTTAGTACCAGGTCGTGGTACCAACCGGTACTAAAGACCCACCCTTTAGTACCGGTTGGTGCCACGACCCGGTACTAAAGGGGGTGCGCTGGCGTAGTGAGGTGCGGCAAGTATAGTCCCACCTCGCTAGCCGAGGGCCTACCGCACTGGTTTATAAGCCCCAGTGTGGTAGCTCTCTCGAGCTCCTCTCCTAAGCAGGCCTACCGGTCCTACCTGTTCTCTTCTGCCTAGTGGCCTACTGGGCCTTTGCGGGCCTGCATCCTGGCCCAACAAAAGGTTGGGTTCCTAGTCGTGACAGCCGCTTTGGCCCAAAGAGGGCGGGCTTTTTTATTTTCTTTTTTTTTTTGCTTTATTTATTTTTGTTTTATTTATTTTTGAGTTGTTTTTGCTGTATTTAGAGTTTATTTGTGAATATTTTTGCTTTAGGTACAAAAAATTACAAACTTTCTGTTAGTGCCGGTAGTTTTCAAATTTGAATAGTTTAAATTTTGAATTATTTGAAATTTGTGTGAATCACTAGTTTGTGAATAACTTAACTTTAAAAAAAGATTTTTCAGTGATTCTTTTTTTTTATGTTTAATATTAGTGTGTTTCATCATTATGTTCAATTTGATTATGCTTAGGTTATTTAAAAAATGAAATGACTTTGTAACAGTTGAGTTTTCATCAGAAACCCTGATACTTCGAAAGAGATTGTCCATTTTGTAAACGAAGTGCATCCAGTTTTTGTCGTAACCCTCTCTACTTTTGTTTGCACATAAAATTTCTTCGCGTTTCAAATGCCAAAACACATAACTACCCTAACTATTACAGAGATTCCCTCCTGGGTGTGAAACACAAAAGAAAGTGATGATAGTGAAGCCGATCACATCCCAGATCTTTGGGTGTGAAACTTTTTCTTCGCGTGTGTCCCTTTGCGTCGTAGCCATGGAAAATCTTCATCATTTAACTGGATGCTCGGGTCAATATTCACTGTGAATGGAGGAATTTCATCAAACTTTTCATAATCTGCTGACATGTCTGTCTTGTCATCCACTCCCACGATGTTTCTTTTTGCTGAAAGAACTATGTGGCGCTTTGGCTCTTCGTATGATCCATTCGCTTCCTTATCTTTTCTTTTTCTCGGCCTGGTAGACATGTCTTTCACATAAAAAACCTGCGCCACATCATTGGCTAGGACGAATGGTTCATCTGCATACGCAAGATTGTTGAGATCCACTGTTGTCAGTCCGTACTGCGGGTCTTCCGTTACCCCGCCTCGTGTCATATTGACTCATTTGCACCGAAACAAAGGGACCTTCAAATCACCTCCATAGTTAAGTTTTCATATGTCCACTATGTAACCATAATATGTTTCCTTTCCCGTCGTCACATGCATCACGTCGATTGCGGAGTGGACCTCTAGGTCTTTCCAGTATGGCAGGTCCCAAAATATAGATTTCTTCTTCCACATGGGTACGCGTCCGTCAGCGTCCTTCGGAACAGTTTGTCCGCCAGACCCTTTCCAAAGATTACCTTCAAATCCTTGACCATATCATGTGCATCGGCACCAAAGACGGTGGCGAGGCTTCGTCCGGTGATCTGCCTCACCTTTGAAATGCTTGCCTTTCTTTCTTACGGGATGCCTTGTCGGAAGAAATCGACGATGTCCCAGGTACACATTCTTCCTACAACTATCCAAATATATACTGTCAGTATCATCCAAACAGTGCGTGCATCTGCGGTATCCCTTGTTTGTCTGTCCTGAAAGGTTACTGAGAGCAGGCCAATCATTGATGGTCACGAACAGCAACGCCTTTTGGTCAAATTCTTCCTGTCTGTGCTCATCCCACGCACGTACACCTGTTCCATTCCACAGCTGTAATAGTTTTTCAACTAATGGCCTTAGGTACACATGAATGTCGTTGCCGGGTTGCTTAGGGCCTTGGATGAGCACTGGCATCATAATGATCTTCCGAGTCATGCACAACCCTTGAGGAAGGTTATACTAACTTAGAGTCACAGGAATCGTGCTATGGTTGCTGCACTGCTCCCCAAAAGGATTAATGCCATCTGCGCTTAGACCAAACCATACGTTCCTTGGGTCACCCGCAAACTCCTCCCAAAGATTTTCTCTCGATTTTTCTCCACTACGAACCGTCAGCGGGTACTCTCAACTTTCCGTCTTTCTTGCGGTCTTCTGCGTGCCACCGCATCGCCTTCGCATTCTCTTTGTTTTGGAACAAACATTTTCAACCGTGGTATTATAGGAGCATACCACATCACCTTGGCAGGAATCTTCTGTTGGGTAACGTAGTAATTTCAAAAAATTTCCTACGCACACGCAAGATCATGGTGATGCATAGCAATGAGAGGGGAGAGTGTTGTCTACGTACCCTCGTAGACCGAAGCGGAAGCAATCACAACGTAGAGGAAGTAGTCGACGTTCTCCTCGCGATCCAACCGATCCAAGCACCGTTACTCCGGCACCTCCGAGTTCTTGGCACACGTACAGCTCGGTGGCGCTCCTCGGCTCCGATCCAGCAAAGCTCCGGGAGAGAGAGTTCCACAAGACGACGGCGTGGTGACGATCTTGATGTTCTACTGACGCAGGCTTCGCCTAAGCACCGCTATGATATGACCGAGGTGGAATATGGTGGAGGGGGCACCGCACACGGCTAAGGAACGATCTCAAGGATCAACTTGTGTGTTCATGGGGTGCCCCTGCCCCAGATATAAAGGAGGGAGGGAGGAGGAGGCCGCCTAGGGAGGAGGCGCGCCATAGGGGAGTCCTACTCCCACCGGAGTAGGATTCCCTTTCCTAGTCCAACTAGGGATCCTTCCATGTATTAGGAGTAGGAGACTAGGAAGAGGAAAAGAGAAGGGAAGGAAGGAGGTGCGGCCCTCCCTTAGCCCAATTCGGACTAGGGTAAAGGGGGGCGCAGCCTGTCCTAGGCATCCTCTCTCTCTTCTGCAGGGCCCAATAAGGCCCAATACTTCTCCCGGCGAATTCCGTAACTCTCCGGTACTTCAAAAATACCCGAATCACTCGGAACCTTTCCGAACTCCGAATATAGTCGTCCAATATATCGATCTTTACGTCTCGACCATTTCGAGACTCCTCGTCATGTCCCCGACCTCATCCGGGACTCCGAACTCCTTCGGTACATCAAAACTCATAAACTCATAATATAACCGCCATCGAAACTTTAAGCGTTGCGGACCCTACGGGTTCGAGAACTATGTAGACATGACCTAGAACCATTCTCGGTCAATAACCAATAGCGGAACCTGGATGCCCATATTGGTTCCTACATATTCTACGAAGATCTTTATCGGTCAAACCGCATAACGATATCGTTGTTCCCTTTGTCATCGGTATGTTACTTACCCGAGATTCGATCGTCGGTGTCCAATACCTAGTTCAATCTCGTTATCGGTAAGTCTCTTTACTCGTTCCGTAATACATCATCTCACAACTAACTTATTAGTTGCAATGCTTGCAAGGCTTATGTGATGTGTATTACCGAGAAGGCCCAGAGATACCTCTCCGACAATCGGAGTGACAAAACCTAATCTCAAAATCGCCAACCCAACAAGTACCTTTGGAGACACCTGTAGTACTCCTTTATAATCACCCGATTACGTTGTGACGTTTGGTAGTACCCAAAGTGTTCCTCCCAGAACGGAGTTGCATAATCTCATAGTTATAGGAACATGTATAAGTCATGAAGAAAGCAATAGCAACATACTAAACGATCAAGTGCTAGGCTAACGGAATGGGTCATGTCAATCAGATCATTCTCCTAATGATGTGATCCCGTTAATCAAATGACAACTCATGTCTATGGTTAGGAAACATAACTATCTTTGATTAACGAGCTAGTCAAGTAGAGGCATACTAGTGACACTCTGTTTGTCTATGTATTCACACATGTATTATGTTTCCGGTTAATACAATTCTAGCATGAATAATAAACATTTATCATGATATAAGGAAATAAATAATAACTTTATTATTGCCTCTAGGGCATATTTCCTTCAGCCTCCCACTTGCACTAGAGTCAATAATCTAGTTTACTCAAGAATGATTCTAACACCCATGGAGTCTTGGTGCTGATCATGTTTTGCTCGTGGAAGAGGCTTAGTCAACGGGTCTGCAATGTTCAGATCCGTATGTACTTTGCAAATCTCTATGTCTCCCACTTGGACTTGGTCCCGAATTGAAGCGTCTCTTGATATGCTTGGTCCTCTTGTGAAATCTGGATTCCTTTGCCAAGGCAATTGCACCAGTATTGTCACAGAAGATCTTCATTGGTCCCGATGCACTAGGTATAACACCTAGATCGGAAATGAACTCTTTCATCCAGACTCCTTCATTTGCTGCTTCAGAAGCAGCTATGTACTCAGCTTCACATGTAGATCACGCCACGACGCTTTGTTTAGAATCGCACCAACCGACAGCTCCACCGCTTAATAAAAACACGTATCCGGTTTGCGATTTAGAATCGTCCGGATCGGTGTCAAAGCTTGCATCGACGTAACCATTTACGACTAGCTCTTTGTCACCTCCATATACGAGAAACATATCCTTAGTCCTTTTCGGGTATTTCAGGATGTTCTTGACCGCTGTCCGATGATCCACTCTGGATTACTTTGGTACCTTCCCGCCAAGCTTATCGCTAAGCATACGTCAGTCTGGTACACAACATTGCATACATGATAGAGCCTATGGCTGAAGCATAGGGAACATCTTTCATTTTCTCTCTATCTTCTGCGTGGTCGGGCATTGAGTCGACTCAATTTCACACCTTGTGATACAGGTAAAAACCTTTCTTTGCTCGATCCATTTTGAACTTCTTCAAAACTTTATCAAGGTATGTGCTTTGTGAAAGTCCAATTAAGCGCCTTGATCTATCTCTATAGATCTTGATGCCCAATATGTAAGTAGCTTCACCAAGGTCTTTCATCGAAAACTCTTGTTCAAGTATCCCTTTATGCTATCCAGAAATTCTATATCATTCCCGATCAATAATATGTCATCTACATATAATATCGTAAATGCTATGAGCTCCCACTCACTTTCTTGTAAATACAGGCTTCTCCATAAGTCTCAGATAAACCCAAATGCTTTGATCACACTATCAAAGCGTTTATTCCAACTCGAGATGCTTGCACCAGTCCATAAATGGATCGCTGGAGCTTGCACACTTTGTTAGCTCCCTTTGGATCGATAAAACCTTCCGGTTGCATCATATACAACTCTTCTTCCGTAAACCCATTCAGGAATGCGGTCTTTACATCCATTTGCCATATTTCATAATCATAAAATGCGGCAATTGCTAACATGATTCGGACAGACTTAAGCATCGCCACGGGTGAGAAGGTCTCATCGTAGTCAATCCCTTGAAATTGTAGAAAGCCCTTTGCGACAAGTCGAGCTTTGTAGACAGCAATATTACCGTCAGCGTCAGTCTTCTTCTTGAAGATCCACTTGTTTTCTATTGCTTGCCGACCCTCGGGCAGGTCAACCAAAGTCCATACTTTGTTTTCATACATGGATCCTATCTCGGATTTCATGGCCTCAAGCCATTTTGCGGAATCTGGGCTCACCATTGCTTCTTCATAGTTCGTAGGTTCATCATGATCTAGTAGCATGACTTCCGAACAGGATTGCCGTACCACTGCAGTGCGGATTTTACTCTGGTTGATCTACGAGGTTCAGTAGTAACTTGATCTGAAGTTTCATGATCAACATCATCAACTTCCTCACTATTTGGTGTAGATGTCGCAGTAAACTGGTTTACGTGATGAACTATTTTCCAATAAGGGAGAAGGTACAGTTACCTCATCAAGTTCTACTTTCCTCCCACTCACTTCTTTCGAGAGAAACTCCTTCTCTAGAAAGGATCCATTCTTAGCAACAAATGTCTTGCCTTCGGATCTGTGATAGAAGGTGTACCCAACTGTCTCCTTTGGGTATCCTATGAAGACACATTTCTCCGATTTAGGTTCGAGCTTATCAGGTTGAAGCTTTTTCACATAAGCATCGCATCCCCAAACTTTAAGAAACGACAACTTTGGTTTCTTGCTAAACCACAGTTCATAAGGTGTCGTCTCAACGGATTTTGACGGTGTTCTATTCAGCGTGAATGCGGCCGTCTCAAGAGCATAACCCCAAAACGATAGCGGTAAATCTGAAGAGACATCATAGATCGCACCATATCTAGTAAAGTGCGATTAAGGCGTTCGGACACACCATTGCGCTTGTGGTGTTCCGGGTGGCGTGAGTTGCTAAAACTATTCCGCATTGTTTCAAATGTAGACCAAACTCAGAACTCAAATATTCGCCTCCACGATCAGATCGAAGAAACTTTATTTTCTTATTACGATGATTTTCAACTTCACTCTGAAATTCTTTGAACTTTTCAAATGTCTCAGACTTATGTTTCATTAAGAAGATATACCCATATCTGCTTAAATCATCTGTGAAGGTGAGAAAATAACGATATCCGCCACGAGCCTCAATATTCATTGGACCACATACATCTGTATGTATGATTTCCAACAAATCTGTTGCTCTCTCCATAGTACCGAGAACGGTGTTTTAGTCATCTTGCCCATGAGGCACGGTTCGCAAGTGCCAAGTGATTCATAATCAAGTGACTCCAAAAGTCCATCAAGATGGAGTTTCTTCATGCGCTTTACACCGATATGACCTAAACGGCAATGCCACAAATAAGTCGCACTATCATTATCAACTCTGCATCTTTTGGTTTCAACATTATGAATATGTGTATCACTACTATCGAGATCCATTAAAAATAGACCACTCTTTAAGGGTGCATGACCATAAAAGATATTATTCATATAAATAGAACAACCTTTATTCTACGATTTAAATGAATAACCGTCTCGCATCAAACAAGATCCAGATATAATGTTCATGCTTAACGCCGCACCAAATAACAATTATTTAGGTCTAAAACTAATCCCGAAGGTAGATGTAGAGGTAGCGTGCCGACCGCGATCACATCGACTTTGGAACCATTTCCCACGCAGCATCGTCACCTCGTCCTTTGCCGTTGTTCGCTAATCTGTAGTCCCTGCTTCGAGTTGCAAATATTAGCAATGTAACCAGTATCAAATACCTGTGTACTACTGCGAGCTCTAGTAAGGTACACATCAATAACATGTATATCACATATACCTTTGTTCACTTTGCCATCCTTCTTATCCGCCAAATACTTGGGGCAGTTCCGCTTCCAAAGTGACTACCGCTTTGCAGAGAAGCACTCGCTTTCAGGTTTAGGTCCAGACTTGGGTTTCTTCACTTGAGCAGCAACTTGTTTGCTGTTCTTCTTGAAGTTCCTTCTTCTTCCCTTTGCCTTTCTTCTTGAAACTAGTGGTCTTATTGACCATCAACACTTGATGCTCCTTCTTGATTTCTACCTCCGCAGCTTTTCAAAGATTGCGAAGAGCTCGAGCATAGTCTTTACTAACCCTTGCATATTATAGTTCATCACGAAGCCTTTGTAGCTTGGTGGCGGTGATTGAAGAATTCTGTCAATGACACAATCATCCGGAAGATCAACTCCCGTTGAGTCAAGTGATTGTAATACCGGACATTACGAGTATGTGCTCACCGATGCACCCATTCTCCTCCATCTTGCAGCTATAGAACTTATTGGAGACTTCATATCTCTCAATCCGGGCATTCTGTTGAAATATCAACTTCAACTCTTGGAACATCTCATATGCTCCACGACTTTCAAAACGTCGTTGAAGACCCGGTTCTAAGCCGTAAAGCATGGCACACTGAACTATAGAGTAGTCATCGGCTTTGCTCGCCAGACGTTCTTAACGTCGTCGGTTACATCGGCGAGCACTGGCACCTAGCGGTGCATCCGGGACGTAACTCTTACAGGCAGCAATGAGGATAATCCTCGTGTTACGGACCCAGTCCGTGTAATTGCTACCATCATCTTTCAACTTTGCTTTCTCAAGGAACGCATTAAAATTCAACGGAACAACAAAGACGAGCCATCTATCTACAAATGCATATAGACAAGCAAGATACTATCAGTACTAAGTTCATGATAAATTTAAGTTCAATTAATCATATTACTTAAGAACTCCCACTTAGACAGACATCTCTCTAGTCATCTAAGTGATCACGTGATCCAAATCAACTAAACCATAACCGATCATCACGTGAGATGGAGTAGTTTTCAATGGTGAACATCTTATGTTGATCATATTCATCGTATGATTCACGCCGACCTTTCGGTCTCCGTGTTCCGAGGCCATATCTGCATATGCTAGGCTCGTCAAGTATAACCTGAGTATTCTGCGTGTGCAAAACTGGCTTGCACCCGTTGTAGATGGACGAGAGCTTATCACACCCGATCATCACGTGGTGTCTCTAAGACGCATTTAACTTTGGCATCGGTGCATTCTCTGGGAGAACACTACTTGATAATTTTAGTGAGAGATCATCTTAAAATGCTACCGTCAATCAAAGCAAAATAAGATGCATAAAGGATAAACATCACATGAAATCAATATAAGTGATATGATATGGCCATCATCATCTTGTGCTTGTGATCTCCATCTCAAGCACCGTCGTGATCACCATCGTCACCGCGCGACACCTTGATCTCCATCGTAGCATCGTTGTCGCTACGCCATCTATTGCTTCTACGACTATCGCTACCGCTTAGTGATAAAGTAAAGCAATTACATGGCGTTACATTTCATACAATAAAGCGACAACCATATGGCTCACGCCGATTGCCGATAACTTCGGTTACAAAACATGATCATCTCATACAATAAAATATAGCATCACGTCTTGACCATATCACATCACAACATGCCCTGCAAAAACAAGTTAGACGTCCTCTACTTTGTTGTTGCAAGTTTTACGTGGCTGCTACGGGCTGAGCAAGAACCGTTCTTACCTACGCATCAAAACCACAACGATACTTCGTCAAATAGACTCGCTTTTAACCTTCTCAAGGACCGGGCGTAGCCACACTCGGTTCAACTAAAGTGAGAGAGACAGACACCCGCCAGCCACCTTTAAGCACGAATGCTCAGAACGGTGAAACCAGTCTCGCGTAAGCTGCACGCGTAATGTCGGTCCGGGCGCTTCATCTCACAATACCGCTGAACCAAAGTATGACATCTTTGGTAGGCAGTATGACTTGTATCGCCCACAACTCACTTGTGTTCTACTCGTGCATATGACATCAACGCATAAAACCAGGCTCGGATGCCCTTTGTTGGGGAGCGTAGTAATTTCAAAAATTTCCTACGCACGCGCAAGATCATGGTGATGCATAGCAACGAGAGGGGAGAGTGTTGTCTACGCCCTCGTGAGACCGAAGCGGAAGCAATCACAACGTAGAGGAAGTAGTCACGTTCTCATCGCGATCCAACCGATCCAAGCACCGTTACTCCGGCACCTCCGAGTTCTTGGCACACGTACAGCTCGGTGACGCTCCTCGGGCTCCGATCCAGCAAAGCTCCGGGGAGAGAGAGTTTCGTCAGCACGACGGCGTGGTGACGATCTTGATGTTCTACCGACGCAGGGCTTGTGAATAACTTAACTTTAAAAAAAGATTTTTCAGTGATTCTTTTTTTTATGTTTAATATTAGTGTGTTTCATCATTATGTTCAATTTGATTATGCTTAGGTTATTTAAAAAATGAAATGACTTTGTAACAGTTGAGTTTTCATCAGAAACCCTGATACTTCGAAAGAGATTGTCCATTTTGTAAACGAAGTGCATCCAGTTTTTGTCGTAACCCTCTCTACTTTTGTTTGCACATAAAATTTCTTCGCTTTCAAATGCCAAAACACATAACTACCCTAACTATTACAGAGATTCCCTCCGGGTGTGAAACACGAAGAAAGTGATGATAGTGAAGCCGATCACATCCCAGATCTTTGGGTGTGAAACTTTTCTTCAGCGTGTGTCCCTTTGCGTCAGAGCCATGGAAAATCTTCATCATTTAACTGGATGCTCGGGTCAATATTCACTGTGAATGGAGGAATTTCATCAAACTTTTCATAATCTGGCGACATGTCCGTCTTTGTCATCCACTCCCACGATGTTTCTTTTTCCTGAAAGAACTATGTGGCGCTTTGGCTCTTCTTATGATCCATTCGCTTCGTTATCTTTTATTTTTCTCGGCCCGGTAGACATGTCTTTCACATAAAAAACCTGCGCCACATCATTGGCTAGGACGAATGGTTCTTCTGCATACGCAAGATTGTTGAGATCCACTGTTGTCGATGCATCGCTGGGTCTTCCGTTACTCCCGCCTCGTGTCATATTGACTCATTTGCACCGAAACAAAGGGACCTTCAAATCACCTCCATAGTTAAGTTTTCATATGTCCACTATGTAACCATAATATGTTTCCTTTCCCGTCGTCACGTGCATCACGTCGATTGCGGAGTGGACCTCTAGGTCTTTCCAGTATGGCAGGTCCCAAAATATAGATTTCTTCTTCCACATGGGTACGCGTCCGTCAGCGTCCTTCGGAACAGTTTGTCCGCCAGGACCCTTTCCAAAGATTACCTTCAAATCCTTGACCATATCATGTGCATCAGCACCAGTACGGTGGCGAGGCTTCGTCCGGTGATCTGCCTCACCTTTGAAATGCTTGCCTTTCTTTCTTACGGGATGCCTTGTCGGAAGAAATCGACGATGTCCTAGGTACACATTCTTCCTACAACTATCCAAATATATATTGTCAAGATCATCCAAACAGTGCGTGCATCTGCGGTATCCCTTGTTTGTCCGTCTCCGAAAGGTTACCGAGAGCAGGCCAATCATTGATGGTCACGTAACAGCAACGCCTTTTTGGTCAAATTCTTCCTGTCTGTGCTCATCCCACGCACGTACACCTGTTCCATTCCACAGCTGTAATAGTTTTTCAACTAATGGCCTTAGGTACACATGAATGTCGTTGCCGGGTTGCTTAGGGCCTTGGATGAGCACTGGCATCATAATGAACTTCCGCTTCATGCACAACCAAGGAGGAAGGTTATACAAACATAGAGTCACAGGCCACGTGCTATGGTTGCTGCTCTGCTCCCCAAAAGGATTAATGCCATCTGCGCTTAGACCAAACCATACGTTCCTTGGGTCACCTGCAAACTCCTCCCAGTACTTTCTCTCGATTTTTCTCCACTACGAACCGTCAGCGGGTACTCTCAACTTTCCGTCTTTCTTGCGGTCTTCTGCGTGCCACCGCATCGCCTTCGCATTCTCTTTGTTTTGGAACAAACATTTTCAACCGTGGTATTATAGGAGCATACCACATCACCTTGGCAGGAATCTTACATTGGGTAACGTAGTAATTTCAAAAATTTCCTACGCATTACACGCAAGATCATGGTGATGCATAGCAATGAGAGGGGAGAGTGTTGTCTACGTACCCTCGTGAGACCGAAGCGGAAGCAATCACAACGTAGAGGAAGTAGTCGACGTTCTCCTCGCGATCCAACCGATCCAAGCACCGTTACTCCGGCACCTCCGAGTTCTTGGCACACGTACAACTCGGTGACGCCTCGGCTCCGATCCAGCAAAGCTCCGGGAGAGAGAGTTCCACAAGACGACGGTGCAGGACGATCTTGATGTTCTACCGACGCAGGCTTCGCCTAAGCACCGCTATGATATGACCGAGGTGGAATATGGTGGAGGGGGCACCGCACACGGCTAAGGAACGATCTCAAGGATCAACTTGTGTGTTCATGGGGTGCCCTGCCCCGTATATAAAGGAGGGAGGGAGGAGGAGGCCGGCCTAGGGAGGAGGCGCGCCATAGGGGAGTCCTACTCCCACCGGGAGTAGGATTCCCTCTTTCCTAGTCCAACTAGGGATCCTTCCATGTATTGGGAGTAGGAGACTAGGAAGAGGAAAAGAGAAGGGAAGGAAGGAGGGGGTGCGGCCCCTCCCCTTAGCCCAATTCGGACTAGGGTAAAGGGGGGCGCGCAGCCTGTCCTAGGCATCCTCTCTCTCTTTCCCGCAGGGCCCAATAAGGCCCAATACTTCTCCCCGGCGAATTCCCGTAACTCTCCGGTACTCCGAAAAATACCCGAATGACTCGGAACCTTTCCGAACTCCGAATATAGTCGTCCAATATATCGATCTTTACGTCTCGACCATTTCGAGACTCCTCGTCATGTCCCCGACCTAATCCGGGACTCCGAACTCCTTCGGTACATCAAAACTCATAAACTCATAATATAAGCATCGCATCGAAACTTTAAGCGTGCGGACCCTACGGGTTCGAGAACTATGTAGACATGACCTAGAACCATTCTCGGTCAATAACCAATAGCGGAACCTGGATGCCCATATTGGTTCCTACATATTCTACGAAGATCTTTATCGGTCAAACCGCATAACGATACGTTGTTCCCTTTGTCATCGGTATGTTACTTACCCGAGATTCGATCGTCGGTGTCCAATACCTAGTTCAATCTCGTTACCGGTAAGTCTCTTTACTCGTTCCGTAATACATCATCTCACAACTAACTTATTAGTTGCAATGCTTGCAAGGCTTATGTGATGTGTATTACCGAGAAGGCCCAGAGATACCTCTCCGACAATCGGAGTGACAAAACCTAATCTCGAAATACGCCGACCCAACAAGTACCTTTGGAGACACCTGTAGTACTCCTTTATAATCACCCAGTTACGTTGTGACGCTTTGGTAGTACCCAAAGTGTTCCTCCGTAAACGGGAGTTGCATAATCTCATAGTTATAGGAACATGTATAAGTCATGAAGAAAGCAATAGCAACATACTAAACGATCAAGTGCTAGGCTAACGGAATGGGTCATGTCAATCAGATCATTCTCCTAATGATGTGATCCCGTTAATCAAATGACAACTCATGTCTATGGTTAGGAAACATAACTATCTTTGATTAACGAGCTAGTCAAGTAGAGGCATACTAGTGACACTCTGTTTGTCTATGTATTCACACATGTATTATGTTTCCGGTTAATACAATTCTAGCATGAATAATAAACATTTATCATGATATAAGGAAATAAATAATAACTTTATTATTGCCTCTAGGGCATATTTCCTTCATCTTCTTCCTGGGGCGCTCGCCCTCGACATCACCAGGGTCATCGCGACTGATCTTATAACGCAATGCACCACATACCGGGCAAGCGTTCAAATTCTCGTACTCACCGCGATAGAGGATGCAGTCATTGGGGCATGCATGTATCTTCTGCACCTCTAACCCTAGAGGGCAGACAGCCTTCTTTGCTTCATACGTACTCTCGGGCAATTCGTTGTCCTTTGGAAGCATATTCTTTATCATTAGCAGCAACTTTCAAATCCCTTGTCAGATACACCATTCTCTGCCTTCCATTGCAGCAATTCAAGTGTGGTGCCCAACTTTTTTGTCGCCTTCGCAATTCGGGTACAACAATTTCTTGTGATCCTCTAACA
Source organism: Aegilops bicornis (assembly GCA_021605145.1). Lineage (NCBI taxonomy): Eukaryota > Viridiplantae > Streptophyta > Magnoliopsida > Poales > Poaceae > Aegilops > Aegilops bicornis. Next base: position 650,204,873 of record CM038669.1, read on the forward strand.
TGCGCTGCAACTTCGTCCTCTCTAGATCACTTGCTAGTTTCTCTTTGCATCGGCAATGGCCCGACCTAGATCATCAGCGGGCTCATCTGATGCCTCTTCTTCAGCTTCTTCCCGCATTGCCGGCTCAGCTTCTTCCCCCATTGTTGTATCATCGTATTCAGGGAACCCATGGCCAGGATAGCCATCATCGTCCTCTTCTTCTTCTTCATTGTCTTTCATCATAACCCCTCTTTCTCCGTGCTTGGTCCAAACATTATAGTGGGGCATGAAACCGGACTCAAATAGGTGGACGTGAATGGTTCTTGACGTAGAGTAATTGTGACTATTCTTACAGCCAGCACATGGACAAGGCATAAAACCATCCGCCCGCTTGTTTGCCTCAGCCGCAAGCAGAAAAGTATGCACGCCATTAATGAACTCGGGAGAGCATCGGTCATCATACATCCATTGTCGGCTCATCTTCATTACACAACACCGAATAGACCAAATTAATACAAGTTCATACATAAAGTTCATACATAAAGTTCATATACAGCACTTAATTAAATGCAACATACAAATAACTCTCTAGCTAAAGAATTTAAATGCAACAACAAATGCGATCAAGATCGCAACTAAGGTAACAATTGATCCAACAGCATAATGATACCAAGCCACACTATCAATGACATATTTTCTAATCTTTCTAATATTCAACCTCATTTTCTCCATCTTGATCTTGTGATCATCAACGACATCGGCAACATGCAACTCCAATTCCATCTTCTCCCCCTCAATTCTTTTCAATTTTTCTTTCAAATACTCGTTTCTCTTTCAACTAAATTTAACCTCTCGACAATAGGGTCGGTTGGAATTTCCGTTCACATACCTCCTAGATAAAAATATCTATGTCAACTTGATGGGCATAATTTGTCATAAACACGAAATGCAACAACTAGTTTTAAAAGAGAATATACCACATCCGAATCATAACAAGGACGAGGGCCGACGGGACGGATATCAAAACCATGGCACTATGTATAACAAACAACGTACGAGTAAGATAATTATACGAGTAACTATATATCCAAATCACGCAAACATCAATTTGGTAATGTAAAACATTCATGAACAAGAGCCTCACCACAAGGTGGTGCAGTGACGGGATTTAAAAGGCGATCGACGGTGGTTACGATGGAGATTTAGAAGGCACTAAGTAAACCACACCTACATATGCAAACTAAGTGTTATTTTTGACCTCAAATTGCATATAGATCAAATACTAGCACATATAATTCCTTCCAAATTACTAAACTCACAAATTAATCACTATACAAAGCATTGCAAAAGCTAATCTAGCAATGAGAGATGAAAGGACAAAGTTGCTAACCTTTGTGATCATTTGAATGGATGGGGGCCTTCAAATCTTGACAAATTTTGGGCAAAATGTGTGATGAGCTCGAGGAAGAGAGGGGAAGAACAGAGGAGGAGAGGGGAAAGGGGAAGAACAGAGCGAGCTCGGGTGGACGAAGGGTTTATGTACGTCGACCTTTTAGTACCGGTTTGTGCCACGAACCGGTACTAAAGGTGCCGGACGGGCCCCAGCATCGAGAACATCCTGCCACCACTCTTTAGTACCGGGTTCGTGGCACGAATCGGTGCTAAAGGTTCGCCACTTAACCGGTACTAATGAGAGCGGCATTAGCCGTTGGAACCGGCACTAATGGACACATTAGTGCCGGCTCGAAATCAAACCGGCACTAATGTGTCTCAGATTTGCCCCTTTTTCTACTAGTGAACCTTTTCTTCTCCCATTCCTCGAATGGAGTTATCTCTTTGTTCTTTGTGGGGACTCGATTTAGGACATGACATGCTGTCAATATCGCCTCCCCCCACCATGCCTTGGAGAGACCCGATGTGTCTAACATGGCGTTAACCAAATCAGTTAGAGTACGGTTCTTTCTTTCGGCCACCCCATTTGACTGAGGTGAGTAGGGATGCGACCTTTCATGGATTACACCATGTTCCGTATAAAAAGCATCAAATTCATTGGAAAAATACTCTCCACCACGGTCGGACCTAAGCCTCTTGATTTTCCGATCAAGTTGGTTTTCCACTTCAGCTTTATAGATCTTGAAAAAGTTCAAATCTTCATCCTTAGATTTCAGAAGATACAGTATCTAGTGGAGTCGTCAATCAACGTCATGAAATATTTCTTTCCACCTTTTGTCAAAACACCATCCATTTCACATAGATCTGAATGTATAAGTTCTAGTGGTGCAAGATTTCTCGTCTCCGCAGTCACGTGAGACTTACGAGGTTGCTTAGCTTGCACACACACTTAACACTTAGATCCCTTGACAGTGATGAAACTAGGGATTAAGTTCAACTTTGCTAGTCGCGACATGCAACCAAAGTTAACATGACACCGGCCGCTCGAACCTCCGCTCAACGCGGCTGCGGCACCCTCTGGTCGCCCCAGCTGTCACGCCATAGCAGCGCGCCCATGTATAGGTTGTTGTTGGCCACGCTGGACGGCTGGAGCAACGCGTCCATGTACATGTTGCTGCTGTAGTTGTGCTTGTTCTGCTCGCTTGATGAGCCACAGCCGGCGTGAGGATGTGACAGAACGGGTGGAGCGTTAGGAGAAGAGATGAAGCGGGACGATGCGCCAGGAGATGAGGACACCACGTCGGGGCAGAGGCACGACCTGGCGACGGCGGTGGAATTGGAGACGCGTGTGGGAGGAAGCGGGCGAGGCGGCAGTTCCTCTTCTTCTCTGCCTCGTCTCGTCTGCCTCTGTTTCGATAGAGACATATCGCTGGCAGAAACGATGGAAGGCCCTGGTGAGGTTCGATCCAACCAGTAAGTCAAAACGACCGAGGGGCAAAATTGTTATACGAATTCTTACATGCGGGACTGGACCCAGAAATTAAGCTAAAAAATCAGCGTGTAACATTTTATCCAACAGTGAATCAAAAGTGTGACATTTTATCTAATAAAAAGGAAGATGAGGCATTGAGTCAAAGTACAAGGAAAGGTGTGCTATTTTATCAAATTGCTCCTACAAAGATGGTGGACGGCGAAGCAACAACTAACATAAATGTAGGCTATAAGACTCGTGACTCTAAGAGGACAACATTTCCAACTGCACAGGAGCATCAAGAAGTTGTGGGAATACAGAAAGGAGACCGATACTTGTTAGCGAAAGAGATCCCGTGATAAGGAAGAAGAGGGCGGTGTCAGCGATTTGAAACTTCTCCCTTAGTTCGTTTGTTGTATTTTCCATTCTACAATAACCGGTGCGGTAGAAGAAGAACTCTTGTGATGAAATCCAAGATGTGCAGGATGAGGATTGGAGAAAGAATGAGACCAGTAAACATGTCCGCTGACAATTCAGCCCAGTCCTCTCGTACTAGGGCTGACTCCTCGCAGTTCTCCCTTTAACACCAATGGTAGATAGGAACCGAACTGTCTCACGACGTTCTAAACCCAACTCACGTACCACTTTCATCGGCGAACAACCGAACCCTTGGGACCTTCTTCACCCCCAGGATGTGATGAGTCGACATCGAGGTGTCAAACGACTCCGTCGATAAGAGCTCTTGGGAGTCATCAGCCTGTTATCCCCGGCGTACCTTTGATCCGTTTGTCGTATCAATCTCTAACGAGTAGGGACCCTACTAGTTTCAGCATCAAACGCGCTAAGTGGACAATCGGTGCTTTTTTGCAATGTAATTACTCATGAACCTTTGTCGTAAAAAAAAAGACTGTTTTCTGCAAAGTAAAATTCACATTCAATGTGGCCGAACTTGCCCACACTCACAAAGGGAGCTACATGACCTTGCTCACCGGCACCAAACCTCTCACCGAAGGTCCGGAGCCGGTTGTGGATGTGGTATTCGCAGTGGTTGCCAGGGATGCGCAGGTACTCGGGATCATCTCCCGCGGCATGATGCGGCAGGCGCCCAGGTTATTGTCAGTTTGCCACCAAAGAGAACAAGCAGAGCTTTGGCATATGCACCACAACCCACTCCACTTACACGCTGGTAGGAGTTGGGGTTTGTGTGGGCTGTCACACTTCCTTTCTGTTTGCCTTCAGAGCTACGGTCACCAATGACCAGACAGTCCTGGAGAATGGGCACTGCATTACAAGATGATTCATTGTTTCAGGATCCTGAAGGCACAGCGTACACAACAGTTGGTGCTGAGACCCTCGATCTTGAAGACGATCCTTTCTGTTTGCCCTCCACAAGGATTCTCTTCAGGACCAGCAGTTCAAGTTCAGTGTCCAGACTCCGTGACCACTAAACGATTTGTGTGCACATTATGAATAACCAAGCCTTGCCAAAACATGATCCTCACGAGGATGTACTACACTACATTACCATCTCAGGAGGTGCGAACTCAACTGACGGGTAGAAGGCGCCCCGTTAAATTCAGATTCAGAAAGCACCGGCTAGGAGTCTGGTAAACGCACCAATAGGTGCCGGCTGAACAATTGAACAATTAAAAAAAAAAACTGCTATGGATCCCAGTGATCAGCTAATGTCTAGTATATCAGTAAGTGTCAATTTTGTCAGATTTTAAAATCTGACAAATAAGAATGTGGAATTATCAATGCGAAAAGCCAGCTACTCTTGTCATGGCGAAATAGTCCCAAAGGCAAGCGAGATCAACTCGTTGGACAGCAGAAATCCATCCGGGTCACTCAGACGGATGAAGGCCACCCTGCTCCCGATCATCTCACCCTCGCCTTCCAAATCCGACTCAAACTCATTGAACTGCAGGGCCTCTCGCTCCTTGTCCATGGGGATCACCAGCCCACTCTCAACAAAAGGCCTAAACGTCTCGCACAATGACCGTGTCAGACCCTCTCCAAAAGATTTACTGAAACTGTGCAGATCTAGCCCGCGGGCTGTTCTCAGCGATAGCATCACCGAGTCCATTGCCATATCCTTTGTCTCGGAGATGCTAGACTCGTGGCACCAGGTTCCGTCTTCCAGCTTCTGAACCCAATCCGCGTAGTTCTTCATTCCTCTGGGCCTAGAGAATCTGACACCGTTGATGTAGCTTGCTGATCCAAGACCAAACGCATAGAACGGCCTGTTTTGCCAGTATGTTACGTTGTGCTTGCACTCGTAACCAGGCTTGCAGTAGCTACTGATCTCGTAGTGTTGATATCCTGCTTCAGAAAGCCGTTTCGAAGCTATCTTGTAGAAGTTTGCAGAGTCTGTCTCATTTGGGAGAGGAAATACACCAGGCGTGTAGCTGCAACATTTAATATGGAAAGAATGAGATTGGCATCAATCTGACACATATTTACATGGGAGATCACTTGATCTTTAATACAAAAATGTTGCTGCAAATTAGACGAAATTTTTAGAAATTTGGATATAATTAAGATGGGTAGAGAACAACATGGCTTTATATGGTAGCAGTACAATGCAATTGGTCGCGTAATACTCCAGGAAAAATTAATGTCCAGTTAAGCCTTTTAACTTCACAACTATCAGCATCATGAGTTCGAGAAGAAGACTGAACTTCTTTCTCTGGAAGAACATAATCTTCGCACACAGTGAGGCAACAATCCGAGCTTCGGTTCAGTACTTACTCAACTATAGGAACACTTTCTTTGCAGGATATCAAAGATGGTGTAAATGAATACGGCAAAAAGGGATCATGAGTTCGAGAAGAAGACTGAACTTCTTTCTCTGGAAGAACATAATCTTCGCACACAGTGAGGCAACAATCCGAGCTTCAGTTCAGTATTTACTCAACTATAGGAACACTTTCTTTGCAGGATATCAAAGATGGTGTACATGAATACGGCAAAAAGGGCAAGAGTTGTAGTCCACAGACAAGCTAGCAAAGAGAGAACTCCATACCAGACAAGTCATAGCACTGGTTTGTACGCCACCTGATGTCAGATGGTTTATATGGCACCAGTTTGGGCGCCAAAATTAATACTACCACTTGGACGGCAGTGATCAGAAACGAAGAGGAAAAGATTATTCTGTCGTCCTGGGACGTGGTGCTACGATGTCCTAATGCTGATGAAGCAGAAGCCATTGCATCTATAAAGACGTACACCAATTATGCCGGTGCCACGATGCCCTAATGCTGAAGAAGCAGAAGCCATTGCATCGATAAAGGCGCGTTGGTCTACACTAATGAGGCCGGTTTCAATTGAGAACAACTGCCTGACAGTGGCTACTGCCCTTGAACCTCATATGTTGCGCTGGTCCACGAGTAGTGGTACAATTTGGGGGATTTTTCTATCGTTGCCTGAATTCCTAGGCCACAGAATTTCAAGATCTAAAAGCAAGATAACAGGGTAGCGCATGTTATAGCTCAGTACTGTAGAAAGGTGTTGCTTGGTGGTGCCAGTGTTCTACAATATACAGTCCCGGCCTGGCTGTTAGTTATGATATTGGGTGATTGTAAGCTCTATAATCTAGTAATTAATAAGTGGCTCCTTTCCAAAAAGAGAAGACTGAACTGAACTTCTACAACACAAACAAGTGCAAATTGAAACAAGACTTGTAGCTAACTGTGTGACGATGATGGTTGCAGTGTGTTAGTTTTTCTCCAATTTCATTATCTATAGAACAGAACCACCACAAAACACACACATATTTGTGAGGACCGATAATATTTTCAAGATAGGCCACAGTAGTTATGCACAGAATGAACTCACATTTGGCCAAACTTGGTGCCCTGCTCAATCTGCAGGTCGTAGACGGAGACATGCGTGGGGCGGGCATCGACGGTGCACCGCAAGCTCTCCTCCCACATCTCCTGGGTCTGGTTGGGCAGGGAGGAGATGAGGTCCATGCTCCAGTTCTGGAGCCCCTCGCAGGCGGTCACGATCCGGACGGCCTCGTGCACCTCCGCCAGGCCGTGCGCGCGGCCGCACGCCCGGAGCAGCTCCTCCTGGAACGCCTGCACGCCGAGCGACACCCGGTTCACGCCCACGCCCACCAGCGCCCGCAGCTTGGCCGCGTCGAACGTGCCGGGGTCCATCTCGATGGACACCTCCGGGCACGCGGACAGCCCGAACCTGCCGCGCAGCGCGTCGAGCACCGCGGCCACCAGCCTCGGCGGGACCAGCGAGGGGGTGCCGCCGCCGAAGAAGATGGTCTGCAGCGGCACGCCGTCGTCGGAGACGGGCCGCGTGGCGGCCACCTCCCGGAGCAGGAGGCGCACGTAGTCGGCGATCCGAGGGTCCTCGCCCTCGCCCGCGCCGCCGGGGGAGGACGCGGAGGAGCCGAGAGCGACGATGGGGAAGTCGCAGTAGTGGCAGCGCTTGCGGCAGAAGGGGAGGTGCACGTAGGCGGAGGCCGGGGGGAGCGGCCGTGGCGGCGGAGGCGGCGGCGGGACGGCGGCGGCCGGGGAGGCATAGCGACGAACAGGTGGTGGGCGGGGTGGGCGGATTGGGGGTGGTTTCCTGTGCGGCAACTGGAAGACGAGAGGGAAGGCTGATCTTAGCATTACTGACCACTCGCCTCCCTCCGAAGGCCCTCCGGGTGGACTGGTCTACTAGAAAGAGTATTAGAATTGAATTGTTATGAATTCCAAATTGAATTTTTAAAAAGTAACCATCCAGCTTTGTTGTCGATAAATTACACAAAGTGCATCAGATCAAACAAAGACGGGAATAACAAAGGGCCAAGATAAAACATAAATTTACATCAAAGTCCTCTGTAGTCATTCACTCTAGATCCATCTCTTGTATCTTGATTTTTTTCCCATACATCTAGTGAAGAAACAGTACAATCTCTCAAAAAAGAAAGAGAGAACTCTAGAAGACCTAATCTGCGCAAATTGTACTAATTTCAAATGTTTTCAAGACTCGTATGGGCCACCGACTTCAATAGGTGAAAACTTAAGAACAATGAGCGTACTATGGTCGAGGCCACACCGCTTGCAAGAGTCGTCATGTTGTCGGGAAAGAAGATCAGGAGCAGAAAAGAACATACATACTCAGTGATGAGAGCATGCTTGACAATACTATTGTGGTCACCATCACTGGATAGGCCGAAGCGTCGGACGACAATCTACAAGAGCAGCAACCATCGATTTTCGGGTCAAAAACACCATGAAATCCCCGGTAGATCGTATCGGCCACGACAACATGCACCAGGGCGAGAATAAAACCATGAGAATTGTCATGTACGACACCGCCTCCACGTCTATATTTTGTTGTGAAGGACACATAAAGAAAACATAGTTGAAAAGCAAAATGGACTCTAGGCATTGACCGGTAAGCCCCCCCCCCCCCTCTTCTCACATTCGAAAGGTTTTATTTTTAGCATCAGTACAGACAAAGCGCTCATATACACGCGCATACACTCATCCCTATGAACGCACACACGCACACCCTACCCCTATGAGCACCTCCGAGAGATCGAGCCAAGATATCATCTTGAGATTTACGAAGTCACCAGAAGCGCTTCGTCGTCGATTTTAAACGTCTCCTCCCAATCGAAAAGATCGCCGGAAATCCTGAAATAAATCCAGGAATAATGCGAGCACCAGGATTTGAACCCTGGTGGGTTGGGAATACCACTGTCCACCTAACCAACTCAACCACAGGTTGATTCACCACATTCGAAAGTAGAATAGACTACTGGAAGGGGAGCCAGTGGATACCACAAACCGTTAAAAAAGAATAAAGTGCTTAAGCACGCGTGCTTCCTAAGTTGTTCCTTTTCTTGTTTTTTTCCTACTTAAAACAAAACATAAAGGTTTTGTCGTCTATCTCATCCTTGCTCCAACCTTGCGTATGTTTCCCCTTCCTCTCTTTTGTTTTGATGCTTTCCTCGTATCTTTGGATTTTCACTGGTTTTCTTGAGGCACGTCTTCATTGGCTCGTCTTTTATTGACATACCAAATAAAATTATGTTTTCTTTCAAAATCCTTACAAAATAAAATCCTATAATTCATTTGCGTAGGTAAATAGTAAATATTTATTTACACCATCGCATATGGACGGTTAAATTACAGGCTAAGGTAATAGAATATTTATACCACATTGCAAGCACGGAAAATTATCTAGTCTTTTTTATGAGAAAAACATGCCCTCAAAAAGAGAGGGGAGACGTAACCTAACTTTTTTTTTTTGACAAAAACAAAAACAAAACATAACGTGCGTGAGTCCGAGTTTAACCAGGCCAATATCTGGCCCAACGCGTGGCTCGCTATGAAGGCCCAACACGTGGCTTTGCGCCTGCCTGCTGCCGCGTGCCCTATAGCCTGAGCCGCCGAGGCCCGCGTCACCTCCTCCCACGAGCATCGCCGCCGTCGCATCGCCATCGCCATCGCCATCGCCGTCCCCGTTCACCATCGTCTCGTCGTCGCGTCCCTGCTGTCTCCACACGCCCACGAGCTTTGGCCACTGGCTTTTGGGTTCCGAGGTATGAGCTTGTGATCAGTCAAACGGACCCCCACTGACCTCCACAATTGCAGGGCAGATGAATGCTGCTTCTTCTAATCAACATGCTAATGCCACGATAACTACTCGATTTTTTCACCAGAAGTTTCTTCCTGTAAATTCACCCGCGTGGTCGTCTCGTTGTTAATTTCCCTTTTCCAATGTGATTTTGTGACAGGTTGAGCAGGATGGGGATCGCCACGGAAGGAGACCCCAGAAAGAGGGAGAACCGCCGAGGCTCTCCGGACGAGATGGAGATGAAGGTGGCCAGGTTCTCCCGGGGGAAGGCTGCTAACCTGGGGGTGAGATTGCTGCTCTGCTACTGTCCTACTAGTGCAGTTATTGGAGATTCAGGTGCTAGATGCTCTGCCTGCTATAATACTTCAGAAGTAAATTTGACATCTTTGGTTTTCTCTGTAACAGGATTTGCGCGACAAGAAACTGAAAGGGCAGCTCGCTGGAAAAGAGAAGCTGATTGGAGTGTCCGCCAAAGCTGCCGCACAGGCTGAAAAGGTCTGTGCTTGTGGATTTGTTGCAGAATGTGTGTGAATTTGTTGATTCATACAACATATATGTAGCTATCTCACTGGAAATCTCGGGGGCACTAACCAACGATGTATGCATGATAAGGGAATCTGGCATTCTAGACTAGTGACTTGTGACAGTGTGATGTTCTAGAATATATATATAGCTCTTCTTTTGCTGTTCACCAGTGTCGCGCGGAACTGTTTGGATGGAGTGCTCTACTCATATGTATAGAATCCACATTGTAAATGTAAACATAGATTAATCTGCCGGTTGCCGTTAAAGAGATGATGGTCAGCTGGCGAAAGACCGGCCAGTAGATTTTCGACGCATCTACCGTGACAAGGAGTAAAATTTACTGAGTGTACACATACTCTTTTTGGATCGTTTTAATTCACATTGCTTGACAATTATGGCATAGATAGATATGGCTATATGTCACTTTGAGTATGGACTCTCTTGCATAACTCCATGGTGCTCGTCGGAACATAATATAACACTGCACCCATGTAAATTCTTTGTCTACCTCATGCCTCTTGATTTTCATGCTAAACAACTATCCAGTCGAACTGACTTGTGCAAACATGAGATAATTTGCACTATGATGATTTTTCTTTTACTCAATTTACAGTGGCTATTGCCTAGCGTTGGGGGCTATCTAGAGCCTGAAGGTCTCGAAAAGACATACAGATTTGATCAGTGGTCGATTCTGCCAAATGTGGACATTTGGAGTTCAAGAAAATCATTTGACATGATCTTACCTGGTAAATATGTAGATCTGTTACAGTATTATCTGAATCTGCCACCCTAGCTACATTATCCAGTACCAAAATAGCCACATGATGCCCAGCTCAGATTGACGATATCGTATTTCTTGATTCTTATTGTGTATGCCTTTATAGACTTACAATGTGGTTGTTACATATACCCTTCTTACCGTTTACGTGAAAGGAAGATGCAAGTTAGCCTGTAAAACATTTGTAACCATAACATAACATTGGCACTATCAGCTTTGTACGACTAAACAGTTTTCCTAATTGAATAATTCAGTGAAAGAACTCTGCTGCAGGCTCTTATGTTATTTCATTAGGCATACTCTATGTTGCGACCTTGCTGAATGCTAACTGTCAGTTTCCCTAATTATGGTTTATGACCATGAGTTGTATGCGAGGGTGCTGACTAGCTGTTTTGTATACAGTGCTTGGTCCTTATACTCTAGAATACACACCAAATGGGCGCTACATGATAGTAGGTGGGCGAAAAGGTCATATTGCATTTATGGATATGTTGAATATGGAACTCATCAATGAATTTGAGGTCAGCTTTCAGTATTTAAGCAGTTTGTCAGTATGCAGGTTTACTTCTCTTCTGTTCTTTTTTTCTCAGTAAAATGTTCACTATTGAATTTCAGTGCTTTGCTCATAAATTAGACTCGCGAGAATGATCTTAGTCTGGTCCTCAATTTTGGTGGAAGTTAGCAGCACTAGAAGTTTGTGCCTTTTGTTAGACCAACTTGAAAGCAAGAACTAAATGAGCGCCGGGGTTTCATTTGCTAGTTCGAAAAATATACGCATGCGTAGGCTAAGAGCCTAAGATACCATCGAGAAATAAGGATATCTATTTTGTGTGCTCGTAACTTGTAAGTAAAGATGATGCACATTTTAATTGATGGAAGGCGTGGGTGTTGAAGTCAAGGAACTACTTAATACTCCCTCCGTAAACTAATATAAGAGCATTTAGAGTACTAAAGTAGTGATCTAAACGCTCTTATATTAGTTTACAGAGGGAGTACTTCAGATTGTTCCAAGGTATTGAAACTAGAGTAACTGCTACCCAACAGTTTGCTCACCTTGCAGGGTTTACATTACATGGTTTAATCGCCCTTTTACTTAGTTATAATCAGCCTTATACTCCGGTTATTCTGATAACCTGTGAATGCACCTAGTACAAGTTGAGTTTACGACTTAGTAGACCTAGTCATTGAGTTTTTCATTTCATATGATTTGAGTGATAGCAGCTCAAATTCAGATCAAATACGCTGAGTTTACTGTAGGTAGTTTTTCTTGTTTGCCTAGAGAAGAGTAAAGTCCATTGCTTCTCCGTTGGTTTCCAAGGTATGCAGAAGTGATAGGCGCTAAGCGGGTGGTGTATGGATGCCTAGTTCCTAGACGGTCACCTGGAACATGCTGACAAGCAGCCAAGTAGCCAACCGGGCACCTGGGCCAAGGACCATGCATCCAAGAGCAAAAATTACATAGAGCGGTAAGGGAGTAGGATGGAGGGTGCCTGTGGAGAATGAACAGTTCGTTGCAGCTGGCAGCTGGAGGAGGATGTTTTGTGGCGGTAGGGGAGTGTGACTCGTGGAGTTTGGAAAATGATGTCCCCTGTCCCCATGTTTAAGTCCATAACGGAGCGTGTAAGCAGTGCCTAATAGCATCTTTCGAACCTTGATTAAAGAAAGCGGACCTGAACCCTTCGCATTGTTTGTCCCTTGTCGAAATTCTAATATTGTTCCCCACTTTTCTCTGACATCAGCCCCTGGTTTTCATAATCACTGTGACTGTAGACATCTCCAACATTATTTCTTGTTGCACCTCATATATGCATTGTACTTCTTTGATCTTACCTTTTTTTTATAGGTGAAGGAAACTGTGCGCGACGTGGCATTTTTACAGAACGAGCAACTCTTTGCAGTCGCCCAGAAAAAGTAATTTGTTGACTGTACTCAAGCTTTGTGACATTTCCATTTCTCATGAAGTATATCAACATGTTCCATGTGCTACAAAAGATTTAATAAGATGACCCCCTACAGCTTCATGAATCATGATGTAAAGAAAGGATGCACAAACCCATGCTCAGCAAAATAAGAACCATTGTCCGAATATGTTTGATCTGTGGACCAATCAGGCTATAGAATTATGCAACATGCCAACATGATTCACTACATCATTTCCTTGTACATTTTCCCATAAGTGGGGCATCATCATAAAAACAAGACTAAGTACAGCTTAGAATTGCGTTCTGACTTCAATATCTGAGAATGGGTTGTCGCTCTGGACTCTGGAACTGTTTGTTTCTTATTAAGCGGTGTATTAAATACTCTGTGCAAATGGTGCTTACCTGTTGTGAAGGGCTGATTATGCCAATGAATCCTATACTTTTCTATAGTTCCTCACAAGAGTATTGTTGCAACTTGTGACAGGTATCCCTACATATATAATCGTCATGGCACAGAAATTCACTGTCTAAAGGTAATCATGGTTTGAATACCTCTATGTTCTTGGTAACTTTGCCCTGGTTATTGATGATTCTTAGGAAGTGGTTGCAATTTTTAAATGTTGATAACATGCTTTAATATTCCTTCTGTTTCTTTTTACTCCGCGTATTAGATTTCTCCAAAGTCAAACTCTTCAAAGTTTGACCAAACTTGTATTGAAAAATATGAACATCTACAATATCAAATAAATATAATATGAAAATATATTTCATGATGTATCTAGTGATAATGAATTTGCATTGTGAATATCAATAATATTTTGTATAAACTTGGTCAAACTTTGAAGAGTTTGACTTTGGAACAAAACTAATACGCGGAATAAAAAGAAACGGAGGGAGTATGTAGTAATAGTTATATATGCCCGTGTTCTCCCTTTTTATGAACTCCACAGAACAAATGATTAATATAACTCAAGTTTTTCCGTTAGGTAGAATCAAATGATTTGTTCTTTGATCAGCTAATCTCAGTACAGAACCTCCCTTTTTTGAACTTGGAAAACTAGAAAAGTAGTGCTCAAACCATGTGTCGCTATAATGTCCATGTCAGTGTGACATCCAGACACATTTTTAATAACTGAAAGCTTTGTGGTGGCAAATTACCACCATGCAAATAGCTGAATTGATTTGTTCATTTGTTAATGAGTGCAATACTTCTTTCCCAGTGGCTTTCCAAAATGAACTTTATTAGCACTAAACAGTTGAGTATAGTGTGTGTGTGTGTTTTTTGGTCGGACGGAATTATTTGGGAGTATGGCAGAACACATTTCATAGCTATCCGTCATCCACTTTGTACCAAATGCATGTCCACGAAAGGCGTGCTATCTCCAAATGCTTCTTTTGGGAATCTAACAGTGATCACTCTTCTGTTTCACAGGAACATGGCAAATCTCTGAAGCTTCAGTTTCTGGACAAACACTTACTCTTGGCATCGATAAACAGCTTCGGGCAGCTCCACTACCAAGATATGAGCACTGGTGAGATGGTTGCAAACTACAGCACATGTCTTGGACGTACGGACGTGATGCGGGTAAATCCCTACAATGCCGTCATTGGCCTTGGGCATGCTCGTGGGAAACTCACAATGTGGAAGCCAACCAGTGCGAAACCCCTTGTCACAATGTTGTGCCATAAGGGTCCTCTGACTGCAGTCGCATTTGACAAGGGTGGTCACCTTATGGCAACTGCAGGTGCTGACCGGAACTGGAAGATTAAGATTTGGGATCTCAGGAAGTTTGAGGTTGTGCATTCATACGCCGCACGTGCTCAGTCCCTGGATTTCAGCCAGAAGGGTTTGTTGGCGAGCAGCAACGGATCTCTAGTGGAGATATACAGGGATTGCGGGGGCCAGGACTATAAAATCTATATGAAGCACAGAATGGTGAAGGGATATCAGGTGGGCAAGGTTTTGTTCCGCCCTTACGAGGACATCTGTGGGATCGGGCACTCCATGGGATTTTCCTCCATGCTCGTTCCTGGATCAGGCGAGCCAAACTTCGACACCTTCGTTGAGAACCCCATGGAGACCGGCAAGCAAAGGCGGGAGAAGGAGGTGCAGGCCCTCCTTGACAAGCTCCAACCAGAGACCATCATGCTTGATCCGAATGTGATAGCCACCGTAAGACAACTGAAGAAGAAAAAGAAGAAAACCAAGAAAGAGATCAAGGACGAGATTGAAGGTGCCGTCGAGGCCACCAAGAACATTAGGGTCAAGAAGAAGACCAAGGGTAGGAGTAAGCCGAGCAGGCGGGCCAAGAAGAAGGAGGAGGAGGTCCTTAGAGCCAAGAGGCCTTTGTTGGATCAACACAAGGAAGCCAGTGGGCACCCAGATAAGAAACAGCGGATCGGCGATGAGACCGAGCTGCCGAAAGCATTGCAGCGGTTTGCCAAGAACAGGCAATCGTGATCTTAGTTATCAACTTATCATTAGTTATGAACTTGTATTATGTAAAGGAGTAGCTGGCAAGTAGTAGTTCATGTGAACTTGTTAGAAAAATATGCACCAAAATTTTATTCTCTGCTGGGCATGACATTCTCCAGGTTGAAGTTTGGTTTAGGTCAGCTGTTCATCCTGGGCTGGCATAATTTTTATGTTTGATGATGATGAGGTTGAGGCTTGAGAGTACTACCGTTTGATCTAATTTGCTCCAATTCTTATTGGAATTCACAACACTGTTTTCGTAGGATGAATGTCCTTGGGTCAGAAATACTCGACCAATGCAGCATAGGAAGAAACTATAAGTATAGGTCTGGTGGTTACTGCTATGAAAGGGGCATCTGTTACTTGTGTATATGTTTTTCGGCTGTAGGATCACTTACATTCATGAAGAAACTATCAAAACCCACTGAAAATTATACAGAACGATCTCCTGTTCCCAACCTTTAGTTGTCGCCTTTCCCGCAAAAAAAAAAAAAAACCTTAGTTGTCGCCACTGCCGAAGGTCTCCACACGGCTGTCTCGGCCTCTCTCCTCTCCCTTGTCCGATGTTCTCGTCGGTGGCAATAGGAGTGGGGACCTGTTCATTTTGTTTTTATTTTTTATTAGGTTTTGTTTCCATGGCGGTGGTGGCGAACTGACGATGAAGACGAGTGATTGACAAAAAACTACCATTTTAGGAGTTTGCGTCCCCCTGAACTACCACATTTTAAAAAATAAATTAAAACTATCATTTTTTTAATTTTGTGACAAAAAACTATCACTTTCAAAAAATGGTCAATTTAGACGATTTAAACATGTTTATGACATCCAGGACCCACCTGCCAGGGCTGACGTGGCGGCAAAGTTAACTCCGTTTATTTTGACCGTTAAGTTTGTTAGAATAAATCCGATGCATACCGTCGATCATCCGAGGACCAAGCAATCACACAAGCACGACACCGAGATTTGTTAACGAGGTTCACCGATATGGCTACATCCCGGGGCCTGACTATGGGCGCTCCTTCATATGACACTGCTACTATACCACACCCGGTCGCCCTGGACACCGGCACATGCCGCCGGCTTCTCCTGCGTTCCGGTGCTATTATGTTGGCATAGGTTACATCGTGTGTCTATCCCCGCTATATATGAGAGGCCTAGAATACAAGTGTCCTACTAGGACACGACTCCATATCCTATCTAAACACAATACAACTACAAGTCCAATTATAACCTACCTTGCACACTATATTCGACACAACTCTAACAAACTTCACCTTGGCGAATATACTCCACCACCATGGATTGATCTGTGTGTCAAACTTCCATGTATATTGGACTTGAGCTTATCCCATGAGCACCGGTGCTACTCCAAAGACTCCATATGACTCCACCTGCAACTTGTAGCCCTTCCTTTTCTTGACCATAGTCAATGCTCGAGCGAAAATTAAGTTCCACTTTACTCTAGTTTGTGCTCCCAACTTCCAGGATATCAGTTCAACGCCATCACATACTGATCACTGACCTGCGTGAAAGTAAAAAACTCACATATTGGGTGCACACATAAGAGTTACCTGAACTCAACATTACCGCTCCTTTCTTGACCGCCTGTTTGAAACTTGAAGGAATTTCACCATTGCTTGTAGTCATCCCGAGTCAAATTCGCAGTTGTCTCACCACATGTATGACCACCAGAGCCCTGGCCCGTCTACATGCCCTGTGCGTACCGCACGCCTCGCTGCTATTACCGCGTCGAGCCTCCGCTGTCCTGGTCGAGTCTCAAGAGTCGCAAACCCACACCACTCAACCCCCACTGCAGAGTACCACCGATCATCACCGACCGATGACGAGTTTCACGCTTCCATCATACCACTTGGCTACAGTCCAAACTGCATGTCACTCGCTTTTCCCGCTAAATAGGCTTCGACTCTCTGTCGACTTACGCCGTAGCCCCTCAATCAGCACCGAGTGAGGTCTTCCCCAGACCTCAGCTCCACCTTCAACATGACGTCATGGTAGATGATCAATCCACCCTTGCGCCCCGTCGACTTCAAGCTCCCATGTGTACACTGTCTTGAATCAACCCCGCGCCATAGTCCCGTCGAAGCCACACAAGCCCTCGGGGCCTGCGCCACGTGTTTCCACGCCCCAAAAGTCGGTCACCATCAGCATCACGCTCCTATGTCGTCGTCGCCGATCCCATCACCGTCTTCTGTACCAACCGACTTGCATCGATCCCGTCAGACTGTCCAGTCACTACAAAAAAAAAGACACATCCATGACATTTTGGGCCGAACGAATTTTTTTCCTGTCATACATATGACACTTCTATGACGATAATTGTGACAAAACCCGGTATCATCATAGATGTGGTGGGCTCCTACTTCTATGACAAAAAATCATGACAGAAAATGGGCGTTTCGTCATGAGCGGGCCGGAGACGCAGCTGCATGACATTCTTAGGAAAATTTCGGGGAGTTCCCGGTTACGGTGGGAGGTCGGGGGCCGAGCGATGCGCATTTCTCTCGTACACGTACGCGCGTGTGTGCGAGGCGTTGGCTCTAACTAAACCCGAGCGAGGCGTTGCAGTTTCTAATCGAACCCGAAAGGCGATTGCACTACAGGCTACGCGTTATCGAACCCGGCGATCGATCGATGGCTGTTAATCGAACCCGATCGGCGATTCTCGCCACCGCCGCTAATCAAGCCGATCGAGTGGATGAACAGTGAGCGCTGCGGGGGGGGGGGGGGGTGGGTGGGGTTGGATGAACAGTGAGCGATGGCGTTGCCTCTAGATGAACAGGACCTCGTGGTGTGGAGGGTTGGATGAACAGTAGACGATGGGGTGTCCGTGGAGGGGTGGATGAACAGGACCCCGTGGTGTGGAGGGCTGGATGAACAGTAGACGGTAGGGTGGCCGTGGAGGGGTGGTTGAACAGGACCCCGTGGTGTGGAGGGCTGGATGAATAGTAGACGGTGGAGGGGTGCCCGTGGAGGGTGGTTGAACAAGAGCTTGATGGAGTAAGCGGCGGTGGAGGCTGGATGAACAGGAGCCCGTGGAGGCTGGAGGAGGTCGAAGGTGGAGATGAACAGTATCCCGTGGAGTCCCGTTTTGTGGTACGCCACACCCCTCCCGATGAACAGGACCCTCGTTTCGACCGTAGGTGGTCCGTTTCGTCCGTTTTCCGGTAGGCCACACCCCTCCCGATCAACAGGACATCCGTTACGACCGTAGGAGGTCCGTTTATCCGCTTTTGGCGACGCCACACCCTCCCACGATCAACAGGACTCTGCTTTCGACTGTAAGAGGTCCGTTTCGTCCGTTTTGCGGTACGCCACACCCCTACCGATCAACAGGACCCCCATTTCGACCGTAGGAGGTCCGTTTCCTCTGTTTTGCAGTACGCCACACCCCTCCCGATCAACAGGACCCTGTTTCGAACGTAGGAGGTCTGTTTCCTTCGTTGTGCGGTACGCCAGGCCTCGTTTCCATCGCCTGTTCCGTCCAAACCCTCCCGATGAACACGACCACACATTCCGTTCCGATCCAGCCGGTTGGCTCCTCATGAACACGACGACGACGCTGTTTCTCCGTTCCGACCCAGCCATGTACGTATGCGCGAGTAGGTTCGAGACCCCGCCCGTATGTACACATACGTGGCCGTATTTTCTTTCTTGCACCCTGGCCGCTGTACGTACGTATACATGCTACATGCGCGCCTCTACTACGACACGTGCGCACCTCTACATCGACCAGTATATATGTATGTACACGTTCGCGACCAGACTGACAACGCTACGTTTGCTTCGACCAGGCGGGTCCCGACTGTCAAGCACTTCCTTACCTACGAAGATGTAGCTGGTGGGTCCCAGCAGTCAGGGGGGCGAATCGTTTATTTTTTTTGCCCGGACGCACTTCCTTGCGTGCGAAGATGTAGCGGTGGGTCCTAGCAGTCAGGGGGAAACGTTTTTTTCACGAAATACGGTGGCCCGTCCGGTGGGTCCCTGCTGTCAGGTGGAGGAATAATTATTTTGCGTGTAATAAGGAGGCACTTCCTTGCGGCCGCCACAGACCCAACTGTCAGCCTCTCCACGCACAGTACTCTTCCGATGGAAGTCGATCGTTGACCACATTGACTACGCCGTGCCGAGAGCACCACGGCAGTGGACGACGGCGAGGCCTAGGAAGGGGACGACACGGAGCCGGGGAAGACGCAGTAGTGGATGCCCACGCGAAGAGGAGTACGAGGGTGAGGCTGCCGTCGCCGCAGAATAACAGGGGGTGTGGGTGAGTAGAGGGATGGCCTGGACAGCGGTGGGAGTAGTAGGGGGCGGTGAGGCCTCCGCCGCATCGCAGCCGGCCACGGGAGGCAGGAGCACGAGGCACGACCGGCGCTGGTTTGGGCGGCTATAGCAAGAAGACCAGAGGTTGAAGAAGCACTACGGCCGTTGGATGGACATCATACGGTCACTGGAGTTGGAATCATGCATATTGACTAAGTTGACAAATCCCTCCGTCCCCGTCAACTTAGTAGGCCCACAAGTCATCCTGCCACTATACTGGGTCCCAGCTAACAGGGGGAGTATTCATTTTTTTGTGCGTAATAAGGAGGCACTTCCTTGCGTGCAAAGATATAGCTGGTGGGTCCGAGCTGTCAGCGGCGGTAACATTTTTTCGCGAAATACAGAGGCCCTTTCGGTGGGTCCCAGATGTCAGGTGGAGGAATCATTATTTTGCGCGTAATAAGGAGGCATTTCCTTGCGTGCGGCCGTGGACCTAGCTGTCGGCCTCTCCACATACTGTCCACTTCAGATGCATGTCGGTCGTTGACCACGTTGACCAGGCCGCGCCGAGAGCACCAGGCGGTGGACGACGGCGAGGCCTAGGAAGGAACGACACGGAGGCGAGGAAGGCTCGGCAGTTGTTTCCCACGTGGAGGAGTACGACTATACGAGGGTTTACTGGTTCGTCTGCCGTCGCCGGAGAATAACAGCAGGTGTGGGTGAGTAGAGGGATGGCTAGGCCAGCGATGGGAGTACGGTGGGGCGGTGAGGCCTGCGCGGCAGCACAGCCGGCCGCGGGAAGGAGGGAGCAGGCAGTCCCGCCGGCGCTTGTTTGAGCGGCTGGAGCAGGAAGAGCAGAGATTGAAGAAGCACGACGGCCGTTGGATGGACATCCAACGATCCAACGCTTAAAGGCCAACCTTTTTTTTAGGAAAGCCTCAAATCTGTGGAAAACAACATACAACCCATCTGCCATTATTTCTAATAATTTACAACCCATTTGCTAATTCTTAAGGTTTTTTTTGGAGCCCATATTCTTTTTGTTAGCATTACAGCCCATATTGTGGCCACGGTTAAAAAAATATATGAAATTTTGCATATTTCGGTGTGGTCCGAACTGTTTTTAATCCCGAAATTTCGACTCACATTCAAACTGATTTTAAAAATAAATGTATATCAATATAAAATCCAACAAATTCTCCATGCATAAAAAATTAATGTAATTTAAAATCTCGAAATGAAAAAAAGATATTTGAAACTAATTACCGGTTTGATGTGTTTTAAAAATGTACAACCCATTTCTCATTACTGATGGGCCATTTTCTCGGCCAGTCGAATGAAAGCTCTCCTCGTCTTGAAAGATTTGCAGCCCAACAGGCCTGACAAAGCGACTTACTTGGCAAATCACAAAAAACTGGGCTGTGGCCGTGGACCCAGCTGTCAGCCTCTCCACGTACAGTACTCTTCCGATGGAAGTCGTTCCTTGACCATGTTGACCACGCCGCGCGGAGAGCACCACGGCGGTGGACGACGGCGAGGCCTAGGAAGGGGACGACGCGGAGCCGGGGAAGACGCGTCAGTGGAAGCCCGTGCGGAGAGGAGTACGAGGGTTCACTGGTTCGGCTACGGTGTGAGGCTGCCATCCCGCAGGGCCTGGCCAGCGGTAGGAATAGTAGGGGGCGGTGAGGCCTCTGCGGCAGCACAACCGACCACGAGAGGCAGGAGCATGAGGCACGACCGGCGCTGGTTTGGGCGGCTGGAGCAAGAAGACCAGAGGTTGAAGAAGCACTACGGCCGTTGGATGGACATCAGACGGTCCTTTGGAGCTAGAATCGTTCATATTGACTAAGTTGACAAAGCCCTTCGTCCCCTCAACTTAGTAGGCCCACAAGTCAGCCTCCCACCAAGGTGGGTCCCAGCTAGCAGGGGGAGTATTCATTTTTTTGTGCATAATAAGGAGGCACTTCCGGTGGGTCCGAGCTCATAGCGGGGGGAACGTTTTTTCGCGAAATACGATGGCCCGTCAGGTGGGTCCCAGCAGTCAGGGGGCAAACGTTTTTTTTGCAAAATACGGTGGCCCGTCCGGTGGGTCCAGCCGTTGGAGGAATCATTATTTTCTGCGTAATAAGGATGCACTTACTTGCTGCGGCAGTGGACCCAGCTGAGACTCTCCACGTACAGTATACTTCCGATGGAAGTCGCTCCTTGACCACATTGACCTCGTCGCGTTCCGTTGCATGCATGCGTCCTTGGGCGTGGTGCGTCCCCACTGTCAGCCTCTCACGTACAGTCATCTTCCGATGACTCTCGGTTGTTGATCACGTTGACCACACCATGCCGAGCGCACCCAGACTGGAACGACCCGGAGATGGGGAAGACGGGGCAGTGGAGTCACAGATGGAGAGGAGTGCGAAACTTCACTGGTTGGTCTTGGCGGCACATCCATGTGCCATACGGAGACAGGAGCAAGAACAGAGGTAGAAGAAGGAGCACGACTGTTGGATTAACATCCAACGGTCCAGCTGCTAGAATCATTTGTTGATTAAGTTGACAAAGCCGTGCGTACACGTCC
Source organism: Aegilops bicornis (assembly GCA_021605145.1). NCBI lineage: Eukaryota > Viridiplantae > Streptophyta > Magnoliopsida > Poales > Poaceae > Aegilops > Aegilops bicornis. The sequence continues at coordinate 650,226,860 of CM038669.1, forward strand.
GCTTAGTAGGCCCACAAGTCAGTCACCAAATCTGACGGGTCCCAGCTGTCAACGGATGAATATTGTTTTCGCAAAACAAGGAGGCACTTCCTTCCGTGCGAAGATACAGCCGGCGGGTCCCAGCTGTCAGGTGGAGGAAACATTTTTTCAGCTTAATAAGGAGGAACTTCCCTTGCGTGCGACCATGGACCTCGTGGGTCCCAGCCGTCAGGCTCTCCACGTACAGTCCTCTTTCGATGACTCTTGTTTGTTGACCACGCCACACCGAACACAGCGAGGCGATGGATGACGGCGAGGCCCCGGACGGGAACGACTCGGAGATGGGAAAACGCGGCAATGGAGTCACAGATTGAGAGGAGGAGAAGGGTTATAACTGGTTCTGTTGCGGCGTGGGGCTGTAGTCTGTGGAGAATAATAGGAGGTGTCGAGGGGTGGAGGGATAGCACGGCGGCGGTGGGGTAGTGCCAGCAGCGATGCGTGCTAAGCAAAGCCGCTTAGCCGGGAGGCTGGACCAGCTGTCCCATGACGCTGGAGGAAGAAGACGAGAGATTGAAGGTGCATGCCGGCCGTTGGATATAAATCCAATGGCTTTGGAGGACACAATCATTTGTTGACCAAGTTGACAACGCCCTGCGTAGGCTTCGACCTATTGGTCCACATGTCAGCCTGCAAAAATGTGGCATATATTTAACCCATATTTTCTAGAATGTACAGTCCATTTGCTGGGTGGGTGAACAAATAATTTCGTGTCAATCAGGCCCATTTATATTTTCTAAGAAATCCCAGCCCATTTGCACTTCCTTGAAATACACGTATTAGGTGGGCTCGTTATATATATAATGTTATGTTAGAAGGAGCAATTAATATCAAAGAATAAACCGGAGAGGCACATTATATATATATAATTAAGAAATTAGCGAGTTATTGCTCAAAAATAAAAATGAGCGCGTTATTATTAAATTGGTCTTTCAAAATCTTCGCAAGCTTTTGTAGCAATCACCAGGATTTTCCTTGCCTGTGAGTCAAAACAACCAGGATTTTTCGTTAAACATTTACTTTTATAAGTTAATAACACGTGTGATGTTTTTATAATGTATATATAAGTCTCTATAAAATATACGATAATAGTAATAATATAAATATATATGTGGTTAGAAGGGAAAACATAAATTGGACACAACATTACTTTTATAAGAGACCTGCGTTTTATACCCCCACAGTAGGCATACTAACAAGTTCACACAAAAATACAACAGAAAAGGTAAACATTCATATCAAACTCAGGTTCACATGACACGTTCATATTCATAGCCAACATTCACTATCAACAACTCAAAAGATTCATATATACACAAGCTCAGCATATCTATGCATCCAAATGATTGATAGATCACACGACAATATTCATACGTAATTCACAAAAAGATTCAGATATACACATGTTCAGTATGTTTATGCATCCAAATGATTGAGATCACATCCAATATGATCCATGGACGAACTTTAATTACCTAGGGTACAGACTGGTAAATGGTGTTCAATCGGAGGTACTTCTTGCTAAAATTAGTTCTTGTATGAGTAAACTTTCGAGTACATAAGAGGCAAAGAGACAATCTGAACTTTGCTTGTAGGTTTATCCTCAAATAGTGGCCTCGTGCGAGGGAGGTTTGAGCAACTTGGCCACTACTTTCATCCAACTAGTTCTTGGCTCATCTTGGTCCTCAGTATCTCGCCAAAATTCTACATTGCGCATTTAGAAAGGAGGCGGTTGAGAAAATGAACCACCCAAATTTTTTGTGCAGTTCAAGCTGAAATGGAGCATCCTTGGCGCAAGTGACTGATTAAGTGCCGATGAATATATGCATCAACCAACTTGTTTGGAATCTTTAGACTCCATGCCATATAGTTCGCTACCATATGTGCCGATAACCAAAAGGCACAAGTTGGGACCAAAGACTGGACTGCGTTTTTCTGGGCTATGCACCAAGCAATATTTTTGGCGTTCACTCTCCTAATACTTGGAGTTTGACAATTGGTTGACGCCAGTTGATACTCGAATGAATATAGGCACTTCTTGTCAACATCGATGCTTGTCTGAGTGAACTTTGGAGTACATAGCAAGAAGATAAGTACATCATATCCGATCATTTTGTGCAGTTCTACTGAAATCACCCGATGTAATGATTTGCCTGCGATTTCAGGCTCCAAATTACTCCTTTATGAAATCGGCAAACAAGAGCACAATACCAAATTACCAATACATATGATGAGCACAATAATCAGGATAAAGACCAGTACCAACCTGTGTGAGGTAGCATATCAATTACTATTTCCTTTGACTGGAAGCTGAGATAAGCCAAGTGACTGATAGCAAAGGAAGAAAGCAAGCGAAGATTAGCGACTTACAAGAAAGGACGGAAGCTGTCGAGGCAATGAAGCACCCAAAGTTTTTGTGCAGTTCCACCAAAATCGAGCATCCCTGTTGGCACATATATTGAGAGAGTGAGGTTACTGTAATAGTGGGACTAGTTGATGAAACATACACTAACAAATAGAAGCACCCTCATTATCTTAATGGGTAAAGTTAGCAACATAATAGTCTTGCTTAAAGAGAGGTATTAGTTTATTTAATCAGTGCCAATGTAACGCACCGGATTCGACGCGCCAGGTGTCCGCCAGTTATTTGCCGTCATTGCCATGTCATGTGCTTGCGTGTTGCGCTCTGCCATGTCATCATCTGCATTTTATATCATGTCATCATGTGCATTTCATTTTGCATACGTGTTCGTCTCATGTATCCGAGCATTTTCCCCGTTGTCCGTTTTGCAATCCGGCACTCCTATGTCTCCGGCGCCTTTTTGCCTCTTTTCGTGAGCGGTGTTAAACGGTCTCGGAATGGACCGAGGTTTGCCAAGCGGCCTTGGTATAGCACCGGTAGACCGCCTGTCAAGTTTCGTGCCATTTGGAGGTCGTTTGATACTCCAACGGTTAACCGGGTAACCGCGAAAGCCTCCTTCTCTTTGCAGCCCAACACCCTTCCAAACTGGCCCAAAACCCAGCAAACCCCCCTCCATGCTCTCGGTCGTTCGATCACGATCGTGTGGGCGAAAACCGCACCTCATTTGGAGCCTCCTAGCTCCCTCTACCTATAAATGTGTGCCCCTCCCGGATTTTTCGCGCAGTCCAAACCCTAGCAAACTCCTCCCCGCGCCGCCGGACATGTCCGCTCGCCGCCGGACACGTCCACCGCCGCCTCCACGTCGCCCGGACCAATCCGGGGATGCCACGTCAGCGCCGCCGCCTCCCTCCTCCAATCCCGCGCCGCCACCTCACCCTCTCTCTCTCTCTCCACCCCGCCGCCGGCCCGCGCGGCCAGCTATGACCGAGGCCGATCCGCGCCCGCCGCCGCCCGACCGTGCCGCTGCCGCCGGGCCGAGTCCGCCGCCGCCTCGCGCCTCCGGCGGCCCTACGCCTCCGCCACCGTCGGCCACCCGCGCCTCGCCGCCGCTTGATTCCCTCGCCCGAAACACTTTTCGCTTTCCGCCCGGCCGTGCCCGCGCCTCGCCTTCCGGCACAGCGCCGCCGCTTCGCCAGCGTCGGCCGCCGCCAGCTACGCTGACCCGCGCCGCCCGCTCTGCCCGCTCCGCCCGGCGCCTCCGGCCGGCCGCCTGGCCGCGCCCGGCCGCCGCCGCGCTTCCCATGATCGCCCGCATCTCCCGCGCCTCCTCCTCGCCGGAGTTCCTCGCCGGAAACGCCTGCATCTCGCCGGAGTTGGGGGTGGATCAGATCCACCAGTCCGCCCAACCAAACGCCTCCGCCCGTCCCGGATCTCTCCGTCCCGGAACGTCCCCGTCCACTTTCCGCGGAGGTGAAATTCCACCAAGTCCCGAAATATTTGCATATTATCATGCCATGTTCCACGCATCATATATCTGCATCCGTAGCTCCATTTCGTGCGTGTAATATGTCAAATTGTTCATCTCGTTGTGCTATTCTTTTCGTTCCATTGCGTCATGTTCATTTGAGCTCATCTTGATGCCTGAATCTTAGTTGCAAAAGTGCTATGTGATGTTATTCTGCTGAAACTGTTATAACTTGATGATTTGTCATTTTTGTTTCATTTGATGTGTGCATCCTATGAGGTTGATGTCTACATGTGTTTTGTGCTATATCATGCCATCTTTCCAGCAGTGCCATCCATGTATTTTTGTGATTCCTGTAGTGAGTGCATCGAGCTTGTTAAGTAGGGTACTTGCTGTTACTGTTTTGCTTGTCTGAATCTGCTATATTATGATATTATGTTATCCTGCTTCTACAAGTCATTCTATACATAATCTGGAGATGTTCACTAAGGATGTTTTATTATACATGTCTTGCTCTATCCATTCATGCCCTTGGTTGCATTTATAGCTTGATGTAGCTTGTTGTAATCTTGATCTCAAGTTGCTAAATAATGTTGCTGTCAGCCTGTTAACTTTAAGTTCAATGTTGCCATGATTGTTGTTAGTGATCCATGCTCTCTATTAACTTGCTATTGCCATGCCTAGCTTCATAAACCTTTCTTCTTACTGTGAGTTGCACTTGCCATGCCATGTATTGCTCTGTGGTGAGTGGTTCAAGCTCACCAACATGTCTACTTATTGTTGTTCCTGCCAGGTATGAATCTGTCATATCATTTGCCATGTTTACATGGGTGCCATCATATCTTCCGGTCCTTTTTGGCTCATGGTCAATAAAGTACTTTTGTTCTATGCATTTATTAGTATCATGAAATGCATTTGTTTGCCATGATAAGTTCCTGTAACATATTGTTTGATAGCTCTAAACATTGCAACCTGATGTTATTTTCTGCAAAGTCTGAACCTGTTAGTATTTGCAATCTTGCCATGTCATTTTGAGCATGTTCTAGTGATTTCTGGAGATAGCTCAGTGTTCATGTTTTGTCATGCTTTACCTGTACATCACGTCCATGCCTTTTGTTACCATGTTAAGATGCTGTAGAATAGTGTTTTGATGCTTGCAATATGCCTAGTTGCTGTTTTGGACAGCTTGTCCTTTAAACTTGTATAGGGTGTATGTGTTGCACCGTTGCTCCGTTTTGAGTGTGCTTTACATGAAACTTGCTTGATTTTGCATGTAGTTTCATATTATCATGTTGCATCCATGATTTGAGGTGTTTGCTTGATGTTTGGATGCATTTTGCATCAATGCCATGTTTATCTTGTTTTGCTCATATCTTTTAGGCCGTAGCTCCAAATTTAATGAACTTTATACGTAACTTGACTAGAATTTCGTGTAGATCATCGTGGTGCATATTAACTTGCTGTTTAACAACTTCAACTTAATGTTTATTCAGATCTGTACCAATTTCGAAATTTGCATATGAGGACTTACCGGAATTGTTATATGTTGTTTCCGGCCTCATTTAAACTTGCTTTGATGTGTTGTTCTTGTTTGCATCATCTCTTGCCATGAGTAGCTTCATGTAGTCTTGCCTCGCATCATGCTTGTTTGTGCATCATGCCTTGTTCATGTGTGGTGTGTTTACTATGTTGTGTGCTTCTTCTCGATAGTTCCCGTTTCGTTGTGATCGTGAGGATTCGTTCGTCTATGCTTGGTTCGGCTTCATCCGTTCGTCTTCTTCATGGACTCGTTCTTCTTCCTAGCGGGATTTCAGGCAAGATGACCGTCACCCTGGATCTCATTACTATCATTGCTATGCTAGTTGCTTCGTTCTATCGCTTTGCTGCGCTACCTATCACTTGCTGCTCAAGCCTCCCATATTGCCATGAACCTCTAACCTTTGTCACCCTTCCTAGCAAACCGTTGTTTCGCTATGTTACCGCTTTTGCTCAGCCCCTCTTATAGCGTTGCTAGTTGCAGGTGAAGATGAAGTTTGCTCCATGGTGGACAAGATTATGTTGGGATATCACAATATCTCTTATATTTATTAATGCATCTATATACTTGGCAAAGGGTGGAAGGCTCAGCCTTATGCCTGGTGTTTTGTTCCACTCTTGCCGCCCTAGTTTCCGTCATATCGGTATTATGTTCCCGGATCTTGCGTCCCTAACGCGGTTGGGTGATTTATGGGACCCCCTTGATGATTCGCTTTGAATAAGACTCCTCCAGCAAGGCCCAACCTTGGTTTTACCATTTGCCTCACCACCACCTACTTTTCCCTTGGGAGTAATTAACCCAAGGGTCATCTTTATTTTAGCCCCCCCCACGGGCCAATGCTTGTCTAAGTGTTGGTCCGAACCGAGCCGCCTGCGGGGCCACCACGGGGAAACTCGAGGCCTGGTTTTACTCGTAGCCTGTCTCATCCGGTGTTGCCCTGAGAACGAGATATGTGCAGCTCCTATCGGGATTGTCGGAGCATCGGGCGGTCTTGCTGGTCTTGTTTTATTACTGTCGAAATGTCTTGTAGCCGGGATTCCGAGACTGATCGGGTCTTCCCGGGGAGAAGGAATATCCTTCGTTGATCGCGAGAGCTTATCATGGGCTAAGTTGGGACACCCCTGCAGGGTATAAACTTTCGAGAGCCGTGCGCGGTTATGTGGCAGATGGGAATTTGTTAATATCCGGTTGTAGTAAACTTGAAGCAAACTCTTCTAAAATACACCAACCGTGTGCGTAACCGTGAGTGTCTCTTTTCGGGGTTGATCGAGAGGAGAACACGGTTCTTGGGTTGTGTCTGACGTAAGTAGGAGTTCGGGATCACTTCTTGATCATTACTAGTTGACGACCGTTCCTTTGTTTCTCTTCTCGCTCTCATTTGCGTATGTTAGCCACCATACATGCTTAGTCGCTGCTGCAACCTCACCACTTTACCCCTTCCTTTCCCTTTAAGCTTTTCTAGTCTTGATACCCATGGTAATGGGATTCTTTGAGTCCTCGTGGCTCACAGATTACTACACCACCAGATTGTGCATGTGTTATGCGATGATCATGACGCGAGAGCGATGTTTGCTTGTATTGGAGTTCTTCTTCTGCTTCTTCTTCGATCAGGGGATAGGTTCCAGGTCGGCAGCCTGGGCTAGCAGGGTGGATATTGTTTGAGTTTCTGTTTATGTTTCATCCGTAGACGGACGTTGATCTTGTATGTGAGATGATGTTGTATTCGTGTGGCATTGTATGCCTTTTGTATGTATCCCCATCTATTATGTAATGTTGATGTAATGATATCCACCTTGCAAAAGCGTCTTCAAGATGCGCTTCTATCCTTGGTAGGACCATCAAGTTCCTTTAGGATAGGGTCGCATCTTGGGCGTGACAGCCAATTAGCTCAACTCAACACTCAAAGCATTGCCATTTATCATAGGTTGCAAAACTTAAAAGTGCAAAGATAAAGGAGTTTCTCATGACAGTTGCACGATACAAATAGAGATGACAACAAACTAATATGGATGAAGGCCTTAGGCCTGTACCAACCTGAGAAAAAAGCTTATTCATGTAGTCCCATAAGAGATGATAAAGCACTCACTGGAATCACACAATAGTATATATTTTTGTGCACTTCAAATGTATGGTTAAAATCACTCTTGTTTACCAAAGGCTGAGATTATATCAAAAGATTATCAAGAACTTCCAAGAGAGTTAAAGCACCGGCTGGGACACGATTCATTGTATTGTCTTGTGTAGTTCCACTAAAATGTATGATTGGCACAACATGATCCCTGTTTGCACAAGTAGGAACAAGGTGAAACCTTCATTAGCTCGATGAGAAAGGATAGGAAGACATTAGCATATTACTCAAACAGTAGCATCAAATTCATGATGGACAATATGCAAAACATTGCCTCATTGAACCAATGGCAATAAATTGACATGCAAAACAATAGCACTATTATTTCATGACACTAATACTATTCCATCCCTGCTCAACCACATGATTCACCTCCCTAGACAAACATTCACAAGTAAATGATAAAGCATAGGGTCCTACTAAAAATTTGTTTAACTCCAACAGGAAAATTAGGCAGTAATAAATTAGTGGTACTTAAGTACTCCTAATTAATTAAGTGAGACAGCAGAAGTGGAAGGGCTCCCTGGAGGATCGTCTCACATGTAAGGTAGTCGTTGCCGGAGCCCTTGAATGGCCTCGACTGAGGCCTCTGGCTTCAGCAAGATCGCCTTGGCACTGTTTATTCTTCTTCTTCTTCCTCTTCATGCTTTGTTTCTCTTTCTCCTCACCAGTTGGTGAAACCAAGTACATGATTGGCCTTCTAATTCAGAATTGGTTTTGTCAGTGAGGGAGTACAAGTGTACTAGTAAAAAACAGCATTATTTTCTCATGGCAGTCGGAAAATAGAGATGAACACATGCATTAAATATCATTCTTACCTAAAGGAAGGTTATGGCGCCAATATGGATGATGAGGATTGGAACACGGATCTCCCTTTGTGCAGTTCCACCAAAATGAACCAACTGTTCCATTCTGACATTCCAGTTAAATTGCACAAAAGTCACTTCTTTTAAGAAGAGTTTTGTGCAGTGCACCAAAAGGTCACAACAGCAACCAGGTAAATTGGATATCCCTGTTTGCAAAAAAAGGCACAGAGGAAACAGTCAGAGTCTCAAACAATTACAGGCAAAAACATTTGGCTAAACTTGTCAGAGTCTCAAACAATTCTGAGCAAAAAAAGTGGCATGGCTTCATTTTTACCAGGGACATTATATTAAGAACAACTAAGGCGCGTTCGGTTCACGTGTTTGGTGCAGGATTTTAGTAGGAACACAATTCCTACGGTATTCTTTCCCTTCCAACCGCTCAAACACGGGAAAGGTGAATAGTGTTTCATAGGAAAGCTGGTCTGGTAGTACTGATTCCATAGGATTAGAAACATCCACGCGCTGCTCATTTTTTGAGCGGAAGCCCGAGGCAGGCGCTCGCTGCCATGCGTTAGACAGGTTGCTGTGCTGTGTTTGCCGGAATAAAAAATCAACCTATGTGTGGTACGTGAGGTGAGGACAAGAGTAGTCACTGTGTAGCTGAATAAACAAATAGCATCTCATACTGCCAAGCATGCTACTCTAAAAAAACAAATCTGTACATTTCGTAGTCCATCCGAACACATTCTCTTGAGAGTTTCCTCCGGTTCGCCGTTCCATAGTTTTATACCTACATTCTTTCCTATTCCTCTATTTTCATCAAGATCTATGTTTTCTGCCCCTTTATTCCGACCGGAGCCTAAATATTTGGTATAAGGGCATGGGACAGTGGGTGCACTAGCAGTACAGCACCATGTATGTAAACAGGGGCATAAAGTGGTGATTCATACTTTGTTGCCCCGAGAAACAAACATCCAAGAAACATATCTGGGTTGGTCCCATTTTTGTTCACTCTAGCCACCTACTCCTATGTGTGGATAGCAAATCTAGTCCTGGTCATACCATTGTGTACAACATTACCCCTATATTTCCCTTTTCGACCGAGAGACCGGTTGGATGACCAGTCTGTACTACTTTCACCCCCTTTCCTTCCTGTTTGTACCAAGTCCGATGTACATACTAAATTTCCCCACCCCCACTTTATTTCTTGTTTGAGCAATCGCCTCCGTTCGAATTACTTGTCATCAAAATGGATGTGTCTAGAACTAAAATACATATAGATACATCCATTTCAATGACAAGTATTTTCGGACAGAGGGAGTACAAGATTCGACTCCATGAAGTAGCTTTACCTCTAACAATACAAGAAAAAAAACAGGTGACGTTGGACCATCCGATCGAGAGGGGCTGAGAGGTAGAAAATGATGCACATGCAGCGACGTAGCAAGCTGGGGAAGTCGAGCTAAGGCGGTTTTGAACAAAGATATACCTGAAGGTCGTCGGGATGTGGATAGGTGGGCGGCGGGAGGCCGGATCCGCCCACAAGCAACGACGAAGGGATCGGAGGACCTCCCGCGCCGGTGCTCGGCCAGAGATAACAAAGGCGGCCGGCGGTGGGTCTCCTCCTCGCTGTCGACGACGGCCTAAACGCTGCCCCTCCTCCCCTTCACCGGCGGAGGGGGATACGTCCGGATGTGTAACCAGAGGTGAGGATAGAAAGCTAGTGTTTTTTGAAGGGAGAAAGACAGTGTTACTACCCCTATCTTGTTTAGATCTGGAGAGGATGAGAGTATGTGAATAGAGCAACCCTAGCAAGCAAGCGCGGAGGCTCCGGCCTATATATAAGTAGTGGGGTAGTTTTCCTTTTTCACTCCATCAAAACAATCGTTTAAAATTGTGTACTTCTACATGCCAGGTCGCGAGTGTTTTAGTTGTTGATTGTTTTTTGAGATAGCTACCCGCTTGTTCCAAGTGGTGTTACGGTGTGCCAGGTCCCACTTTGTATCGTTCAAGTCTGGTACTACAAGTCCCTCCATTAAATGAACAACCACCCCCTCGTAAAAATTGTGAACAAGCCCATGGCTAAAATTAGCGGAAACATGGGTTGCCCTAACATGCATTATTATTTATATTTTATACTCCCTCCATTCCTAAATATAAGTCCTTTTATTATCCACACCTAAGACAAGAATTTTTTTATTAGCAGTGAACCCCACATGTCATAGACACAAAAATTGTGGCAAGATTCCCTTAGGCAAGACAAAGTGTGTCTAACAATTTGAGCAACTCAGGTTAGGCAAGTGTGGCAAGTGTGGGAAAAATAATGTGGCAACATAAGACAAACATAGTCACAATCCAAACAGCCCGTAATTTTTGTGACATGCATGAAAATTTGGTTAGTTAAATTTATAGTCAAAATTTGGCAAGCGGCATCAAATCAACACATGCAAGTATCAAAAGGAAAGTCATGGCATGCATGCATGCGTTGTACTCCCTCCGTTTCCAAATATAAGTCTTTTTAGAGATTGCAACAAGTGACTACATCAAGGCAGAATATGTCTACTCCTACATACGAAGTAGCCCATTTGAAATGTGTAAAAGACTTTTATCAAGTGCAGTGCTTTGATGTGTCGCACAATTCGTACAAGACCGAGAAATTTGATTACTACGACGCCCTCTCCCTCGTGGACTGAGCTCGGTGCCTTGACCGCACTGCCTTTGGCTGCATGACAGGAGGGCCAACCACCTGTTGGGCCCACCTGTCATAGACGCAAAGGCAGGAGCAGTATGTAGAAGCTTACGCTACACGCTATCCCTCCCGCACGAGATGGACTGACATGCAGCAGTGGATTTGATACTGCAGAAGTAGGAGTAGCATCATTGTTCGTCTTCTCGAAGAGGCGAAGAGCCAAGCGCAGCCCGAACATGGCAGTTGCGAACGCTCGCGTGGTGCGGTTCCTTGGAGCACGCATATACTAGCCAGGCTCTTGCATGAGACAAAATTTCTACTCCCTCCTTTCCGGTTTATAGTGCTCAATTCAAAAATCTCACCAATCAATGTAGATGGTGAGTGGTGGAATTTGATTTGTAGTTTTGCAAAAGCACCTAATTAATGCTCTTGTTTTCCTCAAAAATTATGTTTATCAATGCATTAATTGCAATGCATGCATGCATAAAGTACATGCATTGGTCAAATTTCTCTTAATACTTGCATGCAATGATTTAATGCACCTTGGAATCTGGAAATGTGATGGAAAACAACCAAATTGAGCCTTATAAAATGGAAAACATAAAATTTTGAGATAAGCCCTATAAACCGGAAAGGAGGGAGTACTGTTTAACAATTAAACTCCATTATCCATTGGTTGATACTCATTCTGCATAGGTCCACGCGCTTAGCACCGTTTCCTCCTGGGGTCACCAATGTTTATTTGCTAATTAATAGCATTGCATGCAATGAACTAGCCATTGCAAGTCATTAAAAGCATGCACACCTCTCATCTCTTATTGGTTGATATGTCAAGAAACAAGAAACAAGGTAGAAGTTAATGCACCGCGCCTAAGTGTTTTGGGACTATTTGGTTTTCATAAGATGACTTAGACACCTAGACGGAGGGAGTAGTATAGACACGTAAACCGGAAAGGAGTATTTGCCTTTCTAGAGATTTCAACAAGTGACTAGACTACACCGTGCAAGACCCCTCCCTTCCGGTTTATAGGGCTCAAATCTCAAATCTCATGAACCAAGGCATTTTGCGATTGGAGGAATGTATCTCGTACTTTACAAAACTACCCTAATTAAACTCATGCATTAATTACGTAGCTCTCTCGTTTTCCTCTCCGCCTTGGTCGCGGTGCATAATATTGAGCACTCCTATGTGACTAGCCGCTCTATCTACATGCGGGACATTTCAAAGCATCCGGGCCCGTGTGCCATCCACCAAATCACAACGAGATGCTACAGTCGAGACTCACCTGTCACCCCGGTGTGGCCGTCATGACCCGTCATATCACAAAACCCACACCTTTACCAGCAGTGGTAAGGTGGCCTCCAAGTTGGACTGGACGAAGCAACCATCATTTCACTGGAACGCTCGTTCAAGCCCTTTCTTCCCTTTCTTGAAAAAAACCTCACTCCAGCCTACTCACTTCTGCCATTTTTCTTCTGTATGGACGAAGGAAAGGTGGGCGAATCAGTTATGCTGCTATATTTTCATTCCGAGAATCTTCTTTTTGCGAAGCACCGACTGATTCTCACATCCTATTCTTTTCCTGTTTTCATTGCGATTGTGGTTTCCTTTCGATTGCTTTTTGTTTGTCAGTTCATTGATGGATCCTGGAGCACTAGGCAAAGAGTTGCCGGCGGACAACCCACTGGAGACAGCGATCTCCAGGAAGCGAGCATCGACCAACGAGTTGACCATGTTGGCGGTGAAGGAAATATGCCCTAGAGGCAATAATAAAGTTATTATTTATTTCCTTATATCATGATAAATGTTTATTATTCATGCTAGAATTGTATTAACAGGAAACATAATACATGTGTGAATACATAAACCTCTGAGTGTCACTAGTATGCCTCTACTTGACTAGCTCGTTAATCGAGAGATGGTTGTGTTTCCTAAACCATGAACAAGGAGTTGTTATTTGATTAACGGGATCACATCATTGGTTGAATGATCTGATTGACATGACCCATTCCATTAGCATAGCACCTGATCGTATAGTTTGTTGCTAGTGCTTTTCTTCATGACTTATACATGTTCCTATAACTATGAGATTATGCAACTCCCGTTTGCACGAGGAACACTTTGGGTGCTACCAAACGTCACAACGAATCGGGTGATTATAAAGGTACATTACAGGTGTCTCCGAAGGTACATGTTGGGTTGGCATATTTCGAGATTAGGATTTGTCACTCCGATTGTCGGAGAGGTATCTCTGGGCCCTCTCGGTAATGCACATCACATAAGCCTTGCAAGCATTGCAACTAATGAGTTAGTTGTGAGATGATGTATTACGGAACGAGTAAAGAGACTTGCGGTAACGAGATTGAACTAGGTATTGAGATACCGACGATCGAATCTCGGGCAAGTAACATACCGATGACAAAGGGAACAACGTGTGTTGTTATGCGGTCTGACCGATAAAGATCTTCGTAGAGTATGTAGGAGCCAATATGGGCATCCAGGTCCCGCTATTGGTTATTGACAAGATAGGTGTCTCGGTCATGTCTACATAGTTCTCGAACCCGTAGGGTCCGCACGCTTAAAGTTTCGATGACAGTTACTATTAGTTGTTATGATGTTTCTGTACCGAAGGTTGTTAGGAGTCCCGGATGAGATCACGGACGTGACGAGGAGTCTCGAAATGGTCGAGACATAAAGATTCATATATTGGAAGTCTATGTTTGGACATCTGAAGAGTTCAGGGTGAAATAGGGAATTTTACCAAGTACCGGAGGTTACCGAACCCCGGAATGCTAATGGGCCAACATGGGCCTTAGTGGAAAGGAGAGAAGGGGGCCCAAGTGCTGGTCGCACCTTCCCCTTCCCTAGTCCTATTAGGACTAGGAGAAGGCGCCTCTCTCTCTCCCTTCCCACTTGGGGAAACCTAGTTGGACTAGGATTGGGGGAATCCGACTCCCAGTAGGAGTAGGACACCACTGGCGCACCAAACCTTGGCCGGCCAGCCCCTCCCTTCCCTCCTTTATATACAGGGCAGAGGGCACCCCATGACACACAAGTTGATCCTTGAGATCTTTCCTTAGCCGTGTGCGGTGCCCCTTCCACCATATTACACCTCGAGAATACCGTGGCGGAGCTTAGGCGAAGCCCCGCGCCGGTGGAACATCATCATCGCCACCACGCCGTCGTACTGACGAAACTCTCCCTCAACACTCGGCTGGATCGGAGTTCGAGGGACGTCATCGAGCTGAACGTGTGCAGAACTCGGAGGTGCCGTACGTTCGGTACTTGGATCGGTTGGATCGTGAAGAAGTACGACTACTTCCTCTACGTTGCGTCAACGCTTCCGTTGCTGGTCTCCGAGGGGACGTAGACAGCACTCTCGTCTCGTTGCTAAGCATCACCATGATCTTGGCGTGATCGTAGGAAAATTTTGAAATTACTACGTTCCCCAACGGTGGCATCCGAGCCTAGGTTTTTATGGTTTGATGATATGCACGAGTAGAACACAAGTGAGTTGTGGACGATAGAAGTCATAACGCCTACCAAAGCATGTCATACTTTGGTTCAGCGGTATTGTTGAATGACGATCCAGACCAACCTTACGCGTGCATTTCCACGCGAGACCGGTTCCCTCGACGTTTTCGCACATAGATGGCTTGTGGAAGACTGTCTCTCCAACTTTAGTTGAACTGAGTGTGGCTACGCCCGTCCTTGAGAAGGTTAAACGGAGTCTATTTGACGAAGTATCGTTGTGGTTTTGATGCGTAGGTGAGATTGGTTCTTGCTTAAGCCCGTAGCAGCCACGTAAAATTTGCAACAACAAAGTAGAGGACGTCTAACTTGTTTTTGCAGGGCATGTTGTGATGTGATATGGTCAAGACATGATGCTAAATTTTCTTGTATGAGATGATCATGTTCTGTAACGAAGTTATCGGCAGCTGGCAGGAGCCATATGGTTGTCGCTTTATTGTATGAAATGCGATCGCCATGTAATGCTTTACTTTATCACTAAGCGGTAGCGATAGTCGTAGAAGCATAAGTTTGGCGAGACGACAACGATGCTACGATGGAGATCAAGGTGTCGCGGTGCTTCGGAGATGGAGATCACAAGCACAAGATGATGATGGCCATATCATATCACTTATATTGATTGCATGTGATGTTAATCCTTTATGCATCTTATCTTGCTTTGATTGACGGTAGCATTATAAGATGATCCCTTACTAAATTATCAAGAAGTGTTCTCCCGAGTATGCACCGTTGCGAAAGTTCTTCGTCTTTGAGACACCACGTGATGATCGGGTGTGATAGGCTCTACGTTCAAATACAACGGGTGCAAAACAGTTGCACACGCAGAATACTCAGGTTATACTTGACGAGCTATGCATATAAGATATGACCTCGGAACACAGAGACCGAAAGGTCGAGCGTGAATCATATAGTAGATATGATCAACATATTGATGTTCACCATTGAAACTACTCCATCACACGTGATGATCGGTCATGGTGTAGTTGATATGGATCACGCAATCACTTAGAGAATTGGAGGATGTTTTTCTAAGTGGGAGTTCTTAAGTAATATGATTAATTGAACTTAAATTTATCATGAACTTAGTACACGATAGTATCTTGCTTGTCTATGATGTGTAGATAGATGGCTCGTCTTTGTTGTTCCGTTGAATTTTAATGCGTTCCTTGAGAAAGCAAAGTTGAAAGATGATGGCAGCAATTACACGGACTGGGTCCGTAATTTGAGGATTATCCTTATTGCTGCACAGAAGAATTACGTCCCGGAAGCACCGTTAGGTGCCGTGCCTGGTGCAAGGGCTGCGCGAAGTTGTGAACGTCACGGCAAAGCAAAGCTGATGACTACTCTATAGTTCGATGTGCCATGCTTTACGGCTTAGAACCGGGACTTCAACGTCGTTTTGAACACCATGGAGCATATGAGATGTTCCAGGAGTTGAAGTTAATATTCCAAGCGAATGCCCGGATTGAGAGATATGAAGTCTCCAATAAGTTCTATAGCTGTAAGATGGAGGAGAACAGTTCTGTCAGTGAGCATATACTCAGAATGTCTGGATATAACAATCACTTGATTCAACTGGGAGTTAATCTTCCGGATGATTGCGTCATTGATAGAATTCTCCAATCACTGCCACCAAGCTACAAGAGCTTCGTGATGAACTATAATATGCAAGGGATGACCAAAACAATGCCCGAGCTCTTCGCGATCTTTGAAAGTCATGGAGGTAGAAATCAAAAAGGAGCATCAAGTGTTGATGGTTAACAAAACCACTAGTTTCAAGAAAAGGGCAAAGGAAAGAAAAAGGGAAACTTCAAAAGAACGGCAAGCAAGTTGTTGATCAAGAGAAGAAACCCAAGTCTGGTCCTAAGCCTGAAATCGAGTGCTTCTATTGCAAGCGTGCTGGTCCTTTGGAAGCGGAACTGCCCCAAGTATTTGGCGGATAAGAAGGATGGCAAGGTTAACAAAGGTATATGTGATATACATGTTATTGATGTGTACCTTACTAATACTCGCAGTAGCACTGGGTATTTGATACTGGTTACATTGCTAATATTTGCAACTCGAAGCAGGGCTACGGATTAGCGAAGATTGGCTAAGGGGCGAGGTGACGATGCGCGTGGGAAATGGTTCCAAAGTCGATGTGATCGCAGTCGGCACGCTACCTCTACATCTACCTTCGGGATTAGTATTAGACCTAAATAATTGTTATTTAGTACCAGCGTTGAGCATGAACATTATATCTGGATCTTGTTTGATGCGAGACGGTTATTCATTTAAATCGAGAGAATAATGGTTGTTCTATTTATATGAATAATATCTTTTATGGTCATGCACCATTGAAGAATGGTTTGTTTTTACTTAATCTCGATAGTAGTGATACACATATTCATAATGTTGAAGCCAAAAGATGTAGAGTTGATAATGATAGTGCAACTTATTTGTGGCACTGCCGTTTAGGTCATATCGGTGTAAAGCGCATGAAGAAACTCCATACTGATGGACTTTTGGAGTCACTTGGCACTTGCGAACCGTGCCTTATGGGCAAGATGACTAAAACACCGTTCTCCGGAACTATGGAGAGAGCAACAGATTTATTGGAAATCATACATACTGATGTATGTGGTCCAATGAATGTTGAGGCTCGTGGCGGATATCGTTATTTTCTCACCTTCACAGATGATTTGAGCAGATATGGGTATATCTACTTAATGAAACACAAGTGCAAAACATTTGAAAAGTTCAAAGAATTTCAGAGTGAAGTGGAAAATCATCGTAACAAGAAAATAAAGTTTCTACGATCTGATCGTGGAGGAGAATATTTAAATTACGAGTTTGGCCTACATTTGAAACAATGCGGAATAGTTTACGCAACTTACGCCACCTGGAACACCACAACGTAATGGTGTGTCCGAACGTCGTAATCGTACTTTATTAGATATGGTGCGATCTATGATGTCTCTTACCGATTTACCGCTATCGTTTTGGGGTTATGCTTTAGAGACGGCTACATTCACTTTAAATAGGGCACCATCTAAATCCGTTGAGACGACGCCTTATGAACTGTGGTTTGGCAAGAAACCAAAGTTGTCGCTTCGAAAGTTTGGGGCTGCGATGCTTATGTGAAAAAGCTTCAACCTGATAAGCTCGAACCCAAATCGGAGAAATGTGTCTTCATAGGATACCCAAAGGAGACTGTTGGGTACACCTTCTATCACAGATCCGAAGGCAAGATTTTTGTTGCTAAATTCGGAAACTTTTTGGAGAAAGAGTTTCTCTCGAAAGAAGTGAGTGGGAGGAAAGTAGAACTTGATGAGATAAGCTGTATCTACTCCCTTATTGAGAAGTAGTACATCACAGAAATCAGTTTCCGTGACACCTACACCAAATAGGGAGGAAGCTAATGATGATGATCATGAAACTTCAGGATCAAGTTTCTACAGAACTTCAGTAGATCAACCAGAGCAAGATCCGCACTGTGAGTGGTACGGTAATCCTATTACGGAAGTCATGTTCTTTGGAACATGATGAACCTACGAACTATGAAGAAGCGATGGTGAGCCCAGATTCCACAAAATGGCTTGAGGCCATGAAATCTGAGATGGGATCCATGTATGAGAACAAAGTGTGGACTTTGGTTGACTTGCCCGATGATCGGCAAGCAATTGAGAATAAATGGATCTTCAAGAAGAAGACCGACGCTGATGGTAATGTTCTTTGTCTATAAAGCTCGACTTGTTGCAAAAGGTTTTCGACAAGTTCAAGGGATTGACTACGATGAGACCTTCTCACCCGTAGCGATGCTTAAGTCCGTCCGAATCATGTTAGCAATTGCCGCATTTTATGATTATGAAATTTGGCAAATGGATGTTAAAACTGCATTCCTGAATGGATTTACGGAAGAAGAGTTGTATATGATGCAACCGGAGGTTTTGTCGATCCAAAGGGAGCTAACAAAGTGTGCAAGCTCCAGCGATCCATTTATGGACTGGTGCAAGCCTCTCGGAGTTGGAATAAACGTTTTGATAGTGTGATCAAAGCATTTGGTTTTATCTGAGACTTTTGGAGAAGCCTGTATTTACAAGAAAGTGAGTGGGAGCTCTGTAGCATTTACGATATTATATGTGGATGACATATTACCGATCGGAAATGATATAGAATTCTGGATAGCATAAAGGGATACTTGAATAAGAGTTTTTCGATGAAAGACCTCGGTGAAGCTGCTTACATATTGGGCATTAAGATCTATAGAGATAGATCAAGACGCTTAATAGGACTTTCACAAAGCACATACCTTAATAAAGTTTTGAAAAAGTTCAAAATGGATCAGGCAAAGAAAGGGTTCTTGCCGGTGCTACAAGGTGTGAAGTTGAGTAAGACTCAATGCCCGACCACCGCAGAAGATAGAGAAAAAATGAAAGATGTTCCCTATGCTTCAGCCATAGGCTCTATCATGTATGCAATGCTGTGTACCAGACTGATGTGTGCCTTCTTGTAAGTTTGGCGGCAGGTACCAAAGTAATCCAGAGTGGATCATCGGACAGCGGTCAAGAACATCCTTAAGTACTTGAGAAGGACTAAGGATATGTTTCTCATTTATGGCGGTGACAAAGAACTCGTCAGAACGGTTACGCCGACGCATAGCTTTGACACTGATCCGGACGATTCTAAATCGCAAACCGGATACGTATTTACATTAAACGGAGGAGCTGTCAGTTGGTGCAGTTCCAAACAAAGCGTCGTATGGCGGGATCTACATGTGAAGTTGAGTACATAGCTGCTTCGGAAGCAGCTAATGAAGGAGTCTGGATGAAGGAGTTCATAACCGATCTAGGTGTTGTACCTAGTGTATCGGGTCCAATGAAAATCTTTTGTGACAATCTCGGTGCAATTGCCTTGGCAAAGGAATCCAGATTTCACAAGAGAACCAAGCACATCAAAAGACGCTTCAACTCCATCCGGGATTTGGTCCGTAGGAGACATAGAGATATGCAAGATACATACGGATCTGAATGTTGCAGACTGCTGACTAAGCCTCTTCCACGAGCAAAACATGATCAGCACCAAGACTCCATGGGTGTTAGAATCATTCTTGTGTAATCTAGATTATTGACTCTAGTGCAAGTGGGAGATCAAGGAAATATGCCCTAGAGGCAATAATAAAGTTATTATTTATTTCCTTATATCATGATAAATGTTTATTATTCATGCTAGAATTGTATTAACAGGAAACATAATACATGTGTGAATACATAAACCCTCTGAGTGTCACTAGTATGCCTCTACTTGACTAGCTCGTTAATCAGAGATGGTTGTGTTTCCTAAACCATGAACAAGGAGTTGTTATTTGATTAACGGGATCACATCATTGGTTGAATGATCTGATTGACATGACCCATTCCATTAGCATAGCACCTGATCGTATAGTTTGTTGCTAGTGCTTTTCTTCATGACTTATACATGTTCCTATAACTATGAGATTATGCAACTCCCGTTTGCACGAGGAACACTTTGGGTGCTACCAAACGTCACAACGTGAATCGGGTGATTATAAAGGTACATTCTGGTGTCTCCGAAGGTACATGTTGGGTTGGCATATTTCGAGATTAGGATTTGTCACTCCGATTGTCGGAGAGGTATCTCCGGGCCCTCTCGGTAATGCACATCACATAAGCCTTGCAAGCATTGCAACTAATGAGTTAGTTGTGAGATGATGTATTACGGAACGAGTAAAGAGACTTGCCGGTAGCAGATTGAACTAGGTATTGGATACCGACGATCGAATCTCGGGCAAGTAACATACCGATGACAAAGGGAACAACGTATGTTGTTATGCGGTGCGACCGATAAAGATCTTCGTAGAATATGTAGGAGCCAATATGGGCATCCAGGTCCCGCTATTGGTTATTGACAGGAGAGGTGTCTCGGTCATGTCTACATAGTTCTCGAACCCGTAGGGTCCGCACGCTTAACGCTTCGATGGCATGTTACTATGAGTTGTTATGATGTTTCTGTACGAAGGTTGTTCGAGTCCCGGATGAGATCACGGACGTGACGAGGAGTCTCGAAATGGTCGAGACATAAAGATTCATATATTGGAAGTCTATGTTTGGACATCGGAAGTGTTCCGGGTGAAATTGGGAATTTTACCAAGTACCGGGAGGTTACCGGAACCCCCCGGAATGCTAATGGGCCAACATGGGCCTTAGTGGAAAGGAGAGAAGGGGTCCCAAGTGCTGGCCGCACCTCTCCCCCTTCCCTAGTCCTATTAGGACTAGGAGAAGGGGGCGCCCCCCCTCTCTCTCCCTTCCCACTTGGGGAAACCTAGTTGGACTAGGATTGGGGGAATCCTACTCCTAGTAGGAGTAGGACACCTGGCGACCAAACCTTGGCCGGCCAGCCCTCCCCTTCCCTCCTTTATATACAGGGCAGAGGGCACCCCATGACACACAAGTTGATCCTTGAGATCTTTCCTTAGCCGTGTGCGGTGCCCCTTCCACCATATTACACCTCGAGAATACCGTGGCGGAGCTTAGGCGAAGCCCTGCGCCGGTGGAACATCATCATCGCACCACGCCGTCGGTCGACGAAACTCTCCCTCAACACTCGGCTGGATCGGAGTTCGAGGGACGCCATCGAGCTGAACGTGTGCAGAACTCGGAGGTGCCGCACGTTCGGTACTTGGATCGGTTGGATCGTGAAGAAGCACGACTACTTCCTCTACGTTGCGTCAACGCTTCCGTTGCTGGTCTCACGAGTGCGTAGACAACACTCTCATCTCGTTGCTAAGCATCACCATGATCTTGCGTGATCGTAGGAAAATTTTGAAATTACTACGTTCCCCAACAGGCGGGCCAACCCATGGAGACGAAGAACTCCAAGAAACAAGCACTGGCCCAAGAGTTGAGGATGTTGGCGGACGAACTCCTCAAAGAAAGTTGGAAGAACAGCAAGGGCCCCACCGTGCCTACCCCAGGAACTCTGATTGCCACCTATGTGAGGCTCAAGACCGAGTTTGAGGAGATAGTTGCCGTTGAGAAGCAGTATTCCCCTGGCAAGGTGATGGCCCCCATCAAGGACGAGGAGATGGCCCCGGAGGTATGAGATCCCCCGGTGAGCTACACAAGGTAAAATATAATGGCTTATTACCATAGTTGTGGTTTTTGATTATTTGCAATGTGCTTGCTAATATGTTAGGGTTGTGCAGGTGCGGTGGGCGCCCTTGATGATTCCGATGTCGTGGCCCGTCCTGTTGGCATCGCCCCGGAGATTGATTCTGATGCCGCTGTCCATCTTGTGGACATCGCCCCAGAGATCGATTCCGATGTCGCGGTCAGTCCTGCAGACACCGCCCCAGAAATTGATTCCCATGCCGCTGTCCGTGCTGTGGTCATTGCCCGAGAGATCGATGACAAGAAATAGTTGGTCGCGCTAATCCTTCAGGGTAGTTTGCATTGCCCTGTGTTTAATTACCAGAACGATGCGTGTTATGATACCATCTTAGGGCTAGTGCACTGTCTTGTGTGGGAAGATCTTGCAACTTTTGTTTGATAGTGAATCATGTGAACCCTCTCCGAGTTATGGAAACAGATGTATCCTCACCAGCTTTTGATGTAATATATGGCATGCTTAGTTGTAAGTTTGAACTGTTTATCATATCAGCAGGGCTTGTTTGATGATTCTTGGTGTTAGTAGGCTAGCTACTGTGCGAGCTATAGTACTTGAAAACACTCACCAAAGAGAAACGTTGGGGCTGATGAGCTCGTGGTACGCTTATACTTATCCCTCGTCGATCGACCAATATCCCTAGCTCCTAAAATTGTAGGCTTAGCGATCGATCAGACAATAGTCGACATACATTCAGGCCTCATTTGGTTCATAGGGTAGGAAAATCGTAGCAAAAGTACAGAGAACGTGCAACACAAAATCATAGCAGTCTGAGACGTACTCCTCCGTTCCAAAATAGATGACCTAGGCGGGCTAGTTTGGCCTAGTGGGTTTCGGTGACACGATGTGATGCAGTGCAAATCCGATCTTGGCGTGTGGTAGCAGTATTGCGAGTACAGTAAGTTTTCTTGAAGAAGCAGAACTCAACGAAGTCATGATGGTTCCTTTGTCCGAACAACTTACAGTGGGAAAGGTTGGGCATGCGATACGATCGGGGTAGACCAGGATAATTTTGTGCATGGCAGGTGGACCAGGATGGTCGACGTCCCACATGTCAGCGAATGAAAGTATTCTTTCCGATATAGAGGACGAGCAAAGAGTATTCATTGTTTATTTTTGATGAAAGCTATTGTCTCCTTTATTACTGACGGAGGAGTGTGAAACACGGCAGCCAGTGAACTTGGCATGTGCACCACTCCCTCCTTCCTCATGTAATGCCCAAAGTTACAGCTTTTTCTCACTTTCTCTCTATCTATTTCCTCTCAAATGTTTTTACCTTTCTTTTTAAGACACAATTGTTTTATGCCTTTTTTAGAATTATTTTTTATACCTAGGAGCACGAGGCGGGCTCTTGCAGAGCCCACTCCTTGACTTTGTCAATGCCTCTCTCTCCTCCACATAAGGAGTACTACTTGCTATGCATGCATGCGGCGGGCAGTTGGCGTCTTGAGGGGCTGTGGCAGTGAGAGCGGGCTCGAGGCGGTCCGGACTCGGATGGCCCACCTCACATTATCACCATATATTTCTTGGAGTCCGTGCGCGGTGGGCGAGCGATCTCTTCTCCCTCCCCCATTTCTCTCTTCTCAGCCGACGCCCGCCGATCGATTAGATTTCGGCTATCGACGGTTTATTCAATTACGGTCCCACATGTCAGTGAAATTGCAAGACAAGGCGTGTCCCCTCTGGTGAGCGGGCGGCGAGCCGGACTGTCGGGTTGTGACGCCAGACGAGTCGTAAGTGTGCCGCTTTTTCCTTTAGAACTTGGCGGCGCAACATTTTCGCTGATCGATCGATAGAAATCAGAACAAAATGACGAGGCGGTGCTTTCCCGCTCATTAGGCGGGCTAGTTCGAGTGATATGACGTGCTATAGTGCCGCCCACTTGCTCCATTTTATGTAAGCAAGAGTTTACACTCTTACGCCGGACGAAAAGCGAAACACCGCGAATCTGATTTTGATCGAGGGATAACTGTTCTCGCCAAATAATGGAGGATTGTTAGCGATTATAGCATGATAGTTAGGGCATCTCCAGCGCTGGCCCACAAATTTACACCGGCATCTGTCCGAGGACACTGATGGATGCCATCCGATGTTGCCCGCCTACCTTTCGACAACTATATGAACTAACCGGATGAAATTCGTGCAAACAAAGCAAATTTCAAATTGACCGGATGAAATTCATTACATTTCGAGAACTTTTCCTATAAACTGGATGAAATTCATTATATATTTCGCACAAACCGTACTAAAACCTACTGTAAACCTAATATAAACGATCGCTGGGCCCCGACCACCATGTCCGGCCATGAACCCGAGAAAGCCGGCCATTGCCTTTGCCTCCTCCTTATCCGCCTCAATAACCTCCTCCTCCGGAGCACAAGGTTATGAAGATTTCCGCCTCCACGTCGCCATCAAGCGGCTAATCGGCCGCCGATTTTTATCCCACCAAGCTTGGCGTTGACTGAGTGGAGGAGTGGTGGCCTTGCTAGGACCAGAGTGGTGGTGACCTACCGTGTACTACTCTTCCTCGCTGCCGGCTGCGCCCGCGCACGCGCGCCGGCTTCGTGGTCGTGGCGGCGGAGGGCGGCCGGGGGGGGGGGAGCCGGCGATCTCCTTCGTCTGCTCCTGCGAGAGTACGTCCAAGAGAGCTTTGGAGCGCGCCTGGAGCGGAGCCACCGATGTCCTTCGTCTGCTCCTGCGACAGTACGTCCAAGAGATCTTTGGAGTGCCCGGAGGCCATGGTTGGAGTGGTGCCAACAAAAGGAAGGGACCGGAGGAGAATGAGTGTGGGTCTTTGGCTATGGCTGGGAGCTGGGGCTCAAGTTAATATAGCGGGCGAATGGCAATGAGCCGCGGCAGACGGATGGACGGCTGGCAGCGGAGTAGGTTCGTCGGCAGCCGTGGTGTCATTAACGCGGAGCAGTCGCTTGCACCGGGATGCCGCGCGGGTGGCGCTCTCTCGGCCGGCGCGCTGCTGCAATGCCAGCACCAGTGAGAGGTCGCGTCGGGCGTGAATGCGGACGCTGCTTCAGTGACTTAACCGCAGGTGCGTTGTCTCACTAACATGTGGGCCCAATGGGCATCAGGCCCGCATGTCAGTGACACACCAACTGCACCTGCAGTTAAGGATGGTGAATGCGGCATTGACGTTCTGGAGAGACGGTGATCGTTCCAGGCGAGAAGCGCTCGCTAGCGATGGAAGGGGTTTCGGTCGGCCAGGGCGGTCAGACGCCGGCGTGGTGGTAAAATGTGAACTCATGGATGACGAGCCTTTGAAGCGTATGCGGCACGTATTGACAACCAGGCGTCCATGCAACCGCTCTTGTCGCCAGCTAGCATTCGATGACCACCATTAGACACCACACAACCATACATAACTTATGAATAATGGACGAATCGATCAGACACACACTCGTGTGTAGTGGCACTATGATCGGTTGCTCACGATAGTACATATTCCACACCATAGTACCCTCTCTAGCTAGGCTATTTTATAGATTGTCGTTGTGATGGACGATATACATGAGCAAGGCGCCGAGTCACGAGTATGACCGTTGGTGTTGAGTCAGGTGAATACATGCTCGGTGTTCGCGGAGGCCTCCAGCAAACGTCTAAACAGTAATGTCACATACACATAATTTTGTTTTTTATTTCTTTCTTCACTGATAGGTAGGCCCGCATAGATAGATAGATAAAGAACACGAGCTGATGAGGTGCATGAGGATTGTTTGACTGGTCAACCAGACAAATACAGAGCTATACGCTGAGCCAGTGACCGTATAATCACCATATCTCATATACAATGATCAAAGTGAGCTATCAAGACAAGTCCGTTGACCGCCAATGCATTTTACTCGGTAATAAATGACCAGGATTGAAGGGGAATCCAAATTTGCTTCGTCTTCTGTCCTTGAGCTCTTGACAAACCAATGCACTATACGGTTGTCCGGCCACTCCACCCCAGAGCTCTCACCAAGCGTCGTTCATGCCACCATGCCGCACACTAACCGGTAAGGCAGCGATGGCATCCCGCCGCGCCGAGTTCCTCGCCGCCCATGACCGCACACAAAATGGTAGGGAAGCGATGGCATCCCGCCGTGCCGAGTTCATCACCGCTCGCGACTTGACAACTATGTGGGAGGAATTTGAAGATGCCAAGGCCGAATGGGCGGTAGAGCAAGAGGCGGCCAAAGCCGCCTGAGAGGGAGCGGAAAAGTCAGAAAGCACTCAAGACAAGAGAGGCCCGCCGCCGCAAGAAAGAAAAGGACGCACGCGCTGCTCCGGAGAGGTCGGCGGAGATCCAAGCACGGTGGGGTGTCGCCGACAAAGCCGGGAAGGAGAACGACGGCGTCTGGACAACATGTGAGAAGTAGTAGTACTAGTAGTTAGTGTGTGTGTCTGTGTCTGAGTACGAGCATGTACCAATACTAGTACTAGTTACTACTGTAGTTTTTAGAGCAAATTACCAGTACATTAGCCTAGACTAAATGGAAAAATTCTTATCCTAAGCATCAAATGGCATCTCTTTCTCTATAGGAATTGAGATGCATGTCATCTCACTTCCTATGATTTTCATATTCCTATCCTATGAACGAAAGGAGGCCTCTGTTGGAGTAACTCATCGTAGCTAGTAGTACTTCTTTGATGCAGTAGTTTTCTTCAAGAAGCGGAATTCAACGAAGTTATGATGGTTCCTTCGTCCGAGCAACTTCAAAGTGGGAAGTGGGCCTGTGATTTGACGGCTCATTAGTCATTGTTACTGCGGCGCGATGACCTGGGTGACTGATACGTCCGTTTTGTATCATGCTTTTATATCGATATTTATCGCATTATGGGCTGTTATTTCACATTATGTTACAATACTTATGGCTATTCTCCTTTATTTTACAAGGTTTACATGAAGAGGGAGAATGCCGGCAGCTGGAATTCTGGGCTAGAAAAGGAGGAAATATGAGAGACCTATTCTGCACAACTCCAAAAGTCCTGAAACTCCACGGAATATCTTAAAATAAATAAAGAAAAATCATCGCCAAAGATGAAGGCCAGGGGGCCCACACCCTGCTCACGAGGGTGGGGGGGCGCCCCCCTACCTCGTGGGCCCCCTGGTGGCTCTCCGACGCCCATCTTCTACTATATGAAGTCTTTTGATGAGAAAAAATAAGAAGCAACCTTTCGGGACGAGACTCCGCCGCCAAGAGGCGGAACCAATCTAGGGCTTCGGCAGAGCTGTTCTGCCGGGGACACTTCCCTCCGGGAGGGGGAAATCATCGCCATCATCATCACCAACGCTCCTCTCATCGGGAGAGGGCTATCTCCATCAACATCTTCACCAGCACCATCTCATCTCCAAACCCTAGTTCATCTCTTGTATCCAATTCTTGTCTCCAAGTCCGGGATTGGTGCTAGTAGGTTGCTAGTAGTGTTGATTACTCCTTGTAGTTGATACTAGTTGGTTTATTTGGTGGAAGATCATATGTTCAGATCCTTTATACATATTATTACCCCTCTGATTATGAACATGAATATGCTTTGTGAGTAGTTACGTTTGTTCCTGAGGACAAGGGAGAAGTCTTGCTATTAGTAGTCATGTGAATTTGGTATTAGATTCGATATTTTGATGAGATGTATGTTGTCTAGCCTCTAGTGGTGTTATGTGATCGTCGACTACATAACACTTCACCATTATTTGGGCCTAGAGGAAGGCATTGGGAAGTAATAAGTAGATGATGGGTTGCTAGAGTGACAGAAGCTTAAACCCTAGTTTATGCGTTGCTTCGTAAGGGCCTAATTTGGATCCATATGTTTCATGCTATGGTTAGGTTTACCTTAATACTTTTGTTGTAGTTGTGGATGCTTGCAATAGAGGTTAATCATAAGTGGGATGCTTGTTCAAGTAAGAACAGCACCCAAGCACCATTCCACCCACATATCAAATTATCAAAGTACCGAACGCGAATCATATGAGCGTGATGAAAACTAGCTTGATGATATTCCCATGTGTCCTCGGGAGCGCTTTTCCTATTATAAGAGTTTGTCCAGGCTTGTCCTTTGCTACAAAAAGGATTGGGCCACGTTGCTGCACTTTATTTACTCTGGTTACTTGTTGCTCGTTACAATTTATCTTATCACAAAACTATCTATTACCGATAATTTCCGTGCTTGCAGAGAATACCTTGCTGAAAACCGCTTATCATTTCCTTCTGCTCCTCGTTGGGTTCGACACTCTTACTTGTCGAAAGGACTATGATAGATCCCCTATACTTGTGGGTCATCAAGACTCTTTTCTGGCACCGTTGCCGGGGAGTGTAGCGCCTTTGGTAGGTGGAATTTGGTAAGGAAAAATTTATATAGTGTGCTGAAATTTACTGTCACTTGTTACTATGGAAAGTAATTCTCACGAGGGGCTTGTTCGGGTATCTTCACCCGTCCAAGAGAGCAAAGAGTTGCTCCTCAACCTACTGAACCTATTCAAAATGGAACTCCTTTTGAAATTCCTTGGTATGATGGAAAAACTGCTAGCTAACACTTTTACAGGAGATGGAACAAAGCATCCTGATGAACATCTACTCTATGTGGATGAAGTTTGTGGACTATTTAAGCTTGCAGGTATACCCGATGATGTTGTTAAGAAGAAGGTCTTCCCTTTATCTTTGAAGGGAGACGGATTGACGTGGTATAGGCTATGTGATGATACGAGATCATGGAACTATAAAAGATTGAAATTGGAATTTCATCAAAAGTATTACCCTATGCATCTTGTTCATCATGATCGCAATTATATATATATTTTTTGGCCTCGCGAAGGAGTAAGCATCGCTCAAGCTTGGGGGAGGCTTAAATCAATGTTATATTCATGCCCCAATCATGAGCTCTCAAGAGTGACAATTCTTCAGAATTTTTATGCTCGGCTTTCTGATAACAATCGCACCATGCTCGATACTTCTTGTGCTAGCTATTTTATGATGAAGACTATTTAATTTAAATGGAATTTATTGGATAGAATTAAACGCAACTCTGAAGATTGGGACCTCGACGAAGGTAAGGAGTCAGGTATGACACCTAAGTTTGATTGTGTTAAATCTTTTATGGATACCGATATTTTCCGTAAGTTTAGCACTAAATATGGACTTGACTACGAGATAGTAGATTCTTTACGTGAATCTTTTGCTACTTATGTTGATCTCCCTAAGGAGAAGTGGTTTAAGTATCATCCTCCCATAGAAGTAAAAGTAGCTGCACCTATTAAAGTTGAAGAAAAGACTGTCACTTATAATGATCCTATTGTTCCTACTTCTTATGTTGAGAAACCACCTTTCCCTGTTAGAATAAAGGATCATGCTAAAGCTTCAACTGTGGTTCGTAAAAGCAATATTAGAACTTATACGTATCCTGAGCAAGTTAAGGCAGAACCTAATATTGCTATTGTTAAAGAACTCTTGTCTGATAATATTGATGGGCATGTTATTCAATTCTGTGGTGAATCTGCTAGAATTGCTAAACCTAGCGTTAAAGATAAACATAGACCTGTGGTATGCGTGCCTGTTATTTACATTAAAATAGGAGATCATTGTTATCATGGCTTATGTGATATGGGTGCTAGTGCTAGTGTTATACCTTATGATTTATATAAAGAAATTAAGCCTGAAATTGCACCTGCTGAGTTAGAAGATATTGATGTTACAATTAAACTTGCCAATAGAGATACTATATCTGCAATGGGAATTGTTAGATATGTTGAAGTCTTGTGTGGGAAAACTAAATATCCTGCTGATTTTCTTGTTCTTAGTTCTCCACAAGATAGCTTTTGTCCCATTATATTTGGTAGACCCTTCTTGAATACTGTTAATGCTAAGATAGATTGCGAAAAGAATGTTGTTACTATTAGCTTGGATGATATGATTCATGAGTTTAATTTCTCTAAATTTATTAAACAACATCGTGAGGAAGAATTGCCTAGTAAGGATGAAATTATTGGTCTTGCTTCTATTGTCGTACCTCCTAGTGATCCTTTAGAACACTATTTGCTAGACCATGAAAATGATATGTTCATGAATGAAAGAAGGGAAATAGATGAAGTATTCTTTAAACAGGAACCTATTACGCAACACTATTTGCCTGTTGAAATCCTAGGGGATCCTCCTCCACCCAAGGGTGATCCCGTGTTTGAGCTTAAACCATTGCCTCATAATCTTAAATATGCTTATCTTGATGAAAAGAAAATATATCCAGTTATTATTAGTGCTAACCTTTCAGAGCATGAAGAAAAAGATTATTGAAAACTCCGAAGAAGCACCGTGCCGCTATTGGATATACTCTTGATGATCTTAAGGGCATTAGTCCCACTATATGTCAACATAAAATAAATTTGGAAGCAGATGCCAAACTAGTTCGTGATCCTCAACGAAGTTTGAATCCTAAAATGAAAGAAGTGGTAAGAAAAGAAATACTCAAGCTTCTGGAGGCAGGTATAATTTATCCCGTTGCTGATAGTCAGTGGGTAAGTCTTGTCCATTGTGTCCCTAAAAGGGAGGTATTACTGTCGTTCCTAATGATAAATATGAATTGATCCCGCAAAGAATTATCACAGGTTATAGGATGGTAATTGATTTCTGCAAATTAAATAAAGCTACTAAGAAAGATCATTACCCCTTACCTTTTATTGATCAAATGCTAGAAAGATTATGCAAACATACACATTATTGCTTTCTAGATGGTTATTCTGGTTTCTCTCAAATACTGTCGGCTAAAGATCAATCAAAGACTACTTTTACTTGCCCTTTTGGTACTTTTGCTTATAGACGTATGCCTTTTGGTTTATGTAATGCACCTGCTACCTTTCAAAGATGCATGATGGCTATATTCTCTGATTTTTGTGAAAAATTTTGTGAGGTTTTCATGGACGATTTTTCCGTCTATGGTTCCTCTTTTGACGATTGCTTGAGCAATCTTGATCGAGTTTTGCAGAGATGTGAAGAAACTAATCTTGTCTTGAATTGGGAAAAGTGCCACTTTATGGTTAATGAAGGTATTGTCTTGTTGCACAAAGTTTCTGAAAGAGGTATTGAAGTTGATAAAGCCAAGGTTGATGCTATTGAAAAGATGCCATGTCCCAAGGACATCAAAGGTATAAGAAGTTTCCTTGGTCACGCTGGATTCTATAGGAGGTTCATAAAGGACTTCTCAAAAATTTCCCGGCCTCTGACTAATTTATTACAAAAAGATGTACCATTTGTCTTTGATGATGATTGTGTAGAAGCATTTGAAATACTTAAGAAAGCATTAGTCTCTTTTTGTTGTTCACCACACTGATTGGAATTTACCCTTCGAAATTATGTGTGATGCTAGTGATTATGATGTAGGTGATATTATAGGGCAAAGAGTTGATAAGAAATTAAATGTTATCCATTATGCTAGTAAGACTCTAGACAATGCTCAAAGAAATTATGCTACTACCGAAAAGGAACTTTTAGCAGTTGTATTTGCTTGTGATAAATTCAGACCCTATATTGTTGATTCTAAAGTAACTATTCACACTGATCATGCTGCTATTAAATATCTTATGGGAAAAAAAGATGCTAAACCTAGACTTATTAGATGGGTTCTCTTGCTGCAAGAATTTGATTTGCATATTGTTGATAGAAAAGGAGCTGAGAACCCCGTTGCAGATAACCTATCTAGGTTAGAGAATGTTCTTGATGACCCACTACCTATTGATGATAGCTTTCCTGATGAACAATTAAATGTCATAAGCACTTCTCGTAGCACTCCATGGTATGCTGATTATGCTAATTATATTGTTGCTAAATTTATACCACCTAGCTTCAGATACCAACAAAAGAAAAAGTTTTTTTTATGATTTGCGGCATTACTTTTGGGATGAACCACATCTTTATAAAGAAGGAGTAGATGGTGTTATTAGAGGTTGTGTTCCTGAGCATGAACAGGAACAGATCCTACGCAAGTGTCACTCCGAAGCTTATGGAGGACACCACGCTGGAGATAGAACTACACATAAGGTATTGCAATCCAGTTTTTATTGGCCCACTCTCTTCAAAGATGCCCATAAGTTTGTTTTTTCTTGTGATGAATGTCAAAGAATTGGTAATATTAGTAGACGTCAAGAAATGCCTATGAATTATTCACTTGTTATTGAACCATTTGATGTTTGGGGCTTTGATTATATGGGACCTTTTCCTGCCTCTAATGGATATACACATATTTTAGTTGCTGTTGATTACGTTACTAAGTGGGTAGAAGCTATTCCAACTAGTAGTGCTGATCATAACACTTCTATTAAAATGCTTAAGGAAGTTATTTTTCGGAGTTTTGGAGTCCCTAGATATTTAATGACTGATGGTGGTTCACATTTTATTCATGGTGTTTTCCGTAAAATGCTTGCTAAATATGATGTTAATCATAGAATTGCATCTCCATATCACCCATAGTCTAGTGGTCGAGTAGAATTGAGTAATAGAGAGCTCAAATTAATTTTGCAAAAGACTGTTAATAGGTCTAGAAAGAATTGGTCCAAGAAACTTGATGATGCATTATGGGCCTATAGAACTGCATATAAGAATCCCATGGGTATGTCTCCGTATAAAATGGTTTATGGAAAAGCATGTCACTTACCTCTCGAACTAGAACATAAGGCATATTGGGCTATTAAAGAGCTCAACTATGATTTCAAACTTGCCGGTGAGAAGAGGTTATTTGATATCAGCTCACTTGATGAATGGAGAACCCAAGCTTATGAAAATGCCAAGTTGTTTAAAGAAAAAGTTAAAAGATGGCATGACAAAAGGATACAAAAGCGTGAGTTTAATGTAGGTGATTATGTATTGCTATACAACTCTTGTTTAATATTTTTTGCAGGAAAACTTCTCTCTAAATAGGAAGGTCCCTACGTTATCGAGGAGGTCTATCGTTCCGGCGCCAAAAAAATCGACAACTTTGAAGGCACAAATCCGAAGGTAGTAAACGGTCAAAGGATCAAACATTATATCTCAGGTAATCCCATAAATGTTGAAACCTATATTATTGAAACCGTAACCCCGGAGGAATACATAAGGGACACTTTCCAGACTGTTTCAGATTCCGAAAAGGAATAGGTATGTGGTACGGTAAGTAAACCGACTCCAAAACAATTTTTAAGGCAATATTTCTCCGTTTTGGAATATTTAGAAAAAGAGAAAAATAAGTAGCAGTCCGGGAAGGACACGAGGGCCCCATGAGGATGGTGGGCGCCCCCCCTACGTCGTGAGCACCTCGTGTGCCCTCCGGACTCCGTTTTCTTGCACGATACGTATTTTGGTCGGTAAAAATTCATTATATATTCTCCCGAAGGTTTTGACTCTCGTATCATGCAAATATCCTCTGTTCTTGTTTTGAGATGTTTCTGCTGCAGATTAGAGCAAGATGTCTTCTCAAGAGTCAGTCGGGGAGAGTTGGGTATCTAATCCGGCACCGGAACCAAGGGCAAACAGCGATGCTGACCACTTTGGGCCAGCAACCGAGGAAGAGATGGAGGCCGACTTGATGAGGGTAGATGCCATGGAGGATCAAGAAGTCACCTCTGCCTCCGAGCTGGGTTTACGATGGGGGAACTCTGAGCTCAGCTATTCCAAACTCAGTTACCCTTCCAATGTTAGATTTCTTTCTTATGAAAATATGAGGAGGAGTGTCTCTTGTTCTCCCAGCTATGCAACACCCTTGGGTGCAAGGATCTTTAGTCGTTCTGAAAGCTTCAAGGAAATAATGGACCTCAAGCAGCAAGTCAATAAGCTCGAGGAGGAGAACCGTATCTTGAGGGGAATTATCGCCAAGAATATTACACCAACAACAAAGAAGAAGACATAATCACATGGGTATGGGCACTCCCCTTGGCAACTGCCAAGCTTGGGGGAGGTGCCCTGGTATCGTATCACCATCACAACTCCTATCTTTACCGTTTTTCTTAGTTCGATCCTATTAGTAGTATCTTGATCTAGTAGAATAAAGTTTATGGCATGATCTAGTTTTGAGTTTTACTTTATGATCCCTCTATGTAATCGAGTCCGTGAGCTATATATATAATAAAGTTTAGTGTTGAGTCAAGGGTGTCGGTGTCAAAACCGGCGGATCTCGGGTAGGGGGTCCCGATCTGTGCGTCAAGGCCGATGGTAATAGGAAGCAAGGGACACATATGTTTACCCAGGTTCGGGCCCTCTCGATGGAGGTAAAACCCTACTTCCTACTTGATTAATATTGATGATATGGGTAATACAAGAGTAGATCTACCACGAGATCGTAGAGGCTAAACCCTAAGAGCTAGCCTATGATGGTATGATTGTAATTGTGATCGGCCTTCTAAGGACCATCATCTCCGGTTTATATAGGCACCAGAGAGGGCTAGGGTTTACATGGAGTCGGTTACAAGGAAGGAAATATAATATCCGGATCACCAAGCTTGCCTTCCACGCCAAGGAAAGTCCCATCCGGACACGGGCCGAAGTCTTGAGTCTTGTATCTTGACGCTTCAATAGTCCGGACGTCGTACACGGTCCGGCTGTCTGGATACCCCCTAATCCAGGACTCCCTCAGTAGCCCCTGAACTAGGCTTCAATGACGATGAGTCCGGTGCGCAGCTTTGTCGTCGGCATTGCAGGGCGGGTTCCTCCTCCAAAAACTCCATAGTGGTCATCGAACACGTAGACCGTGTCCGGATCTGCAAGATGATCTTCGTATGGTATAGATCTGATTTGCTGGCAATCTTCGTGCGTCGTGCCCTTGCATCAGGGCTTGGTCCAACACGAACTGATGTTTCCTGCCCCACAACGACTCGTGTTGCGAGGCGGTTTTATTGGCACGTCCCGTCGAGGCAGAGATCGTGTTCCTCTTATTACGGGATTTTCCATGAGCACACGTGACCCCACAACGGCTGTTGGTATAACCCGTGTGTTTTCTAGATAAGCCTCAAACGGTCACACCGGGGACTCTTGATATTCACCCTATTTATAAAGGGGTCGAGACCTACGCCTCCTTTTTCACCTTCATCGCGCCTTCTCGCACCTCGAGTTCTAACACCCAAAACCTAAGCTCCACCCCTTGGAATCCTCCAATATGTCCGGATCTGACCCTCAAAGGCGGTGGGTGGCCTCCTCAATTGAAGAGAAGGACATTGCAAAGCTTAGGGAGGTCGGATACTTGACCGCAGATATCCAAAGACGAGCTCCCTGCTCCGTGGCAGGTCATCCCACGCCGGAGACCAGCAGGTGTGTCGTTTTCATCCCACACTTCCTCCATGATGCAGGTTTCGCCCTTGATCCCTTCGTGAGGGCTCATGTTCTATTATGGGTTGGATTTTCATGATCCGCCCCGATGCTATCCTCCATATCTCATCGTTTATTATCGTATGCGAGGTTTTCTCCATGTCACCCCACACTTCGCTTATGGCTCAAGACCTTCAATGTGACGCGAAGATGATCGAGGGCGACATGTAGAGTCTTGAGGTGCCGTAATAAGCAGGAACGGCGATGCCCCATGGCCAGAATGTTCTTTCCCAGAAATATCCGATGTATGGCAGCGAAGGTGGTTCTATGTCACGGCTCCCAGAGGCACAAAGTGGGCGGCTGCCCCCGAGATTCGCTCGGGCCCTCCGTCACAGTTGGCATCTTGGACAGACGTAGGGCGGAATTGGGGACCCGCTACTGATATACCGGTACTGCAGAATCACATCCGGGAGCTTCTTGCAAGGGACATTAATCCTGTCAGCATAATGCAAGTGATGTTGATCTGGCGGATGTTGCCGTGCCAACGCCGGCCTCTCCGGATGTGGGAGTTCAATCCGGAGGGTCCGCAGACCGTCAAGCACTTCTTCAGCCTGAAGCTCGAAGAGATGTGCAAATTATTCTTTGGACGGAAAGTAAAGTGTCCGGACACCACCGAGGATGCGGGCCTAAGCTGCAATCGCCTAGATACCCAAGTAAGTAGCTTTGATGCGGACACCCTGTTTTGTATTTGTCACGATTGTTTGTTACGAAAATCATCCGTGGCTGGAATGGCTTCGACAAGGCAGAGAATCGTGTCCGCGCCACTTCCCGAGGGCTCGCCTGGTCCCACCATGGCCAAGATGCTTGACCGGGTGCTCAGCAGAATGCACTCAGGGGAAGACAAGCGGAAGAACGAAGAAACCGAGCTTCACATGCTACGCATCCGAACCGGGGAAATTGTTGCCTCCCCTAGGGAGGATAGTCGGGAAGGGGAGGCTAAGGCCTCCTCCCCGCGCGGGAAGAAGAGGGCCGCGTTCGAAGACTCGGAGACGGAGATGCCCACACCCGGGAAAAATATAACACCAGGGGGCTCTGCCCCAACGGGCACCCTCACCGCATCGTGCCCACCAACGGGCCAGCCCTCCACCGAGCTGTAAGTTAATTTTTAATTCGAAGGTATTGCGTTCCTCCTAGATCAATAACCAGGATTCGTCTTTCGCAGTCCAGCTAGCAGCCCTTATTAACAGAGTTTGTCTTCGGGGGATCTTCCTCCAGAGATGATGGAGAGCGAGACCCCACCCACCTCTCTGGCTCATGAAGCGGGCGACACTGAGGTGTCGTCACGAAGGAGTCCGGATCTGCCGAGGCCGGAAGCCAATGTGTCAGCCCCCTTGAGCCCAGAGCATTTGGCTCCCCCGGGGAGCGATGGGAAGGGTCCGGCACAGTTCGATGTCCGGTCGGACGTACTGACGGGCCTATTGGAGCGAGCTGCGCTTTCGGAGGAGCACCGTTCATTAATGAGTGCGGTGCTCAGGAAGATTTCATCTGCTACAAGTGGCTTGAATGAAGCATTTACAAGTCTGCTCAGAGGCTTTGAGGTATGTAGTGAAGAATACACTGTTTTTGGCTGTGAGGCACGCATTAGGTGTGCTCCATATAGATAGTAGCCCCTGAGACTCTGGTTGCACGCCCTAGGCGGCAAACAGGGGATCATAAATCAATGATTGCGCCAGAACGCTTAGCGGTACTGTGAGTCCGGCCGCCGACCAGTCCGTCAAGTTTCCGAATCGACCAGCGAATTTGTTCGGTTGATGCCGATATCACGCTGGTGAACGAGCGGCTGGACAAATCACAAGGTATGCGCTCTGCCTTCCTTTGTATAGGAAAATATGGAGGCGGCATGGTATTAATGTAATATGTTCGGACTACAGATGGTGCTGCTGCCGTGGAGGCCCTGAGGGCAGAACTTGTCCAAGCCAAGGAACAAGCTCGGGTTAGAAATGCGGCTGCCCTAAAGGCAACCGAGGAACTGAGAGCCGAACAAGCTGCTCATCGCCGAAGCGAGGAAAAGATGGCCGAAATGGCTATTGAGTTAAAAAATGCCGCTGACCGGTATGAGATCCTTAAAAAGGAGCATAAGGATAGGTTGGCCGAGCTGGACAAGGCACGCAATGCCACCAAGGAAATACGGACCAAGCTCAGGGGTGCGCGGGAGGAGCTTCAACAGGCCGGTAAAATCGTGGTTGGAGGTTCCTACTTGCTGCGGACGAAGTTTTTCGATCCAAAGTACGCTCCCCTGGATGGGCGTTGGAGTCCTACGGACGCGTATGCGGATTTGGCGAAGAGTACGGCTGACGCTGCCAAGTTCTTCGAGGGTCAGGGTGATAAGGAGGTGGAGAAGCTTTTCTGGTCGCAATTCAATGCTCCCACTCGCCCGCTGCCGTTAAATGACAAGATGGCTGCTGTAGCAGAGCTTCACAGGTTGTCCGGTCTTGCAATGCGGTCTGTGATAGACCATCTTTGGCCGAAAGGGCCTAAGCCGGACAGTTACTTTGGCTTGGTGCAGCAGTTCCTTGGGGCCGTGCCTCGGATCGATGCCATGAGGAGGTCGGCGTGCATAGAGGGTGCACGGATGGCTCTTGCCCGCGTTAAAGCCTATTGGACGGATATGGAGGCCAATATTATAGCGACCCAAGATCCGGCGGGGGGCCAGTATCCGGTCGAGCACTACTTGGCGCAGGTCACAGAAGGTGGCCGCCTAATAGAGGCGCAGTGCTCAAAGAATGTCTTATTCGAGTGATGAATCGAATCATTGTAAAAAACAATGTTAGTTTGGTTATGAGGCTATATTTATACCTTTTTCCCCGAAAGTATTATTGTGTCCCATGTGTGGCCGTTTACACACACACACACACACACACACACACACACACACACACACACACACACACACACACACACATATATATATATATATATATATATATATATACAGATATATATATATATATATATATGAATGTTTAATCCGAACGATAGCAGTCGTTGGCTTCATCCCCCACATAGGCAATGCGGGGGTGTTCGGAAAAAATATGCTTAATCACACTTGATCCAACGTCTTGGTCCATGAAGGAGGTGATCGGACGTCGAACTAGGCAACCAGACTATATAGTTGTAACACTTTCGCTTAGCCATGGGAGTCTAATATTGGGGCTACTATGTAGCCCCTGGTACCTTCGCGTGCATCCGAATACGGGCGCGTGTGTACATGACCGGGAAACGGTCCTTC
The DNA here is from genome assembly GCA_021605145.1 of Aegilops bicornis. Taxonomy (NCBI): domain Eukaryota; kingdom Viridiplantae; phylum Streptophyta; class Magnoliopsida; order Poales; family Poaceae; genus Aegilops; species Aegilops bicornis. The sequence continues at coordinate 650,265,115 of CM038669.1, forward strand.
ATTAATGCGGAGGGATCCTAAAGATTCCGATAAGTCTTCGAGTGGTTGAACAGTCTCTCGGTGTATCATGACAGTCAGTTTTGGCTTTCTCTCGAGGTGCTCGTCCGGAATAACCAGGGCACAATCGCAGTAGTTCTCCTTTAGCCACCTTAGCCGATAGTAACGGAACGTAAGGCGGCAAACCAGTGAGCCGGGCAAACCCAACATTTGACCAAAGACATGATTCGGAGCTGCTGCATATAAGGCCAAACTCGTGACGCCGGACACTCCCGAGGGTATTCAAACTTTATAATAGTCGATGGGCTCAAGAATGCCCATTCGTTATAAACCCTGTTTTTCCAGGTACGTGCGTTAATCTGTCGTGGCGAGATGCCAAAAACGGCAGTATCCTCTGTGGGCATGGAACCCATGGGATGGTTAAACAACAAGAGGCTATAAAAAAGGTTTACACATGGGCTTAATCTAAAAAGAAACCTGTTGAACAGGGCCCTGCTGCACGTCTGCGCCTTTGTCTCCGTTGTGCCGTATCCTAGAATGGTATCACGCGAGCGTTGTCTGTGGAAAAAAGGAAAACTCGTAGAAGAGTACAACGTGAGTATGCGATGGATAGTGTAAGATGTTGGCCTGCCCATAAGGTTGAGCCAACTGTGGGACTGTGTTAAGTATTTATTGCCCCTGGTGTCCACTATGGGATTACATATACGGTGCCCTGGTTCAATTTTATCCGGCGACCGGACTCGTCTAGCCGAGTCTGTGGTCTTTAATGACCAGTCATGTTTTCTGATGTTGGAGGCCACTTATAGTCCGGCCGCGAGGGCCGTCGCGTGTTCCTCTGCGCGTGACGAGCGCTATGTTAGTCTGCTAACGGTGATGATGCCACGTGGACCGGGCATCTTAAGTGTAAGGTAGCCATAGTGCGGCAATGCGTTGAAGCGGGCGAAGGCCGTTCTTCCGAGCACTGCGTGATAGTCGCTGGAAGGGTGCGATGATCAAGAGTAGTTCTTCGCTTCGGAGTTGCTGGCGAGCGAATGTTACCTCCGGTCGACGGAGCCCCCGTGGGCTTCAATGCCTGGTATCACCCCTTCAAAGGTGGTGTTGCTTTGGTTAATTCTGGATGGGTCTATCCCCATCCTGCGGACAGTGTCCTCATATATTAAATTGAGACTGTTGCCGCCGTCCATAAGGACGCGGGTGAGACGGTATCCGTCGATTATCGGGTCAAACACCAAGGCCTTTGATCCTCCGTGCGGAATACTAGTTCGGTCATCCAAGTTATCGAAAGTGATCAGATAAGGCATCCAGTGGTTAGGCGTGAGTACGATGGGTTCTATATCATGCGCGTTTCTATGCGCGCGTTCGTGCCTCCTCATGGATGTGTGAGTCGCGTGGATCATGTTCACTGTTTTAACCTCTGGCGGGAATTTTTTCTATCCTTCAGTGTTTGGCTAGCGAGGTTCATCCTCGTCTTCACTTGGTGTTTCCCTTTCCTTGTGTTCGGCATTTAATTTTCCGGCCTGCTTGAAGACCCAGCACTCTCTGTGCGTGTAGTTTGCAGGTTTGTCAGGAGTGCCATGAATTTGGCATAGTCTATCTAGGACTCTATTCAGACCGGATGGTCCCTCTTTGCTGCCTTTAGATGGCTTGCTTTGCTGATTAGGTCGAGAGCCCCTGAATCCGGCATTAACCATCACGTTATCCAGGCTCTCTTCCTTGTTTTGGCGTTTGTTTTTATGACGCCGTGGATTCCAGTTGCCATCCCTTATTTCGGATGTCCTGGGGTCGCTAGTGCCTTTACGGGCTAGCCAGCTATCTTCTCCCGTGCAAAAGCGGGTCATAAGGCTTGTCAGGGCTGCCATTGTCCTTGGCTTTTCTTGGCCGAGGTGTCTGGCGAGCCACTCGTCACGGATGTTGTGTTTGAATGCTGCTAAGGCTTCGGCATCCGGACAGTCAACAATTTGATTCTTCTTAGTGAGGAATCTGTTCCAAAATTTGTGGGAGGATTCTCCGGGCTGTTGGATTATGTGACTTACGTCGTCAGCATCCGGAGGCCGGACATAGGTCCCTTGAAAGTTGGCCCTGAAAGCGTCCTCGAGTTCCTCCCAGCTCCCAATTGAATTTTCGGGGAGGCCTTTCAACCCGGTGCCGAGCTGGTCCCTTCGACTTGAGGGGAGGTATTTGATGGCGTGAAGGTCATCCCCACGAGCCATATGTATGTGCAGGATAAATTCCTCTATCCAGACCCCTGGGTGTGTCGTTCCGTCGTATGCCTCTATGTTCACAGGTTTTAAGCCCTGTGGGAATTCGTGGTCCAGTGTTGGGGAACGTAGCAGAAATTCAAAATTTTCCTACGTGTCACCAAGATCTATCTATGGAGAAACTAGCAACGAGGGGAAGGAGAGTGCATCTACATACCCTTGTAGATCGCTAAGCGGAAGCGTTCAAGAGAACGGGGTTGAAGGAGTCGTACTGCCGTGATCCAAATCACCGGAGATCCTAGTGCCGAACGGACGGCACCTCCGCGTTCAACACACGTACAACCCGGTGACGTCTCCCATGCCTTGATCCAGCAAGGAGAGAGGGAGAGGTTGAGGAAGACTCCGTCCGGCAACAGCACAACGGCGTGATGGTGATGGAGGAGCGTGGCAATCCTGCAGGGCTTCGCCAAGCACCGCGGGAGAGGAGGAGTACTTGGGAGAGGGGGAGGGCTGCGCCAGAACTTGGGGTGCAGCTGCCCTCCCACCCCTCCACTATTTATAGGTGGGGGGGAGAGGGGTCCGGCCCCCCTAGATCTCATCTAGGGTTGGGGGCGGCGGCCAAGGGGGGGAGGAGTGCCTCCCAAGTCAAGTGGAGGCCCTCCCCCTTAGGGTTTCCCCTCTCCCATGCGCATGGGCCTTGGGGGGCTGGTGCCCCTGGCCCATTAAGGCCAGGGCGGCCTTACAGCCCATGCTGCTGTATTGGGCGTGGTGGAACATCTTCGGACCTCCGGATCCCTCGTAATCCTCCGGAACCTTAGGAAGCTTCCCGGTACAATACGGAAAAACCCGAACTTTTCCCGGAACCGAACAACAACTTTCCATATATAAATCTTTACCTCCGGACCATTACGGAACTCCTCGTGACGTCCGTGATCTCATCCGTGACTCCTAAAAACATTCGGTAACCTCATACAAACTTCCTTTATAACCCTAGCGTCATCGAACCTTATGTGTGTAGTCCCTTCGGGTTCGGGAACCATGCAGACATGACCGAGACGTTCTCCGGTCAATAACCAACAGCGGGATATGGATACCCATGTTGGCTCCCACATGTTCCACGATGATCTCATCGTATGAACCACGATGTCAAGGACTCAATCAATCCAGTATACAATTCCCTTTGTCTAGCGGTATTGTACTTGCGAGATTCGATCGTCGGTATCCCGATAACTTGTTCAATCTCGTTACCGGCAAGTCTCTTTACTCGTTCCGTAACACATCATCCTGTGATCAACCCCTTGGTCACATTGTGCACATTATGATGATGTCCTATCGAGTGGGCCCAGAGATACCTCTCTGTTTACACGGAGTGACAAATCCCAGTCTCGATTCGTGCCAACCCAACATACACTTTCTGAGATACCTGTAGTGCACCTTTATAGCCACCCAGTTACGTTGTGACGTTTGGTACACCGAAAGCATTCTTACGGTATCCGGGAGTTGCACAATCTCATGGTCTAAGGAAAAGATACTTGACATTAGAAAAGCTTTAGCATACGAACTATGATCTTTCTGCTAGGCTTAGGATTGGGTCTTGTCCATCACATCATTCTCCAAATGATGTGATCCCGTTATCAACGACATCCAATGTCCATGGTCAGGAAACCATAACCATTTGTTGATCCACGAGCTAGTCAACTAGAGGCTTACTAGGGACATGGTGTTGTCTATGTACCCACACATGTATCTGAGTTTCCTATCAATACAATTATAGCATGGGTAATAAAGGATTATCATGAACAAGTAAATATAATAATAACTAATTTATTATTGCCTCTAGGGCATATTTCCAACAGTCTCCCACTTGCACTAGAGTCAATAATCTAGTTCACATCGCCATGTGATTAATACTGATAGGTCACATCGCAATGTGACCAACATCCAAAGAGTTTACTAGTGTCACTAAACTAGTTCACATCACCATGTGATTAAGACTCAATGAGTTCTGGGGTTTGATCATGTTTTGCTAGTGAGAGAGGTTTTAGTCAACGGGTCTGCAACATTCAGATCTGTACGTATTTCGCAATTCTCTATGTCATATTGTAAATGCTGCTCTCCACGCTCCACTTGGAGCTATTCCAAATGGTTGCTCCACTATACGTATCCGGTTTGCTACTCAGAGTCATTCGGATAGGTGTTAAAGCTTGCATCGACGTAACCCTTTACGCCGAACTCTTTATCACCTCCATAATCGAGAAACATGTCATTTATTTACTCCAAGGACAATTTTGACCGCTGTCCAATGATCCCCATTCCTGGATCATTCTTGTACCCCTTAGTGACTCATGGCAAGGCACACTTCGATGCGGTACACAAGATAGCATACTATAGAGCCTAAATGCGAAGCATAGGGGACAACCTTCGTCCTTTCTCTCTCTTCCGCCGTGGTCAAGCTTTAACTCTTAACTTCATACCTTACAACTCAGGCAAGAACTCCTTCTTTGACCGATCCATCTTGAACACCTTCAAGATTATGTCAAGGTATGTGCTCATTTGAAAGTATTATTAAACATTTTGATCTATCTTATAGATCTTGATGCTTATTGTTCAAGTAGCCTAATCCAGGTTTTCCATTGAAAACACTTTTCAAACAACCCTATATGCTTTCTAGAAATTCTACATCATTTATGATCAACAATTTGTCTACTACATATACTAATCAGAAATTCTATAGTGCTCCCACTCACTTCTTTGGAAATACAAGTTTCTCATAAACTTTGTATAGACCCAAAATCTTTGATCATCTCATCAAAGTGTACATTCCAACTCCGAGATGCTTACTCCAGTCCTTAGAAGGATTCTTGGAGCTTTGCATACTTGTTAGCGTCTTCGTGATTGTCAAAACCTTACGGTTGTATCACATACAACCTTTCCTCAAGAAAACTGTCAAGGAAACAATGTTTTGACATCCTATATGCAAGATTTCATAAATAATGCAGTAATCGCTAATCCAATTCCAACAGACTCTTAGCATCGCTTCTGGTGAGAAAGCCTCACCGTAGTCAACTCCTTGAACTTGTCGGAAAACATCTTTAACAACAAGTCGAGCTTTCTTATTGGTGATACTTACCATCATTGTCTGTCTTCCTTTTAAAATCCATCTTTACCCAACGTACTTATGACCATCAAGTATTTCTTCCAAAGTCATGGATCCTCTCTCGGATGTCATGGCCTCGAGCCATTCGTCGGAATCCGGGCCCACCATCGCTTCTCCATAGCTCGTAGGTTCATTATTATCTAGCAACATGACCTCTAAGACAGGATTGCGTACCACTCTGAAGTAGTATGTGTCCTTGTCGACCTACGAGGTCCGATAGTGACTTGATCTGAAGCATCATGATCACTATCATCAGCTTCCACTTCAATTGGTGTAGGTGCCACATGAACAACTTCATGTGCCCTGCTACACTGCTTGGTTGAAGTGATGGTTCAATAACCTCATTAAGTCCCCACCATCCTCCCACTCAATTCTTTCGAGAGAAACTTTTCCTCGAGAAAGGAACCGTTCTAGAAACAATTACTTTTGCTTCGGATCTGAGATAGGAGGTATACCCAACTGTTTTGGGTGTCCTATGAAGATGTATTTATCCGTTTTGGGTTCGAGGTTATCACGATGAAACTTTTCACATAAGCGTCGCAGCCCCAAACTTTTAAGAAACGACAACTTAGGTTTCTCCAAACCATAGTTCAAACGGTGTCGTTTCAATGGAATTACGTGGTGCCCTATTAAAGTGAGTGCGGTTGTCTCTAATGCCTAACCCATGAACGATAGTGGTAATTCGATAAGGGACATCATGGTACGCACCATATCCAATAGGGTGCAACCATGATGTTCGGACACACCATCACACTATGGTGTTCCAGGCGGTATTTATTGTGAAACAATTTCCACAATGTCTCAATTGCGTGCCAAAGCTCGTAACTCAGATACTCATCTCTATGATCATATCATAGACATTTTATCCTCTTGTCACGATGATCTTTAACTTCACTCTGAAATTACTTGAACCATTCAATAATTCAGACTTGTGTTTCATCAAGTAAATATACTCAACATCTACTCGAATCATCTGTGAAGTAAGAACATAACAATATTCATTGCATGCCTCAGCACTCATTGGACTGCACACATCAAAATGTGTTACTTCCATCAAGTTGCTATCTTGTTCCATCTTACTGAAACCGAGGCTTTTCAGTCATCTTGCCCATGTGGTATGATTTGCATATCTCAAGTGATTCAAAATCAAGTGAGTCCAAACGGTCCATCTGCATGGAGTTTCTTCATGCGTATACACCAATAGGCATGGTTCGCATGTCTCAAACTTTTTCAAAAATGAGTGAGTCCAAAGATCCATCAACATGGAGCTTCTTCATGCGTTTTACACCAATATGACTGTCGGTGTACTAGAGTAGGGGTACCCTAGTATCCCGAACTTGTGCACGGACAGTTGCAGCCCTCCGCGGCAAGGCTTGCCGGGTGACCGCCAAGGTCCTCCTTAGTTCCTTTGGAGCCATTCAAGAACAAAGTATTTAAGCCAAGGAGATAAGGCCCCGGCAAGAGGAGCTTGCCGGGAAGGACAGCCAAAGCACCTAGAAGACAAGGCCCCGGCAAGAGGAGCTTGCCGGGAAGGCCCGGTGAGCGACAAGCTTCCGGACGCGACAAGACAACAACTGCGGCAAGGCGCTTGCCGCGGCAGACCACCACTCTGTACCTGCGCTCCAGCACATCCACTAACGTGTCATACAGGACCTTTCCGGTAGCGGCGTGGCGTGAGGCTGTCGGCGGTGAGCCTTGATGGCATGCGGCATCGACAAGATTGCCATCGTGGCAAGCGATGGCGTCCTGACGGTCCCTGTTTGCCTTTGTTAGGCGGCGTGAGCGGGCATTTAATGCCTTTGTCCCCGCCGTCGGGGTTAGGTATGATACATCGCATACAAGTAGCTGTACCAACTACTCCTTTTCCATTTTTACCCTCGCCTACGTTGCCACCTGTCAGAGACCCCTTGAGCATATAAAAGGAGGCCCATGCGCAACGTAGAGGGGGGTTGGGGGAAGGTTCCAAGCCAGAAACACTCACGCTCGGTCTCGTTAGCACTATAGCACTCAGCGCTCCTGAGCAAGAACTCAATACACTCAGACATGCAGCAGTAGGAGTGTTCTCTCCGGAGAGCTCCGAAGCTGGGTAAAACCGCTCGTGTGCTTCACCTCGATCTGCTCTTCGTGCGACCTCCGCTCCCCGCCGAACCGAAAGGGGCTCGGTCCGCCGGTCCCATAGGTGTTCGTGGGTCGGATCAGCCTGCCCGACATCTTTGGCGTGCCAGGTAGGGGGGCGTCGAGCTTGTGTGAACCTGATCCGGCGTCCACGCGAGCTAGATCTTCATCATCTTCATCGACATGCCACCGAAGAAGAAGGCTTCGGTGGCAGATGTTCCATCCGCGTCGAACCCACCACCACCGGAGCAAACGGGTGGTGGGGTGGACGCCGGCGAAAGAACAGGCGTCGACGAGGGAGCCCACGGTGCTGCCAAGTCCAAGGACAAGGCTGCACAGACCTCGGCGTCCGTACATGCACCGCGCCCATCTCAGGAGGCGCGGGACCGACAACGTCATGGTACTTACAATGCCATACGCTCGTTGGACCAGGATCGAGCCGGTGGATCTCGGGATGCTCAAGACCAGCATGCACGCCAACATGCTGGCACAAGCGAGGCATGGTCGCCTGGACGGGATGCTGCTCCTTCTAACATAGTTAGAAGTCCGAGCATATCCCGCTCCTCGCGCCGCTCACCATCGCCACCCACCACTCCAGCGAAGCTTTGGCGAGCTCGGCTGCTCCTGGATTACCCTCCAACGGCCGACAAGGTCGATGAATGGAGGGCCACCATTCAGAGTCTCATCGGCTTTGCGAACGGCGACGTTCCGCGACAACCGAGTGCATCGCTGCCGCGGCAAGACTCCAAGGCACGAGCCGGTGACGACGAAACCGGTGGGGGTGCAACCACCATGCACTCTCCGCCCCGAAGGCCAAGATCGCCGACTCGCCGGATCCACTTCGACAGCGACTCCACCGCATCGTCGGATCCACGAGCTCGTCGTGATCAGCGCCAAGTTCTTCATGAACGACAGCAAGAAGACGCTCGAACTCGCATCGAGCGCCGAAGAGAAGCGTGACGTCAATCCGACCAGCGCGCTGGGCCCTCTGTCGACATGCATGCGCCAGAGGAACGAGGCGACTTGCCGTACGCGGTAGGTTGCCCTGCGTTCACTCGTGAGCTGCGGCAAGTCCAGTGGCCCAGCAAAAAGAATTTCAAGCCAGACGTACCAGAGAAGTACGACGGCAAGACGCATCTGTCGGAGTTCCTCAGCATCTACACCATCGCGGTGCAAGCTGCCGGGGGGCGAGACGACAAGATCCTGGCCAACTACTTCCCACTGGTGCTCAAGCCTAATGTCAGATCCTGGCTCATGCACTTGCCGGACAACTCCATATCCTCTTGGGCAGATCTATGCCATCAGTTTGTCGGCGCCTTTACAGTGACCACAAGCCCCATGGCCAAGAGAGCGACCTTCATCTACTCGCCCGGAAGGAAGGAGAGCCCCGCGCAAGTACATTCAGAGATTCAGCCACAGACAAAGACAACATCCTGGATGTCCACCCTCGCGGTAATCAGCGCGTTCCATCGAGCGTGCGAAACCGCAGAGATGAGGGAGGAGATGGCGATGTGCAAGATCGAGACGTCGATGAGCTATATGCCCTGGCCGACAAGTGTACGCGTCTTTGAGGAAGGGAGGAGACTCCCCGGAGAGAATACTGGAGCAGGAGGATCTGATAGTGAGGAGACCGCCCCGGCAAAGAGAAGCCGTCGGCGGAACAACAGAAAGAGGAAAGGTAAAGATGTGCTAGTTGTTGAGCAGTTCGGCAACAGAGGTGGCGCCAACAAAGCCAAAGCTGGTAGCTCCGGCGAGGAGGTTGCCGCTGGCACCAACTGCCATGCTGTGGCGGTCGCCGACAAGCAGGACGGCTCCAACAAGCAGTATTGCAAGATCCACCGCACCAAGGGCCATGACCTCCAGAGCTGCAAAAAGGTCGAGCAGCTTGTCGAGCAGCAGAAGGCTGAATACGAGCGACGCGACAAGGAGAAGGCCCAGGAAGGTGCTGGAGGAGCTAGCAAGAAACGTCCCGGCCGAGGAGGACGCCGCGGCAAGGCCAAGCAGCGGCAAGGAGACAGACCTCCCCGCGGCCGCGATAAGGGTGAAGATGACGACGACGAAGAAGACATGGATGATGATGAAACCGACGAGCAGGAGTTCCAGAAAGCCACAGAGGTCCTGTGCGTTGACGGCGGTGCTTCTCTGCATACTTCACATCGCTAGCTCAAGCAGTGGATGCGGGAAGTCAATGCAGCAGAACCATCCATCGAGTCACGCAACCCTCTGAAATGGTCCAGCACGCCTATCATCTTTGATATTGACGACCACCCTAATCGCGTAACTGCGGTCGGGTGCTTGCCGGTGTTGGTTTCACCAACTATCCGCAACCTCAAGGTCACTAAGATGCTAGTTGACGGCGGGGCCGGCTTGAATCTGATCTCCTCCGCGGTGCTCCGTAAACTCCAAATCCACGATGGCGAGCTCGAAGAGACCGCACGTTCCAAGGGATAAATCCGGGAAGGAGCAAGTCAAGGGAAAGATCACGTTGCGGTAACATTTGGCAGCGAAGTTGAACTTCAGGGTGAGAGGGTCACTTTGACGTTCTTGACTTTCCATTGCCTTACAATGGGATACTTGGTCGTCCAAAGACTCGCCAAATTCATGGCGACCTCTCACTATGCATACAACATGCTGAAGATGCCAGGCCCGATAAGTGTCATCTCTGTCCCAGGCGACAAGAAGGATGCTCTTATCTGCGCCGACAAGATCTACCGGGAGGCAGCAGCTGCAGCAGATTGCAAGCCACTTGCCGCTGAAGCTCCCGGGGCGAAGAAGAAGACCAAGTCCGGCAAGAGCTCTGATGCCCACTCCAGCAAGCGCACCTCTTCGGAGTGCTGCGCTACCGTCGAGGACGCACCATCGAGCTCCACCGGCAAGTGTAAGAAGACGATGGCAGCTCCACCAGAGACCAAGAAGGTGTCCGCCAAGGAGGGCGGCACTGGTGGTACCTTCACCATCAGTGCCACCCTCGACCCTAAATAGGAAGGCGCGCTCGTTGCTTTCCTGCGGGCGAAACGTCGGCGTGTTTGCGTGGCAACCGTCGACATCCCGGTGTTCCTGTGAAAGTAATTGAGCACCATCTTGCCGTCTGTCCTCATGCGCGGCCCGTCAAGCGTAAAGTCGAGAAGCAGGCGTTGGAGCGCCAAGAATTCATTGCGAAGAAATCAAGAAATTGGAAGCAGCAGGCCTTGTCGAGGAGTGCTCCATCCTACGTGGTTGGCCAATCTCGTAGTCGCATAAGAAGGCAAACGGGAAATGGAGACTTTGTATCGACTTTACCGATGTTAATAAAGCTTGTCCCAAAGACCCATTTCCCTTGCCCCGCATCAACCAGATTGTTGACTCCACGGCCGGATGTGATTTGCTTTCATTTCTTGATGCATACTCAGGATATCATCAAATCTTCATGGCAGAAGAGGATGAGGAGAAGACTGCATTCATCACACCATGTGGCACATACTGTTTCGTACGGATGCCCTTCGGGTTAAAGAATGCTGGTTCAACATTTGCGAGGGTGGTCCATGACGCTTTTGAGCCGCAAATGCACAGAAATGTGGAAGCCTACATGGATGACATAGTGGTCAAAAGCAAGGACAAGGCAACTCTGATTCAAGATTTAGACGAAACCTTTGCAAACCTGCGCAAGATCAACCTCAAGCTCAACCCTGAGAAGTGTGTGTTTGGAGTCCCTTTCGGCAAGCTTCTCGGGTTCTTCGTGTCTCAGCGGGGAATTGAAGCCAATCCCGACAAGATCAAGGCCATTGAGCAGATTGAAGCACCAAAGCGCGTCAAGGATGTACGAAGACTTGCCGGTTGCGTAGCTGCTCTCAGCAGGTTTATCTCTAGGTCTGCTGAGCGCGCCCTGCCATTTTTCAAAATTTTGAAAAAGGCAGGTCCAATGAAATGGACTCCGGAAGCGGAGGCTGCGCTGCAGGACTTGAAGAGATACCTGTCCTCCACTCCAACACTTGTCGCACCTAAGCCACAAGAGAAGTTGCTGCTGTATATAGCGGCAACCAATCAAGTGGTTAGTGCTGCGTTAGTAGCGGAGAGGGAGGCGGATGATGAGCTAGCAACCATGGCAGATGCATCCGGCGACAAGCAGGGGGCTTCACCGGCAAGCTCTGGTCCCGACAAGGATGGATCTGCGCAGACGCATGAGAAGATGCAGAAAAGAATGGTGCAGCGCCCAGTTTACTTTGTCAGTTCCCTTCTGCAGGGGGCTAGGTCAAGGTACTCCGGTGTGCAGAAATTGCTTTTCGGCCTCCTCATGGCCTCGAGAAAGCTGCGCCATTACTTCCAAGCACATGAGATCACAGTCGTCACTCGTTTTCCGCTCAAGAGGATACTGCAAAATCCAGAGGCAACAGGCAGGATTGTCGAGTGGGAACTAGAACTGTCAAGCTTTGGCCTCAAGTTTGAGAGCACTTCAACTATCCAAAGCAGAGCATTGACGGAGTTCATAGCAGAATGGACGCCAGCACAAGATGAAGAAATTCCAGAAACGAGCATCCCCGTCAAGGAAGCAAGCAAAGAATGGCTGATGTATTTTGATGGTGCCTTCTTGCTGCAAGGCACCGGTGCGGCTGTGCTACTTGTTGCACCCACTGGAGAGCACCTCAAGTACGTAGTCCAGATGCACTTTCCCAAGGAGCAAGCAACAAACAATACTGCAGAGTATGAAGGTTTGCTTGCCGGTCTCAGGATCGCAGTAGACCTTGGGATCAAGAAGCTCATTGTCAGGGGTGACTCACAGCTTGTCATTCGCCAAGTGAACAAGAATTATCAGAGTCCATTGATGGAAGCTTATGTTGATGAAGTGAGAAAGCTAGAAGAACACTTTGACGGCCTCTGAGATGGAGTATATTCCAAGAGCTCGAGCGACATTGCCGATGGCCCGTCAAGTCGCCCACTTAAGTTACACAATGGAACCAGGGATTTTTGTGCTCAAGCTGACACAACCGTCGTAACACCATCAATCGGACAGAGCAAGAAGAGGAAGTTGATCTCTGGTGACTATTTTCCGGCAGAGCTTCACGAAGCCGCCGCCAAGAAGGTCCCCAAGATCAACACCAGCAATCTTGAGGAGCGATGCGCTCCGACAAACCATAGGGTTTGTTTCGTTGAAGCGAGCGCTCCGACAAGTTTTGCTCCGGCAAGCTTGCCGGGAACGCGTCAAGCTCGGCTGAGCCGCAGTGTTCTTGCCGTAGAAGCGGATGTTCCAGCAGCAGCGAGTATGCCTTTAGTCCTTGTTGCCGAGCCGCAAGCTCCAGCATGGGCAGCAGATTGTCCTTTTCCTTGACGGAGAACTTCCGAAGAGCAAGAAGAAGCGGAAAGAGTAGCCCGGCGATCAAGTATGTACCAAGTGTCGATAGCACACTGCATGTAAGAAGACTCAACAGTGTGAAATTGAAGTGTATTCACCGGGAAGACGGACAAAAGCTGTTGGCAGAGATACATGGAGGCATATGTGGTCACCACATTGGCGCCAGAGCACTTGCCGGCAAAGCGTTCAGGCAAGGTTTCTTTTGGCCGACAGCCCTCCAGGATGCAACTGCACAAGTAACCAAATGTGAAGTGTGCCAGTTCAATTCCAAGCAGATACACCAGCCAGCTCAAGCTCTCCAGACGATCCCTTTATCCTGGCCATTTTCGGTCTGGGGGCTCGACATCCTCGGCCCCTTTCCCCGAGTTGTCGGGGGCTTTGAGTACTTGTACGTTGCAATCGACAAGTTCACAAAGTGGCGGAAGTGGAAGCGATGAGGAAGGTGACAAAGATCGTGATCAAGTTCTTGGTCGATTGTTTGCCGTTTGAATCCCTAACAGGATCATCACCGACAATGGCACGCAATTCACGAGCCGCACCTTCATGCAAGACGTCCAAGATCTTGGCGCCAAGGTTCCGCTTTCGCTTACATTGCTCATCCGAGAAGCAGCGGTTAAGCGAGAGAGGGCAAATCTTTGAAGTCTGCGCGGGCTCAAGACCAGAACTTTCGACAGGCTGCACAAGTGCGGAAGAAACTGGATTGAGGAGATGCCGGTGGTTCTTTGGTCGATCAGGACGACGCCAAATCGAGCCACTGGCCAGACACCTTTCCCTCTATCTATGGAGCAGAGGTAGTTCTCCCCACGGAACTCGTATACGGATCACCTCGAGTGCTCGCTTATGATGAGATTGAGCAAGAGCAGCTGCGACAAGATGACGCGCTGGTCCTTGAGGAGGATCATCTTCAGGCTGCTGTACGAGCTGCTCGATACCAGCAAGCTTTGGGCCGCTACCATAGCCGCAAAGTTAATGCCAGAAGTCTCGAGGAAGGCGACCTTGTTCTTCGGCGCGTTCAGTCCGCCAAGAATTCCAACAAGTTGGCCTTGAAGTGGGAAGGCCCTTACCGGGTGAAACGAGTCACTAGGCCTGGCGCTGTCCGCCTTGAGACCGAAGATGGCATTCCGGTGAGCAACTCCTGGAATATCGAGCATCTTCGTAAGTTTTACCCGTAAGGCGCGGTTGCCGGAACTCATTCCGGCAACCACCTTTTGTACAAGTCTTGCCGCTGTTGCATGTATTCCTTTGTACAAAGCCGGGCGCAGACCCCGTGCATAAGTAAAGCTCATGTGCTTCGCACATATTGTCGATTTCATGCTTTCTACTTTTTATTTTGCATGCATTATCTGACACTTTGTGCAGCACCTACTCCGGTAAGCAATAACGAGCCATAAGGCTCCATATCTTTATTTTCTCTTCTTTCTTCTCTCTCAAAGAAAGGAAGGTTCCCTCGCCCACAAGTTTGCCGGGGGGAAAGGAGAAGATAATGGTGTGGACCAAGCGTCGCTCAAGGAAATCTAGCCTTACCGGGAAGCAAACAACAGAAAAGCTAAGTTGCCAAAGTTTGAGCAATCAGTTTTAAATTTTTTTAGTTATTCTCCTCGAACGACCACGCTTTGTATGGAAAACATGTGCGCGGAGGAACCAACTCGTAGCTAGTTTGCGCCCTTACTTTGTTTCGAGTCCGCTCAACAACTTAAGTGAGCTGCAACTAGTTGCGACAAGGTTACTTGTCGGAAGCGGCACCGCCAGCAGGCTGCTGACGTCCCGCACTCAGCGCTCGCGGCCCAGGTGCCTGCGTCGACAAGCTCCCTAAAAGCGTAGGGCAAAAACATACAAAGGGAGGAATCAAGTAAAGGAGATAACATAGCAATCACTACCCGAAATAGAGTTATATTACAAGATAGCTTGTCGCAGCTCTAATAGATTGTTCTCATAACATGAGCAGCAGCGACAAGAGAAAGAGAAAGCGGGCGGCCTAATCTACACGATCGCCCTCAACCCTCTTGATCCCGCTCACCCTGTCCACTATGGGTGCGACAAAGGTCTTGAGCGCCTCCACATCAGCATCCGGCGGCAAGGACTTGAGGACGTTGGTGAGGTTGAGGCCTGGGTTGCGGAAGGCCACCTTCATCAGCACCTTTTGAAGAGCTCCCGCGCAGATCTGGCGCGACTCCTCGGCCAGCTGCTTTGGGACTTCTTCCCAGAGTCGCTGGAGAGCCGTCACTATGCCTTTGAATAACAAGCTGAGCTTGGCGCTGGGTTGGAGGTGCTCATTGGAGGAATATCCAAGATCCACCATCCCCAGCTCCGCCAACTCCCTGTCGATGGCTGCAGCAACATCCACGAGACCCTCGGTCCAGTGCTCCACATTTTCCCTAAAGGTATTCTGGGCGGCAGCAGCACTCGCCAGCGACGCCTTGTCGGCCTTGATCTTCTCCTTCAAGGCCGCCTCCTGCTCCCTGGCGCCGTCCAGCGTCTGAGTCAAAGTAGTTAGCTTCAACTCAAGATCCGCATTGGAGTCCTTGGCGGCGCTGAGCTCCTTGATCCTCTCGGTGAGACAGCCCTACAGCTCACCAAGAGTGTAAGCGTCCTTCTCGCGCTCATGCTTGAGTGCAGCAAGCTCCTCGCCGCTCTCCTTGAGATTGGACTCCAACTGCGCCACCTTCGTCTCCAGCTCCTTCTTGGCGGCCTCGGCAGCTGCGGCGGCCTCCTTTGCTTCCTTGAGAGCCCCGCCAAATGTCTGCTCGCGCGTGGCTAGATCCTCCTCGTGGCTGTCAAGGTTAACCTTCCTCTGCGCCAACTTGCCTTCCCGCGCAGACAGCTTCTCGGCGGCAAGCCTCTGTTCCTCCTCAGCTTCAGCCTTCTCGAGGAGGAAGGCTTTGTGCTCCTTGGCGAGTTGCTCCCGCTCCGCCGCCAAGGACTGGAGAGCTTCCTGGTTAAGGCCCCGGAGCTCCTCCGTGCGCTTCTCAATGTCTGCTCCCACCTTCGCGACAAGCGCTTCCCGGGATTCCAGCTTAGCTTGTCGGGCGCGGTAGAGCGACAGCAGCTTCCGCAGCAGCTGCTCCTCCTCAGGCTCGCCGCTGCTGCTTGGCGCGTCAACCAGCGTCAGCCCAGCGGAGGCGAGCAGCTCTTCGTTAAAAGTCTCCCCTTCGACCGTAGCCACGGAACTCGGCGCCCGGGGAGCTTGATGAAGACGCCATCGCCGCCTTCAAATAGGCGCGGGCTGGGAGCTCTTGAACTGATCTTTGCAGCGATGGCGAGAGGGATCGGTGGTCGGCGTGGCGCTGGCGCCAGGCGGCCTCGGGGCGTCGGTCGCGATCGCCGGACCCCTCGTCGGACTGCGGCAGCAGCCTTGGCGACCTCTCGCCCGGCGGGCTCTTGGCCTTGACCTCTTCTTGATGGTGGCGGCGTCGTCAGTATTGCCGCGCACGTCCTCCTCGCCGGTGGCCTCGGTCTCCATCGGCTCTGTGGCAGATGGATCTGACGACCGGAAAATGAAGAAAAGTCAAGCGAATATTCAAAAAAGAAAACCAGAAGAAGAAGAACACAAGGGAAGTTCTCAAGCGAGGAGGTTACCTGTGCTAGGATCTGCAGTCGTAGTCTCAACCACCCGGGGATCGCTAGTGTTGTCCCTTGCCGGAGAGCCGACCCTTGCCGGAGAAGTCTCCCTTGCCGGAGAACGCTCCCTTGCCGGGGAATCTTCCCTTGGCGGCGTAGTCGAAGCAGAAGGCATGCCAGGAGCAGCTTCAGGGCACTCCTGGTACGGCTGTTCTGCTCCTACACAAATCAGCAGTCGGATATCAGCAAAAAAAAGAGTACCCATGCACACCGAACAACGGGAAGTAAAAACCTTATACTTACTCTGGGGGCTGTGCTGGGGGCTGCTTTGAGGAAGAGTTGCCGCGTCCGGCAAGGTGGACTCGGACGCGCCTCCTGCTGTTGCGGTGGGTTCGTCCTCGATGAAAATCACCGATGCCTTGGCTCTCTTCGACGCTCTCTGAGCCAGCGTCCTGAAAAGGATGGATTCAGAGTGAAGCAAATCAGATACAAGACAAAACAACAAGCTGAAGAACTACAAACACAGCAAAGAATCTTACTCTTCTTCCTCCTCCTCGGAGCTGAGCGCGGAGAGATCAAATTCAGCCCCGCCTCCAGTGCGACGGGGCGGAGGAGTAGGTTCCCTTGGCCGCTTGGCGGGCGCAGAAGCGGTGGTCTGCGAGGGCCCCGCTCCAGTTGCCGCAGCGGCGTGGGGTGCTCCCGCGGCAACAGTGCTTGCCGCGGTGGAGCGCGTTGCGCGGCGCGACGGCTGTTGACCCGTCTGCCGCCCCGCTACATCCCCGGCCTTGCGAAGATGCCTTCTTTGTGGAGCTGGGGCTCCGCTCGCGGAAAGCTGCTTGAAGGTGGGGAGGAGGCGCCCTCGGCGGGCTCGCTCGACTCAGCTTCAGGCTCGGCAAGCTCCTCCTCGCCGGCAAACTCCCTTCGCTCGACAAGGCTTGCCGCCTCTGCTGCCTCCGCCTCCTCCACGGTGAATCCGAACTTCGCCCGACGCGGTTGCTGCCGCCTCTTCCAGCTTTGGTGGCGTCGGCGCATCTCGTCATCGGTGGTGTCGCGGGTGAGGCCCCTCTGCTCGTCGGAGCGGATCGGCACTTCCACCAGACTGTCAAAGAACTCCCGCACGACGTCGTCTGCAGGCTCTTGCCAAGTGGGGACAATTCCATGCGAATCGCACAACGGCATCATTGCACGGATGCGGTCAAGCGAGGAATTGTTGCACAGCAATGAACGACGCCTCGGCAACCTAAACATTTCGGATGATCGAGGATCGGGCTTGAACAGCTCCAAGAGCATCGCGTCAAGTTCCAAGACGGTGAAGTTGAAGTTGAGGCCTGGGCGCAGCCTCATGATATCTGCCGCGTTCTGAAACTCCCAGGCGGGTCTCCTCCTCTCCTGCAAGGGGGCGATGCGGCGGCGAAGAAAATCTGCGCCAACGGCGCCTACAGTGAGTCCGGCAAGCCTAAGGCGAAGGATTCGGGTGACTGCAATCTTCAGCCTAGCGTCTTCCGGGGCCAGACTGCTCCAATCGTTGCCGCGCACTACTGGGGTTTGGTGCTTGATGGCGGCTGCGGGTTCTCCTCAACAACCCGGCACCAGTCTGCTCTCCACTCGTCCCATTTGCTGCGGAGCTCTCCCTCGAATCGCTTCCTTCTTGCCGGTCCTCGAGATCCAGGCGATTCCGCCGGAAAGGGGCTCCCCTCTCTCAACCCGAGGCATAAAGAAGTGGCGGAAAAGGGCTACGTTTGGGTGGACTCCGACAAAGTTTTCGCAGAGATGTGCGAAAACTGCCATGGTCAGAACAACATTGGGGGTGAAATCAAGGAGGCGGAACCCGTAGGTGTTCATGATGTCACAAAAAATTCAGAGAAAGGCGGGCAGAGCCCACAGTAGAAGAAGAGCGTGAAGAAGGGATATCCGTTCGAAGCTAGTTCAGAGGCAGCAGCTGGAAGTACCTTCGTGCGCGGATGCGCACGCGTCTCCGTCGACCAGAAGAGGTAGTAGTACTCCCTCAGATCCCTTGTGGCGAGCTGGGGGGGGGGGAGAGTGCCCGCTCCTTACGCAGCGCCGCAAGCCGCTGCGCCTCGGCCGACTTCACGGCCTTCCCCTTGTCGGCTTTCGGAGCCATGGCGGAGGTGGTGAGGAAGGTCGACGGCGTTGGTGATGCTGGTGGCGATGGGGGGCGGAGCGCTGCTCTCTATTCAACCTTGGGAAGAAGGGGGGAGGAGCGGAGGTTTTTCGAGATTGGACAGCAACTGGCAAGGTGGGCGAACTGCCCCTGTTTCCCCTGCTTATAAAGAGGGAGGGGGCGGACGTTCCGCTTTTCCGAATAAAGAAACCCCCCACGATCTCTCCCACGACGCCGCATTCGACGCGTGCCGTTCGTGGAGGGCGTGGTGGGTCCGGAGTGAGTTACGGCGTAACCCAGGCTGCGTGCTGTGCCCTGTTTTGGGCCTGGCCCAACAGCGCTCGGCACCGTGTATGGCCCAGGCCCGGGGGCTCCTGTCGGTGTACTAGAGTAGGGGTACCCTAGTATCCCGAACTTGTGCACGGGCAGTTGCAGCCCTCCGCGGCAAGGCTTGCCGGGTGACCGCCAAGGTCCTCCGTAGTTCCTTTGGAGCCATTCAAGAACAAAGTATTTAAGCCAAGGAGATAAGGCCCCGGCAAGAGGAGCTTGCCGGGAAGGCCAGCCAAAGCACCTAGAAGACAAGGCCCCGGCAAGAGGAGCTTGCCGGGAAGGCCCGGTGAGCGACAAGCTTCCGGACGCGACAAGACAACAACCGCGGCAAGGCGCTTGCCGCGGCAGACCACCACTCTGTACCTGCGCTCCAGCGCATCTACTAACGTGTCGCCCTGGGATCTTTCCAGGCGCGCGTGGCAGGAGGCTGTGCGGCCAGCGGAGCGCGGTGGCATGCGGCGCTGACAAGATTGCCATCGTGGCAAGCAGTGGCGTCCCTGACGGTCCTGTTTACCTTTATTAGGCGGCGTGAGCGGGCATTTAATGCCTTTGTCCCCTGCCGTCAGGGTTAGGTATGATACACTGTACAAGTAGCTGTACCAACTACTCCTTTTCCATTTTTACCCTCGCCTACGTTGCCACCTGTCGGAGACCCCTTGAGCATATAAAAGGAGGCCCATGCGCAACATAGAGGGGGGTTGGGGGAAGGTTCCAAGCCAGAAACACTCACGCTCGGTCTCGTTAGCACTATAGCACTCAGCGCTCCTGAGCAAGAACTCAATACACTCAGACATGCAGCAGTAGGAGTGTTATCTCTCCGGAGAGCTCCGAAGCTGGGTAAAACCGCTCGTGTGCTTCGCCTCGATCTGCTCTTCGTGCGACCTCCGCCCCCTGCCGAACCGAAAGGGGCTCGGTCCGCCGGTCCCATAGGTGTTCGTGGGTCGGATCAGCCTCCCCGACAATGACTTACATGGCAGTGCTACAAGTGGTACTATCATTACTATCTTATATCTTTTGGCATGAAAATGTGTATCACTACGATCGAGATTCAATAAACTATTCCTTTAGGTGCAAGACCATTGAAGGTGTTATTCAAATAAATAGAGTAACCATTATTCTCCTTAAATGAATAACCGTATTGCGATAGACATAATCCAATCATGTCTATGCTGAACGCAAACACCAAATGACAATTAGTCTGGTTTAATACTAATCTTGATGGTAGAGGGAGCGTGCGATGTTTGATCACATCAAACTTGGAAACACTTCCAACACATATCGTCAGCTCACCTTTAGCTAGTCTCTGTTTATTCCGTAGCCTTTTATTTCGAGTTACTAACACTTAGCAACCGAACCGGTATCTAATACCCTGGTGCTACTAGGAGTACTAGTAAAGTACACAATAACTTAATGTATATCCAATATATTTCTATCGACCTTGCCAGCCTTCTCATCTACCAAGTATCTAGGGTAATTCTGCTCCAGCGGCTGTTCCCCTCATTACAGAAGCACTTAGTCTCGGGTTTGGGTTCAACCTTGGGTTTCTTCACTGGAGCAACAACTGATTTGCTGTTTCATGAAGTACCCCTTCTTGCCCTTGCCCTTCTTGAAACTAGTGGTTTCACTAACCATCAACAATTGATTCTCCTTCTTGATTTCAACATTCGCGGTGTCGAACATTGCGAATAGCTCAAGGATCATCATATCTATCCCTGATATGGTATAGTTCATCACGAAGCTCTAGCAGCTTGGTGGCAATGACTTTGGAGAAACATCACTATCTCATCTGGAAGATCAACTCCCACTCGATTCAAGTGATTGTTGCACTCAGACAATCTGAGCACAAGCTCAACGATTGAGCTTTTCTCCCTTAGTTTGCAGGCTAAGAAAATCGTCGGAGGTCTTATACCTCTTGGCGTGAGCCGCGAGCACGAAATCCCAATTTCAGCCTTGAAACATCTCATATGTTCTGCGACGTTTGAAAAACGTCTTTGGTGCCTCAACTCTAAACCGTTTGGTGAACTATCACATAGTTATCAAAAGCGTGTATGTCCGATGTTCGCAACATCCATGGGCGATGTTTGGGGTTCAGACACCGAGCGGTGCATTAAGGACATAAGCTTTCTTACATGCGCATAATCGCTACTGTCAACTTTCAACTATATTTTCTCTAGGAACATATCTAAACAGTGGAACTAAAGTGCAAGCTTACGACATAATTTGCAAAGGGCTTTTGACTATGTTCAGGATAATTAAGTTCATCTAATGAACTCCCACTCAGATAGACATCCCTCTAGTCATCTAAGTGATTACATGATCCGAGTCAACTAGGCCGTGTCCGATCATCACGTGAGACGGACTAGTCATCATCGGTGAACATCTTCATGTTGATCGTATCCTCCATACGACTCATGCTTGACCTTTCGGTCTCTTGTGTTCCGAGGCCATGTCTGTACATGCTAGGCTCGTCAAGTTAACCTAAGTGTTCTGCGTTTGTAAATCTGGCTTACACCCGTTGTATGTGAACGTAAGAATCTATCACACCCGATCATCACGTGGTGCTTCGAAACGACGAACTTCCGCAATGGTGCACAGTTAGGGGGAACACTTTCTTGAATTTTTAATGAGGGATCATCTTATTCACTACTGTCGTTCTAAGCAAATAAGATGTATAAACATGATAAACATCACATGCAATCAAATAGTGACATGATATGGCCAATATCATTTTGCTCCTTTTGATCTCCATCTTCGGGGCTCCATGATCATCATCGTCACCGGCATGACACCATGATCTCCATCATCGTGTCTCCATGAAGTTGTCTCGCCAACTTATTACTTCTACTACTATGGCTACCGGTTAGCAATAAAGTAAAGTAATTAAATGGCGTTTGTTCAATGACACGCAGGTCATAGAATAAATTAAGACAACTCCTATGGCTCCTGCCGGTTGTCATACTCATCGACATGCAAGTCGTGATTCCTATTACAAGAACATGATCAATCTCATACATCACATATCATTCATCACATTCTTCTTGGCCATATCACATCACATAGCATACCACCGCAAAAACAAGTTAGACGTCCTCTAATTGTTGTTCGCATGTTTTACGTGGCTGCTATGGGTTTCTAGCAAGAACGTTTCTTACCTACGCAAAACCACAACATGATATGTCAATTGCTATTTACCCTTCAAAAGGACCCTTTTCATTGAATCCGATCCGACTAAAGTGGGAGAGACTGGCACCCGCTAGCCACCTTATGCAACAAGTGCATGTCGATCGGTGGAACCTGTCTCACGTAAGTGTACGTGTAAGGTCGGTCCGGGCCGCTTCATCCCACAATACCGTCGAAACAAGATTGGACTAGTAACAGTAAGCATATCGAACAAAATCAACGCCCACAACTACTTTGTGTTCTACACGTGCAAAGAATCTACGCAATAGACCTAGCTCATGATGCCACTCTTGGGGAACGTAGCAAAAATTCAAAATTTTCCTACGTGTCACCAAGATCTATCTATGGAGAAACTAGCAATGAGGGGAAGGAGAGTGCATCTACATACCCTTGTAGATTGCTAAGCGGAAGCGTTCAAGAGAACGGGGTTGAAGGAGTCGTGCTAAATGCGTGATCCAAATCACCGGAGATCCTAGTGCCGAGCAGACGGCACCTCCGCGTTCAACACACGTACAGCCGGTGGCGTCTCCCATGCCTTGATCCAGCAAGCGAGAGAGGAGAGGTTGAGGAAGACTCCGTCCAGCAGCAGCACAACGGTGTGGTGGTGATGGAGGAGGCGTGGCAATCTGCAGGCTTCGCCAAGCAATCATGGGAGAGGAGGAGTACTTGGGAGAGGGGGAGGGCTGCGCCAGAACTTGGGGTGCGGCTGCCCTCCCACCCCTCCACTATTTATAGGTGGGGGGAGAGGGGGTTGGCCCCCCTAGATCTCATCTAGGGTTGGGGGAGGCGGCCAAGGGGGGAGGAGTGCCTCCCAAGTCAAGTGGAGGCCCTCCCCCTTAGGGTTTCCCCTCTCCCATGTGCATGGGCTTTGGGGGGGCTGGTGCCCCTGGCCCATTAAGGCTAGGGCGCCCCCTTACAGCCCATGCTGCTGTATTGTACGTGGTGGAACATCTTCCGGACCTCCGGACCCCTCCGGAATCCTCCGGAACCTTCCGGAAGCTTCCCGGTAAAATACCGGAAAAACCCAAACTTTTCCCGGAACCCGAACAACAACTTTCCATATATAAATCTTTACCTACGGACCATTCCGGAACTCCTCGTGACGTCCGGGATCTCATCCGGGACTCCGAACAACATTCGGTAACCACATACAAACTTCCTTTATAACCCTAGCATCATCGAACCTTAAGTGTGTAGACCCTACGGGTTCAGAAACCATGCAGACATGACCGAGACGTTCTCCGGTCAATAACCAACAGCGGGATCTGGATACCCATGTTGGCTCCCACATGTTCCACGATGATCTCATCGGATGAACCACGATGGCAAGGACTCAATCAATCCCGTATACAATTCCCTTTATCTAGCGGTATTGTACTTGCCCGAGATTCGATCGTCGGTATCCCGATACCTTGTTCAATCTCGTTACTGGCAAGTCTCATTACTCGTTCCGTAACACATCATCCCGTGATCAACCCCTTGGTCACATTGTGCACATTATGATGATGTCCTACCGAGTGGGCCTAGAGACACCTCTCCGTTTACACGGAGTGACAAATCCCAGTCTCGATTCCTGCCAACCCAACAGACACTTTCGGAGATACCTGTAGTGCACCTTTATAGCCACCCTGTTATGTTGTGACGTTTGGTACACCCAAAGCATTCCTACGGTATCCGGGAGTTGCACAATCTCATGGTCTAAGTAAAAGATACTTGACATTAGAAAAGCTTTAGCATACGAACTACGATCTTTGTGCTAGGCTTAGGATTGGGTCTTGTCCATCACATCATTCTCCTAATGATGTGATCCCGTTGTCAACGACATCCAATGTCCATGGTTAGGAAACCATAACCATCTGTTGATCAACGAGCTAGTCAACTAGAGGCTTACTAGGGACATGGTGTTGTCTATGTACCCACACATGTATCTGAGTTTCCTATCAATACAATTATAGCATGGGTAATAAAGGATTATCATGAACAAGGAAATATAATAATAAATAATTTATTATTGCCTCTAGGGCATATTTCCAACATCTAGTACTTCATCGGTAAAGCACAGGGGGTGAGCAGCCCCTCTGTATCTGGACGTGTTGTGGCATGTCGTCGGCTGTTGTTGTGTCCGGTCTTTATTCCAGACTGGTATTCGATTGGCGTAATCGTTTTGGCGACCATAGTCCTTCGCCGGGGTGCGTACTTTGGATCCATAAATGGACCTGGCCGCGCCAACTTTCTTATTCAGGTGTTCATATGGATCGGTAGCCGCTTTGTTGCGGCTATGAAGTGGTACAACTTCGTCGTCGAATTCTGGCAGTAGCTTGCGTTTTGGGTAGCTCTTTGTATGGCGATCATCGCCGTATCTTTCTTCAGTGTCTAGCACTTTATTCCATCTGCGGTTGAGCGTTTCCTGTGCGGCCTTGAGTCGTTGCTTCTGCTTCTTTAGACTTCTTGCGGTGGCCATAAGCTTTCTATGGAGGTTACCTCGTTCCGCGTGTTTTTCCGGGATTGCATCATTATCCGGAATGTTTTCCTGTGCTGGTTCATTTTGATGACCTCGTCCGTCGGGATCATTGTCCTCGGGCGTCTGCTCCGAACTATGTTCAGGGTGACATGGTTCATCCTGCTCCATCGCTGGGTCCATATGGTTGTTGTTGCCTTCGGAGTTGATTGTAGTATCGATCCCTCTGGCGCTCTTGTCACTATTTTTACTGTTGCTAGACTTAGAACGGCGTCTGCGCCGTCGCTTTGGCTTTTGTTCGGGGGTTTTATCATCCGGATTGTCGCCTTTGTCCTCTTTGGGCGTATCCACCATGTATATGTCGTGTGACGAGGGGGAAGTCCGGCGCCCCATAGATTCCGCATCTTCTCCTGCATCGTTGTCCATACCGTCGATGTCCTCGGTGTCGAAGTCAGGCACGTCGGTTAAATCATCGACCGTGGCTATGAAGTGGGTGGTGGGTGGGCAACAAATTTCTTCGTCGCCTGCTTCCCACTCGAACCGGATGCAGCCTGGCCCAGAGATTTCTGTCAAAGAGAGAGTTTTGAAAACGAGTTCAGCATGTCGCCAAAGGGCGAGTGCTAAAATATGTCTGCGGCGGTGAACTCCATTACGGAGCCCAACCTGGCTCGACCGGCTCGGGAGTGCGCGGACCGGACTCATCCTCCGGATATGAATCCGAAGTGCGTAATCATGAGCCACGGAGAGGTAAGGCCCGTGTTCGGCTCCAACGCCGATGAGTGCGCGACCTGTGGGGCGGGGTCCAACCCTCCGTCCTCAGGCAATGCAGCCTGCTCCGGATTTAGGTCCGAGGCTACTGCGGGGGTGATACCCCGAGCTTTGTCCAACAGCAGGTCTAAGCCGTGCTCATCTTGACTGTCCGGCATCGTGTTATTGGCGATGGTTGAAGGATCCATCAAGCCAAGCAGCGACGACACAGAGGAACTCTCAATGAAAGCACCAATGTCGGTGTCAAAATCGGTGGATCTCGGGTAGGGGGTCCCGATCTGTGCGTCAATGCCGATGGTAATAGGAAGCAAGGGACACAGATGTTTACCCAGGTTCGGGCCCTCTCGATGGAGGTAAAACCCTACTTCCTTCTTGATTAATATTTGATGATATGGGTAATACAAGAGTAGATCTACCACGAGATCGTAGAGGCTAAACCCTAAGAGCTAGCCTATGATGGTATGATTGTAATTGTGATCGGCCTTATAAGGACCATCCTCTCCGGTTTATATAGGCACCGGAGAGGGCTAGGGTTTACATGGAGTCGGTTACAAGGAAGGAAATATAATATCCGGATCGCCAAGCTTGCCTTCCACGCCAAGGAAAGTCCCATCCGGACACGGGCCGAAGTCTTTAGTCTTGTATCTTCACGCTTCAATAGTCCGGACGTTGTACACAGTCCGACTGTCCAGATACCCCCTAATCCAGGACTCCCTCAAAGGGCTTGATTATTTTGCCATGATCTTGGGTGAATAAAAGAAAAAGAATAAAAAGAAACAAAGAGTTCATATTGATCTTATTGAGAGTAATGACTTCACATAGAAAGAGTATGATGATTAAAAGTTGTTGGGAGTTGGCAAATATAGCTTTGGTCATTGTTGCAATTAATAGGAAGTAATAAGGAAAGAGAGGTTTCACATATAGATATATTATCATTGACATCTTTTATGATTGGGAGCACTCATTAAAATATAACATGCTAAAGAGTTGATGTTGGACAAGGAAGACAACGTGACGAGTTATGTTTTCTTATATATGAGATAAAGTATGTTGTCATGGATCCTCTAACATGTTGAGCTTGCCTTTCCTCCTCATGCTAGCCAAATTCTCAGCACCAAGTAGAGATACTACTTGTGCTTCCAAATACCCTTAAACCAGTTTAGCCATGAGAGTCCACCATATCTACCTATGGATTGAGTAAGATCCTTCAAGTAAGTTTTCATCGGTGCAAAGCAATAAAAATTGCTCTAAATATGTATGATTGATTTGTGTGGGATAAATAAGCTTTATACGATCTTGTGATATGGAAGAAATAAAAGCGACGGGCTGCATAATAAAGGTTCATATCACAAGGGGCAATATAAAGTGACGTTCTTTCGCATTGAGATTTTGTGCATCCAACCATAAAAGCGCATGGCAACCTCTGCTTCCCTCTGCGAAGGGCCTATCTTTTATTATTATCCTCTACCTTATGCAAGAGTCACGGTGATCTTCACCTTTCCTTTTCATTTTATCCTTTGGCAAGCCCGGCATGTTGGAAAGAACATGCTATATATATCTAATTGGATGTAGGGGAGCATGAATTATTATTGTTGACATTACCCTTGAGGTAAAAGGTTGTGGGGCAAAACTATAAGCCCCTATCTTTCTCTGTGTCCGATTAAAACTCCGTAACCACAAGTATTGCGTGAGTGTTAGCAATCATGAAGGACTAAGTGATAGTTGAGTATGTGGACTTGCTTTTAAGCTCTGACATAGACTCTTTCCGATGTTATGATAAATTGCAATTGCTACAATGAGTGAGGTTATAATTTGTTGGTGCTCAATAAGGTTTCTGATTCATACTTTTGCATTGTGAAAAGACCATCACTTGAACATAAGTAATCATATCACAAAATCTATACATGTTGCTGCTATGAGAATAATCATGATGCCTTCGTGTCCGTATTTTATTTTTATCGACGCCTCTACCTCTAAACATGAGGACATATTTATTGTTATCGGCTTTTCGCTTGAGGATAAGCGAGGTCTAAGCTTGGGGGAGTTGATAAGTTCATTTTGCATCATGCTTTTATATCGATATTTATCGCATTATGGGCTGTTATTTCACATTATGTCACAATACTTATGGCTATTCTCCTTTATTTTGCAAGGTTTACATGAAGAGGGAGAATGCCGTAATTGGAATGCAGAATTTGGAAAAGGAGCAAATATTAGAGACCTATTCGCACAACTCCAAAAGTCCTGAAACTCCACGGAATATCTTAAAATAAATAAAGAAAAATCGTCGCCAAAGATGAAGGCGGGGGCCCACACCACGCTCACGGTGGGCCCCCCACAGGCGCGTCCCCTACCTCGTGGGCCCCTGGTGTCTCTCCGACGCCCATCTTCTCCTATATGAAGTCTTTCCATGAGAAAAAAATAAGAAGAAACCTTTCGGGACGAGACTCCACTGCCACGAGGCGGAACCTTGGCGGAACCAATCTAGGGCTCGTGAGAGCTGTTCGACGGGACACTTCCCTCGGGAGGAAATCATCGCCATCATCATCACCAACGCTCCTCTCATTGGGAGAGGGCAATCTCCATCAACATCTTCACCGCACCATCTCATCTCCAAACCCTAGTTCATCTCTTGTATCCAATTCTTGTCTCCAAGTCCGGGATTGGTGCTAGTAGGTTGCTAGTAGTGTTGATTACTCCTTGTAGTTGATACTAGTTGGTTTATTTGGTGGAAGATCATATGTTCAGATCCTTTATGCATATTATTACCCCTCTGATTATGAACATGAATATGCTTTGTGAGTAGTTACATTTGTTCCTGAGGACAAGGGAGAAGTCTTGCTATTATTAGTCATGTGAATTTGGTATTAGATTCGATATTTTGATGAGATGTATGTTGTCTAGCCTCTAGTGGTGTTATGTGAGCGTCGACTACATAACACTTCACCATTATTTGGGCCTAGAGGAAGGCATTGGGAAGTAATAAGTAGATGATGGGTTGCTAGAGTGATGAAGCTTAAACCCTAGTTTATCGTTGCTTCGTAAGGGGCTGATTTGGATCCATATGTTTCATGCTATGGTTAGGTTTACCTTAATACTTTTGTTGTAGTTGCGGATGCTTGCAATAGAGGTTAATCATAAGTGGGATGCTTGTTCAAGTAAGAACAGCACCCAAGCACCGATCCACCCACATATCAAATTATCAAAGTACCGAACGCGAATCATATGAGCGTGATGAAAACTAGCTTGATGATATTCCCATGTGTCCTCGGGAGCGCTTTTCCTATTATAAGAGTTTGTCCAGGCTTGTCCTTTGCTACAAAAAGGATTGGGCCACCTTGTTGCACTTTATTTACTCTAGTTACTTGTTGCTCGTTACAATTTATCTTATCACAAAACTATCTGTTACCACTTATTTCAGTACTTGCAGAGAATACCTTGCTAAAAACCGCTTATCATTTCCTTCTGCTCCTCGTTGCGTTTGACACTCTTACTTATCGAAAGGACTACGATAGATCCCCTATACTTGTGGGTCATCAGTGACTCCCTTGGAGTTCCGCGTGCATGGCAAGTGGACCAAGATGGTCGACGTCCCACATGTTGGCGAACGGAAGTATTCTTTCCGATATCGAGGAGCAAGGAAACCGCGTGGTATAGTATCACTGCTGATTGGTTCACAAAAAATAGTATCCTGCCGATTTATAATTATTTTTATTTACGATGAATGCTAGAGTTTCAACTCTTCTGACGAAGGGTTCCAAACACGACGCGTCTTTGGATGTCCCACGTCGTGAAAGGAGTGGGACATGAACAGCGTGGTAGAGCCAGTAAAAAAAACAGCGTGGTAGGCGTCTCCACTTCTTCCACTTCGGGTCGAAGACCACACGTAGTAGTACTTAGTGGTATGAGCGACACAAAGTGTGATCACGAGAGAAAGACACGCGTCTAGTTGGAAGGTCTCGGGACATACACGTAAACAAATATAAAAGTTAATATGTGCCTCCTACTAATATAGTAGTAGTAGAGTACTTAGGCACGTCCTCCATAACATCACCGTGCATTGCACGTACAACATTTAGTGGTAGTACGTAGTAAGAGACAAATGCCGCCTAAGAGTTCCCTTCTCGACCTACTTTTGGGTGTTTGGTAGAGTGTATGGAGGGTGCATGAGTCCACACTAGTTTAGCACAAATACACTAGAAGCATGCATGAAG
This sequence comes from Aegilops bicornis, assembly GCA_021605145.1. Taxonomy (NCBI): domain Eukaryota; kingdom Viridiplantae; phylum Streptophyta; class Magnoliopsida; order Poales; family Poaceae; genus Aegilops; species Aegilops bicornis. Next base: position 650,294,538 of record CM038669.1, read on the forward strand.
AGAGCATGCATGAAGAGGGTGTTGAGTTGAGCATGCATGAAGAGGGAACAACTATCTTTGAGTCGAGAACGCATAAACAAACACACCCTATATGCCACGCATGTTCATACCATTTGTGCCATTCTACTTCACTTACTGCGCTACATTACTCAGGTTAAATACGTCCACTCCACAGGTACATGTCCGTCTCGTAGTTCCAGTCCCACGTGTTCTTCATATAGGTGGAACGATCCTTGCATAACACGTGCACCTTGATGTCTCGCGTGTTGGCAAAAGGATGAACAAATCTCACGTAAAAAAATAGAGTGGAAGAACATAGATTCCGGACGACCGAGAAGGAGCAAGGAACCTCGTGGTGGAGCGTCTGCACTCATAATATTAAATATTATTCAACGATATAAAATTAACCAATCATCTCCATAGTGGACTGGAAGAGTACGAAACACGGCAGCCCAGTGTAGTTACATCATACTAGTACATGGCTAACCCACGCTATCACCATATTTCTTGGCTTCCGTATGACACCTATCTCTAGTAATCCATTGATGTATCACTTCTCCCTCCTCGTCTCTATCAAAGTGCGGTGAGTGGCGTTTCTGCCGTCTATTGAGGTCGGTTAACTATCACATGTTAGCAACATGCCAAGAGCATTCTAAAAAATTCCTTTCACGTTCCGTTTTCAAAAATAAAAAAATCCTTTCATGTACGAATTTGCATGTATGCTTTGAGCAACTTGCATGTCCTATACTGCTCTTGTTTGATAGTCTAACTTAGCTAGAGGTTAGACTAACTCATGACTAACCCTGAACTAACTGTAGGAAAAGAGGTGTTTGGGTGACAGGGTTAGATTGACAATAAATGCACTTCATGGAGAGAGAAAAGTTATTTTTCAGTGGTCCCAATGAGAACTATCTCCAGTTAGCACCTCTTGGGTGGGATAGTTTTTTTGGTAGGTTCGGTGCAACTTGCTCCAATTTAAACCCTCATGCTTGGATACTTTAGGGCTATTTTGAGCCCCAACTAGCTCAAACTAACTCTAACCCATGGATCCAAACAGGGCCTATGGCCAGTCTCGACGTGGAGCAGTCGCGTGCCCCGGGAAGCGGCGCTCTCTCAGCCGCTGCGCCACTTCAAAGCCGGTGCCAGTGAGAGGTCGCCTCCGCTCTGGCCGGGCATTAATGCGGCTCGACGCCTGTGGCCGACAGTTTCACGCGGAAGCGCTACTGGCAAGGGAGTACAGGTTTTGAACCATTTCAGTGTGTAATCTTGGTAGTTTGCAAAACTACTCAATTATTGCACTTCAGTTTCCTAAGAAATTGTGGTAAAAACATTACTCCACAGCCCGCTTCCCTTCTCCTTCCTCTTCCACCGCCACAAGACGTCCGCTGGAAGCGACCGGTCAACCCTTATATAGGAGTGCTAGCACAAAAAGATGCATGCATGACCACTAAAATTTCCATATTAAAGCGCCGCTCCGGCGGGAGTATGGCGTATTTTGTTACCTTCGGCCAGCCCATGGCTACCGAACGACGGCGACCAGAGAAGAGGCGGCGGGAGGGGAATGAATGCAGCTACTGTTTGGGTTCGCCTTCCGGCTTAAATAAATGCGCAGAATCACGTGTACCCGCGGGTGCACAAATTGTAACATACTCGTGTCTGCTTAAGTGGGAGTCACGTAACTGGTGTGTGTGTGTGTGTGTGTGTGTGTGTTTGAGAGATTCTGAGAGACAGTGTGCGTGTGTGTGACTCTACTCTTCGGACATGTATTCAACCTTTTGCATCGAGATATAAGTATAATGGTATTTACTTTAGCTAGTGATTTACGTGGCCCTGTTAACGTGGTTGTGTCAAAAAAATGTCACTTCCTGCTCGTGATTTGCGTTATATAATTACAAGCAAGATTCTCGTGCATTGCACCGAACATCAATATGCATTTTTTTTACAAAACACCTGTTGTGATTGACCCATGCAGGAGTAATCCCATGTGTAAAAACTAATGATATCTCGAGCATTTTATAGGAAAACTGGTATCTCGAGAATGTCATCGAAAAAATGAAAGATGAGAGATAAGGCGAGGAGGAGTGGAGCGTGGTGGTGACTGGTGGTCGGAATGGGCGGAGGCATGGGGATGGATGGTGCCGGCAGGCGGCAGCGGCCACCATGCATGCTAGATTGTTCGAGACTTATTACATTTTTTAATTGTCTTGAGCAATGAGGTTGCGGGAGATAATGATGTGGAGAGAGGTGCGGGTATCTTTTGTAAAATTATCATAGTTTGCTTTCTATCCGTCAGATATAGATCATACGTTCTGTATTACAAGATGGCAGGCACACCATCATTGCCAACTCGTTTTTTTATAAGCGTACAGATGATAAGTTTGATGACTACTAAAGTAAAGTGGAATTTGTCCATGTTATGCAAGTAAATAAAGGTGATTGTTTATCACACGGGTAAGGTTGGATGAAGGGTGGTAGGAACAAATGCTCCGCCTAGAGCATGTGTGTGTGAGATGGAGTCTTAGTGTGTGTGTGTGGGGTGTGTGTGTGAGAGAGAGAGAGAGATGGAGTCTAAGTGTGTGTGTGGGGGAGGGGTGCGTGCGTGTGTGTGTGTTTGTGTGTGTGTGTGTGAGAGAGAGAGAGATGGAGTCTTAGTGTGGGGGGGGGGGTGCGTGCGTGCGTGCGTGCGTGTGTGTGTGTGTCACGGGGTCCTCTGTGGCGGATGTAATTTAAGTGTGCATGGCTTCATCATAGAGAGGTGATGTGTATGGCAGAGGCCACCAACGATGGGGTGCGAGAGAGAAAATGCCCGTGAGAGAGGGAAGAGAAGGTGCGTCTTGGCGTGAGAAGACTCAACATCGAGAGAACGTGTTTGTTCGAGAGACACCGAGGAAGACTACTATATATCGATGGTGCATATGTAGGCGGGAATTAAACAAAGGGATGGTCTTATTGGTTTCGGGGATATAGGGGAAGAGTGAGAGGCGGGGGGGGGGGTAGCTAGAAGGAGATTTTTAAGTGTGAGTGTGTGTTTTACCCAAACAGGCGGAAATTATTTGCACAAAACAGGAGAAAGATTAAAAGTGGCATTAGGATTGAGGGTAATTAACTACGTATGGAGACATAGAGACCTTGAGCGTGCATGTGTGAGAGAGGTATACATGTATACATGGGATGTGTGTGTCTTGTGCCGCATGATCGAGATAAAAGAAAGAAGACATAAGTCATAAGATCAACGACATGGGAGAGACGGATCGGTATGACAATATGCATGCATGTGAGAATGCAGGGAAGAAGGCCCGACAATTGAGCATGTGTTTTTGTCTTTAAGAGATAGTGGCGTGGGCTGGAGCATGCATCTATGGCGAGCAGAGGGGGTGAGGCGCAATGATTGTGCAAAAGAGATCACCTATAAATGCATATGTATGGAGAGACATATATAGTGTGGGTGATAGGAAGCAAGACTCCGTGCGAGAAAGAAATGTTGACGGAGAAACTATAGATAGATACAGAGATGGAGATGCTAGCTAGAAGGACATCCGCTAGTTTGGGTGTTGGAGATGACCGTCGGGTGGTTCAAAGGGTGAAGGTTATATATGTGTGTGAGAGGGCACTTGACTGCATGTAGAGAGGAACATATGTAGTGTGCGTGATAGGAATCAAGAGTGGGGGCGAGAAAGAAGGTTGATGGAGAAATTGATAAATAGAATGATAAAGATGCTAGCTAGTGTGCGTTAGAGATAGGAGCCGAGTGGACCAGAAGGCTGGGTTATGTGTGTGGGTGTGAGAGAGATAGAGAGAGGGTGCATGTGAGTCACATACAAACAGATATCAGAGAGAAATGAGATCCAGAGAGACGGAGTTTTGTGTCTCATGAGAGAGAAAGATATTTCACAACGAGAGTGATAGCTAGAGAGACATGAGGGAACATAATATATCTCTAGGGAGAGAGGGTGTGTGTGAAGCGACATACAAGAGAACAATGGAGAAATATGAGACCACAGGAGACAGAGTTTGTGTTTGTGTGTGAGAAAGAGATATTGAAGAGGAAGAGTCGTAGGTTCTCATATCTAAGGAGCGGAAGACATCTCTGTATGAGGGGTGTACGAGTGGCACACATGGGAATAGTAGAGAGAAATGAGACCCCGGGAGACAAAGTTTTGTGTTTGTGTGAGAGAAAGAGATTCCACAAGGAGAATCATAGTTAGAGACACATAGCAGGGAGCGAGATATACTTAGAGAGAGATAGAGTGATGAAGGTCGAGGGAGAGAGTACCGTCTGTGTGTTATGAAGATAAAAGATCATTGTCGACATACGGTGTAGCACGAGAGATACACGAGAGGCGATGAACGCCAGATAGGTCCGGAGAGATAGCCCTATATAAGCATGAGTAATAGCTATATGAGGCGAATATCTGGATTAAAGGGATTCAAATATTTAAAGCTGGAGATCACGACATCGATAATATCATAACACAAATTGGTGTATCAAACATGCATATTCATTTGAATTTGGGCACACGTAATGTTATATAGTTTATCAATATTGGTGATCCATAGATTCTTCAGTTACAAACAATGCATGGTTTATATGCAATTAATGTCTAAACGGGATTACATTATATGTTGCGTGTGTGAAACACATTATACATGTTCGAGAAGTTAAAAAAAACCGCATGAAACACACATTAATTGGAGACAGTTAGCGAGGAATGCATACATTGGATTTCAACATAAAGTGGTTTCAAATATTTGAAAATCCAAATTGATGGATACAACCTTATGAAATCTGAGATCATGCCATTTGTAAACCATATTTATGTATAAATAGTGTTGTGCTTTCGAAAGTATATATAAAAAATGATGTATATAGAATGTAATTCCAATTGAAAATGGATCCCGCCCGAAAAAAATATCTACTCTTATAAAAGACCAAGTTGGTGATGATGGTGTGCCTGCCATCCTGCAATATGGACCGTCTGATCTATATCTGACGGATAGAAAGCAAACTATGACAATTTTGCTAAAAGATACCCACACCCCTCTCCACATTTGCAGATAAGGACTTCCCTCGTTCATCTTCGTCTCCCGCAAGATAAACAACTCGTATAAATGCATCTTGATGTTCCATGCAACGCATGGGCCTCTTGCTAGTAGAATACAAACGGGATTCGAATTGAGTTGGCACGGTAAACGTGCACTCTGCAAAATTTGAACGAAGCGGGGAAAGTCGCAGTAACCGCCCGAAACCAAAATCTGCGAGATGGAAATCACTCGCCTATCCTCGCCAGGCAAAGCCTATCTGCTGGATTTCTATAGGTTTCGATAGGGGTAGGTTTGTAATTTCACCCAAATGTGACGTAACCGCCTCTCACCCGGATTCATACACGGTGGGCGCCAAAACACAGTGTGTCCTCGGCCGAAATCGACTCCCTCCCCGATTCATATTCATACACGGTGGGCGCCAAAAACAAACTCTCGTTGGCAAATATTCGGTGTATGCGAGATTACCGTCCTATCCCCGACCGACTAATGTTGTTGTGATGTAGTAGAAATTTGAAACGGGGGCTAAGTTTGTAAATTTCCTCGCATTTGAGACAAGCGTGCTCTGAATACATGGTTCCCCCTTCCTCTCTACCTCCCTTTTCCCCATTTGTACTCCGTGGGCGCCAAAACACACTCTCCACCCCACCCTCCTCCGTCCGCCGCCGTCTGCCACCCCATCCACCGTCGTCCTCCTCCTCCATGCCGGAGCTGATACCCCGACGCCGCCGTCCATTACAAGAGATCGACCTCTCTCATCCACACCTTCGACCGGGATCCTCGCATCCCGTCCTCTCGCTTCATCCCCGACGTCCACCACTGCCGGGCGCCGCTCTCACGACCGTCTCGACCACCGCGCCCTGCCGCAATTGTCTACCCTCCTAGATCTGCTTCCAAGCCGCCGACATCAATCGCTACCGTAGCACCGTCAAAATCTCAGCAGACAGACATCGCGCCGCACTGTGAGGCGGTACTCTTTCGTATCTGCTCAACTTATTTATCGCAGCAAGAAAATAGATTGCTACTTTTTTACTTTGATTTCTTGTCTTGGTTGCGAAGTTGCCTTTGTCCGGTTTGCACCTTCAGATCCGCCATGGCACGCTCAACACTATACTCCGAATGCTTATGGTTTTCCCCTTTTATATTCCACACTAGTTAAATCACAGTAGCTAAATTTCAAAATTGGGCCGGTCAATTTTTCAGAGCTCGCCGGAGTTCACCGGTGCGATCGAAGGGGCTCGGGTGGTTGTGGGGCCTCGCCGAACGAAGAAAACTCGACACGGGTGGGGGTTGGGGCGTGGGTGGGGGTGGGGGTGTGGAGGAACACAGCGGTGGGGGCGGTGGTCGGTGGCGGACCGTGCAGTGTTCTGTATGGGAAGAATCAGAGACGAGGAAGAAGAAGGGTTAGGAGACGTAGGATCTTCATCCAACCGCCTGAAATGGTCGAGAGACAGCTGGGAGTTGCATTCTTAATGCGCTCTGGTTCATCATGTTTGGGTACTGTGCAACCAACACTTTATTATCCAAAATCTGCTTGCTCTTCTTTACCATGTTCGATAGAGCTGGCATGTACGTGATCGATAGGCTTTCAATTACTAGTGGCAATACAACACCGTATTTTCAAGCCAGTTCCACTTTCTTGATTTATATATCGTGGTTATGGTGTACCCTGTTATGTACACTATGATCTGCCTAGTTGTTGTGTGCTCTTGTTATCATGGTTTGGCAATAAACTCTCTATACAGTATATTATGAACCTATCATCTGCCAGCTATCCTTACTTCTGGAGCCTATTTTTTGTGTACTTGTGCCAGATTATATAAATGCACGAACCATATTACAACACACATAAGCTCTCTCATTACAATCCAGTGATAGCACATAAGTGTTTATAGGGGCGCCCCTATATTAGAATATCATCTGCATTACAAAGATAATCTCACAACTATTTATGTTTTCATGGTTCTCAGATATTATACGCAATTACAATGAATATCAGAATCCGCAAGATCGGAAGAATATTGTGGAACACCGCAATGACTTACAAAATTGGCACCAAGGCATTGAGTGCCATTGAAGCAATGAAACTCGTACGCTCCCCACCTGTTGATTCTTTTTCAGAATATCATCCTAATGACTATTATAACCTCGAGGAGTCAAAGGCAGATGGCCTGTCCTATTCACCCATCAAGGTGCCTGTTCTAATTTGGCAAGGTTTTATTGATTGCGCGTATCTTGCATATGTTGTCTTGCATTTCTTCTACTTTGTTGCACCGCCATCTGCTTAGTTTACTCATCGTATAACTCGAGATGCCATGCCCAGCCATTATCAATACATATTCCATACATCATCATGCCATGTTTTTCCACTCAAATGTTGTTCTTGTGCATCGGACATCAAAAAGGAAGAGGGTGATTGCGAACCTGAAGGAGCACCAAAGAAAGTCCTTGAAAACGTGGTGGTGTCGGAGAAATCGACGGCGCCCACTTATATTGGTTGTACAACCCGGTGACACGAAACATAGGATGACTCCAGACTGTACCCATACTTCATCGGCCACACCACTAGCCCCACGACACATGACCTGCACTCCAAAGAAAAGGTATACCGATTTCATTTGCCATAGCACCAGCCGTACCACGTAAAAAATCCCACTCCAAAAAAAAGTACAACAAGTCCACCGGCCGAAGACCTATCCCAACTGCAGAGACGGCCAATTCCTGCAGATTGGAACCCCATTCCATTTATTCCCAGTTTAAAAGACAATTCTTTCAATGTTGTTAGGTACTACGTGCATATATTCCCATCATGGGAAGATTATAGTGAAGACAAACACCATTTTCACATCTTCCTGTCCAACTTACGTGTAAGTGCTATTATTCATGGTTATTATTTTCCTGTTTTCTGCTGATCGAACACATCAATGTTTTACATTACATTGTTGTAACTAGGCGAGGGTCAATCTGGATAGTCATGAAGAGCAAAGCTTGCTTGTGCTTTTCAAGGAAGCATTACAGCAGTATCGGTGTTACCTGAGGAAATCACACTTTGATGGCAAGTCTATAAACGAATTTCCGATGAAGTCTCCTGTGCTAAATTTAGAAGACATTGAATGGAAAAACCTTGTTATGCACTGGTCTCGTTCGGGATGAGGTCTTGTCTATGAAATCACATGACAATTTGAACTTCTACTTTTCCGCATGTGCCTTACGGATCTTTTTGCGGGAAAACTGCTCAAGAAGAATTCGGTTTGAAAAGAACGATATGATATCGCAAATATGCTGCCCGCTGCTTTGCTCTTGTTAGTACTGTTGTCTGTATCACTGTACTTGCATACATACCTGGTTCATTATGTGACAGCAGTATGCATGATAGCTTGCTTATCAATTGTTCGCTCCAAATTATCTCGATCTGTATGAATGGTTACATTAGTGTAGAATATATCCAATGCCAATGAATTTTTTTAGCTCTGCATTGTTCTTGTAAGTACATGTTGTCCTTTATCGGTGTACTTATATTGACAAGTAGTTGTTCATGTACCATCACTCTGCAGCTTATTTTCCTTTGCCCTCCATTTTCTACACATCAGATCTATATTTACTCTTACCATAAGGTTGGTACTGAAGAAGTTTAGCTGTGCATTGCTCTTGGTTGTGCCTTTTGCCTGTATCGCTGCAGATACATTTATAGCTACTTGGTTAGTAGCATCACTCTTCATCTTATCTTAAATATTCTCCATTTTTTCGTATATTATCACATCTATATTTACTCTTAACAAAATGTAGAATAAATGCAATGCTTATGAAGAAGATTTTGTCCTAAACTTCTTGAATTGCCCCCCCCCCCATCAGCATGGACAAGGGCTTTATAGAGCCTGTCTTCACCAGTAATGTAAGTTTGTCCTTCTCAAGCCTTCAAACTTTGTTGTGTATATTTGGTTAGGCATGACTGCAAAAACTGTTTATTTTTGGTGTTTGCATGAAATTGCATGTTTAAAGTTTATTATGTACATAAACAAAAGTTTGTCCTTCTCAATTTAAGTGTTCAGTTGTACAACCAAGTTCCTTCTTCATACCATGTAAATTAAACTATACAGAGCAAGTGATCTTCTTTTGCACTGCATGTATGCTTTTGTTCTTCATCCATAATCAAGTGGTGTGGTGAACCTACCCACTACAGCACAATGTCATATTCTGCAATGTCTTAACTATGAACAATGGCATATCATTCTACTATTATTTAAACCGTCTGTTTGTTTGGCAATCTGAAATGGGATAAATTGACAAAGACACTAACCATTGATACTTATGAGTTCTTGATCCGTAATCCGGTGGTGTCGTGAAGCTGCCAACTCCTTCACAATGTCATTTCCTACCATGTCTTGACCTGAACAATACCATATTGTGTTAATGCCATTTTAAACTGTGTCACTTTATTCACAAGAAGAAATGTGATGAATTGTCAAGATCGATACTTTTATGTGCAAAACACATCATCCGTCTTCGCTTGTTTATCTTTCAGAGTGAGGAAGATATAAGTGTTGAACAAGCGCAGCCTCATCATCTTGCTTAGTTGCTTGCTTGCAGCTCCAAATAGGGCTAACCTTTCTTCAACTCTATTGAAGTCTTGTCGGTTTTGTATATTATTTTGTCGGCGTGTTTATTTGCCTTTGGTGGCGATCTTTGATGCCCGATGTATGTAATCTATTTGTCTGCTTGTGCTTTATTATCATAGTGGCGAACTTTGATGCCCGGTGGATGTAATATGCCGTAATTTCTTTATTGTATAGTCTAGGTTTTTTCTTATTCACGATGCTGCGGTTATTTTCTTGTATATATATCCTGTCTTCGCAAAGAACCGCCAAACCGTAAAATTACGGTACATAATCGGCCGTCATGCAATCACGATGTATGATCCGCATCATGGGCCCCGTCAAACCGCCCACTAGTAGATTCGGGCCTTTAATAGGCCGAGTAACCCCGCCCTCTTTTCGCAAGAAAACTCAATGGGCTTTAGGAGGCCGAGAAGTAGGTTGGGACCGAAACGCGTGCCGAATAGCTCACGCGGCGGCAAAGAGCCGAAATGGACCCGCCCATGATTGTGCGAATCAATTCACGGGCTTTTAACAGGCCAAAGTTGTCTCGGTCCTTGTTTGGCCCAATCAGATATCCGCTGCGAGCAGGCCGGATGCAAACCGGGCTGTAGTTAGGCCCAACCATATGACGGGCTTTTAACAGGCCGAAATTAATATAGGGCTGAAATGTTAAACGGGCCCTTAACAGGACGAAACTAATATCAGGCCGAATTACTAAATGGGCCTTTAGCAAGTGGGCCCAAAAGCATAAGCGTCGATTAACGGGCCGAATCTGATATGGGCCATAATTGAGCCCAAAGCCTCTTAAAGGGACGGACCTGATCTGGGCCGTGATTTGGCCTAGAAAGTGGGAGGCTTTTAACGGGTTGGATCTTATATGGGCCATTATTAGGCCGGGAACGTGGCAGGCCATTAATGGACCGGATCAAATATGGGCCGGCATTTGGCCCAAAACATGGCAGCCAGTTAATGGCCCGGCCTACTAGTGTCCTCAAAATCTTGTGGGCCTATAGCTGGGCCATTCCATTAATGTCGGCGAAATCTCGTGGGCCTTTAGCTGGGCCGGCCCATTATGATCGGCAAGAATTTTGTGGGCCTTTACCTGGGCCGGCCCATTATGGCACACAAAAATATTGTGGGTCTTTACCTGGGCCGGCCTATTATGGCCCGCGAAATCTTGTGGGCCTTTAGCTGGGCCAGCCCATTATGGTCCGCAAAATCTCGTGGGCCTTTAGCTGGGCCGGCCCATTATGGTCTGCAAAATCTTGTGGGCCTTTAGTTGGGCCGGCCCATTTAAACTTGATGGGCCGTGCCACGTGTCGACGTATCATAGGCGCCTTCTGTCCAATGAGTGGATGACATCTGTCCCAACGATGAGCCGACACGTGTTTCCTCCGGCCAATGATGATTTTACACGTGGAAAATCCCCATTGGTCGGGCTGTTAACGGGTTATTGGATCCAAAACCCGATAGCTTAACGGCGTTAAGATTCACGGTGGATGCCACGTGTCGGTCACCCATGACAAAAGAAATTAAGTTACGCGCGATTTATCGTCATGGAAGTGGACACTTACGTGATGATAATTCTTGTAATGTCATGGAACACTTCTACGACATCACAGGTATGACTATCTTGATTCTGTCATAAATTTGTCATGGATGTACATGCATGACAAAAAACGCGGCCTACTGTGACAAACACGTATCATCACAGAATTGTATTTTTTTTGTAGTGAGTTCGACCCATCCGAACTTATCCGACTGCACGACATGCTTCAAACTCCACGAGCCTTGTGCGCATATCATCTGTCTTGATTTCTATTGGGCCATCATGCCAAACAACGCGTCGCTGCATCCGTACCATACACGATCCACATACAAAGCAAAGAACTCCAAAGAAATAGCACCCGGAGCATTCTTATTTGCCTGTAGCAAACCACCTTAGCTATCCCGAACTATTCTTTTCTTCCTTTGCACACATACTTAATCAATTCAATTTGGTAGCCATCAAGTCAATGCTTCGGAGACAAGACAAACACCAAAGAAACACCCTTGACTGCAGCGGAACGGCGTCCTTTTTTTTCACCAAAACAAATCTCGCATTGTGCTCCTGGACTTCAGCCCCCAATTGTGTCAACCCTGCTCGTGTAGCACAGCAGCCCAACATGTGCCTCGAAGACACTGCTGTAAGGTCCACCTCCTACCTAAGGGTCCCCTGGGCCGTCAGTAACTCTCACCGCACCAGCCACACCTGGCTGCACACGCCCACGCTCGGGACTCCTCTTGCCGCACTCTACACCTGGACCTGATCCAATCTCTTTGAGTCCTCCGGAACACACGCCACTGCCAGCTTTGATTGCTTTTTGTTCGATCCGATACGCTTTCTAAGTTCCCATGGATTTACATGCCTCCCGTCGATTTTGACCTCTTCCGAGCTTCGTTGTTTGCGATCCTTCGACTGTAGCTTAAATCCAACTGATCTCTTTTACGTATTCGGCCTTTTCTGATTTCGCTAAGAACCACGCCGCATCGGCTGCATCTCAACTCAATCCTTCCTCTAAATCAACATCCGCACCTCAAATCAAACCTTGTTCATGATACCACTTGTTAGAATAAATCCGAGGCATACCTTCGATCATCCGAGGACCAAGCAATCACACAAGCACGATACCGAGATTCGTTAACGAGGTTCACCGATATGGCTACATCCCCGGGGCCTGACTATGGGCGCTCCTCCACATGACACCGCTACAATACCGCACCCGTCATACGACACCGGCACATGCCGCCGGCTTCCCCCGCGTTCCGGTGCTATTATGTTGGCATAGGTTACATCGTGTGTCTATCCCCGCTATATATGAGAGGTCTAGGATACAAGTGTCCTACTAGGACACGACTCCATATCCTATCTAAACACAATACAACTACAAGTCCAATTGTAACCTACCTTGCACACTATATTCGACACAACTCGAACAAACTCCACCTTGGCGAATATACTCCACCACCATGGATTTAGTGTCAAACTTCCATGTACATTGGACTTGAGATTATCCCCTGAGCACCGGTGCTACTCCAAAGACTCCATATGACTCCACCTGCAACTTGTAGCCCCTTCTTTTCTTGACCACAGTCAATGCTCGAGCGAAAATTAAGTTCCACTTTACTCTAGTTTGTGCTCCCAACTTCCAGAGTATCAGTTCAACGCCATCACATATTGATCACTGACCTGTGTGAAAGTAAACAACTAACATATTGGGTGCACACATAAGAGTTACCTGAACTCAACATCACCGCTCCTTTCTTGACCGCCTGTTTGAAACTTGAAGGAATTTCACCATTGCTTGTAGTCATCCCAAGTCAAATTCACAGTTGTCTCACCACATGTATGACCACCAGAGCCCTTGTAGCGACCAGACCTCAAACAGTCTGATCTTTGTGCATCAGTGTCATCCCTGGATCGGTAATGCTGACACGCACAGTACTTGAAGGATTTATAACAGAGTAGCAATCACACACTTATTACATAGAATGTCTCAAAAGAGAACTTATTACAATAAATATGGCTTAAGGCCATCTAATACGATAACAGCGGAAGGCTTGGAAGATAAAGTGAGTCCATCAACTCCAACGGCGTCACTGAGTGAAAGACCACGACCTAAGGCACCTTACTCGACGTCTGAAAAGTCTACAACATAACACGTTGCAGCCCGAAAACGGGTCAGCACATGGAATATGCTCGCAATATAACACAAAAGAGTAATGAACAAAATAAGGCTATCACTACATGCATATATGGCTGGTGGAGGCTGTATCGTTAAAATGTTTTGCAAAAAGCCAAATTTTCCCTACAACAAAGGAATAAATTTTATTTAACTATCATGGTAGTTGTTAAACATTGAGAATGGTAAACCCCATCTCAATCCCAATTAAAAGTAATTTAAACCCAATCAAATTATATTAAGAGTGATGAGATCCACATGAAAATCCAAGATCCAGATACTCAAGATGTCCATAACCGGGGACACGGCTATCCATGATTAGTTTGTACACTCTGTAGAGGTTTGCGTGCTTTTCCCACAAGACTCGATCTCCTCCGTTGGATTTCTCGCACTACATGGTTTTGAGAAACGGATGACCGAGACACAGTCTTTCAGAAGCGTTAACTCTTTACTCTGGGTAGACAGTACCACCTACATCCCCTACATTTGCTAGCCTACCACTGAAAGAGGTCACACAACAAACTCAACTATGCCAGAGCCCATAATGGCTTGTGGCTGCACACGGAAGTTTCTAGCATGAATAATCTCATGATCCCTTTGAGCCTGGGTGGCAGTCCATAGGAGAATCACACACGGTACCAGGATTTCCAAAAGTACAGCAATCCTTTGGGTTCCCAGTGCCTCAATCCACCCAGATGTGTATTAAAGTTGCCACCTTAAGTTAAACCATTAAGTAACAATCTCACATCTGTCATGAAATACTCTCAAAACCCAATCCACGTCTACAAGCATATCATAGCAATATAAGCAACATAGAAGTAACTCCCATAGGTTTGATAATAAACAGGTGAATAGGTACTACCTCATCTACTTCCCAACCCACAATTTAATCAGATCCTAACCATGCAATTTTTTGAGGATTGATCTAATGCAATAAAAGCTGGGTAGTAAAGAGGTATGATCAAAGTGTTACTTGCCTTGCTGATGATCCGCGAAACCTAGAGACTCGTAGTAACACGCTTCGCACTCCGGGTACTCTATCGCAAACACACAAGCATACAATAAGCAATCAAGCAAAGATGCATGGGTAAAACTCAAATAAGAAGATCTAACCAGAAAGTTCAACTTAAGAACTCCGGTTTGCAAAAAGAATCAAATCAAATAAAGCAACGAAACTCCAACTGCGAAAGAAACAAGCTTCGTTTACTAATTTGGACTAAAGTCAATTTTTACAGTAGCAAAAACTTGTTTAAGTTGATTAAACAGAAAGAGGGTTTCGAGATGAAACTCTAGGCGCTTGAATCACCTGATTCCGATAAGCGAGCGAAAAGAACTAAAACGAAAATCGGATCAGAATTCGCGATCGAAAATAATCACGATAAATCCGAGAAAAAGAAAAACTGACGAACAGACTAACGAACGGACGTTCGCTGTCTGCAGCGAAACGGTGAAAACCATTCGTTAAAACGAACGAATGAACGGGCGTTCGCTAAATAACTCAACCGAAAAAAACTGAACCGATCTAGATCTAGGGTTTAAAAAAACCCGATCAGTTTTCTGACGAAAACCGGCGGCGGCTACCTCGTCGGCGGCGAAGTCTTGACAATGGCGAGTAGGCTCCGTCGGCGGACTCGATGGCGGTGGCTGCGTCTTGGCGGCTGACTAATGACGAATCGGGGCGAAGTGGCGCTAGGGTTTGGCGAAGTGGCAGGCCTCGGCGGCTTATAAGGCCGGCCAGGTCGGAGTCCTAGTTGGGCACGGCCGACTAAGTTGGTTGACTTTTTTTTTTAAATAATTCCAAGCGCAGAAAAACAAAGAAAGGAAATACTAAACGGACTCCAAAAATCCTAAAATAAATTTTCCCCATCCTCTAAAAATCTACTGGACAAGGTGAACATTTATTTGGGCCTCTAGTGCAATTTTGAAAAACGCATATTTTTCCTAATTCAAATAAAATAGCGATAAAAATACAAATAAAAATCTTATTTGATTTTAATATTAAATCTCCAATATTTCTTTATTTTTGAGGAAGTCATTTTATCCTCTCTCTCTCTTTTATTTTAATAAAAGAAATATTCGAAGAGAAAATACTTAAAATCGAACGATCCTCTTTTCAAAATTTGAGAAAACTCAAATATGAAAATAACGAAATTCCCAACTCTCTCTGTGGGTCCTTGAGTTGCGTAGAATTTCTAGGATCAAGCCAAAATGCAATAAAATATGATATGCAATGATGATCTAATGCATAACATTCCAAATTGAAAATTTGGGATGTTACAAACCTCCCCCCCCCTTAAGATGAATCTCGTCCTCGAGATTCGGGTTAACTAGAAAATAGGTGAGGGTGATCTTTCCGTAGGTCTTCCTCTCGTTCCCAGGTGGCTTCATCCTCAGTATGGTGGCTCCACTGAACTTTGCAGAACTTGATAACTTTGCTACATGTAACTCGGCTGGCAAACTCAAGAATCTTAACTGGCTTCTCCTCGTAGGTCAAATCGCTATCCAACTGTATCGCTTCCAGTGGCACTTCTTCAACTGGGAAACATGAAACACATCGTGAACTCCTGACAATCCTTCGGGCAATTCCAACTTGTAGGCGACTTCTCCCATACGTTCCAAAACACGGTAAGGTCCTACAAATCTCAGGGCTAACTTTCCCTTAAATCCAAAACGCTTCACTCCTAGAAGTGATGATACACGAAGATACACTATGTGTCCGACTTCGTAAACTGCCTCCTTGCGTTTAGAATCCGCATAGCTCTTCTGCCTGGATTGCGCTACCTTGAGTCTATCGCGTATCAGCTTAACCTTCTCTTCAGACTCTTTAATCAAATCTGGTCCAAACAACTGCCGATCTCCAACTTCATCCCACAACAACGGCGTTCTGCACCTCCTTCCGTACAATGCTTCGAAAGGGGCCATCTTCAAACTGGCTTGATAGCTGTTGTTGTAAGAGAACTCTGCATAAGGCAAATTATTGTCCCAACTAGATCCATAGTCTAGCGCACAAGCTCTCAACATGTCCTCCAGAATCTAATTGACTCTCTCATTACGTCCCATCTGCTCACGAGTGAAAAGTCATGCAGAACTCTAGCCTGGTTCCCAAAGTCTCATGCAACTGATTCCAAAACTTGGAGGTAAACTGGGTTCCTCTATCTGATATAATGGTCCTTGGAACTCCATGCAGACATACGATCCTGGTCATGTATATCTTTGTCACTTAGCACTGGTGTAAGTGGTCTTTACTGGGATGAAATGAGCTACTTTCGTCAAACGATCGACTACAACCCATATCAGTCATAGCCTGAACGAGTCCTGGGTAATCCCATGATAAAATCCATGCCTAGCTTGTCCCACTTCCATTCGGGTATCGGCAATGGTTGTAGCAATCCTGCTGGCTTTTTATGCTCTGCCTTCACTCTCTGACAGACATCACAAACTGCTACATACTCCGCAATATCCTTCTTCATTCCGGTCCACCAGAAACTATCCTTAAAATCCAGATACATCTTAGTATTTCCTGGGTGAATCGAATACGGTGAGTCATGGGCCTCTTGCAGAATCAACTTCCTGATCTCCTGATCATTAGGCACATATACGCGGTCCTCAAACCATAAGGTATCGTGCTCATCCTCACGAAATCCTTTAGCCTTTTATTTGCTCATCCTTTCCTTTATATCGGCAATCTCCTTGTCCGTCTTCTGAGCTTCTCTGATCTTATCCATCAAGGTAGATTGAATCTCCAATGCTGCTACATAACCTCTTGGAACTATTTCCAAACATAGCTCACGAAGATCCTCCGCTAACTCCTTGGGTAACTCTCCGGTCATGAGTGTATTAACATGATTCTTGCGGCTCAACGCATCGGCTACTACGTTAGCCTTTCCGGGATGATAATGCAATCTCATATCATAATCCTTAATGAGTTCCAACCATCTCCTCTCGCTCGAGATTCAGCTCCTTCTGCGTGAAGATATACTTCAAACTCTTGTGATCGGTGTATACCTCACAATGGTTTCCGATGAGAAAATGTCTCCAAGTCTTCAACGCATGCACTACGGCTGCTAACTCCAAATCATGGGTGGCATAATTCAACTCATGGGGTTTAAGCTGTCGTGAGGCATATGAAACAACTCTTCCCTCCTGCATAAGTATGGCTCCAAGTCCTCGACGAGAAGCGTCGCAATACACTTCATAATCCTTGCGTTGATCTGGCAGAATCAACACTGGTGATGTAACCAAGCGTTTCTTCAACTCCTGAAAACTGGCCTCACATTCCTCAGTCCATTTGAACTTGGTGTCCTTCTTTAACAACTCCGTCATAGGCTTTGCAATCTTTGAGAAATTCTCAACGAACCTCCGGTAGTATCCTGTGAGTCCAAGAAAACTCCGGATCTCTCCAACTGACGTGGGTGCCTCCCAATTTGTCACAGTGACAACTTTGCTGGGGTCTACCGCTATTCCTTCTCCATATATAACATGTCCAAGGAATCCAACTTCCTTCAGCCAAAACTCACACTTGCTGAACTTGGCATATAGCTGATGTTCTCTGAGCTTCCCAAGTACCAAACGCAAATGCTCCTTATGTTCCTCTTCTTTCTTCGAGTAGACCAAAATATCATCAATGAACACTACGACAAACTTATCAAAAAACTCCATAAACACTTTGTTCATCATGTTCATAAAATAGGCAGGTGCGTTAGTCAGACCAAATGACATAACGGTATACTCGTATAGCCCGTACCTCGTGGTAAAAGTTGTCTTAGGTATATCCTGCTCTCGAATCTTCAGCTGGTGGTACCCTGATCGCAGATCGATCTTAGAAAACACTTTAGCTCCTTGCAGCTGATCAAACAAATCATTGATCATTGGCAGTGGGTACTTGTTCTTGATCGTCACCTCATTCAATCCACAATAATCAACAACCATCCTCAATGATCCATCCTTCTTCTCTACTACAAGTACAAGTGATCCCCAAGGTGACGAACTTGGGCGAATATAGCCCTTATCCAGTAACTCCTTAATTTGCTTCTTAATTTCCTCCAAATCCTTTGCGGGCATTCTGTACGGTTTCTTAGATATTGGCCCTGTGTCTGGCAAAAGCTTGGTCAAAAACTCAATGTCTCTATCCGGTGGCATGCCTGGCAACTCTTCTGGAAATACATCCGAAAAATCCTTCACCACTGGTACTTCCTCCTGTACAACTCCTGATAAGGAATTCACTTGAGTCCTATTCGGCACATGCCGGGATACATACTTTATCCTTCTTCCTTCTAGGGTGGTTAGAAAAATCGACTTCTTGGCTGATCAATGTTCCCTCCATACTTGATAACCAATCCATGCCTAATATCACATCCAGTCCTTGTGACTCCAATACTATTAGGTCCGAGGGAAACAGGTAGTTACCAATCCTTAATGGTAACTGATCACACCATAGGCTAGCCATATACTCCACTCCTGGCGAGGTTACTAACATGGGTGACCTAACGGCTTGGGTTGGCAGTTTAAACTTATCCACAAATCCCCTTGATATGTATGAATGCGATGCACCAGTATCAAAAAGAACGACTGCAGTAAATGACTTAACCAAAAACTTGCCTATTACTGCATCTGGTTGGGCTTCAACCTCCTCCACGTTAACATGGTTCACTTGTCCCCTGCTAAAAGGGTTGGGCTTCTTCCCACAGCTCCCATTGGCATAATGTCCAGTCTTCTAGCACTTGTAGCAAGTAACGTGGCTTAGATCTTTCTTGGTGGGCGTTGCTGGGTTGGAACGGTTCTGTCCGTTGCTTCCTCCATTACCATTCCCGTTCTTGGAGCCACTATGGTTGTGCGAACTTCCTCCAGTGTGATTGTGACCTCCATGGTTATGCTGAAGGGTTCCTCCCGAGTTCAGGGTAAAACGGGGCCTATGTTGAGCTCCAGAATTATACTTCCCTTGTCCATACTTCCTCTTGCGGTTGTCAATCTGTTGCTTCTTCCCTTCAATCATGAGAGCTCTACTACCAACTCCTGGTAGTTATTAAAATTTGCCACCATCAACTGCATGCTCAGCTCATCATTCAGTCCTTCCTGAAACTTCTCCTGCTTAGCTGCATCCGTAGCGACGTCATCTGGGGCATAACATGCTAGCTTACTAAAGTCATCCACATACTGGCCAACGGTGCGTCCTCCTTGGCGTAAGTTGCAAAACTCGTGCTTCTTCATGGCCATAGCTCCTGCTGATACATGGGCAGTGCGAAAAGCTTGCTGAAACTGGTCCCATGTCACAGTGTCAATGGGGTAAGTGGCTGTGAAATTCTCCCACCATGATGTTGCGGGTCCATCAAGCTGATGTGCGGCAAAACACACTCTCTCCGCATCTGTGCATCCTGCAGTGGTCAACTCCCTTCCAATCTTGCGGAGCCAATCATCTGCAACTATCGGCTCAGTGCTACTGGAGAACACCGGCGGATTCAGCCTTAGAAAACGGGCTAAGTGATCAACAGGTGTTGGTGGTGGTGGGTTTTTGTTGTTGTTCCCCTGATTCTAATTCTGGACTAGTATCTGCATCAATGCGTTCTGCTGCTAGATCAACTGAATGAGCTCCGGTGGGAAAGAAATCCATTGTCGCGTCTCGGAGGCATCTACTGGGTTTAGAAAAGGTGAGAAATCAGAATAGAATGAGGTCTAGGGGTAAAACACTACCCATATGCACATGAGAAAAACACAAACATATCACTCAATCAATCAAGCAAGGGCATACAATCAGTCTAGGACTATCGTTACAAAAGTGCTCGGACTATACTATATACATGGAGGAATACTACTACTGATATGGTGGTCGACTAGAAAAATTGATCGGTCGAAGACTCCATGATATCCGCTCCAGCTTCATCAACGTAGTCATCATCGCTTTCGTCGGGGTCCGAGTCGGTGTCGTCGATGATGATGTAGTTCTCCGGGCAAGTGGAATCGTCCTCTTCTCCTCCCGGCGCGGGGTCTCCCATGAATACTCCCAGCTTCCTTGTCAGGTCGTCATTCTTCTCCACTAGTACGACAATTTCCTCCTCATAATCTTCGTGTGTAGCCTTGAGTTCTTCCTCCAGCTCCGTGATCCTCGTCATTGCCTTCTTCAAATATGTCATGCTCACAAGACATCCGGGTTCTCTGGCGCCGAATATGCTGGTTTAACTCACGGATGAAAGTTGCAATCGATCTATCCTTCTGGTGCCGATCATCTCCCATTGCTCATCTCGGCCCACAAATCTGGTAGATAGTATCCTTGAGATCCTTGTGGTAAACTTCTCCAATGCGTCCCATGGTGATGTGGGCTGCCATGCTCTTTCCTAGACTCCAGGTTGGTGCATCAAAGGAAAACTCTATGGGCTCAGTGATTGGCGTAAATGTCCTTCCTGGAACTTGAACTTGAATCATCCAGCGCTCCTCTTCTGGTAAAGTGGCGTTGTAAGTCCCGATGAAGCTTGGTATTCCGATGTTCAGGTACCTAGTGACTTCCTTCAAGTGGCGTCCAAAAGGGGTGTCTTCATCCGGTTGCGTGAACTTGATCCTTGCATCCGCCATCCTAAGGAGTAGAAAATGGAGATAAGTCGAATCGAGAAGAGAGTAGTGATCTAGGGCTTTAGCTTAGTGCTCGTGTCCTACGGTCGGCGTGTGCTATGATACCATCTTGTAGCGACCAGACCTCAAGCGGTCGATCTACGTGCATCGGTGTCATCCTGGACCGGTAATCTTGACACGCACAGTACTTGAAGGATTTATAACAGAGTAGCAATCACACACTTATTACATCGAATGTCTCAAAATAGAACTTATTACAATAAATATGGCTTAAGGCCATCTAATATGATAACAGCGGAAGGCTTGGAAGATAAAGTGAGTCCATCAACTCCAATGGCATCACTGAATGAAAGACCACGACCTAAGGCACTTTACTCGTCGTCTGAAAAGTCTACAACATAACACGTTGCAGCCTGAAAACGGGTCAGCACATGGAATATGCTGGCAATGTAACACAAAAGAGTAATGAATAGAATAAGGCTATCACTACATGCATCTATGGCTGGTGGAGGCTGTATGGCTAAAATGTTTTGCGAAAAGCCAATTTTTTCCTACAACAAAGGAATAAATTTTATTTAACTATCATGGTAGTTGTTAAACATTGAGAATGGTAAACCCCATCTCAACCCCAATTAAAAGTAATTTAAACCCAATCAAATTATATTAAGAGTGATGAGATCCACATAAAAATCCAAGATCCAGATACTCAAGATGTCCATAACCGGGGACACGGCTAACCATGATTAGTTCGTACACTCTGCAGAGGTTTGCGCGCTTTTCCCCACAAGACTCGATCTCCTCCGTTGGATTTCTCGCACTACATGGTGTTTGAGAAACGCATGACCAAGACACAGTCTTTCAGAAGCGTTAACTCTTTACTCTGGGTAGACAGTACCACCTACATCCCCTACATCTTCTAGCCTACCACTGAAAGAGGTCACACAACATACTCAACTATGCCAGAGCCCATAATGGCTTGTGGATGCACACGGAAGTTTCTAGCATGAATAATCTCATGATCCCTTTGAGCCTGGGTGGCAGTCCATAGGAGAATCACACGGTACCCCGGGATTTCCAAAAATACAGGCAATCACTGGGTTCCCCAGGTGCCTCAATCCACCCAGATGTGTATTAAAGTTGCCACCTTAAGTTAAACCATTAAGTAACAATCTCACATCTGTCATGAAATACTCTCAAAACCCAATCCACGTCTACAAGCATATCATAGCAATATAAGCAACATAGAAGTAACTCCCATAGGTTTGATAATAAACAGGTGAATAGGTACTACCTCATCTACTTCCCAACCCACAATTTAATCAGATCCTAACCATGCAATTTTTTGAGGATTGATCTAATGCAATAAAACTGGGTAGTAAAGAGGTATGATCAAAGTGTTACTTGCCTTGCTGATGATCCGCGAAACCTAGAGACTCGTAGTAACACGCTTCGCACTCCGGGTACTCTATCGCAAACACACAAGCATACAATAAGCAATCAAGTAAAGATGCACGGGTAAAACTCAAATAAGAAAATCTAACAAGAAAGTTCAACTTAAGAACTCCAGTTTGCAAAAAGAATCAAATCAAACAAAGCAAGGAAACTCCAACTGCGAAAGAAACATGCTTCGTTTACTAATCTGGACTAAAGTCAATTTTTACAGTAGCAAAAACTTGTTTAAGTTGATTAAACAGAAAGAGGGTTTCGAGACGAAACTCTAGGCGCTTGAATCGCCTGATTCTGATAAACGAGCGAAAAGTTAAACTAAAACGAAAATCGGATCAGAAATCGCGATCGAAAATAATCATGATAAATCTGAGAAAAAGAAAAACTTACGAACAGACTAACATACGGACGTTCGCTATCTGCGGCTAAACGGTGAAAACCGTTCGTTAAAACGAATGAAAGAACGGGCGTTCGTTAAATAACTAAACCAAAAAAACCGAACCGATCTAGATCTAGGGTTTCAAAAAAAACGATCGGTTTTCCGATGATAACCGGCGGCGGCGTCTACCTCATCGGCGGTGGGGTGCGGCGGCGGCGGCGAGTGGCTGCTGCGGCGGAGCTATGGCGGCGGTGGCGGCCGACGGCGGCGAAGGGGCGGCGGCCTTGCGGCGGCGAGGCAAGGCGAGGCGGCTCGCGGCGGCTACCCGCGGTGGCAGCGCATCGGGGCGAGGCGAGGCTGGTGCTAGGTTTTGGCGGGGATAGCGGGCCTCGGCGGCATATAAGGCCGGCCGGGTCGGAGTCCTAGTCAGGCACGGCACGACTAAGTCGGTTGACTTTTTTTAAAACAATTCTGACACGCAGAAAAATGAAGAAAATAAATACTAAATGGACTCAAAAAATCCTGACATAAATTTTCCCTGTCCTCTAAAAATCTACCAGACAAGGTGAACATTTATTTGGGCCTCTAATGCAATTTTGAAAAACGCATATTTTTCCTAATTCAAATAAAAAAGCGATAAAAATACGAATAAAAAGCTTATTTGATTTTCATATTAAATCTCCAATATTTCTTTATTTTTGAGGAAGTCATTTTCTCATCTCTCTTTTATTTTAATAAAAGAAATGTTCAAAGAGAAATACTTAAAATCAAACGATCCTCTTTTCAAATTTTGAGAAAACACAAATATGAAAATAACGAAATTCCCAACTCTCTCCGTGGGTCCTTGAGTTGCGTAGAATTTCTAGGATCAAGCCAAAAAGCAATAAAATATGATATGCAATGATGATCTAATGCATAACATTCCAAATTGAAAATCTGGGATGTTACAGTCCTGGCCCGTCTCCATGCCCTGTGCGTACCGCACGCCTCGCCGCTATTACCGTGTCAAGCCTCCGCTGTCCCGGTCGAGTCTCAAGGGTCGCAAACCCACACCACTCAACCCCCACTGTAGAGTACCACCGATCATCACCGACCCATGACGAGTTTCACGCTTGCATCAGACCACTAGGCTCCAGTCCGAACTGCATGTCACTCCCTTTTCCTGCTAAATAGGCTTCGACTCTCTGTCGACTTACGCCATAGCCCCTCAATCAGCACCAAGTGAGGTCTTCCCCAGACCTCAGCTCCACCTTCAACATGACTTCACAGTAGATGATCAATCCACCCTTGCGCCCCGTCGACTTCAAGCTCACATGTGTACACTGTCTTGAATCAACCCCGCGCCACAGTCCCGTCGAAGCCACACAAGCCCTCGGGGCCTGCGCCACGTGTTTCCACGCCCCAGAAGTCGGTCACCATCAGCATCACGCTCCTATGTCATCATCGTTGATCCCACCACCGTCTTCTGTACCAACCGGCTTGTGTCGATCCTGTTAGACTGTTCAGTCTGACCCATCTGAACTTATCCAACCGCACGACATGCTTCAGACTCCACGAGCCTTGTGCGCATATCATCTGTCTTGATTTCTGTTGGGCCATCATGCCAAACAACGCGTTGCTGCATCCGTACCATACACGATTCACATACAAAGCAAAGAACTCCAAAGAAATAGTACCCGGAGCCTTCTTATTTGCCTGTAGCAAACCACCTTAGCTATCCCGAACTATTATTTTCTTCCTTTGCACACATACTTAATCAATCCAATTTGGTAGCCATCAAGTCAATGCTTCGGAGACAAGACAAACACCAAAGCAACACCCTTGACTGCAGCGGAACGGCGTCCTTTTTTTTCACCAAAACAAATCTCGCTCTGTGCTCCTGGACTTCAGCCCCCAATTGTGTCAACCCTGCTCGTGTAGCACAGCAGCCCAATGTATGCCTCGAAGACACCGGCCAGAAGGTCCACCTCACGCCTAAGGGTCCCCAGGCGCGACACGTAACCTCTTTGCTACACGGCCACACACGGCTGCACACGCCCACTCTCGGGACTCCTCTTGCCGCACTCTACACTGGACTGATCTAATCTCGCCGAGTCCTCCGGAACACATACCGCCACCTTGACTTGATTGCTTTTTGTTCGATCCGTCGCTTTCTAAGTTCCCGTAGATTTACATGCCTCCCGTCGACTTTGACCTCTTCCGAGCTTCGTTGCTCGCGATCCTTCGACTGTAGCTTAAATCCAACTGATCTCTTTTACGTATTCGGCCTTTTCTGATTTCGCTAATAACCACGCCGCATCGGCGGCATCTCAACTCAATCCTTCCTCTAAATCAACATCCGCACCTCAAATCGAACCTTGTTCTTGATACCACTTGTTAGAATAAATCCGAGGCATACCGTCGATCATCCGAGGACCAAGCAATCACACGAGCACGACACCGAGATTCGTTAACGAGGTTCACCGATATGGCTACATCCCCGGGGCTTGACTATGGGCGCTCCTCCACATGACACCGCTGCAATACCGCACCTGGTTGCCCTGGACACCAGCACATGCCGCCGGCTTCCCCTGCGTTCCGATGCTATTATGTTGGCATAGGTTACATCGTGTGTCTATCCCCACTATATATCAGAGGCCTAGGATACAAGTGTCCTACTAGGACACGACTCCATATCCTATCTAAACACAATACAACTACAAGTCCAATTGTAACCTACCTTGCACACTATATTCGACACAACTCTAACAAACTCCACCTTGGCGAATATACTCCACCACCATGGATTTATTTGTGTGGCAAACTTCCATGTACATTGGACTTGAGATTATCCCATGAGCATCAGTGCTACTCCAAAGACTCCATATGACTCCACCTGCAACTTGTAGCCCCTTTTTTTCTTGACCACACTCAATGCTCGAGCAAAAATTAAGTTCCACTTTACTCTAGTTTGTGCTCCCAACTTCCAGAGTATCAGTTCAACGCCATCACGTATTGATCACTGACCTGCGTGAAAGTAAACAACTCACATATTGGGTGCACACATAAGAGTTACCTGAACTCAAGATCACCGCTCCTTTCTCAGCCGCCTGTTTGAAACTTGAAGGAATTTCACCATTGCTTGTAGTCATCCCGAGTCAAATTCGCAGTTGTCTCACCACATGTATGACCACCAGAGCCCTGGCCCGTCTCCATGCCATGTGTGTACCGCACGCCTCGCTGCAATTACCGCGTCGAGCCTCCGCTGTCCTGGTCGAGTCTCAAGGGTCGCAAACCCACACCACTCAACCCCCACTGCAGAGTACCACCGATCATCACCGATAGATGATGACTTGCACGCTTCCATCAGACCACTGAGCTCCAGTCCGAACTGCATGTCACTCGCTTTTCCCGCTAAATAGGCTTCGACTCTCTGTCGACTTACGCCGTAGCCCCTCAATCTGCACCGAGTGAGGTCTTCCCCAGACCTCAGCTCCACCTTCAACATGACTTCAAGGTAGATGATCAATCCACCCTTGCGCCCCGTCGACTTCAAGCTCCCATGTGTACATTGTCTTGAATCAACCCCGCGCCATAGTCCCGTCGAAGCCACACAAGCCCTCGGGGCCTGCGCCATGTGTTTCCACGCCCCAGAAGTCGGTCACCATCAGCATCATGCTCCTATGTAGTCGTCGCCGATCCCACCACCGTCTTCTGTACCAACCGACTTGCGTCGATCCCGTCAGACTGTCCAGTCCGACCGATCCGAACTTATCCGACTGCAGGACATGCTTCAAACTCCACGAGCCTTGTGTGCATATTATTTGTCTTGATTTCTGTTGGGCCATCATGCCAAACAACTCGTCGCTGCATCCATACCATGCACGATCCACGTACAAAGCAAAGAACTCCAAAGAAATAGCACCCGGAGCCTTCTTATTTGCCTATAGCAAACCACCTTAGTTATCCCAAACTTTTTTTTTCTTCCTTTGCACACATACTTAATCAATCCAATTTTGTAGCCATCAAGTCAATGCTTCGGAGACAAGACAAACACCAAAGCAACACCCTTGACTATAGCGGAACGGCGTCCTTTTTTTTCACCAAAACAAATCTTGCGCTGTGCTCGTGGACTTCAGCCCACAATTGTGTCAACCCTGCTCGTGTAGCACAGCAGCCCAACGTGTGCCTCGAAGACAACTGCTGTAAGGTCCACCTCCTGCCTCGGGGTCCCCTAGGCCGCTGCACGTAACCTCTTCTTTGCACCGGCCACACACGGCTGCTGCACACGCTCGGGACTCCTCTTGCCGCACTCTACACTGGACCTGATCCAATCTCGTCGAGTCCTCCGAACACACGCCACCGCCACCGATTGCTTTTTGTTCGATCCGATACGCTTTCTAAGTTCCCGTAGATTTACATGCCTCTCGTCGACTTTGACCTCTTCCGAGCTTCGTTACTCGCGATCCTTCTATTGTAGCTTAAATCCAACTGATCTCTTTTACGTATTCGGCCTTTTCTGATTTCGCTAAGAACCAAGCCGCATCGGTTGCATCTCAACTCAATCCTTCCTCTAAATCAACATCCACACCTCAAATCGAACCTAGCTCATGATACCACTTGTTAGAATAAATCCGAGGCATACCTTCGATCATCCGAGGACCAAGCAATCACACGAGCACGACACCGAGATTCGTTAACGAGGTTCACCGATATGGCTACATCCCCGGGGCCTGACTGTGGGCGCTCCTCCACATGTCACCGCTACACTACCGCACCCGGTCGCCCTGGACACCGGCACATGCCGCCGGCTTCACCTGCGTTCCGGCGCTATCATGTTGGCATAGGTTACATCGTGTGTCTATCCCCGCTATATATCATAGGCCTAGGATACAAGTGTCCTACTAGGACACGACTCCATATCCTATCTAAACACAATACAACTACAAGTCCAATTGTAACCTACCTTGCACACTATATTCGACACAACTCTAACAAACTCCACCTTTGCGAATATACTCCACCACCATGGATTTATCTGTGTGTCAAACTTCCATGTACATTGGACTTGAGATTATCCCATGAACACCGGTGCTACTCCAAAGACTCCATATGACTCCACCTGCAACTTGCAGCCCCTTTTTTTCTTGACCACACTCAATGCTCGGGCGAAAATTAAGTTCCACTTTACTCTAGTTTGTGCTCCCAACTTCCAGAGTATCAGTTCTACGCAATCACGTATTGATCGTTGACCTATGTGAAAGTAAACAACTCGCATATTGGGTGCACACATAAGAGTTACCTGAACTCAACATCACCGCTCCTTTCTTGACCGCCTGTTTGAAACTTGAAGGAATTTCACCATTGCTTGTACTCATCCCGAGTCAAATTCTCAGTTGTCTCACCACATGTATGACCACCAGAGCCCTGGCCCGTCTCCATGCCCTGTGCGTACTGCACGCCTCGCCGCTATTACTGCGTCGAGCCTCCGCTGTCCCTGTCGAGTATCAAGGGTCGCAAACCCACACCACTCAACCCCCACTGCAGAGTACCACCGATCATCACCGACCGATGACGAGTTTCACGCTTCCATCAGACCACTGGGCTCCAGTCCGAACTGCATGTCACTCGCTTTTCCCGCTAAATAGGCTTCAACTCCCTGTCGGCTTACGCTGTAGCCCCTCGATCAACACCGAGTGAGGTCTTTCCTAGACCTTAGCTCCACTTTCAACATGACTTCATGGTAGATAATCAATCCACCCTTGCGCCCCGTCGACTTCAAGCTCCCATGTGTACACTGTCTTGAATGAACCCCACGCATAGCCCCGTCGAAGCCACACAAGCCCTCGGGGCCTGCGCCACGTGTTTCCACGCCCCAGAAGTCGGTCACTGTCGGTGTCAAACCCGGCGGATCTCGGGTAGGGGGTCCCGAACTGTGCGCCTAAGGCGGATGGTAACAAGAGGCAGTGGACACGATGTTTACCCAGGTTTGGGCCCTCTCGATGGAGGTAATACCCTACTTCCTGCTTGATTGATCTTGATGATATGAGTAGTACAAGAGTTGATCTACCACGAGATCGTAGAGGCTAAACCTTAGAAGCTAGCCTATGGTATGATTGTTGTTGGTCCTACAGACTAAACCCTCAAGTTTATATAGACACTGGAGGGGGCTAGGGTTACACAGAGTCGGTTACAATGGGAGGAGATCTACATATCCGTATCGCCAAGCTTGCCTTCCATGCCAAGGAGAGTCCCATCCGGACACTAGACGAAGTCTTCAATCTTGTATCTTCATAGTCCAACAGTCCGGCCAAAGGATATAGTCCGGCTGTCCGGATACCCCTAATCCAGGACTCCTCGGTAGCCCTGAACCAGGCTTCAATGACGATGAGTCCAGTAGCAGATTGTCTTCGGCATTTCAAGGCGGGTTCCTTCCTCCGAATACTCTGTAGAAGATTTTGAACACAAGGATAGTGTCCGGCTCTGCAAAACAAGTTCCACATGCCACCGTAGAGAGTACAATATTTCCACAAATCTGTTATGGTGACACACTCGATATCATGACAACATACCACGGCCCGGTCTTTATTCGAACCGTTATTCTCGACCAGCCTTGGCGCATATCGCGAGGCAGTTTCCTTGGAACATCTTGTCGAAGTAGAGATCGTGTTCCCTTATCGCGGGATTCTCATCAATACGGGCGTGGGTAACCCAACCGTGCCCGTTGGTATGACTCCTCGATTGTAGGCAAGTCCCAAACAGTCACGAGGAGGACGCTTGGTATTCGCCCTCTTTATAAAGAGACCAAGGCCTATCCTTTTTACTCCTCGAACTCAATCGAATCCTTCCCCCGCCTCGAGTTCCAACACCCGAAGCTTAGGTCAGGCGCTTCGGACCTTCAACCATGTCCGGATCCAACCTTCAAGGTCGGTGGATGCCTTCCTCCGTCATGGAGGAGGACGTCAAAAAGTTAAGAGAGGCCAGGTTTCTGACCGGTGAGATCCCGCACTGGCTACCTGCTCGAGGGCAGGTCATTCCCACTCCCAAACCCGGCGAGAGCGTTGTGTTCGTATCTCACTTCCTCCGAGGGCTAGGCCTTGCCCTAGATCCCTTTGTGAGGGGGCTCATGTTTTACTATGGGCTGGATTTCCATGATCTGGCTCCGGATTCTGTCCTCCATATCTCGTCGTTCATCGTCGTGTGTGAAGCTCTCCTCCGTATTACCCCTCACTTCGGCCTGTGGCTCAAGACCTTCACGGTGGAGCCGAAGATGATCGAGGGGCGGCACGCAGAGTGTGGAGGTGCAGTAATAAGCAAAAGTGTCGGCGCCCCATGGCTAGAGGGTTCTCCAGGAGGTGTCCAGCTTATGGCAACGAGAATGGTTTTATATCACAGCTCCCAGGGGCACCAAGTGGGTGGCTCCCCCTGTTTTTTGCTCGGGCCCCCCGCCACAACTAGCGTGATGGGTCAACAAGGGGCTGGACTAGGGGCCAGTAAAGGATGTGCCAATATTGCAGAGCCGCATCCAGGATCTCCTAGAGAGAGACATCAGTCTAATCACGGTAATGCAAGTCATGTTAATTATTCGAGTCCTGCCCTGCAAGCGTCGTCCCCTCCACATGTGGGAGTTCAACCCGGAGGGACCATGAGCTATCCATCATTTCCTTGGCATGGCCTTTGAGGAGATGTATAAATTGTTCTTCGGACCACAAATAATGTGTCCGGACACCACAGAGGATGCGGGTTTGAATTGCAATCGTCCAGATACCCAAGTAAGTAGTCATGTAACCGAACACGTTGTATCTTTATTTATCACAACATCATTCTGAAAAGTCGCTCTCTGGCCAGGACTGGGTAACAAATGCGAAGATGATCAGGTGTCCGGCCCCCTCCACGAGGTCTCACGGATCCTGTACTAGCCGGATGCCGGAGCTCGCGCCTTATCAAGTGCCCTTAGGGGAAGACAAAGGGGGGAAGAAAGAGGCTAGCGCCTCTGCGAAGGAGGATAATCGGGGGGAAGAAACTAAAATTCCCCCTTCCCAAGGAAAGAAGAGGACCACCTCTGAAGACCCGGGGACAATGGTCTCCAAACGGGGGAAGAAATCTTCGCCAGAGGGTCCTGCCCCAGGAGATACCTCGGCCGCACAATGCCCGCTAGGGGGTCAGCCCCCAGCCGAGATGTAAGTAGAAAGGGGACTTAATAGTAAAAAATGTCCTGCTTTGCTTCTGAGGAAAATAACTGAAACGCTTATCTTGTAGTCCGGATCATAGCCATTCTCAGCAGAGTTAAATGCGGGGATCTTCTTCGGAGATGATGAAGAGAGAACGCCTCCCCATGCCCTCCCGCCTTACGAGGCGGGCGACCCCGAGGTGTCGTCGCGGAGGGCTTCTCCTGATCCAGCAAGGCCAGAGGGTAATCCTTTGGCCACCCAAAGTCCTCAGTATCCGGCTCTTGAAGGGAGCAACTGGAAGGGTCCGGCACCGTCTGTTATGTGGTCGGATGCACTAAAGGGTCTGCTAGAGCAGGCGGGTATCTCAGAAGCGCATCATACGCTAATGGGTACGGTGGTTGAGAGGATTTCATCCGCCGAAAGCGGGTTGCATGAAGCCTTTATGAGTCTGCTGAAAGGTTTTGAGGTACGTGAAATAGTGTGTATTTTGTGATGCACACGCGTTAAGGTGTGTCCTGTGCAGATAGTAGCCCCTGTGACTCAGGTTGCTGTCGAAAACGGCGGCAAACAGAGGATCATAGTCCCAGGTAACAATCCGGTCGTCCTCATATGCAGGTGGCGGAAGGTCCGGTGGCTAGCCGGACTGGTGAATTTGCCGAGCTGAAGCGGCAACTTGATGTGGCGGATGCCGACATCGTGCTTGTCAACAAGCGGCTTGACGAGGCACAGGGTATGTGCTTTCTCCAGTGATTGGTACGTAGTAAGTGGAGCATCATGCCAGTATCTTTAATATGTTGCGACTGCAGATGGAGCTACGGCCGTGGAGACCCTTCGAGCGGAACTTGCCTGGGCCAAAGAACAAGCCAGGAAAAGTGATGAGGCCGCCCTGAAGGCGGTCGAGGAGCTGAGAGCCGAAAAGGCTGCTCATTGCCGAAGCAAGGAGGAAATAGCCAAGATGGTTGTGGAATTGAAGGATTCCGCCGGCCGTTACGAGCTTCTCAAAAAGTAAGATCGAGCGAAGATGACAGACCTGGAGAAGGCCACGGTGGCGGCCAAGGACGCCCGCTCTACAATTAGAGCGATGAAGGAGGAGCTGCGTCACGCCGGGGATATCGCGTCTGGGAAGCCCTTTTTGCTGCGGATGAAGTTCGTAGATCCTCAGTACGCTCCGCTAGATCGACTGTGGAGTTCTGCAGACGCTTATCTGGATTTGGCCGCAAGTGCCGCTGATGCGGCCGAATACTTCAAAGATCAAAAAGATCGCGAAGTGGAGTAGCTGTTACGGTCACAATTTAACGTTCGGTAGCGTCCGCTTCCTTTGAATGAGCGGATGGCCAAATGGGCCGAGCTCCACAGGTTGTCCGGGCTCGCCATGAGGTCTGTTGTGGATTATCTATGGCCGGAAAGGCCAAGGCCGAACAGTTATTTTAGTTTGGTGCAGCAATTCCTTGGTACTGTGCCGCGCATCGATGCTATGAAGAGGTCGGCGTGCATCGAGGGTGCGCGGATGGCGCTTGCCCGTGTCAAGACATATTGGGCGGAGATGGAGGCCACCGCAATTGCAACCCCGAGTTCAGCCGTTAGCCGAGTAGCTGCCGAGCACTACTTTGACGAAGTCCTTGAAGGTGCTCGTTCAATAGAAGCTCAGTGCTCGAAGAATATTATGTTCTAGTGACATGTATTCCCATTGAAAAACAATGTTTTACTGAATTGTAAAGGCTATTTTTATACTTTTGCCTGAAAGTATGATGATGCCTCATGTGCGGTCGTTTATGTATATATGTATATAACCTGAAAGTTTTTAGTCGTCAGCTTCAGCCCCCACGCGTATAATGCAGGGGTGTTCGCAGAAGACGAGTGTTCACACTTGATCCAACGTCTTGGTCCATTAAGGAGGTGATAGCACAGCAAACGAGGCAACCGGACTATATTGCTTTAACACTTCCACTTAGCCATAGGAGTTTGACAGTGGGGCTACTATATAGCCCATGGTGGCTCCGCGCTCATCCGAATACGGGGCGCGTACATGCCTGGCCGGGAAACGGCCCTTCGTTAATGCGAAGGAATCCCGAAGATTCCATTAGGTCATCGAGTGGTTGACCAGTCTCGCGCTTTATCATGACAGTCAGTTTTTGGCTTTCTCTACTGAAGTGCTCCTCCGGCCGAACCAGGGCACAATCGCAGTAGTTCTCCTGGTGCCGCCTTAGCCGATAGAGCGGAACTAAGGTAGCAAAACACAGGAGCCGGGCAAACCCAACATTTGACCAAAGACATGATTCGGAGCTGATGCATATAAGGCCAAACTCGCAACGCCGAACACTCCCTAAGGTATTCGGTCTTTGAGATATATACCGCGCTAAATGATGCCCTTAGATAATGAGCCCCTAATGTCCGATGCGAGCAATATTACGGCGTGGCCACATGCCAAGAACGTCGACATCCTTCTCGGTTGTATTGAGAATCCGGAGGATGTGAACAACAAAAGACAGTAAAAAAGGTTTACGCAGGGTCTTAATAAAGAGAAACCTTTGAACGGGTCCCTGTTGCACGTCTGCGCCTGTGTCTCCGTTGTGCTGTATCCTAGACGGGTGTAGTACGATTGTCATCTGTAAAAGAGAGGAACTTAGTTGAAAGTTGTCGTGCAAAAAATTGGCTATTATAAATAAACTATTTAAAAGTTAAGATGGGTAAAGTTTAGTTGAACTATCGCTGAGAAGCCCCTGGTACCGTCTATAAGGGTATAACCATCAAACTAATCTCTATCCAATGATTAGCCGGACTCATCTAAACGTGTCTGTGGTCTTAACGACCGGTCATCTGTTCTGGTGGTTAGGCCGTCTAGTGTTCGGTTGTTAAAGCAGCGTACATTCTTCTGCTCGTAAGGAGCGCTCAACATTTCCATGTACTGTGATGATGCCACGCGGACCGGGCATTTTAAGCTTAAGAAAAGCGTAATGCAGTATTGCATTAAAACGAGCGAAAACCGCTCGTCCGAGTAGTGCTTGATAGCCACTTCGGAATGGAGCAATGTCGAAGGTTAACTTTTCGCTTCGGAAGTTGTCGGGCGAGCCGAACACAACCTCTAGTATTAGAAAGCCCGTGCAGCGAGCCTCTGTGACTGGTATTACTCCCTTGAAGGTAGTATTACTGTGGCTGATTTTTGTTGGGTTTATCCCCATTTTGCGGATGGTGTCCTGATATGTCAGATTTAGACTACTGCCGCGGTCCATAAGGACTCGTGTGAGATGGTATCCGTTTATTATTGGGTCCAGCACCAAGGCGGCTGATCCTTCATCTTTGGATGCTTATTAGGTGATCCCTGCGATCAAAAGTGACCGGGCAGGCCGACCAGGGGTAGAACTCAAGGGTGACGGGCTCTACGGCTTGTGTATTTCGGAGTACATATTTGTTTCTCCTCTTTGTCACATGGATCACGTTTATTGTCTTGACTTCTGGTGGGAATTTTTTATGTCCCCCAGTGCCTTGCTGGCGAGGCTAATCCTCGTCTTCGCTCGGTGTGTCCTCCCCCTTGTGTTCGGCATTTAGCTTGCCGACCTGCTTGAAGACCCAGCATTCTCTGTGGGTATGATTTGCGGGTTTTTCGGGGGTGTCGTGGATCTGACATAGTTTGTCTAGAATCTTGTTTAGGTTGGTCGGTCCATCTCTATTGCCTTTAAAGGGCTTTTTCTGCTGACCCGGTCGAGAGCCCCTGAATCCGGCGTTTACCGCCGTGTTATCTGGGCTGTCTTCTTTGTTCCGGCGCTTGTTTTTACTGCGTCGTGGTTTTCCATTGCCATCCCTGACTTCAGATGTGCTTGGGTCGCTAGTGCTGCTTCGGGCTAACTAGCTATCCTCGCCCGCGCAAAAGCGGGTCATAAGGCTTGTTAGGGCTGCCATTGTTCTTGGTTTTTCTTGGCCGAGGTGTCTGGCAAGCCATTCGCCTCGGACGCTGAGCTTGAAAGCTGCTAAGGCTTCGGCGTCCGGACAGTCGACAATTTGGTTCTTCTTAGTGAGAAACCTATTCCAAAGCTTTCGGGCTGACTCTCCGGGATGTTGAATTATATGACTCAAATCGTCTGCGTCCGAAGGTCAGACATAAGTCCCTTGAAAATTAGCCCGAAAAGCATCCTCGAGCTCCTCCCAACTTCCGATGGAGTTTTTGGGGAGGCTTTTTAGCCAGTGCCGAGCTGGTCCTTTGAGCTTGAGGGGCAAGTATTTGATGGCATGGAGATCGTCTCCACGAGCCATATGAATATGGAGGATGAAGTCCTCAATCCAGACCCCCGGGTCTGTTGTCCCGTCGTACGCCTCTATGTTCACTGGTTTGAATCCTTCTGGAAATTCATGGTCTAATACCTCATTGGTGAAACATAGGGGGTGTGCGGCACCCCTGTATTTAGCTGCACCATGGCATTCGGACGGTTGTGATATTTGGTTTTGGTTGATTCTTTGAGCGCGTTTCCTTGATCCGTAGATGGATGCAGTTGCGCCGGTCCTTTGATGCGAGTCCTCGCGTGGGTCATGTACTGACTTATGTGCGGCCTCGTTGGCCACTCTATCGCAGCCACGAGGTCGTCGATCCGACCGGTCGGCAGTTTTATTTTTTGGCTGTGGGGGCTCTAAGGCCTCATCGTCGAATTCAGGCAGCAGCTTTCGCTTTGGGTAGCTCTTAGTATGGCGGCGCCACCATACTTTTCTGCCGTATCGAGCACCTTGTTCCATCTATTGTTGAGTGTGTTTTGTGCGGCCTTGAGCCTTTGCTTCTGCTTCTTCAGACTCCTCGCAGTGGCGATAAGCCTTCTATGGAGGTTCTCTTGCTCCAGCTGCCTTTCCGGGATGATGTGTTCATCGTCATCCGGACTGTTCTCTTCTCCGGAGACGGGTTGATTAGCTTGACGCTCGGCGTCGCCGTGTTCGGTCAGCGGCTCCGTACTTTGTTCGTCGTCCGCTGGCTCACCCTGCTCTATCGCTGGGTCTATTTGGTCGTCGTTTCCTCCGGAGTCGACCGTGGTATTGTTTTTTCTTGCGCTGTTATCGCTGTTTTTGCCGAGGCGGGATTTGGAGCGGCGCCTATGGCGCCGCTTTGATTGCTTCTCAAGGGAGCTATCTTTCGCTGCATCTTTCCGTTCATTGTCATCATTTTCTTTGGGTGTATCCACCATGTATATGTCATGTGATGAAGTGGCGGTCCAGCGCCCTGTTAGCGGTGGTTCATGTTCGTCTCCTGCATCGTTGTCCATACCATCGATGTCTTCGGAGTCGAAGTCGAGCATGTCGGTTAAATCATCGACAGTGGCTACTAAGTGGGTGGTGGGTGGGGGTGAATTTCTTCGTCATCCGCATCCCATTCTAGCCGAACATAGTTCGGCCAAGGTTCTCCTGACAGGGAGAGAGACCTTAACGAGTTTAGTACATCATCGAAGGGCGAGTGCTGAAAGATATCCACGGAGGTGAACTCCATGATTGGCGCCTGATCGGATTCGATAGGCATGGGCGCAGGCAGTTCGGAGTCCGTGGTCGGAGACGAGTCCAGCGGGCGTCACGGTTCTCGTGAGGGGTAAGGTCAGTATTCGGCTCTATCACCACTGAGGGTGCAGCCTCCAAGGCGGGGTCTATCCACCCGTCCTCGGATGGCGCAGTCCGTTCCGGATTGAAGGCCGGAGTGGTTGCTGGCGTGATTTCCCGAACACTGTCCGATGACAGAGCTACATCGTGCTCATCGTGATCGTGCGGCACACCTGGCATGGGCTCGAATCCGTCGAAGATTAAGTCTCCGCGGACATCGGCAGTGTAATTCAAGTTTCCAAACCTGACCTGGTGGCCAGGGGCGTAGCTCTCGATCTGCTCCAGATGGCCAAGCGAGTTGGCCCGCAGTGCGAAGCCGCCGAATATGAAGATCTGTCCGGGGAGGAAAACCTCACCCTGGACCGCATCGTTATCGATGATCGGAGGAGCCATCCAGCTTTACGGTGACGACACAGTGGAACTCTCAATGAAAGCACCAATGTCGTGTCAAAACCGGCAGATCTCGGGTAGGGGGTCCCGAACTGTGCGTCTAAGGCGGATGGTAATAGGAGGCAGGGGACACGATGTTTACCTAGGTTCGGGCCCTCTCGATGGAGGTAATACCCTACTTCCTGCTTGATTGATCTTGATGATATGAGTAGTACAAGAGTTGATCTACCACGAGATCGTAGAGGCTAAACCCTAGAAGCTAGCCTATGGTATGATTGTTGTTGGTCCTACAGACTAAACCCTCCGGTTTATATAGACACCGGAGGGGCTAGGGTTACACAGAGTCGGTTACAATGGGAGGAGATCTACATATCCGTATCGCCAAGCTTGCCTTCCACGCCAAGGAGAGTCCCATCCGGACACGAGACGAAGTCTTCAATCTTGTATCTTCATAGTCCAACAGTCCGTCCAAAGGATATAATCCGCCTGTCCGGATACCCCTAATCCAGGACTCCCTCAGTCACCATCAGCATCACGCTCCTATGTCGTCGTCACCGATCCCACCACCGTCTTCTGTACCAACCGACTTGCGTCGATCCCGTTAGACTGTCCAGTCCGACCCATCTGAACTTATCCGACTGGACGACATGCTTCAAACTCCACGAGCCTTGTGTGCATATCATCTGTCTTGATTTCTGTTGGGCCATCATGCCAAACAACGCGTCGCTGCATCCGTACCATACACGATCCACATACAAAGCAAAGAACTCCAAAGAAATAGCACCCGGAGCCTTCTTATTTGCCTGTAGCAAACCACCTTAGCTATCCCAAACTATTCTTTTCTTCCTTTGCACACATACTTAATCAATCCAATTTGGTAGCCATCAAGTCAATGCTCCGGTGACAAGACAAACACCAAAGCAACACCCTTGACTGCAGCGGAATGGCGTCCTTTTTTTTACCAAAACAAATCTCGCGTTGTGCTCCTGGACTTCAGCCCCCAATTGTGTCAACCCTGCTCGTGTAGCACAGCAGCCCAACGTGTGCCTCGAAGACACAGCTCTATGGTCCACCTCCTGCCTAAGGGTCCCCTGGGCCGCTGCCTGTAACCTGCTGCTGCACCGGCCACACCTGGCTGCACACGCCCAATTGTAACCTACCTTGCACACTATATTCGATGCAACTCTAACAAACTCCACCTTGGCGAATATACTCCACCACCATGGATTTATCCATGTGTCAAACTTGCATGTACATTGGAGTTGAGCTTATCCCATGAGCACTGGTGCTACTCCAAAGACTCCATATGACTCCACCTGCAACTTGTAGCCCCTTCTTTTCTTGACCACAGTCAATGCTCGAGTGAAAATTAAGTTCCACTTTACTCTAGTTTGTGCTCCCAACTTCCAGAGTATCAGTTCAACGCCATCACGTACTGATCACTGACTTGCGTGAAAGTAAACAACTCACATATTGGGTGCACACATAAGAGTTACCTGAACTCAACATCACCGCTCCTTTCTTGACCATATGTTTGAAACTTGAAGGAAGTTCACCATTGCTTGTAGTCATCCCGGGTCAAATTCGCAGTTGTCTCACCACATGTATGACCACCAGAGCCCTGGCCCGTCTCCATGCCCTGTGCGTACCGCACGCCTCGCCGCTATTACCGTGTCGAGCCTCCGATGTCCCGGTCGAGTCTCAAGGGTCGCAAACCCACACCACTCAACCCCCACTGCAGAGTACCACCGATCATCACCGACCGATGACGAGTTTCATGCTTCCATCAGACCACTGGGCTCCAGTTCGAACTGCATGTCACTCGCTTTTCCCGCTAAATAGGCTTCAACTCTCTGTCGGCTTACGCCGTAGCCCCTCGATCAACACCGAGTGAGGTCTTTCCCAGACCTCAGCTCCACCTTCAACATGACTTCATGGTAGATAATTAATCCACCCTTGCGACCCGTCAACTTCAAGCTCCCATGTGTACACTGTCTTGAATCAACCCCACGCCATAGTCCCGTCGAAACCACACAAGCCCGCGGGGCCTGCGCCACGTGTTTCCACGCCCCAGAAGTCGGTCACCATCAGCATCACGCTCCTTTGTCGTCGTTGCCAATCCCACCACCGTCTTCTGTACCAACCGACTTGCGTCGATCCCGTCGGTGTCGATCCGACCCATCCGGACTTATCCAAGCGCACGACATGCTTCAAACTCCACAAGCCTTGTGCGCATATCATCTGTCTTGATTTCTGTTGGGCCATCATGCCAAACAATGTGTCGTTGCATCCGTACCATACACGATCCACATACAAAGCAAAGAACTCCAAAGAAATAGCACCCGGAGCCTTCTTATTTGCCTGTAGCAAACCACCTTAGCTATCCCGAACTATTCTTTTCTTCCTTTGCACACATACTTAATCAATCCAATTTGGTAGCCATCAAGTCAATGCTCCGGTGACAAGACAAACACCAAAGCAACACCCTTTGACTGCAGCGGAACGACGTCCTTTTTTTTCACCAAAACAAATCTCGCGTTGTGCTCCGGGACTTCAGCCCCCAATTGTGTCAACCTTGCTCGTGTAGCACAGCAGCCCAACGTGTGCCTCGAAGACATTGCTGTATGGTCCACCTCCTTCCTAAGGGTCCCCAGGCGCTACACCTTAACTCTGCCTGCACCGCCACACACAGCTACCTGCATGCCTTTCGGGACTCCTCTTGCCGCACTCTACACTGGACCTGATCCAATCTCGTCGAGTCCTCCGGAACACACGCCACCCGGCTTCGATTGCTTTTTGTTCGATCCGTCGCTTTCTAAGTTCCCGTATATTTACATGCCTCCCGTCGACTTTGACCTCTTCCGAGCTTCGTTGCTCGTGATCCTTCGACTGTAGCTTAAATCCAACTGATCTCTTTTACGTATTCGGGCTTTTCTGATTTCGCTAAGAACCACGCCGCATCGGCTGCATCTCAACTCAATCCTTCCTCTAAATCAACATCCGCACCTCAAATCGAACCTTGCTCATGATACCACTTGTTAGAATAAATCTGAGGCATACCGTCGATCATCCGAGGACCAAGCAATCACACGAGCACGACACCGGTATTCGTTAACGAGGTT
The DNA here is from genome assembly GCA_021605145.1 of Aegilops bicornis. NCBI lineage: Eukaryota > Viridiplantae > Streptophyta > Magnoliopsida > Poales > Poaceae > Aegilops > Aegilops bicornis. The sequence goes on from CM038669.1 coordinate 650,334,507, forward strand.
CACCGATATGGCTACATCCCCGGGGCCTGACTATGGGCGCTCCTCCACATGACACCGCTACAATACCACACCTGGTCGCCCTAGACATCGGCACATGCCACCGGCTTCCCCTGCGTTCCGGTGCTATTATGTTGGCATAGGTTACATCGTGTGTCTATCCCCGCTATATATGAGAGGCCTAGGATACAAGTGTCCTACTAGGACACGACTCCATATCCTATCTAAACACAATACAACTACAAGTCCAATTGTAACCTACCTTGCACACTATATTCGACACAACTCTAACAAACTCCACCTTGGCGAATATACTCCACCACCATGGATTTATCCGTGTGTCAAACTTTCATGTATATTGGAGTTGAGCTTATCCCATGAGCACTGGTGCTACTCCAAAGACTCCATATGACTCCACCTGCAACTTGTAGCCCCTTCTTTTCTTGACCACAGTCAATGCTCGAGCGAAAATTAAGTTCCACTTTACTCTAGTTTGTGCTCCCAACTTCCAGAGCATCAGTTCAATGCCATCACATATTGATCACTGACCTGCGTGAAAGTAAACAACTCAGATATTGGGTGCACACATAAGAGTTACCTGAATTCAACATCACCCCTCCTTTCTCGGCCGCCTGTTTGAAACTTGAAGGAATTTCGCCATTGCTTGTAGTCATCCCGAGTCAAATTCGCAGTTGCCTCACCACATGTATGACCACCAGAGCCCTGGCCCGTCTCCATGCCCTGTGCGTACCGCATGCCTCACCGCAATAACCGCGTCGAGCCTCCGCTGTCCTGGTCGAGTCTCAAGGGTCGCAAACCCACACCACTCAACCCCCATTGCAGAGTACCACCGATCATCACCGACCGATCACGAGTTTCACGCTTCCATCAGACCACTGGGCTCCACTCCAAACTGCATGTCACTCGCTTTTCCCGCTATAGGCTTCGACTCTCTGTCGACTTACGCCGTAGCCCCTCAATCTGCACCGAGTGAGGTCTTCCCCAGACCTCAGCTCCACCTTCAACATGACTTCAAGGTAGATGATCAATCCACCCTTGCGCCCCGTCGACTTCAAGCTCCCATGTGTACATTGTCTTGAATCAACCCCGCGCCATAGTCCCGTCGAAGCCACACAAGCCCTCGGGGCCTGCGCCATGTGTTTCCACGCCCCAGAAGTCGGTCACCATCAGCATCAGGCTCCTATGTAGTCGTCGCCGATCCCACCACCGTCTTTTGTACCAACCGACTTGCGTCGATCCCGTCAGACCAGTCGACCGATCCGAACTTATCCGACTGCAGGACATGCTTCAAACTCCACGAGCCTTGTGTGCATATCATTTGTCTTGATTTCTGTTGGGCCATCATGCCAAACAACTCGTCGCTGCATCCATACCATGCACGATCCACGTACAAAGCAAAGAACTCCAAAGAAATAGCACCCGGAGCCTTCTTGTTTGCCTATAGCAAACCACCTTAGTTATCCCAAACTTTTTTTTTCTTCCTTTGCACACATACTTAATCAATCCAATTTTGTAGCCATCAAGTCAATACTTCGGAGACAAGACAAAAACCAAAGCAACACCCTTGACTATAGCGGAACGGCGTCCTTTTTTTTCACCAAAACAAATCTTGCGCTGTGCTCGTGGACTTCAGCCCACAATTGTGTCAACCCTGCTCGTGTAGCACAGCAGCCCAACGTGTGCCTCGAAGACACTGCTGTAAGGTCCACCTCCTGCCTCAGGGTCCCCTAGGCCGCTGCCTGTAACTTTCTTCTTTGCACCGCCACACCTGGCTGCACACGCCCACGCTCGGGACTCCTCTTGCCGCACTCTACACCTGGACCTGATCCAATCTCGTCGAGTCCTCCGGAACACACGCCACCGCCAGCTTCGATTGCTTTTTGTTCGATCCGATACGCTTTCTAAGTTCCCGTAGATTTACATGCCTCCCGTCGACTTTGACCTCTTCCGAGCTTCGTTACTCGCGATCCTTCTATTGTAGCTTAAATCCAACTGATCTCTTTTACGTATTCGGCCTTTTCTGATTTCGCAAAAACCATGCCGCATCGGCTGCATCTCAACTCAATCCTTCCTCTAAATCAACATCCGCACCTCAAATCGAACCTTGTTCATGATACCACTTGTTAGAATAAATCCGAGGCATACCGTCGATCATCCGAGGACCAAGAAATCACACGAGGACGACACCGATATTCGTTAACGAGGTTCACCGATATGGCTACATCCCCGGGGCCTGACTATGGGCGCTCCTCCACATGACACCGCTACAATACCGCACCCGGTCGCCCTGGACACCGGCACATGATGCCGGCTTCCCCAGCGTTCCGGTGCTATTATGTTGGCATAGGTTACATCGTGTGTCTATCTCCGCTATATATGAGAGGCCTAGGATACAAGTGTCCTACTAGGACACGACTCCATATCCTATCTAAACACAATACAACTACAAGTCCAATTGTCACCTACCTTGCACACTATATTCGACACAACTCTAACAAACTCCACCTTGGCGAATATACTCCACCACCATGGATTTATCCATGTGTCAAACTTGCATGTACATTGGAGTTGAGCTTATCCCATGAGCACTGGTGCTTCTCCAAAGACTCCATATGACTCCACCTGCAACTTGTAGCCCCTTCTTTTCTTGACCACAGTCAATGCTCGAGCGAAAATTAAGTTCCACTTTACTCTAGTTTGTGCTCTCAACTTCCAGAGTATCAGTTCAACGCCATCACGTACTGATCACTGACTTGCGTGAAAGTAAACAACTCACATATTGGGTGCACACATAAGAGTTACCTGAACTCAACATCACCGCTCCTTTCTTGACTGTCTGTTTGAAACTTGAAGGAATTTCACCATTGCTTGAAGTCATCCCGAGTCAAATTCGCAGTTGTCTCACCACATGTATGACCACCAGAGCCCTGGCCCGTCTCCATGCCCTGTGCGTACCGCACGCCTCGCCGCTATTACCGCGTCGAGCCTCCGCTGTCCCGGTCGAGTCTCAAGGGTCGCAAACCCACACCACTCAACCCCCACTGCAGAGTACCACCGATCATCACCGACCGATGACGAGTTTCATGCTTCCATCAGACCACTGGGCTCCAGTTCAAACTGCATGTCACTCGCTTTTTCCGCTAAATAGGCTTCAACTCTCTGTCGGCTTACGCCGTAGCCCCTCGATCAACACCGAGTGAGGTCTTTCCCAGACCTCAGCTCCACCTTCAACATGACTTCATGGTAGATAATTAATCCACCCTTGCGCCCCGTCGACTTCAAGCTCCCATGTGTACACTGTCTTGAATCAACCCCGCGCCATAGTCCCGTCGAAACCACACAAGCCCGCGGGGCCTGCGCCACGTGTTTCCACGCCCCAGAAGTCGGTCACCATCAACATCACGCTCCTTTGTCGTTGTCGCCAATCCCACCACCGTCTTCTGTACCAACCGACTTGCGTCGATCCCGTCAGACTGTCCAGTCCGACCCATCCGAACTTATCCAACTGCACGACATGCTTCAAACTCCACAAGCCTTGTGCGCATATCATCTGTCTTGATTTTTGTTGGGCCATCATGCCAAACAATGTGTCGTTGCATCCGTACCATACACGATCCACATACAAAGCAAAGAACTCCAAAGAAATAGCACCCGGAGCCTTCTTATTTGCCTGTAGCAAACCACCTTAGCTATCCCGAACTATTCTTTTCTTCCTTTGCACACATACTTAATCAATCCAATTTGGTAGCCATCAAGTCAATGCTCCGGTGACAAGACAAACACCAAAGCAACACCCTTTGACTGCAGCGGAACGGCGTCCTTTTTTTTTCACCAAAACAAATCTCGCGTTGTGCTCCGGGACTTCAGCCCCCAATTGTGTCAACCCTGCTCGTGTAGCACAGCAGCCCAACGTGTGCCTTGAAGACATTGCTGTATGGTCCACCTCCTTCCTAAGGGTCCCCTGGGCCGCTGCATGTAACCTGCTACTGCATCGGCCACACCTGGCTGCACATGCCCACGCTCGGGACTCCTCTTGCCGCACTCTACACCTGGACCTGATCCAATCTCGTCGAGTCCTCCGGAACACACGCCACCGTCAGCTTTGCTTGTTCGATCCGATACGCTTTCTAAGTTCCCGTAGATTTACATGCCTCCCGTCGACTTTGACCTCTTCTGAGCTTCGTTGCTCGTGATCCTTCAACTGTAGCTTAAATCCAACTGATCTTTTTTACGTACTCGGCCTTTTCTGATTTCGCTAAGAACCACGCCGCATCGGCTGCATCTCAACTCTATCATTCCTCTAAATCAACATCCGCACCTCAAATCGAACCTTGCTCATGATACCATTTGTTAGAATAAATCCGAGGCATACCGTCGATCATCCGAGGACCAAGCAATCACACGAGCACGACACCGAGATTCATTATCGAGGTTCACCGATATGGCTACATCCCCGGGGCCTGACTATGGGCGCTCCTCCACATGACACCGCTACAATACCGCACCCGGTCGCCCTGGACACCGGCACATGATGCCGGCTTCCCCTGCGTTCCGGTGCTATTATGTTGGCATAGGTTACATCGTGTGTCTATCTCCGCTATATATGAGAGGCCTAGGATACAAGTGTCCTACTAGGACACGACTCCATATCCTATCTAAACACAATACAACTACAAGTCCAATTGTAACCTACCTTATACACTATATTCGACGCAACCATAACAAAGTTAACCAGTGTGGCCCACATGTCAGCATCAACTTCCTCATCCTCTATCTCTCTCTAAACTGTTCTTACCTTGTATAACCATGACAAAATCAGAAATTCGCTTTGGCACATGGGAGCGTGCGCTCCTGCCATCGGAAAAAAGGTTGCCCTATTATTAGCCAACAGCTATAGGCAGCCAATCTTTTCAATGAACGCGCGTTGATTCCAGCAATCAAGTCTTGAGATTCATGTCACTGCATAGGAAGCCTGTCCCCAAAATCCAATCAAATCATTTCTATGCACGTCCTCACCTTGGCCTATATAAGAAGCATGCCCCCATCTCTCTCGATCCATCTACAAACACAGCTTCATTATACATTCTCTCTTGCTCCTCCAGAAGAACTCTCGCAACAATGGCGGTTTCGTCGAAGCTTTTCCTGGCCGCCGTCCTTCTCCTGCTTCTCCTCCTGGCAACAGGTAATTGGTTGTTTGTTTGTCCTCATGGCCTAGTAACCTCAAACCAAACCTGAGAGCGATCGTTCTTGATGCGTGCAGAGATGGGGCCTGTGCGGGAGGCGACGGCGTGCGAGCACGCGCCGTGCAAGAAGTGCATCGGGTCATGCTTCGACCCGGAGGAGTGCGCCATCACGTGCCGGAACGAGGGCTACGACTCCGGCGACTGCACCGGCGGCGGAGCCTACCGTTGCACGTGCAGCAAGAATTGCTAGCTAGCTAGTGCGTGAAGAGCACATGAGTAGAATAAAAAAAAAGGGAAATACATTTCTGTGCTAGTTTTCTCTTTTCTTTTTGAGTTTGGATTTTGTTCAAGCCTCACACGAATGTGGCCCAAGCTTACCGGACTCCACTGGAGTCCGGTTCTGAGATTTTTTGTATCACGCAAATTATATACTAAGAGAGATTTCTCTCAAAAAAGAATATTATATACTACTCCCTTCGTTCGGAATTACTTGTCGCAGAAATGGATGTATCTAGACGTATTTTAGTTCTATATACATTCATTTTCGAGACAAGTAATTCCGAACGGAGGTAGTAAGAGAGTAATTGTTAGTCAAAAGTTTATCCTTCAGAACGGGAGTACGGTGGGCTATCAAATTGACATATGGCAAGCATCCAAAACTGCATCGCAAAAGTCCGACAAGTGGGTAATGCTGGGGTGAACCAAAAAGGTTTGGGTATAGCCCGATCTAAGTCTTGCTAGATAAACGCCCTGCGATAAGAGGATAGTTATGAACCTTGTTGATTTGAGGGGAAAATAAGTGTTGAGATTCATATAATTAACGTCAAAATCCAAACGAAACCTTCCTATGCACATCTTCCTCTTCAACTACATAAGCGACACAAAACAAACTTATGCCATCTTATGGTCATCCTTCTCCTAGCCACATGTACGTTGTAATTGATTGTTTATCCTAATGATATGCATGGATTAAACGTCTCCAATCACAATGGTCATTTGTCCCCGGAACACATTGTACAGCGTGTCCACTTTAGACCCTTGTCTAGAAAGAAAGAAAAAGGTCAAAGATGGGCCGGTCCGACGGACTATCCGGACACCTCAGTTTCTTTCACACATGGCTGGGTTTGTGGATTTGCGGACAGTAGTCCTAGCCATGGGAAGCCCGGCCAGCCCGAGGCCCGGTGGGCTTTTATGCGTTCGGGTCGGCCTGGGCCCAGGCCTAGGTTTTTTGCCTCGGGCTTGACTAGGCCCGGCCCGGCTCGAGGTTTGGCCAGGTATAGCGGACAGCCATGACAAACGGAGGATTTTGAGGACTCGGTTTAAGAGGCTTCTTTTGTATCCACACAATGTTTGGGCTGTCTGTCCGGATATATAGATATATGAGGACGATAATATAGGTTCTGTCCAACCGGACGTGGTTGTTCTAATTAATCCTGAGCTCATGTGAGTTCGGTTGAACAAAAAGAATTTTTTTTTGTATATGTAGGTTTGACAAAATATATACGAGGACGATTTGACAAAAGGTTTATAGGTTTGCAAAATTTCATCACCATATTACATTTGTGGAAATCATGGCAAAAGAAACAAAATTGATGTGACAAAATGTTATTTTCAAATGTACTTTGGAGCATCGATTTTGTTTTTTTTTTACATTTTCCACGGATGTCGTTTCATGATGAAATTTGTGATCCAGCAAACATTTTGTCAATGTTTCACACACAAAAAAAAGTATTTTGGAAAAAAATTATTTTACTAGTCACCCGCGCTCACATGAGCTCGGGCTTAGAACATCACTTTCGCTGACGAAATATATTTCTTTGTCTAGCGTAGATTCATTTATATGTGCTAGAAATTATTGGAGCTGCCACTTACACTCAGAGTTGGCAGCTGGGTGTTGTGAAACACTCCCTTCGTTACCTTATATATGGTGTATTTACTTTTAATTCAATTTTACTAAAATTTTGCAAGTTAAGGTGTATTTCTTCTAATCTCACATATTATCGTTTCTATGCCTCCTCCCTTATGTACGAACAACCTCACACGAGAATCAAGGCTGAAAGCTAGTATCATAGTATGATACCATATCTTAATGAAAAGAATTACTACTATGTGTCATGCAAAATAATAAATAAGGTTATTTCAGATACTAATGTACTATGCACTACGGAACTCGGAGCCAGTATTATACACTAGGAGTAGTCTAACTATAGATGCGGCCATGCGGGCCACCAGATCATTTGTTTCCTGATGGATAGGCATGCAACATGTATTTCTGTTTTTACATATACTTCTAAGGAGGGGAAAATACACCTTACATAAAAGAATATGACGATCAAGTTATCTTCTATTGTGTGCCTTGGTCAAGAATATTTTTGTCTCAAGTTCTCCTCCATTGCATGCCTTGGTCACCATGCCCAAAAAATATACCTTACATAAAAGAATGGAGGGGGGTAGAAAAGAAATTACGTCACGGTTTTCCTCCTTGGGATTTTGAATTTAACTTTGATTATGGGTATTAGTGGCTTTAAAATGAAATCAAAATTCATTCATCAAGGCACGATAAATATGATGATCGCAAATTCATTACAGTGAGGCTAAAATTAGCCACTAATGGATTTGATATGTGTTCCGGGAAATGATGTCTTTTGGAAGGCACACGATGAAGTTATCTTGACCTCTTAGGAAAATGGAAGGTAAAGATCGGTTGTCGATTTCTATAAATACAAGGTGGATATTTATCAATTGATTTATATAAAGATAAAAAAAGTTAGTCAAATTCTTTTGTTTCTTTGGGGGTAGTCAAACGAGTGAGGCATTTTGGAGCTCATCTTTTTGAAAATTCAGAAAGTGTATTTCAAAGGCTCAAAATATTTTGGAAAAAATCTACATGTTCATAATAATGTATTCTATAAGTGTATAAAGTTTCACTATGAAATATAATATCATGTGAGCTACATAAAAAGACAAATTCATGTTTTCTTTGTAATGAACAATGAATGCACACTCACCTTTTAAAAATCATGTATTTGTCTTTTGTTCACTACTAAAAACCCATGAATTTTTCCCTTTTGTGTAACTATCATGGTCAAACTTTACACATATGTAGTACACATTCACATGAACATGTGTGAGTATTTCTTAACTTCAAAATGTGAATTTTGAAAAAAAAACAATCCATCTGCATTTTCGAAGTCAAATGCTATTTAGCATTTCATAATTTCATAAATGCAAATTGGATTATAATTTTTGAATCCTGCAAATTTCAGCCGATTTGTTTCAGAGTAGCTTTGCCTAAAGACAGTGTTGTGGAGCCTCTTGACCTAGCCAGCCGCCGCCTCCAAAAAGTTAGGATGTTCTGCCTCCCGCCGGCGCCGGTGCCGGTCCGTCCTGTCTCCGGTGGCCTTACGACCATGGAGGCGGAGTGGATCTCGCTCCTTGCCGGTGGGAGGGCTCTGTTTTTAGATCTTTTTTCGAGCTTTGTTAGGGTTTGTGTCCTGCTCAGGAAGGCGAGACGGCGGCGGCTCCCTAAAGATGGAATAAAGGTCTCCCACCCTAGCCCCCTTCCGGTGATGCGTCTAGCATCATCGGTGGGCGTGTGGAGGTGTGTCTCCGGCGGATGTGTCTTTGGTGGATTTGCTCGGATCTGTTAGTTGTTCGTGTGTCTTCGGGTTGGATCCTTTTGATCTACACTCTTCATCTGCAGTGGTTGTTGTTCTGGTGCGTTGGTTCTATGGAGTCTTAGCACGACGACTTCTCGACTGTCTACTACAACAAGGTTTGCCCGGCTTCGGCGAGGGAGTGGCGATGACAGCGGCGCACCTTCGGCTCGCTTCAATGCTTGTAGTCGTTGCTAGGTGGTCTACGGATCTGAATGTAATTTTTATTATTTTTAGTGTTTGTTGTACTACTATGATTGAAGATGAATAGACCGGAAGTTTTTTCTGAAAACAAAAACAAAAACAAAAAAAACAAAGACAGTGCTGTGAACGACGTATGGGCTTGCAGCTCGTGAGATGTGAGGGCCTTAAGACAAAAGCCCAAACAAAGGTGGTAAGTTGAAGAAAACCCTAACTCTAGGCAGGCCCGGGCCGCACGCACCGTCGACCCGGCGGCGCATACTCTGTCTCCGGGGAGAAGCGACGTCGTCGGCGGGGCGACGCAGCGAGCGGAGCGACGGCGAGTCCGGGGCCAGGTTTGCCCCTCAGCTCGTCCATCTCAACTCTGAAACTTGGGATGTCAACATTTCCTTCTTAATTTTTTGCGGTGGGGATGCCAACATTTTCGACAGATCCACTCGGAGATTCGCCATGTCGTCGACGTTCGCCGGTGTATCCGTCGTGGCCGGCGGCAAGCTGAGCCCTTCCACAGCATCGTCCTTCCTCACCAGCACGGACTGGGGGTACCACCTGCTTGTGGTCCAAGACTACTCTCGTACCAAGCAAGCCACTCCCACCGGCGAGTGGATCAGCTCTCGTCCTTTCATGGTAGGAGGCCATGAATGGTGCATCGACTACTATCCTAACGGCTACACGGAGAGTTATGCCGACTTCATTTCTCTATTTGTTAGCCTTCTCGACGACAATGCCGATGCCGAAGAGCCTGTGAAGGGGAAGTTCAATGTCAGTTTCATCGACGAGGCGGAGAAGCACAAGCCAATGTACATTTCGGAAACTGAAACATTCGACTTCCGCTCCGACCCCACGCTGGGCTACCACATGTTCATGAAAAAAGATGTCCTTGAACAATCATCGCATCTAATGAATGATTGTTTCACCATCCGGTGTGACATCATGGTGTTCAGCTCCAAGGATGCCGGTGGCGATAAGGTGCTCATGTCTGAAATAGACCAGCATTTAAACAATCTCCTTCAAACTAAGGTGGGTGCTGATGTGACATTCGAGGTCAGCGGCGAGATGTTCGCTGCACACCGATGTGTGCTTGCGGCCCGGTCTAAAGTCTTCATGGCACAGCTCTTTGGCCCCATGAAGGAGGGCACTACTACATCCTGTGTCATACAGATCAAAGACATGGAAGCAAAAGTGTTCAGGGCTTTGCTTAGCTTCATCTACACAGACTCACTCCCTAAGATGGAGGATGACAACATGGAGGAGGACGAAACAGATGTTGTGGAAGAAGGACAAGAAGAGGAAGCAACAGAGGATGAAATGTCAGAAGTTGCGGAACAAGGACAAAGAGAGAAACCATCAGAGATTGTGCAATGGCTGCAAGGCTTGCTTGTAGCTGGAGACAGATATGATCTCCAACGGCTCAGGTTTATCTGCGAAAGGCAGTTGTCCTTGCGCATAGGTGTGAGCTCGGTGGCGTCTACTCTTGCTCTAGCTGAGCAGCACCACTGCCTCCCATTGAAGGCGGCATGCTTGAAGTTTATCCAAGCCCAATCTCCGTCGTGTTTGCAAATAGTAATGGCGACCGATGGCTGGGAGCACTTAATTACGACCTATCCCTTTGTTTTGAACGAGCTCTTTGCCATGTTTGCTTTGAACCAGAAGTAACACTTCATATGGTATACATGTTCCTTGGATCGGTAATTTCACTTGTGCATATATGGGATTCTCTAGAGATCGTAGTATGTCTGTCTTGCTTTTGTCTCGTCATTTAATCTGCCTATGTGCTGAATCGGACAAATCCAACATATGGGCAAATTGTCTCCTCATGGTCTGTAAATTCAGGTGTAAGCGTCAATGCTGATCTGCATTGCAGCAATGTGCTAGTTCCCATGCTAGTCGTTTTATCCTACTATATTTCTGTGTGTTTTAGTTGTGTTGCATGTTGTTTGCTTTGTGCCTTCCCTGTCATGTAAAAATATTTTTCCCGTTGTTATCAAGGAAAACCTATAAATCTTGCTCCAGTACTCAGGAACCCTCTCCTGGGTGATTTGCCGTTCTTCTCGGGTGGGCAGAAATATTTTGCGAAAATGGGGAGAACTCCCAGTGCACATCGTTGTCTATATATTGATGTCAGTTTGCAAGAAAGCAGAGGATATGAATCATCACTCTACCTATTTGTAAATTATCAGCAAAGAAAATATGTGAAACTTGTTGCTATTGGCGTGGCAGATTTCAGCAGAAATGTATGTGGGGTTGAAATTCATGTTACAAATTAGTGTGCAAGGTAGGTCAACCTTTAGTGCATATTGGTTTCTGCATGCACCTGACAATCAGGCAACAAGTTGTCTGCTTATCTGTTGGTTTATCACAGCTACTACTACATGAAAATTCAAATGCTGCCAGCAATGTTATGTTCGATTGTGTAGAGCTTGTCTCGCAGGCAACAAAGATATATAGTTAAGCGCGTCGGTCGACCTGTAGAACAGTAGAAAGAAATCTTATATGCAGGTATGGAATACCCTGACCGAAAAAATGCCAACGAAGGCCGAGCTCCAGTGAGCTCGTTTTCAAAATTTATTTTTCTGGAGCATGAAAAATTCCAAATTTATTTGTGAACACACATGCACATGTATATTACGTATATGCAAAATTTCACAGCATTATACGTTTACATGTGGGAAAAAAGACAAATACGCATTTCTAAATGGGCCTTTTACTTTTGTTATTGGGCCAGAAATTTGTTTTTTTATACAGCCTACAAATCACAACATTTATCGACGAAATTTAACACATTCTTGCGGAATACATATATGCTTCTATGGATTTATTTTCAGATTTTTTTGAAACTTCTAAATACACTTTTTCAAAAAAAAATCAAAATACCGAGCTCACTGCAGCTCGGCCTCCAAAAATCCGCACCCATACCCTGACTTGCTAGACATCTACAGCAGAAGGCACCAATATAACTCTGTTTTCAACCATCAGAAACAAAATATATGGCTGTCATTCAATCAGAAAATTACTTCTTGTATCGACTTAGCCATGTGTCTCTCACAAGAGACAACCTACCATTTTACGCCCAAAAAAAAAGAAGACAACCTGCCATGCCAGAATATCTTGGGAGTTCGGTTCCTGTCTTCAGTGCCGTTGGAGGCAGACCACACAGGCCTCGAATAAGGTTACCTAAGATGTTAACATCTTATACTATGCACTACAAAGGTGGTATCATACACTACGAGTAGCCTAACTGTACTGCGTGTTATTAGCTGGATGCAGGCCACAAAATCATTTGTTTCCCGATGGAAGGGCATGCAACATGCATTTCTGTTTGTACATATACTTCTAAGGGATTATTCAAGGGTATTTTGTCTCAAGTTCTGCTCGATTGCGTGTGTTGCCGAAAAAAATACACCTTGCAAAAAGGACGAAGGGAGTAGAAAGAAAATTACATAACGGTTTTTCCCATGAGGATTTTGAATCTAACTCTGATATAATTATCAGTGGTTTTAAAATGAAATCAAATTCATTCATCAAGGCCCCATAAATGTGACGATCATAATTCCATTATAGTGAGACTAAATTTAGCCATTAATTGATTTGATATGTATTCCCGAAAAATGAAGGTATCTAGATCTCTTAGGAAAACGGAAAGCAGAGATCATTTTTCGATCTCAATAAATACAATGTGGATACTTTTTAATTGATTTACAAAGATAAAACAAAGGCCAGACAATTTTTTTGTTTCTTTGGGGCAAGTCAAACGAGCGAGGCATTTTGGAGCACAGGCTCCATGGATCTCCTTTTTTGGGAAATTCAAAAAGTGTATTTCTGGTCCTAAAAAAAATGGAAATATCATCATATTCATATGGATGTGTTTATAAGTGTATAAATTTTTCACGATGAGATTCATTGACATGTGAGCTACACAAAAGAGACAAATTCGTGGGTTCTTAATACTGAACAATGTGCGCACGTTCACCTTTTCAAATCACAAGTTTATCTTTGTGTTCATTATTAAAAAGTAAAAAATCACGATTTTGTCCCTTTTGTGTAGCTCTTACGTTAATGTATATCATCGTCAAACTTTACACATATGTAGCATACATCCATGTGAACATGTGTGATTATTTTTAAAAAAACTTATTGAAACTTCGGAATGTAAATTTTGAAAAGAAAAAAAAAGGCTGCATCTGCATTTTCGAAGTCAAGTGCTATATAGCATTCCATAAATGAAAAACAAATTATATTATTTTTCTGAAATGAACTTGATTATATTTTTGCATCTGCAGATTTCTGCCCGGTTCATGTCAGGCTTCGGTTCGCCCAAATCAGTCAGTGTTGTGAATGATGTATGGGCTTGCAGCTCGTGGGCTGTGAGGGCCTTCAAACAGAAGCCCAATCAACGTGGTAAGTTAAAGAAAACCCTAACTCCTTGCCTCAAAAAAAGAAAAAAGAAAAAGGCAGGCTCAGGCCGCACACACAGACGAGCCGGCGGCCGGGCGGCGCATACTCTGTTTCCGGGGAGAAGCGACGGCGTCGGCGCGGGCGGCGCAGCGAGCTGAGCGACGGCGACTCCGTGACCAGGTTTGCCACGTCGATCCACTCGCAGATTCGCCAATGTCAACTCTGAACTTTGGGACATCAACATTTGGATCCATCCACTCGCAGATTCGCAATGTCGTCGACGTTCGCCGGTGTATCCGTCCTGGCCGGCGGCGAGCTGTGCCCTTCCACCGAGTCGCCCGTCGTCACCAGCACGAACTGCGGGTACCACCTGCTTGTGGTCCAAGACTACTCGCTGACCAAGCGAGCGATACCCACCGGCTTGAGCATCTGCTCTCGCCCTTTCATGGTGGGACGCCATGAATGGTGCATCGAGTACTATCCTAACGGTCACAAGAAGAGCTGTGCCGACTTCATTTCTCTATATGTTAACCTTCTCAACGATGACGACGATGCCAAAGAGCGTGTGAAAGCGAAGTTCGAGTTCAGTTTCGTCGACGAGGCAGAGAAGCACAAGCCGATGTACATTTCTGGAACCGAAACACTCAGCTTCCGCGGCGAGTGTCTGCGGGGCTACGGCAAGTTCATGAAAAAAGATGTCCTTGAACAATCAGCGAATCTGATGGATGATTGTTTCACCGTCCGGTGTGACATCATGGTCTGCGACACAGAGGATGCCGGTCGCAACAAGGTGCTCCTGTCTGAAATAGACCAACATTTAAACAATCTCCTTCAAACTAAGGTGGGTGCTGATGTGACATTCGAGGTCAGCGGTGAGATGTTCGCTGCACACCGATGTGTGCTTGCAGCCCGTTCTAAAGTCTTCATGGCACAATTCTTTGGCCCCATGAAGGAGGGCACTGCTGCATCAAGTGCCATCCAGATCAAAGACATGGAAGCAAAAGTGTTCAAGGCTTTGCTTAGCTTCATCTACACGGACTCACTCCCTCTATTGGAGGACGACGACATGGAGGAGGATGAAGGAGAGGCCGTGGAAGAAGGACAAGAAGAGGAAGCGGCAGAGGATGAAATGGCAGAAGTTGCGGAACAAGGACAAGAAGAGGAAGCAGCAGAGGATGAAACGGAGCTGCAATGGCTACAAGACTTGCTTGTAGCCGCAGACAGATATGATCTCCAGCGGCTCAGGTTTATCTGTGAAAAGCGATTGTCTGAGCGCATAGGTGTGACCTCGGTGGCGTCCACTCTTGCTCTAGCTGAGCAGCGCCACTGCCGCGGATTGAAGGAGGCGTGCTTGAAGTTTATCCAAGTCCAATCGCCCTTGTGTTTGCAAAAGGTAATGGCGACCGATGGCTGGGAGCCGTTAATTACGACCTATCCCTCTGTTTTGAACGAGCTCATTGCCAAACTTGCTTCAAACCAGAAGTAACACTCCGCGTGATGTATGCTTGTTCCTTAGACCTGTAGTGTGACTCTTGTCAGTCTTATGTATATATGGAATTCTCTAGAGAGATTGTAGTCTGTATGTCTTGCTTTTGTCTCGTCGTGTAATTTGCCTATATGCTAAATCAGACAAACCCGGCATATGGGCATAATGTCTCCTCATGGAATGGATGGTCTGTAAATTCAGGAGCAATGAAGCAATGTTCATCTGCATTGCAGCAATGTGCAAGTTCCTTAGGCCTGTAGTGACTCTCTTATCAGAAGCGTTAATGTTTACCTGTGTTGCAGCAACGTATGAGTTCGCCAGCTAGTCGTTGTGTCCTCGTATATTTCTCTGTACATTAGTTGTGTCTTATATTGTTTGCTGTCTACCTTCCCTGTCATGTTAAAAATCCTTTTCCAGTGGTTATCAAGTACGTACACGTAAATCTTGATCCAGTATGCACCTTCTCCTGGGTGCTCTGTTGTTCTCCTTGGCTGGTGCCGCCAATGGGAGAGGAAGGTCGGAGCTCCAGAAGTCCAATGTTGTAGGTGTGCCCCTGTTTTGAAGCGCGGTTGAATGCTGTCAATTTCGGTGATGAAAAGCTGGGGAAAGCTTTCAGTGCACGGTTGAATGCAATGCAGACAGGGGGTATACTTGGGAGCTATGCTCGTGTTAACTGAGGTAGGTATGCAAAAAAAAAAAACTAGATAGGTTCAATTGATACCCTAGCAGCTTCGATCTTGTTACACTTCCTTGCTGGGTATCAGAATCGAAACATTCAGTGGTGAACACATTATTGTCTATATGTTCATGTCAGTTTGCATGAAAGCAGAGGATATGAATCATCACTCCACCTGTTTGTAAATTTTCATCATCAAAGAAATATGTACACGTGCGGCGTAAACTGTATGCTCCAACTTGAGGAAACTAGGTGCTATTCGACGCTTGTAACTTGGCGCGATCGGCACAATGGCTTTGAGCAGAGGTGCGTGTGGGTTTGAATGGTTGGCCTATGATTCATTTTGCAAATTAGTGTGCAGGATAGGTCAACCTTTTAGTACATGCTGGTTTCTGCATTCACCTGCCAATCAGGCAACATGTTGCCTGCTTATCGCACAGCCACGGCTACATGAAAAATGTAATGCTGCCAGGAGCCAGCAATGTTATGTTCAATTGTGTAGGTTTAATATCACAAGCAACGCGGATACATAGAGATAAGCATCTCCGTCGACCTGTCGAAACAGATCTTCTGGGGATCTACAGCAGGAGGCAGCAATGTAAATCTGTTCAACCGACTAATAGAAACATGACATATGGCTGTGACTTCGATCAGAAAAATATGTGCCTGTATCAACTTAGCCAAGCGTCTCTCACAGGAGACGCCCTGCCATGCCAAATGTCATACTCTCAGCTACCTACACAGCGTTCCCCGGCATTCCTCAAGAGTCAGGCGGCGTGCGCAGCGAGATAGGCAAGGCGCCTCTCTTCGAAGGAGTACTCGGCACCCTCTAGCAAACACAGCTCCGGCTTGTCATTGGAGACGCAGACAGGTGCAGCTCTTGCGGCAGTCAGAGCAGGCGTTGTGGTCACTTGCATAGGAGAGGTCACCGTCATCGGCGTCTTAGGAGTAGTTGCTGCGAGTATCTTGGGAGTTCGGTTCTCGCCTTCGGTGCCATTGGAGGCAGACCGCACGGGCGTCGATTGGGTGCTATTTCCGGGTATGATCTGCGTGAAGGGTTTACGAGGGGTTTCAGTCTCACCAAGAGTACTTGCCTTGAATGATAACTTCTTGATCGGAGGACTGGCAGTGCCTTTGCCTCTACTACCTGAAAGTGTTTTTTTTTTTGTTTTCATCAGAGATAGTCTGTTAATTTGAAAGTAAAGAAACTGAACAACTGCATCAGCTATGGTTAAGTGAACTTGCCAGGGGACAGAGTGCCACTATCTTCTGTCTTCTTGGCTGAATGGACGGATCTTGACTGAGGTGTCAATGATTTTGGAGTTCGCACTGGTCCTCCGCCAACAGACAGCCTCCGGTTTGTACCAGCCGAGGGGTTTCTGGTAAGCTTCTTCCCGCTGTTCGACCTTGATGAAGGGCTTGGCTTTGATCCGTACAGCATCTCCTGCTCAGCTTTGAATTGATCCTCGAGCTTCTTCTGATCCTGCAATTGCTCACACATCAGATACCATCCGCAGATGAAGACAGATACAAGTGCAAAAAAAGTTTGGCAAAATATGAATACCCTTTGCCTCTTCTTTTCCTGCTCCTTTTCTTCACGAACTATCCTATAATCATCAAGCATCGACAAAAGACTAACCTGAAAAGGTTGAATGGCGTGAACTTTTGACAGTATAGAATCGGATATTGTGTTTACTCACAAGAATAGCAGTGAAATTACGGATACATACGCCATCGTAAGTAAACTCAGTGCCCCTTTCTTTCTCCCAAGCTATAATTTTATTTGTAAGAACGTCTACAATTCCTGCTTCATGCAACAATAAACAGATCAGCAGCAGCATTTTAAAAATAACAAGCAGAAAAGCGTAATTAGTAAGGGTGTTTCACCTGGTATCTTGTTAACCAAAACACGGGCTTTTTCAGCTCTCTTAAGCATAATATGTGCACCCCTCCCAGCATTATATCGGTTATCGTCCTAACATAACATGTAGATAGCGAAATTAGTAGCAGTTGATATAGAAAATTTTGTCATATAGCCTGGATCAAGTCATCAAACACAACCATACTTTGCTGTAATCCTCTAACCAAGCTTCCTCCTCACATGCATTTAGCCACCTTTCAACTCGCTCAAGTATATCCTTCCTGCTAAAAGCATCTTCTTTAACTGTTGCGATGTATGCTTCGATTTGTTCTAGAAGAAGTGAGGTATCAATAGCACCTGCAATGAAACAACAAAACCAATTACGTTGGATGTTACAACATTAATAAATTATATCAACAAACACATCTGTTTGTATCTGAATGCTGCAGCAAAGAAATTTACAGGAAAAAAATCCTTATTCCACCCGATGCGCCAAAGCATATTAGAAAACTAGAAACATACCTGCTTCAATGGCCTCGATATTGAGCTGAGTTGCATAATGTTCATCTCCAACCAAATGCGCCCGTCGACGATGCTCTTCTAGTTCTGTTTGCTTCTTAAGAACTAAGTCCTTCATTTTACTGACTTTCAGTTGCTCAAGCCTCAATACCTCAGCTTCTACCTGCATCAAAGAATATCATCTCCACTAAGCTAACCAAGAAAAACAATTACAGCTAGTTCTGCAAACAACACATTGACTCACAAAGTTCATGACGTCAATGGAAAGGGCATTGGCCTCTGTTATTTCAGGTTCTGATGCAGCAATATTGCATGTTATATTCTGGAATGACTGTTGCTCCTCTATCGGCGTATCCATAAGATTCCATAGTTCGAGCATTGTAGATGAGAGATCTTGAAGCTGTCAGAGCTAACAGAGTTAAGGGCCGAAAGCAGTCATATGATGATTTTCTAGATTAGAACTGTAAGATGCTAACCTTCTGCATCCTTTCAATTTTTGTTTCCCGTAGCCTCTGTATTGCCAACGCCAACCTCTCAATTGTGGTGTTGCTTATGTTCATTGGTACGCCATCCTCACCGAGACTGGGGTGTACATCAGATATTGTTTGCTTGAAGTCAACGGCAAGTACTTTACATAAGGAATGCAAAGTATTCAGGTAATCCATTACTTGCTTTAGCCGCTCACTCTGCAAGATATTCAGAAATAACAGAACAGCATATGTGAGAAATAGAAAATGTAATCAGTGGGCACAAAGGGCAAAAGGCATGAATATGAACCTTCTCTTTCTCTAGGGACTGCAGCTCCATCCTTAACTCTTCTAGCCTTCTGCAGGATAGATCAGATTGATCCACAGGTGCTTTAAACGGGACAAAATCTGAAGGTCTGATCTCAGATGTTATCTTTTTTATCTTGCCTATAACATCAAGAATCTGGTTCCATCTTTCGACCTTTCTCTTCTTCATCTCTTCCAAATATGGGACGATTGCACTCAGTTCCTCCCTTAAGCCACATCCTTTCTGCTTAGAATGAAGAAAATATATGATGGAAAATACTCATTATTGGTGGAGTCCCAATAGGAAGCGTCAAGCCTTTGAAATTAGTTGCATCAACAATATATGTGGAGCGAACGCGCAACATCATTGTTCTGAGAACTGCAGTTTGATCTGATTATAGAAAGTCAGTAGGGAGTTTTTTCCCTTCCGTCCCTTGGCCCTCAAAAAAAAAAATATCATTGTTCTGAGGCTGTGTTTTACAGTTAAATTGATCGGTTAATAAACACAGCTGCCTCGTTAAGATGGAATCAAAATGGTATGACTGCAAACAAATTTGCGTGAGACTTAGTTTTCCTCTGCATGGATTGGTTGGAATCACTACCATTCTGAACACATCAGCCAACTGATTGTTGACAATTAGGCATACTTGCAACCATCTATGGAAGAACTCGTGTATTTATTTATTTGAAAGGGGATTCGATTTCTAATATCCTGCTTTCTCATCAGATGAATGAAATGACAGAAGTAACAAAAACAGATAGCTGCTGCCCGTCCTGGCAGGAATTTCTAACGTAGCTAATAGCTAACCTGCGTGGCACAGAATTAAGTTCCTAACACAATTAGGACTGGCTGGATAACAGAATCGCAGGGACCCGAAATTCATTTACACAGTGTACACTACACACAATTAGCACAGTAGTTTTGTACCAACCTGCGTGACGAGGACGGGCGACTCGGCCATGGCGGAGCAGAGGGCGGCGAGCTCGGCCTGGGCGTCGGCGATGGCCTGGCGCAGCTGGGCCCGGCAGCGGCTGGCCTGGTCCACCTTCCTCCGGTAGGCGTCGAGGCACTCCTGCTGGAGCTCGAGCAGCATCGTGTCCCTCGCGGCGCCCTGCTCCCCGATCTCGTCCCAGATGACCTGCGCGCACACACACACGCAACCAACCAACCAAGCACGAGCGATCGTCAGACCCGCCGCGAATCACCCCACCGCGGCACGTAATCGAAGGGGCAGCGGCCGCGCGAACGCACCTGGAGCTCGCGCATGAGGGCGCCGCACGCCGTCTCCATCCGGAGGAGCTGGTCGCCGCCGCTCATCCCGGTCCCGGCGAGGGCGCCGCGGCCTGCGAGGGAGCGAATCGAGAGGGGGATCAGTTAGGGCCTGCCGCGGCTTAATTTCCGCCCCTGTGATTACGAGCTCACTCACCAGTGTGCGGCGACTCGGCGGGACGGAGGAGCGGTCGACGGGGGCCCGGCGGAGATGTCGCCGGAGAGGGCGGCGCGATTGGGGATGGGCGCGGCGGAGGAGGGGGGAGGTTCGATTTGAAATGGGTTGGGACGGGGAGGGAGACGATTGCGGGGCACACGGGGCTGGGAAGGCGTTTGTGTGTTTCGGGATTTCCGGGGAGGAAGAAGGAACCGTGCTGCTGGTCCCCACTCGTTTCGAATTCGCGTTAGGATCCATCCGTCCTGGGCCTTCCATTTTCCTTTCATCATTGGGAAAGGCAGCGTCTGGGTTTGGGCTCGCCTCCTCTCACCCCTCACTCTGTGCATTCACCATTCTCAAAACAAAAAAAAAACTCACTCTGTGCGTTCTCATTCTCAAAAGGGAAAAAAAAATCTGCCGCGAAAAACAAATCACTCACTCTGTGCATTTTAAAAACTGAACTCAAAATCCATGCCCAAAACCTAAGCCGAACCGAACAAATTTTATTATCTTTATTATGGTATCTGGTTTCAATACGACATCGTTTTGAATTTCGGTTTTTCATATATACCGAAAAACCGAAGGATTAACTGGATTAACCGAAGTAAAAATATATTCGTATCCCATGAGAGAACACCATACAAAACGGCAGATTACGTGAGCATGTGAGCTTGTCTCACTTGCATCGTACAACATTCACACGCGCAGGCGCACAGATTTATATAGAAATCGCACATCGACCACATGATATATGTATTATTAAAAGGGAGTGTGTGCGTCGTCCTCGTTCGTACGCAACTATCAATGTGAAAACAATTTGAAGATCGAGCATCGGATCAGTATGAAAATCAAGCCATTAATGAATTAATTAGCAAGAAATTCAATTACATGTGCAATTAATTAGTCCAATTAAATAAAGATTTTTTTTGTGTGGAACCAATTACCGAGCCATTAATACAATTGATTAATTACTAGGTAGGCAGTTAATTAGGCCTTCCTGATAATTAGAAATAGGGATATAACCCCATTTTCCGGAATAGTCTAAACTGCTCATAATCTACCACTTCGCATGCCACCACTTTTTAAATATTGTTTCATCCCTAACAACTTTTTGTATGCCACCACAACATTGTTTCATCCCTAACAACTTTTCGTATGCCACCACAACATTGTTTCATCCCATAGCAAAGCTAGTAAAAGATTAAAAGGAGCTGTTGCCTACTCACTCAGGCCCACAAAAAAAGTTAATGGGCAGACCAAAGGCCCAAAAAAACGTGTAACTTTTTTTGCACGTCCATTTTATTTTTACTTTTTTGTAACAATGTCTTGGTGAGGATGGACAACTCTATTGTGGTTGATGCTATACACTCAAATGAGGGACATTTTATGGTGGCGACTCCTCTTCTAGACAATTGTAGAGAGTTAATATGAGAGTTTAGGAAGGTTACTATTAAGTATCATAATAAAGAAACAAATGTAGTTGCTCATCAGCTAGCTGGGTGGTGGATGCAAACACCCCCTTCCGTATGAATGGATGCACCTTCGGTTTTTATTCCTAAAAATTTAGCAGATGATGTAAGCATTAATTCGATGTAATAAAACTGATGATGTAAGCATTAATTCGATGTAATAAAACTAGTCGTAAAAGCCTTTCCGTCAAAAACAACACGTCCATTTTTTTTTGGGAAGTCAGCTCCATGGAGACCTCCAGATATAAAATTAAAAATTCGTGAAAATTCATATTTTCACATGTCAAAAAATCTGAAGAAAAATAGAGATAGATAAAGGCATAGTGCATAAGTGTATAAATTTTTGGGACGAAATACGTTGAAATGAGGGTTGTTCAAAAAAGACATATCAAGCTTTTCAGATCGCATTTCAACATATTTCATCCTGAAACTTTACACACATGCGCCTCATATCCTTGTTTACTTACAATTTTTTTCAGATCTTTTGAAACCAAAATTTTCAATTTTGATTTTTTCCAAAAATTGGCCGCCATGAAGGCCAAGAGCCAAACGCCATTCTCCTAAGCACGCCCATAGACTACAAGCATACTTCCTCCGTCCTTTAAAGAGTGTACTTCCAACTTTATTGCAGAGTCAAACTATCTCAATGTTTGACCGTGTTTGTGCAAAAATATATCAATATTTATGAAACCAAATAGGTATATGATGAAAATATATTTTATCATGAATCTAATGCTACTAATTTGATGGCATAAATGTTGATGCATTATTGCATAAATACAGTCAAACATAAAAAGGTTTAACTTTCCAACAAAGTTGGAAGTACACTCTTCCAAAGACAAGAGGGAGTAGCATGCATATGCAGATGCGATGTTTGACTTTGCTTGCGATGATATTTTTATGTTGTCATAACAAGAAACCCATCCTTTCATCATAAAAAAAAAACACACAAGACAACCCATAGTGGCACACACGATGCGATGTTTGACATTGGTTGCGCTGATTTGAATTTATTTTTCTATGTTTCTCAGAGAAACCAAACAAGACACGACCTAGAAAACGAGGCCATTTTTAAAACCAGAACACAGACAGCTTCGCCAACAACAATAATGAACTAAACCAATTCATGATCTGTCGGATCTGCATTACAAAGGGCACAAGTGTTTTCCAAGCCAAGAGTAGAGTAGTGTTGCTGTTGTGCAGACTAAACCAATGTCACTGCAGTTGCTTATTACGGGTAAATTGGAGTAAAAACGAACAAAAACAAGGATCCCTCAGCAGGAGCTGGCACGCTCCTGCTCGTGAGCAAGTCTCGGGCGAACAGCTGAAATCCCAAAAAAAATTAACTTGTACAGGGCGGTGGTGACACCTCGTCATCAAGCATTCTCGCTGGCGATCTTCTCTGCCTTGGCGATGACTTCGTCGATGCCTCCAACCATGTAGAACGCGTGCTCCGAGATGTCGTCGTACTTGCCGTCCAAAACACCCTGCACGTTTCACCAGTCATGTTAGCAAAGCGCACACAATATAACCAGGCAGTCATATGAGAAACTGTTATTCTTAAACAAGCAACTGCACACGGAAGAGTGTCTCAAGTTGCTGAGTAAGATGATCATAAGCAACAGAAACGTAATAAGTTCTGTGCAATGTTCATGCTGCATGGGCTGTCCACGGGTTTGCAAGCATGTAGGCAAATACCGACTAATTTTCATGAGCAAGCACCTCTAAATTAGTGGCATTACTTACTGTTCTAAAAGAAACTACCATGGTTCAATTCTCACCTGGAAACTTTGGACACCCTCCTTTAGATCCACATACTTCCCTGGAGCACCAGTGAAAACTTCGGCAACATGGAAAGGCTGGCTCAGGAACTTCTGGATCTTCCTTGCACGAGCAACCGTCATCTTATCATCTTCGCTGAGCTCATCCATACCCAAAATGGCAATGATATCCTGAAGATTCTTGTAGTTCTGAAGAACCTTCTGGACACCACGGGCAGTGTTGTAGTGATCCACACCCAGAACGTGGGGAGAAAGCATTCTTGATGTCGAGTCCAAAGGATCAACAGCAGGGTAAATGCCCAGCTCAGAAATCTGCACAAGTAGCTCATTACGGTCATAATGAGCATATTGTGTGTGCGATGAATAATGATCATGCACTTAGGACGACGGACAAACCTGTCGTGACAACACAGTAGTAGCGTCAAGATGGGCAAAGGTGGTAGCAGGAGCAGGATCCGTCAAATCATCAGCAGGCACATAAATAGCCTGGACGGATGTAATAGAACCCTTCTTTGTCGTCGTAATCCGCTCTTGCAGTCCTCCAAGATCGGTAGCAAGAGTTGGTTGGTATCCCACAGCAGACGGAATACGTCCAAGGAGAGCAGACACCTCAGAGTTTGCCTGCCATTAAGAGTAATAAAAAATAGAACTATTAAGACTTGATAGCAATGGTAACAGCAGGTTAGAAAGAGAAATATTGTTCAACAACACAATATGGAGCACAGAAACAGAGGTGTCAGTTCAAGAAACTCCCTGCGGAATTTACCTGGGTGAAACGGAAAATGTTGTCAATAAACAGGAGCACATCTTGTCCTTCAGCGTCACGGAAATGTTCAGCAACAGTCAAACCAGTAAGACCAACACGAGCACGGGCACCCGGGGGCTCGTTCATTTGCCCGTAGACAAGAGCACACTTGCTTTCAGCCTGCCACAGAAATCATTTTATAAGGAAAGACAGCTTGCATATATGAGCTTCAGAGCTGAAATTTCAAACTAAATAACAATTACCTGCTTCTCATCAAGCTTAATGACACCACTTTCAATCATTTCCCTGTACAAGTCATTACCTTCACGGGTACGTTCTCCGACACCAGCAAAAACAGAGAAACCACCTAAGGAAAACAAATTAACCAGGTACAATCAGTAAACCATAAGAAGCAGCTACACAATATAAACGATACAGCTCTGTAGAATACCAACCGTGGGCCTTGGCAACGTTGTTGATCAACTCCATAATAAGCACAGTTTTACCCACTCCTGCACCACCGAAGAGACCAATTTTGCCACCCCTTTGGTAAGGTGCAAGCAAATCCACAACCTGTCAGATACAGAACCATCACACTATGATTAACACTTGTTACATTATGGCACATATGCTCACACTGCATTCAATGGTTACATGAAATGTCCTAAGATAGTCAAGGTGATAGTGAAATGTTATACCTTAATTCCAGTAACAAGAATTTGCTGCTCTGTGGCTTGCTCAACAAAAGCAGGGGCCTCACGATGAATAGGAAGGAAGTCATGTGTCTCTACAGGATAAAGATGTATCAATGATAACAATGGTAAAAAGACATAAGTACACAACTCCTCAATAAATAGGTACATGAAGGAACTCGCATAGAGAATGTCACTTACTTATGTCACCCTTGTGGTCGATCGGCTCACCAATAACGTTAATGATACGTCCAAGGGTGGCCCTCCCAACAGGAACCTGAGAAAGAGAAACAACTTTCAAGTCAAACAAATGAAGCACATGCAGATGAGTATGATTCAACTTCCAAAAAGAACACCACCGGTGTACATGTATACATCATATACAAGCAGAGGCTCTTGCAGCAGAGTGTAAATTGATCCCACTAAGGACACCAAAACCAAGTTTCTAGTATTCACTAAGCAAAACCTGATATAGATAACTGTAACAAACAGACTTAATTGAACAACTGGTGGCTGCAGGCCTATGGAGCATCAAAGCTGAACCTAGATATATCGCACAGATGCACATATATGATCAAAATTAACTTCAAAGGATTGATAATCGAACAGCAGACTACCAACACCCAACCACAGCAGTCAGAACTTATGAATAATACGTATAAAAATATCAATGTTTAACAATCTATACAGATCCTACGGAACACAACAAGCAGGCAAGCAATCGGCATATCGGTAATGATGAAACATAGAAGAGAGGTATATCCGACAGGTGCCAGCCGGATTCGTGCATCCAGATCAAATCTAACCCCGCCAGATCTACATTTCATCAGATCGGGCACGACAGGAAATGCACATGCGGAAACGGCGAGCGGGAAGGGAGATGCGGTGATTACAGTGATGGGAGATCCGGTGTTGAGCACTTTCTGGCCGCGGACGAGCCCCTCGGTCCCGTCCATGGCGATGGTGCGCACGACGTTCTCGCCGAGATGCTGCGCCACCTCGAGGACCAGGCGGATGCTGTTGTCGAGCACCTCGAGCGCGGTGAGGATGGGCGGGAGGCCCTCGTCGAAGCGGACGTCGACGACGGCGCCGATGACCTGGCAGACCTGGCCGATGGAGCCGGCGCCGGTGAACTCGTCGGTGATCTTGGCGCCGACGTACTTGTCGGAGGTGGGGGGCAGCTTCTCGGCGGGGGCCTCGGCGGCGGCCGCGGAGGAGGTGGCGTAGGTGGCGGCGCGGTTGAAGAGGTAGCCGGCCGGGGACGGGCGGTGGAGGGGCGCCGCGCGCGGGGCGCGCGGCGACGGGGAGGCCGCGCGGGCGCGGGAGGCCGACCGGAGGAGCGAGGAGAGGGCCCGGCGCGTCGCCATGGCCGCGGATCGGGCGCTGGATCTAGGGTTGGACTTTGTGCGGCGGCGGCACCGCTGGGTGGGGTGGGGTGGGGGTGGGGGGAGAGGGGAGGAGGGGAGTGAGGTGTGGAGAGGGCGTGGGGAATAAAAGCGGGTGTGGTGGTATCGAAGGGCGGAATGCGGGGTGCGGGTGGACGCGGTCCACGGGGGCCGCGAAGCGTGGGGGGACGGACGGCCCGTTTGGTCGCTCGCTCGCGGGGCGATCCAAGCTGGTGGTGTATGGGGCCGGTCCAGTGGACTGCGTGGTGTTTGATTCGGGATGGATTCATTGTGGCTTCGTTTCGCAGCTGGGGCGGTGGAATATGTTCCTGTTTTTGTTCGCTCTCGTTTGGTAAACTTTTTATTTCTTTGCTCTTTTTTTTTAAGGGAAATGATGGATGGGAAACGTTCCCTGGTTAGGAGGCCCCAACGAACGCCCCCCCTGACCCTTGGATACAGATCACATGAGTGGCAAAAAAATAAATTTATCTCGACATTTATTTTTTTAGGATACATGGTAATATCCACTTTCGAGATTAGCGAAGTTAGCATGCACACCTCGCTATCAACGAAAACGTCCGCTTTTGTTTCCCTAAAAAGTGTTTATTTCTCAAAAGATTCCCTTTTAAAAAGTTAATCGGTATGTAACCCTTCCTTGGAAGTCGTTTACCTCCTCAAAACTATAAAAACTCCCACCCAGCCTAAATTTGAGCACTCAAACCAACTTCTAAAAAAACTCCTGTGGCTCCTCTCTCTCAGCTTCGTCAACAATTGGCTTCCCTCGCCACATGTCTCCACACCAACGACCCCCCCCCCTCTCCCCCGAACACACCCACGTAGCCTTACCCACTTTGTGCACCATTGCCGAGCTCCAGCGAGAATTTGGCGATGAACTCCTTTGGTTTCTCGTCTTCCCCATCGTCTCTGTCCACTATCGTGATCCTCTCCCTCATTCCCAACCACGAGAAGAGCAACACCACACACACACACACATGCAAACCAATACATAAAGAAAAGCACATACATGCTTGTCAACCGCCATTACTGATTCTGATGAATCATTGTGTACGGACCACACCATCGTTTCACAGGGAGAACGAAGAGGAGAAGAAACCATACAAGAAAGATTGCCCAATCTTGACTACTTCATCGCACGCATACGTCATGCTCAGCGAAACATTACCTAGAGGAGGCATCACTCACTCCATTATCATCTTATCTCACCACATAGCGGCATCCATACAAACACATCCATCAACACCCTCAGTCGAAGGCCCAATCCTCTCCACCATAGTAGAACACCTGAGATGTGCTATTTGTCAGACCAGTTCGCTACATAGAAATCCATGAACCATGTCGCAGCGGACTTGCTTTGCTCTAACCTGGTCTCCTAGGCATGTAGGCAAATCTAGCAGGGATTTCTGTTGTTTTTAGGTCAAATTATGCCTTCTTGTGTAGCCTACAACCTGTTGTATTATTTAATGGAATTTGCATAGACTCATTTACATTCATCATGATATTTTAACTTTCCATCAGCAACCAAAACGAATGGCATACACTAAATGAACTAAAGCCTGGTTTTGGAGGAGTAGTGATTCATAAGACCAACTTTTAAGACTGGGCAATACATGTTCAATTATGCATAACTCCATAGCCATTATCCATCAAAACATTAGGTTATGGTGTAAACTAAACAGAGGCTAGAAAAACATAGGCAAACGCCTCATTGGAATCAAAAGATATGTTTCAAAACAAACACAAACTGTAAGAAATTCGCTTCTTGCTAGTCACGAAGACAAATCCACTACAATGCCTTAGCCTGCATCATAAAAAATACGGGTGCTCCATGGCATTCTTTCTTTGTGAGATCCTCTTCGTCAGCTCGTACTTGTTGCCTCATTTTTTCAAGGATCACATTCATAAGTTATTACAAGATTCTTATAAGAGCACATCTTGTCTATTTTCTACAAGGATCAAGTAGCATGAATACACATGTTTGATTACTAACCTCAAGCAGATCAAGACCATTGGCGTAGAGAGAGTTTCGAGAAGTTTTAGTGAGGGTACTCATGCGAGTTTGGGAACTTGCATACTCTTGGCCATACATCATCGTTCGGAGTGCCCAGGAACATAGCATTAAAAAACCAAGATAGTCCATCTACATTTCATACCTAATACTAATGCCAATCGATAAGACAAGTAACATGTGACAAGGTGTGTGGCTCCAAGGACCTCAGGGGCGCCGTACCATAGAGTATGGATCTGCGAATGAATTTAGATGTGTCATGAATAGACAAAGGAAGGGGAATTGTGCAGAATCAACCATCGTTAGGTGCAATAATGTTAACAGAACCAGTTGGAAATTTTAGTTGCTCGACAAAATCCACTGAAAACTAAGCACCATAAGCCCTGACCAAGCTTCAAATTTTCAAAATTGCCTCAGGAATATTGTAAAAATATAGGTCCACATTCTCCAAATTCAGAGGCATGTGTGCTCTATAACTTTCTTGGTTTTGTTTATTAAATGTTTTGTATAACATGACAGTGAAGTACACAGTGAAAGAAAATACAAGACTCCAGACCAAAAGAAAGAGATTGTAAACATCAACATAAAACTAAAGAGTATAGACATTGTGAACCAAATTGGACAATATATCGATGTCCTATCGGTAAGGTACCGCATAACAACTAAAAATATGTATCTCTTTGGAGAACACATACGACGTTATTGTAAATCAAACCAAAATCATGGTAGAAAAAAGTGAGTAAACTATGTGTAGCGACCCGACCTCGGGGCAATTGAGCCTCATGTTCTATGCCATCCACGGATCGGTATCTTTGGCTTTACAGTACATCAATGTATATATCAAAGTGCAATCACATGCATAAATAACGTAAAAGCGATATATACCTCATAATACTCGGCGGAAACAATCAAATGGGTGTGGAGTCCCATCAACGCCATCGGCGGAGTTGAGTGTAGACCGTAACCTGTATCGTAACTCTTACTGCGTCGAGGAAATATACGCAACATGATACGTTGCAGCCGTGTAAATCGATTACATTGAATGTACGGCAAGATCACAATATGAGAAAAGCAGATGATAAAACTATACTATATGCAATGTGGTTTTATGGCTCTGTATCTGAGTTTTGTTTGCGTAAAAGCTGATTTTATTTTACCTACATCAAAGGAATAAATGAAGTCTGTACTATGGAGTTTCCTGTCATGACATGGTTCCGCCAACCGATGTCTCATAGCCCAAAATTCATCATAAGTTGCCCATAATTAAGTTATCAGTCCGGTGTTGAGAGTTAGAGATAGATCCAAGTCCGGATGCTCAAATTGTCCGTAGCAGGGGACACGGCTAATCGATTAGGTTTAAACCCTCTGCGAGAGGTTTGTACACTTTACCCACAAGATTCGATCCCTCTCTTTACGTTCTCGCACTTGAGGTGTTTGAGAACAAGATGGCCAAAACATGGTCTTCCAAAGAGTTCCTCGACCCTTGTCCGGTACCCATCCAATCCTACCGTCCTTCTACATCTGCTAGTACCGTCCCCACCAGAGTCACCACTAAGGTCAACCAAGCGAGCCCATAATGACTTGCGGTTGCACGGGTAAGCTTCAGGCGTGAAGTATTCTTCCGTCTCTTTGAGTGCAGGTGAAGCTTTCCGCAAGATGTCATGGCGCTTCTCCATGCATCCCGACCCAACCTTTGGTTTCTCCGGGGTGCCCGTCGGCAAATCCTTCACCCGATGGTGTGTATTGAAAATCTGTCTCGAGTCTTGAAGTCTTGAGGTCTTGAAGATCACGATCCTTGCAGATTCCATCATGGAGTTGTCGTCATTGGCGTAGAGTTCTCCTTCTTCACAACACTCTCGAGCACTCATACCAAACCCGTCTACTATAGCGTAGCATTAAAATAAAATATCGTCCGGGCTTGGTAACAGGGTGATGGGTTCCTACCTCATGCATACTACTCAACTACAAGAATTTCAATATCACTCTTGAGGGGTGGTTGCAAGGATGCCACTAAATGCAATAAAACATAGGTAAGAAAAGCATGGTCAAGTGAACTTGCACGGTTGACGATCTTCGAAAAACTAGGGTTTCGTAGTAGCAATCTTCGCACTCCGGAGATTCTACCGAGGCAAACAATAACTATAATAAGCACATAGCATAACATCACTTAACACAATAACATAACAATAGCAACATAACACAACAAAACAACCAAACCAAATCCAAAAGAAAAACTCAAAGAAAGGCCACTCAAAGTTTTCCCTACTTCAAACAATAACAAAAATAGTTTTATATAATAAAAATTTCTTAATATAACCTAATCATGGTTTTAGGTTAACTTAACAGAAAAGGTTTCACTAAGCAACTAGGAGCAAAAAGAATTAATTAAAAAGCTATTATAAAACTCATTCTAGGCCTAATCCAATTTCTATTAAGAAAATAATTTAAAACTTTTATTAATTCTAAATAAAAGTTCATCTACTAGAATGACAGAAACTAACCTAGAATAACTAATCACAAGTTAAGAATAAATTAATTTACTAATTAATTAATTAGGAAAACAGGAACTAGTTAATTAATTAGGATTAATAGGATTCTGTCTAAAACTAATTATTTATTAATCCTAAAATACCCAAATTAATTTCTAGGGTTTGGCACTGTCAAAATAAAGTGGTGACAAAAAGAATCATGCAAAAATAATTTTTCTAACTAAAGTTATAGCAGATTTGCTATTCTGGCTAAAACAATATTAAAGCATTTTTAATTATTTTTAACATAGCTAAATATATATTTTTCTGAAACTACATAAAATTTGCAATCCAACAAAAAAAGAATCACTCAAAAATATTAAACAGAATAAAAGATATACATTTTTGAAAATTGAAACTATTCGGCTAAAACAGAAAATCAAAATAAAAAGAAAAAAGGCCTAATGGGCCTAAACTGTGCCCTGTGCGTTAGATAGGCTAAACGGGCTCTAGGGTTTACTAAACACGAACCGGCCCTAAAAAAAAATAAACCTAACTAATACTAAACCCGAATGGGCAGGGCGGTTTTCTCATAAAAACATACCCCTTGAGGTCTAATAAATATTGTCGATTTGAGATCGGACGGGGAGGGCTCATTGACTTAAGGCGTCCGACGGCGGTGTGGCGGGCGAGAGTCTGGCGAGGGCTTGGGCATCGGGGAGGTCGGGAAGCGGTCGGTCGGGTCTTGAGGGAGCTTCGGGAAGTGTTTGGTGGGGTCGGGGGTGCGGGAGGCTAGGCGGCAGCGATGAGAATGGCGGCGAGAGCTTGAACTCCCGTGAGCTTCAGCGGGAGGAGAGTCAGCGAGGCGAGGAATGGGGTGCGGGGAGGCGTTTATAGGGCGGGGGCATCGTCGGGAAGGAAAGCGATCGGGCGAATCGGGATCCGGATCTTCGGGATCCGGCGATCTCAGCGAGTCGGCGTGGCGTGGCGGGGAAGAAGATGGGGCGGGTCCCTTGTCGATGAAGAGAGAGAGGAGTGCGGCGGCGGCGGCCGTCTGGAGGGGTTGAGGCGAGGTGAGGTGAGAGGAGCTGGGTCGCTCGGTTGGGCTGTACTGGTGGGCCGGCTTTGGCCAGTCTTGAGTCTTGGAGGGGTGAGGTGGCGCTGGCTGGGCACAGGTGCTGGTTTGGCGCTAGAAGGGTTTTTCTTTATTTTTTAATTAAAACAAAACCAAAATAAAACCTAAACTATAAATATTTTATATAGGGTATATATATACCAAAATGATCGGGGAATATTCCCTTTCATTTGAACATTTTTCCAAAGGCAAAATCCAAACTTTATAAAAATCCATTTTTTTCAAATTCAAATAAATTTCAGATTTGAATGCAAATCTTTTGGCATTGTTTCCTCTGATATTTTTGGAGTGTCATGTTTGCTCCTCTCATACTTTTGACAAGTATTTACCAGGCATGGTTTTGAAATGTTTCCCACATGCCAAAGTTTGAAATTCAAATTCAAAACTCAAAATTTGAAAGAGGATTCCAAAGCACCTTCAAATGATTTTCAACTTGATTCAATACAACTTCCAACTCCTATTTCATATAATTGAAGAAGTCATTTTATCTTCCCTCATGAAAATCATTGAGTTGCATAAAGCTTTGAATTTGAAATCTTCCCTAATGAAATTCAAATCTTTTCCAAAACCCTATTCATTTCAAAATGGAAGAAGTCATGTCATCTTCACTCTAGGCTTTGGTGTTGGAATGAATTTGAATTCATTGAGATCCAAAAGGCAAAGGAGAAAGTTTTGGGAAAGTCATTTCATTCCCGCTCATTCAACTTTCAAAGTTTTCAAATTTCACTCAGTTTCACTCATTCAATCAAACCAACAATCGGACAACAAGCATAGTTATTTATTTAATATAACATTCCAAAATTTAGAATTTTGGGATGTTACAAACCTACCACACTTAAAATGAATCTCGTCCTCGAGATTGAAGAAACTAACAAGAAAAGGTTAGGGGTTGGGGGTCTCTAGCAAATGTTGCAGTCGAGAAAGGTCGGGTGGGCTACCACACTTAAAATCAAGATTCTGGTTCCAATAAACTCAGATACTTCCTGGAGTCTTGACAATGTATGTATCTTCACATATCTTACAATAACTCCTTCATTAACGCTCTTACATTAGGGCGTAAAGTTTTCCTCGAAACCTTGGGTCGGTTCTTCAAAGTTGTGGTTAAATGGAGATTTGGATCTTCTTAGCTGATAGGTCCGTGTCCATTCTAGACAACCATCGAAATACTCATGGTGGTCTACAATTTATGGTTTCTCTTGCGAGAAAAGCAGTGCAGGTTGAACCTCACCGTATAACCTACGGTTGGCAACAAGCTGCCGTGTACAAGGGAAAAAAATACCTATACCTTTCTAAGGTTTAAACAAGGTTTTGATAAATCGTCTCTCTACTATAGGTAAGTCACTCAGATTTTACCATTCCAAATAGCGGGAAGCGAAAGATACGAGTAAGTCGGTATGGTGATCAATCCATTCCGCACCGAGATCATTACCTGTATAAGGTTTAGCGAATCTCGTATTCTAACACTCGGTCATACTCACGGGCATTGCAGAATTTCTCTTGTTCTCGAACCGGGTTCGAGTAAATCCATAGTTTTACGCAAAATTTGAACAAACATCTATCGTTACTTCACCACTCTCGAGGTTTTGCGTAACCTCCTACGAAGCATTATCTTTGATTGAATTGCTGATTCTTCCAATTTATTCCTTCATCAAGGTTACAACGGTTCCTTCTCGAAATCCACGGGCACATGGGTTATGGTCCACTTCAACACTAGTGCAGCTTTAACTCATCCTTGGAGTAACTCTCTTGTTACACCTCCTTAAATCCAGTAGTACTCTGTTTCTTCGTACCATCATATCAAAAGCAAAATTCCAACTTTTTTTTTTCCTTCGAACTACAGTCCGTGGAATATATATTTTCTATTCATTAGTCTAGTCTTCTTCACAGGGTACTATCACCCTTAAAATGAAATTCACAAATCCATCCATAGACCAGATTTCTCATATCCTCGAAAATGGTCAAAATCTTTGTTCACAGAGTAACAACTCATAAAATTCAACATATGAAATCATCACACCTTAACTTTATTGATTTCATGAATCCATTACAAACTCTGTGCACCCATTACATAACTCAACTCATTGAGCTCATGAAAATGAAATTGCTTTCTACTACTCTTGTTTCCAATATTAAAATCCCAACTACTCAACTCCAGCTTTCATCTTGTTGTGACATTTAGTAGCATAATGTCCTGCCTTCTTGCAGTGAAAACAAATGACTTCCGACATGTCTCGGGGCTTCTTTGTGATTATGGGCTCCTTGGATTCTTGGCTTCTTTTACGGGCATTTACTAGCGAAATGACCTAAATCCTTGCACTGTAACAAGTGATATGACTTAGGTCCTTCTCTTGCAAAAATTGTGTTGTTCGGGTTGCCTTCTTTTCTCTTCACAGAATTCTCTGTAATGATCGGAGTTTCTATCTCGGAGGGTCAAACTTCACTTCTGGTCGGGAAATATCCCGGATACTCCTTTCTTTCCTTGGTGCAATCTTGTGAAAAATGTCCTTCTTCTCCACATGAATAGCGGGCATTGGAGTAAAATCTGTCGAGACCTTCTCCATCCGTGTCGTCAACACTTTCATTCATTCTTGGTTCTTCTAGGTCTTCTTTGAGGGTTTCTTTCATTCCATCTTCACTGCTTGGAACAGTTTGCTGCACCATGGAGTAAATGTGACCTTGCACGGTAGTGGGTGGTTCCTTCACACAGGAAGCAAGTCACACAGCTAGTTGGGCATTCCTCGGTGGGTGTTTCTCCTCACAATGAGGGCATCCATCTTTGTGTTCCTCCACAGGTGTGTCCTATTTCTCCGCAAATCTTGCGAGCACAAGGTTTTCTTCTTGGTGTATCATTGTGCTTAGGATAAGGCGTGATCTCAACAGGGTCTTCTTGAAATCCTCCCAAGTTCTTGCTCCATTAAATCCCTGTATGGCTTGATGCATTTTCCACGAGTTGCGGCACTTTACGTAAAATCTTGAAGGCGTATTGGACCTCATACTTCCTTGAAACCAAATTGTTCGAAGTGACTCTCCATGTTCTGCATCCATAGCTACGCCTCCTTTGAAGTCTTGATCGAAGAATATCAGTCCAACTTCATTCATCATCTATGGGGTTCAAGGGTTTTAGGGTGAGTGAGAGAGATGGGGGGATATACACACAATACAACCAATAGTTTTTAAAACAACAAGTTTTTATTTTGGGGCTGTCGGAAAACATCAAACAAATGACGACTCACAAAATCATCGCATCTAACGTGGGTGTATAGCGAGGTTTGGTCTTCTAAAGGTCAAATAATTCTTGAGATCTTTCAAGTCTTGAGTCTTCAAGCTGTTGTAGATTCTAATGGAGAAATCCTCTTTACTCTGAAGGGGTCATCGGTTCTCCGATATCAAATCCTTCTTGGAGCGTCTTGATTGATCCTCCGGGTGATCAAAGGATAAGGGTATATTCTAACTATTTGAGGGTCTATCGATAAAATCGAGAAAAGGCGAAGTAAAGGATCCTTTTGAAAATAAAGTTTTTAGAGATTTCTGTCCTAAGGGCTTTTAGGTTTCTAGGGTCACGTCCTACAGTCAACATGTGCTCGATACCATATACATGGCGACCCGACCTCGACGGTCAAGCCTCGTGTTCTATGCCATCCACGGATCGGTATCTTTGGCACACAGTACATCAATGTATATATCAAAGTGCAATCACATGCATAAATAACGTAAAGCGATATATACCTCATAATACTCAATGGAAACAATCAAGCGGGTGTGGAGTCCCATCAACGCCATCGGCAGTTGAGTGTAGACCGTAACCTGTATCGTAACTCTTACTCGTCGAGGAAATATACGCAACATGATACGTTGCAGCCGTGTGAAATCGATTACATTGAATGTCTGCAAGATCACAATATGAGAAAACAGATGATAAAACTATACTATATGCAATGTGGTTTTATGGCTCTGTATCTGAGTTTTGTTTGCGTAAAAGCTGATTTTATTTTACCTACATCAAAGGAATAAATGAAGTCTGTACTATGGAGTTTCCTGTCATGACATGGTTCCGCCAACCGATGTCTCATAGCCCAAAATTCATCATAAGTTGCCCATAATTAAGTTATCGGTCCGGTGTTGAGAGTTAGAGATAGATCCAAGTCCGGATGCTCAAATTGTCCGTAATCGGGGACACGGCTAATCGATTAGGTTTAAACCCTCTGCAGAGGTTTGTACACTTTACCCACAAGATTCGATCCCTCTCTTTACGTTCTCGCACTTGAGGTGTTTGAGAACAAGATGGCCAAACATGGTCTTCCAAAGAGTTCCTCGACCCTTTGTCCGGGTACCCATCCAATCCTACCGTCCTTCTACATCTGCTAGTACCGTCCCAGCCAGTCACCACTAAGGTCAACCAAGCGAGCCCATAATGACTTGCGGTTGCGAGGTAAGCTTCAGGCGTGAAGTATTCTTAGTCTCTTTGAGTGCAGGTGAAGCTTTCCGCAAGATGTCATGGCGCTTCTCCATGCATCCCGACCAACCTTTGGTTTCTCCGGGTGCCCGTCAACCGTCCTTCACCCGATGGTGTGTATTGAAAATCCTGTCTCGAGTCTTGAAGTCTTGAGGTCTTGAAGATGCACGATCCTTGCAGATTCCATCATGGAGTTGTCGTCATTGACGTAGAGTTCTCCTTCTTCACAACACTCTCGAGCACTCATACCAAACCCCGTCTACTATAGCGTAGCATTAAAATAAAATATCGTCCCGGGCTTGGTAACAGGGTGATGGGTTCCTACCTCATGCATACTACTCAACTACAAGAATTTCAATATCACTCTTGAGGGGTGGTTGCAAGGATGCCACTAAATGCAATAAAACATAGGTAAGAAAAGCATGGTCAAGTGAACTTGCACGGTTGACGATCTTCGAAAAACTAGGGTTTCGTAGTAGCAATCTTCGCACTCCGGAGATTCTACCGAGGCAAACAATAACTATAATAAGCACATAGCATAACATCACTTAACACAATAACATAACAATAGCAACATAACACAACAAAACAACCAAACCAAATCCAAAAGAAAAACTCAAAGAAAGGCCACTCAAAGTTTTCCCTACTTCAAACAATAACAAAAATAGTTTTATATAATAAAAATTTCTTAATATAACCTAATCATGGTTTTAGGTTAACTTAACAGAAAAGGTTTCACTAAGCAACTAGGAGCAAAAAGAATTAATTAAAAAGCTATTATAAAACTCATTCTAGGCCTAATCCAATTTCTATTAAGAAAAATAATTTAAAACTTTTATTAATTCTAAATAAAAGTTCATCTACTAGAATGACAGAAACTAACCTAGAATAACTAATCACAAGTTAAGAATAAATTAATTTACTAATTAATTAATTAGGAAAACAGGAACTAGTTAATTAATTAGGATTAATAGGATTCTGTCTAAAACTAATTATTTATTAATCCTAAAATACCCAAATTAATTTCTAGGGTTTGGCACTGTCAAAATAAAGTGGTGACAAAAAGAATCATGCAAAAATAATTTTTCTAACTAAAGTTATAGCAGATTTGCTATTCTGGCTAAAACAATATTAAAGCATTTTTAATTATTTTAACATAGCTAAATATATATTTTCTGAAACTACATAAAATTTGCAATCCAACAAAAAAGAATCACTCAAAAATATTAAACAGAATAAAAGATATACATTTTTGAAAATTGAAACTATTAAGCTAAAAGCAGAAAATCAAAATAAAAAGAAAAAAAGCCTAATGGGCCTAAACTGTGCCCTGTGCGTTAGATAGGCTAAACGGGCTCTAGGGTTTACTAAACACGAACCGGCCCTAAAAAAAAATAAACCTAACTAATACTAAACCGAATGAACCGGGCCGGTTTTCTCATAAAAAACATACCCCTTGAGTCTAATAAATGGCCGTCGATTTGAGATCGGACGGGGAGAACTCCGGTGACTTCTAGGCGTCCGTGTGGCCAGCGTGGCGAAGTCTGGCGAGGCTTGGGCATCGGGGAGGTCGGGAAGCGGTCGGTCGGGTGCAGGGAGCTCGGGAAGTGTTTGGTGGGGTCGGGGGTGGCCAGGGAGGCTAGGCGGCGGCAGCGATGAGAATGGCGGCGAGCTTGAACTCCGTGAGCTCGGCGGGAGAGGAGGTCAGCGAGGCGGGGAATGGGGTGCGGGAGGCGTTTTATAGGCGGGGCATCGTCTGGGAAGGAAAGCGATCGAGGCGAATCGGGATCCCGGATCTTTCGGGATCCGGCGATCTCCGGCGAGGTCGGCGTGGCGTGGGGCGGGGAAGAAGATGGGGACGGGTCCCGCTGTCAGTGAGAGAGAGAGGGGTGCGGGCGAGCGGGCGGCCGATGCGGAGGGGGTTCGGGCGAGGGGTGAGGTGAGAGGGAGCTGGGTCGCTCGGTTGGGCTGGCCCTGGTGGGCCGGCTTGGCTGGGCCAGGTGCGGAGTGCGGAGGGGTGAGGTGGCGCTGGCTGGGCCTGGGTGGCCTGGCTGGCGCCCGAAGGGTTTTTTTTTTAAATAAAACTAAAACAAAAATAAAACCAAATCTATAGATAATTTATATAGGGTATATATATACCAAAATGATCAGGGGAATATTCCCTTTCATTTGAACATTTTTCCAAAGGCAAAATCCAAACTTTATAAAAATCCATTTTTTTCAAATTCAAATAAATTTCAGATTTGAATGCAAATCTTTTGGCATTGTTTCCTCTGATATTTTTGGAGTGTCATGTTTGCTCCTCTCATACTTTTGACAAGTATTTACCAGGCATGGTTTTTGAAATGTTTCCCACATGCCAAAGTTTGAAATTCAAATTCAAAACTCAAAATTTGAAAGAGGATTCCAAAGCACCTTCAAATGATTTTCAACTTGATTCAATACAACTTCCAACTCCTATTTCATATAATTGAAGAAGTCATTTTATCTTCCCTCATGAAAATCATTGAGTTGCATAAAGCTTTGAATTTGAAATCTTCCCTAATGAAATTCAAATCTTTTCCAAAACCCTATTCATTTCAAAATGGAAGAAGTCATGTCATCTTCACTCTAGGCTTTGGTGTTGGAATGAATTTGAATTCATTGAGATCCAAAAGGCAAAGGAGAAAGTTTTGGGAAAGTCATTTCATTCCCTCTCATTCAACTTTCAAAAGTTTTCAAATTTCACTCAGTTTCACTCATTCAATCAAACCAACAATCAGACAACAAGCATAGTTATTTATTTAATATAACATTCCAAAATTTAGAATTTTGGGATGTTACACTATGGATATTAGTTGCACAACTTTTATCATTCATGGTGTATGGCCAATACCTTTGCATCACACTACATAAGCTTACCTTCCTATTATGATTGGCGTATAGATTTAGGTAGATATCTCCAATGCGGTTGCAATAGATGGTGCATCCAACAACAATGTGTGCAAAAACTTCTAATGAACAATGGTCTAGCCAGCATCAATATATGACTGGATTGAGAATTAAAAGATAATACGACGGAGAAAAAGAGCAATCAAGGGGGATTTATATCAAATGCGAACAAATAAAGAACATTTTGTGCTCACTTTTCAAGTTATCACATATCCCCTTGATACGTCCATTTTGCATCATGCTTTGATATTGATATTTATTGCATTATGGGTTGTTATTACTCATTATGTCACAATACTTGTGCCTTTTCTCTCTTATTTTACAAGGTTTACACGAAGAGGGAGAATCTTGGTGGAATTCTAAATTTGGAAAAGGAGCAAATATTAGAGATCTATTCGCACAACTCAAAAGTCCTGAAACTCCATGGAAGTTATTTTTGGAATTAATAAAAATACTTGGCGAAGAAAATACGGAGGGGCCATGCACCGTCCACGAGGGTGGGGGCCAGCGCCTCTTGTCGTCTCCAACGTATCTATAATTTTGATTGTTCCATGCTATTATATTACCCGTTTTGGATGTTTATGGGCTTTACTTTACACTTTTATATCATTTTTGGGACTAACCTACTAACGAGGCCCAGCCCAAATTGTTGTTTTCTTGCCTATTTCGGTGTTTGAAGAAAAGGAATATCAAGCGAGTCCAAAGCGGAATGAAACCTTGGAGAGTTATTTTTGGAGCAGAAGCAATCCAGGAGACTTGAAGTATATGTCGGGGAAGCAACAAAGGAAGCCACGAGGCGAGGCGCGCCTACCCCACAGGCACGCCCCCACCCTCGTGGGGCCTCGTGGCTCCTGACCGACTTCTTTCGCCTATATATGTCCATATACCCTAAAAACATCGGGGAGCACAATAGATCGGGAGTTCCGCCGCCGCAAGCCTCTGTAGCCAACAAAAACCTCTCGGGAGCCCGTTCCGACGCCCTGCCGGAGGGGGAATCCATCACCGGTGGCCATCTTCATCATCCCGGTGCTCTCCATGACGAGGAGGGAGTAGTTCACCCTCGGGGCTGAGGATATGTACCAGTAGCTATGTGTTTGATCTCTCTCTCTCTCTCTCTCTCTCTCTCTCGTGTTCTTGAGGTGATACAATCTTGA
Source organism: Aegilops bicornis (assembly GCA_021605145.1). NCBI lineage: Eukaryota > Viridiplantae > Streptophyta > Magnoliopsida > Poales > Poaceae > Aegilops > Aegilops bicornis. The sequence continues at coordinate 650,374,941 of CM038669.1, forward strand.
TGTATCGCGAGCTTTGCTATTATAGTTGGATCTTATGATGTTTCTCCCCCTCTACTCTCTTGTAATGGATTGAGTTTTCCCTTTGAAGTTGTCTTGTCAGATTGAGTCTTTAAGGATTTGAGAACACTTATGTATGTCTTGCCGTGCTTATCTGTGGTGACAATGGGATATTCACGTGATCTACTTGATGTATGTTTTGGTGATCAACTTGCGGGTTCAATGAACTTATGCATAGGGGTTGGCTGCGTTTTAATCTTGACTCTCCGGTAGAAACTTTGGGACACTCTTTGAAGTACTTTGTGTTGGTTGAATAGATGATTCTGAGATTGTGTGATGCATATCGTATAATCATGCCCACGGATACTTGAGGTGACATTGGGGTATCTAGGTGACATTAGGGTTTTGGTTTATATGTGTCTTAAGGTGTTATTCTATACGAACTCTATGATAGATTGAATGGAAAGAATAGCATCGTGTTATTTTACTACGAACTTTTGAATAGATCGAGCAAAAAGGATAACTTTGAGGTGGTTTCGTACCCTACCATAATCTCTTCGTTTGTTCTTCGCTATTAGTGACTTTGGAGTGACTCTTTGTTGCATGTTGAGGGATAGTTATATGATCCAATTATGTTATTATTGTTGAGAGAACTTGCACTAGTGAAAGTATGAACCTTAGACCTTGTTTCCTAGCATTGCAATACCGTTTATGCTCACTTTTATCATTAGTTACCTTGCTGTTTTTATATTTTCAGATTACAAATACCCATATCTACTATCCATATTGCACTTGTATCACCATCTCTTCGCCGAACTAGTGCACCTATACAATTTACCATTGTATTGGATGTGTTGGGGACATAAGAGACTCTTTGTTATTTGGTTGCAGGGTTGCTTGAGAGAGACCATCTTCATCCTACGCCTCCCACGGATTGATAAACCTTAGGTCATCCACTTGAGGGAAATTTGCTACTGTCCTACAAACATCTGCACTTGGAGGCCCAACAACGTCTATCGAATCTTTTTGTTTCTTGTTTTATCACTAGTTTAGCTTATAAAAGAAAAATTCAAAAAAATGGAATTGAGTTTGTCTCATACGCTTCATCTTTTTAATATCTTTCGTAAGTATGATGAAAAGGAAAATTGTGCTCAATTGCTAGAAGAAGAAGTCTATAAAATGTTTGGTACCAAATCTTTGAATGATGAGCATGATTGTAATGTTTTTAGTATGAACTCTTTGAATATCCATAGTACCAATGAGTGTGTATTGGGTTTGCAGGTACACACCAAATAGGGAAGATAGATATTGCAAGAGGCATAAGCATTTAGAAACTAAATGGCTGGAAGAAAGGCTAAATGTGAGTGCTGAAAATTTAAAATATCTTTACCATACTTGTGAACTTTGTAATGAACATGGTCATTTAAATCTCTGATGCAAATTGTTTCATGATCGAATCGTGTCCAAAAATTGTGATCACCTGATTTCCCTTGCACATCATAATGAACTTAGTTTGATTTTGGGTTATGAAGAATTGAAACGTGCAACTAATCATATTCCAGAATTTAATCTTAAGAATTTTCTTGATATTAATCTAGAGGAAATGTATATGTATTGTGCGGTGAATTGCATTGAAAATTCTTATATTGCCAATTACATAAAGAAAAGAAAGCAAATAGAAGATGAAGAGAATACTAATGAAAGGGAAGAAACTTCCCAATATCCTCCTATTATTTCTTATGATGAATCAGGTAACGAGGAGGAGCCTTCTATTGAACCAATCTCATCAATAAGGAGCTCAGAGAAGAAGGTTGAACCCACACATAATTTTAAGAAGAAAAAGAAAAGACGGAGAAGCAAATGTAGAAAGGTATCTCTCCCAAATGATGTTGCTCCTACTACTCACTGTGATGATGATAATTCCTATACTATTGGTGCTATCCATACTATTGATAATGAGAGTGATTATTCTTATGATATGAAAAGGACCAAGCTTGGGGAAGCTATGTTTGATGAGGATGACATATTTGAGAATATATTTGCTGCAATTAATGTTTGTCCCAAGCTTGGGGATGCTATGTTTAATGAAGATGATATTTTTAGCCTCCCAAGTTTTGATATGCAAATTTGTTATGATGATATCATGCCTCCTACTTATGATGATTATATCGATGAAAGTGGGTTTGGAAGAGTGTCAACTTTAGGAAGTAATGATCCCACTATTTTGGAGGATGTTGAATCTTATTGTGATGAATATGAAAGTGGATTTGGAGAGGTCATGACTTTATTTAGTGATGATTCCACTATCTTGGAAGAGGTCTCAATTGATTATGATGAGAACAAAGTTGCTACTTATGATGATTATTGTGATGAAACTTATGCTATAAAAAGTAGTGATGATTATATTTATAAAACTTGTCATGATTATGATTATCCTTTTCTGAACATTACTCTTTTAATGTGGAAACAATTTATAGTATTCGAGTCTCTTATGATACTCCCACTATTCCGAATGAGAAGAATTTTGCTTATGTGGAGAGTAATAAAATTTCTATGCTTGTAGATCATGAAAAGAATTCTTTAGGTGCTGATTATATTGGTGAATTCATTCATGATGCTACTAAAAATTATTATGAGGGAGGAATATATGCTTGTAGGAATTGCAATAATATCAAGTTTCCTCTCTATGTGTTGAAAATCTTGAAACTATGCTTGTTTTGCCTTCCTATGGTAGTTGATTATTGTTCCCATAAGTTGTTTGCTCAAAAAATCCCTATGCACAGGAAGTGGGTTAGACTTAAATGTGCTAGTCATATGCTTCATGATGCTCCCGTTATGTTTCAATTCCTATCTTTTATGTGAGCATCATTGTCATCATCATGCCTAGCTAGAAAGGCATTAAAGAAAGGTGCTTGTTGGGAGACAACCCAATGTTTAACTTTACTGTTTTTGTGTGTCCACATGATTATGCTACTGTATTAATAATGTTTTATAGCTTTTGTTTCAATAAAGTGCCAAGTAAGACCTTTAGGATAGCTTACGGTGATAGTTGTGTTGATCCTGCTAAAGATCAGAAACTTTTGCACCCAGTAAATTAGTTTTAGTAATCCACAGAAACGTGATTTTGATCTGATTCTTTTTTCTTTGAATTGGTACACAATTTCTCAGGTTTTCCTAATTTGGTAGAATTTTTGGAGTTACAGAAGTATTCGAATGATACAGACTACTACAGATTGTTCTGTTTTTGACAGATTCTGTTTTCATTGTGTTGTTTTCTTATTTTGATGAATCTATGAGTAGTATCGAAGGGTATGAACCATAGAGAAGTTGAAATATAGTAGATATTACACCAATATGAATTTAGAATGAGTTCACAACAGTACATAAGTGGTGGTTTTATTTTCTTATACTAACGGAGTTTTACGAGTTTTCTGTTGAGTTTTGTGTTGTGAAGTTTTCAAGTTTTGGGTAAAGATTCGATGGACTATGGAATAAGGAGTGGCAAGAGACTAAGCTTGGGGATGCCCAAGGCACCCCAAGGTAATATTCAGGATAACCAAGAGCCTAAGCTTGGGGGTGCCCCGGACGGCATCCCCTCTTTCGTCTTCATTCATCGGTAACTTTACTTGGAGCTATATTTTTATTCATCACATGATATGTGTTTTGCTTGGAGCGTCTTGTATGATATGAGTCTTTGCTTTTTAGTTTGCCACACTCATCCTTGCTGTACACACCTTTTGGGGGAGACACACATGATTTGGAGTTTATTAGAATACTCTATGTGCTTCACTTATATCTCTTGGAGTAGTTTTTCATTTGCTCTAGTGCTTCACTTATATCCTTTTAGAGCACGGTGGTGGCTTTATTTTGTAGAAATTGTTGATCTCTCATGCTTCACTTATATCATTTTGAGAGCCTTTTAGAACAACATGGTATTTTCTGTGGTTATAAAATTGGTCCTAGAATGATGGGCATCCAAGTTGGGTATAATAAAAACTATCATACAAAGTGAATTGGATGCTATGGTCAATTTGATGCTTGATAATTGTTTTGAGATATGAGGATGGTTATATTAAAGTCATGCTAGTGGAGTAATTATGAATTTGAGGAATACTTGTGTGAAGTTTGTGATTCCCGTAGCATGCACGTATGGTGAACCACTTTGTGATGAAGTTGGAGCATAATTTATTTATTGATTGTCTTCCTTATGAGTGGCGGCAGGGGACGAGCGATGGTCTTTTCCTACCAATCTATCCCCCTAGGAGCATGCGCGTAGTACTTTGTTTTCAAATACTTGTAGATTTTTGCAATAAGTATATGAGTTCATTATGACTAATGTTGAGTCCATGGATTATACGCACTCTCACCCTTCCACCATTGCTAGTCTCTCTTGTGCCGCGTAACTTTCGCCGGTACCATACACCCACCAAATACCTTCCTCAAAATAGCCACCATATCTACCTATTATGACATTTCCATAGCCATTCCGAGATATATTGCCATGCAACTTTCCACCGTTCCGTTTATTTTGACACGCATCATCATTGTCATATTGCTCTTGCATGATCATGTAGTTGACATCGTATTTGTGGCAAAGCCACCTTCATAATTCCATACATGTCACTCTTGATTCATTGCATATCCCCGTACACCGCCGGAGGCATTCATATAGAGTCATATTTTGTTCTAAGTATCGAGTTGTAATCTATTGGGGAACGTAGTAATTTCAAAAAAATTCCTACGCACACGCAAGATCATGGTGATGCATAGCAACGAGAGGGGAGAGTGTTGTCTACGTACCCTCGTGAGACCGGCGAAGCAATCACAGCGTAGAGGAAGTAGTCAATACGTTCTCCTCGCGATCCAACCGATCCCAGCGCCCGTTACTCGGCGCCTCGAAGTTCTTGGCACACGTTCAGCTCGGTGGCGCTCCTCGAGGCTCCGATCCGGCAAAGCTCCGGGAGAGAGAGTTCCGTCGGCCTGACGGCGTGGTAGCGATCTTGATGTTCTACCGATGCAGGGCTTCGCCTAAGCACCGCTTCTGATATGACCGAGGTGGAATATGGTGGAGGGGGCACCACACGGCTAAGAGATCCAAGAGATCAATTGTTGTGTCTTTGGTGCTAGCCCTGCCTCTATTTATATGTTGAGCCTCGGGTTGAAACTTGGAGCAAAAGCCTCCTCAAAGTCGGTTTTGCCGAAAGGCAAGAGTCCCACTCGGACTCCGGGACCAAACGCCACAAACCTTGGCGTGCGGCCCAGACGCCATGGGCCTCGGCGTCTAGCCTAGGGCAGACGCGAGGTCTCCGGCGTTTGGCCCCGGCCTCATAAAACTCCTTTTGCACCAACCTAAAGCCTCATGGGCTTGACCCCTTAGCCTAAACATATCATCCAATATATGAATCTTTACATCTCGACCATTTCGAGGCTCCTCGTCATGTCCCCGATCTCATCCGGGACTCCGAACTCCTTCGGTACATCAAAACATGTAAACTCATAATATAACTGTCATCGAAACCTTAAGCGTGCGGACCCTACGGGTTCGAGAACCATGTAGACATGACCGAGAACAATTCTTGGTCAATAACCAATAGCGGAACCTGGATGCCCATATTGGTTCCTACATATTCTCTGAAGATCTTTATCGGTCAAACCGCATAACAACATACGTTGTTCCCTTTATCATCGGTATGTTACTTGCGAGATTCGATCGTCGGTATCCAATACCTAGTTCAATCTCGTTTCTGCAAGTCTCTTTACTCGTTAAGTAATACATCATCTCACAGCTAACTCATTAGTTGTAATGCTTGCAAGGCTTAGTGATGTGTATTACCGAGAGGGCCCAGAGATACCTCTCCGACAATCGGAGTGACAAAACCTAATCTCGAAATCGCCAACCCAACATGTACCTTTGGAGACACCTGTAGTACTCCTTTATAATCACCCGATTCGTTGTGACGTTTGGTAGTACCCAAAGTGTTCCTCCGTAAACGGAGTTGCATAATCTCATAGTTATAGGAACATGTATAAGTCATGGATAAAAGCAATAGCAACATACTAAGCGATCGGTGCTAAGCTAATGGAATGGGTCATGTCAATCAGATCATTCAACTAATGATGTGACCTTGTTAATCAAATGACAACTCCTTTGTCTATGGTTAGGAAACTTAACCATCTTTGATTAACAAGCTAGTCTATTAGAGGCATACTAGTGACACTCTGTTTGTCTATGTATTCACACATGTATTATGTTTCCGGTTAATACAATTCTAGCATGAATAATAAACATTTATCATGAAATAAGTAAATAAATAATAACTTTATTATTGCCTCTAGGGCATATTTCCTTCAGTCTACCACTTGCACTAGAGTCAATAATCTAGATCACATCACCATGTGATTAACATCGATAGTTCACATCATCATGTGATTAACACCCATAGTTCACATCGCCATGTGACCAACACCCAAAGGTTTTACTAGATTCAGTAATCTAGTTCACATCGCTATGTGATTAACACCCAAAGAGTACTAAGGTGTGATCATGTTTTGCTTGTGAGAGAATCTTAGTCAACGGGTCTTTCATATTCAGATCCGTTATGTATTTTGCAATTTTCTATGTCTACAATGCTCTGCACGGAGCTACTCTAGCTAATTGCTCCCACTTTCAATATGTATCGATGTCAAAACTTGCATCGACGTAACCCTTTACGACGAACCTTTTGTCACTTCCATAATCGAGAAACATACCCTTATTCCACTAAGGATAATTTTGATCACGTCGATTGATCTACTCCTAGATCACTATTGTACTCCTTGCCAAACTTCGATTGTAGGGTATACAATAGATCTGGTACACAGCATGGCATACTTTATAGAACCTATGGCCAAGGCATAGGGAATGACTTTCATTCTCTTTCTATCTTCTGCCGTGGTCGGGTTTTGAGTCTTACTCAATTTCACACCTTGTAACACAGGCAAGAACTCTTTGTTTGACTGTTCCATTTTGAACTACTTCAAAATCTTGTCAAGGTATGTACTCATTGAAAAAAACTTATCAAGCGTCTTGATCTATCTCTATAGATCTTGATGCTCAATATGTAAGCAGCTTCACCGAGGTCTTTCTTTGAAAAACTCCTTTCAAACACTCCTTTATGCTTTGCGAGAATAATTCTACATTATTTCCGATCTACAATATGTCATTCACATATACTTATCGAAATGATGTAGTGCTCCCACTCACTTTCTAGTAATTACGGGCTTCACCGCAAGTCTGTATAAAACTATATGCTATGATCAACTTATCAAAGCATGTATTCCAACTTCGAGATGCTTGCACCGGTCCATAGATGGATCCTTTGGAGCTTGCATATTTTGTTAGCACCTTTAGGATTTACAAAACCTTACGGTTGCATCATATACAACTCTTCTTTAATAAATCCATTAAGGAATGCAGTTTTGTTTATCCATTTGCGATTTCATAAAATGCGGCAATTGCTAACATGATTCGGACAGACTTAAGCATAGATACGAGTGAGAAACTCTCATCGTAGTCAACATCTTGAACTTGTCGAAAACCTTTTGCGACAATTCTAGCTTTGTAGACAGTAACACTACTATCAGCGTCCGTCTTCCTTTTGAAGATCCATTTATTTTCTATGGTTTGCCGATCATCGGGCAAATCCATCAAAGTCCATACTTTGTTCTCATACATGGATCTTATCTCGATTTCATGGCCTCAAACCATTTTGCGGAATCTGGGCTCATCATCGCTTCCTCATAGTTCGTAGGTTCATCATGGTCTAGTAACATGACTTCCGAACATGATTACCGTACTACTACAGTGCGGATCTTACTCTGGAAGACCTACGAGGTTTGGTAGCAACTTGATGCGAAGTTTCATGATCATCATCATTAACTTCCTCACTAATTGGTGTAGGAATCACTTTGGAACTGATTTACGTGATGAACTACTTTCCAATAAGGGAGAAGGTATAATTACCTCATCAAGTTCTACTTTCCTCCCACTCACTTCTTTCGAGAGAAACTTCTTCTCTAGAAAGGATCCATCTTAACAACGAAAAACTTGCCTTCGGATCTGTGATAGAAGGTGTACCCAATAGTTACCTTTGGGTATTCTATGAAGACGCACTTCTCGATTTGGGTTTGAGCTTAACGGTGAAAACTTTTTCACATAAGCATCACAACTCCAAACTTTTAAGAAAAAGACAGCTTAGGTTTCTTTGTTAAACCATAGTTCATATGGTGTCGTCTCAACGGATTTAGATGGTGCCCTATTAAACGTGAATGCAGCTATCTCTAATGCATAACCCCAAAATGATAGTGGTAAACCGATAAGATACATCATAGATCGCACCATATCAAATAAAGTGCGATTCTGACGTTCGGACACACCATAACATTGTGGTGTTCGGTGGCGTGAGCTGTGAAACTATTCCACATTATTTTAATTGAAGACCAAACTCGTAACTCAATTATTCGTCTTTGCGATTAGATCACAGAAACTTTATTTTCTTGTTACGATGATATTTCCACTTCACTCTGAAATTCTTTGAACCTTTCAACTATTTCAGACTTATGTTTCATCAAGAAGATATACGCATATCTGCTCAAATCATCTGTGTAGGTCAGAAAATAATGATACTTGCCACGAGCATCAACACTCATTGAATCGCATACATCGGTATGTATTATTTCCAATAAGTCGGTAGCTTGTTCCATTGTTAGGAGAAGCGGAGTTTTAGTCATCTTGCCCAAAAGGCACGGTTCGCGAGCATCAAATGATTCATAATCAAGTGATTCCAAAAGTCCATCGGCATGGAGTTTTCTTCATGCGCTTTACACCAATATGACCTAAACGGCGGTGCCACAAATAAGTTGCACTATCATTATTAACTTTGCATCTTTTGGTTTCAATATTATGAATATGTGTATCACTATGATCGAGATCCAATGAACCATTTTCATTGGGTGTGTAACCATATAAGGTTTTATTCATGTAAGCAGAACAACAATTTATTCTCTTACTTAAATGAATAACCGTATTGCAATAAACATGATCAAATCATATTTATGCTCAACACCAAATAACACCTATTTAGGTTCCACACTAATCCGAAAATATAGGGAGTGCGATGATGATCATATCAATCTTGGAACTACTTCCAACACTCATCGTCACTTCCCCTTCAACTAGTTTCTGTTCATTACGTAACTCCCGTTTCAAGTTACTACTCTTAGCAACTATACGATTATCAAATACCGAGGGGTTGCTATGAACACTAGTAAAATACACATCAATAATCGTATATCAAATATACCTTTGTTCACTTTGCCATCCTTCTTATCCACCAAATATTCAGGGGTAGTTCCGCTTCGGTGACCAGTTCCATTGCAGCAAAAGTACTTAGTCTCGGGCTTAGGTCCAGACTTGGGCTTCTTCACTCGGCGAGCAGCAACTTGCTTGCCGTTCCTTTTGAAGTTCCCTTCTTCCCTTTGCCCTTTTCCTTGAGACCAGTGGTCTTGTCAATCATCAACACTTGATGCTCTTTCTTGATTTCTACCTTCGTTGATTTCAACATCACGAAGAGCTCGGGAATCATTTTCGTCATCCCTTGCATACTATAGTTCATCACGAAGTTCTAGTAACTTAGTGATGGTGACTAGAGAATTCTGTCAATCACTATCTTATACGGAAGATTAACTCCCACTTGATTCAAGCGATTGAAGTATTAGGACAATCGAGCACATGCTCACTAGTTGAGCGATTCTCCTCCATCTTTTAGCTATAGAACTTGTTGGAGACTTCATATCTCTCAACTCGGGTATTTGCTTGAAATATTAACTTCAATTCCTGGAACATCTCATATGGTCCATGACGTTCAAAACGTCTTTGAAGTCCCGATTCTAAGCCGTTTAAGCATGGTGCACTAAACTATCAAGTAGTCATCCTTTTGAGCTAGCCAAACGTTCATAACGTCTACATTTGCTCCTGCAATAGGTCTGTCACCTAGCGGTGCATTAAGGACATAATTCTTCTGTGCAGCAATGAGGATAATTAAACCTCAGATCACGGATCCAATCCGCATCATTGCTACTAACATTTTTCAATACAATTTTCTCTAGGAACACATATAAAAACATAGGGAAGCAACAACGCGAGCTATTGATCTACAACATAATTTGCAAAATACTACCGGGACTAAGTTCATGATAAATTAAAGTTCAATTAATCATATTACTTAAGAACTCCCACTTAGGCAGACATCTCTCTAGTCATCTAAGTGATCACGTGATCCAAATCAACTAAACCATAACCGATCATCACGTGAGATGGAGTAGTTTTCAATGGTGAACATCACTATGTTGATCATATCTACTATATGATTCACGCTCGACCTTTCGGTCTCCGTGCTCGAGGCCATATCTGCATATGCTAGGCTCGTCAAGTTTAACTTTGAGTATTCAGCGTGTGCAAAGCGGCTTGCACCGTAGAGCTTATCACACCCGATCATCACGTGGTGTCTCGGCATGACGAACTTTGGCAACGGTGCATACTCGGGAGAACACTACTTGATAATTTTAGTGAGAGATCATCTTAAAATGCTACCGTCAATCAAAGCAAAATAAGATGCATAAAGGATAAACATCACATGCAATCAATATAAGTGATATGATATGGCCATCATCATCTTGTGCTTGTGATCTCCATCTCAAGCACCGTCGTGATCACCATCGTCACCGGCGCGACACCTTGATCTCCATCGTAGCATCGTTGTCGTTTACGCCATCTATTGCTTCTCGACTATCGCTACCGCTTAGTGATAAAGTAAAGCAATTCTGTATGCGTTTGCATTTCATACAATAAAGCGACAACCATATGGCTCCAGCCGATTGCCGATAACTTCGGTTACAAAACATGATCATCTCATACAATAAAATATAGCATCACGTCTTGACCATATCACATCACAACATGCCCCGCAAAAACAAGTTAGGCGTCCTCTACTTTGTTGTTGCAAATTTTACGTGGCTGCTATGGGCTTAAGTAAGAACCAATCTCACCTACGCATCAAGACCACAGCGATACTTCGTCAATTAGACTCCGTTTAACCTTCTCAAGGACCGGCGTATGCACACTCGGTTCAACTAAAGTTGAGAAGCTGACACCCGCTAGCCACCTGTGCAAAGCACGGCGGTAGAACCGATCTCGCGTAAGCGTCTGGCGTAATGTCGGTCCAGCCGCTTCATCCAACAATACCGGAACCAAAGTATGACATCTTTGGTAAGCAGATATGACTTATATCGCCCACAACTCACTTGTGTTCTACTCGTGCATATAACATCAACGCATAAAAACCTAGGCTCGGATGCCACTATTGGGGAACGTAGTAATTTCAAAAAATTTCCTACGCACACGCAAGATCATGGTGATGCATAGCGAGAGGGAGAGTGTTGTCTACGTACCCTCGTGAGACCCGAAGCGGAAGCGATCTGGCGTAGAGGAAGTAGTCGTACGTTCTCCTCGCGATCCAACCGATCCCAGCCGTTACTCCGGCGCCTCAGGAGTTCTTGGCACACGTTCAGCTCGGTGGCGCTCCTCGAGCTCGATCCAAAGAAAGCTCCGGAGAGAGAGTTCACAAGACCTGACGGGCGTGGTAGCGATCTTGATGTTCTACCGATGCAGGGCTTCGCCTAAGCACCGCTACGATATAACCGAGGTGGAATATGGTGGAGGGGGCACCGACACGGCTAAGAGATCCAAGAGATCAATTGTTGTGTCTTTGGTGCTAGCCACGCCTCTATTTATATGTTGAGCCTCGGGGTCGAAACTTGGAGCAAAAGCCTCCTCAAAGTCGGTTTTGCCGAAAGGCAAGAGTCCCACTCGGACTCCGGACCAAACGCCACAAACCTTGGCGTCAGCCCGAACGCCATGGGCCTCGGTGTCTAGCCCAGGGGCGACGCCTTGAGGTCTCCGGCGTTTGGCCCCAGCCTCCATAAAACTCCTTTTGCACCAACCTAAAGCCTCATGGGCTTGACCCCTTAGCCTAAACATATCATCCAATATATGAATCTTTACGTCTCGACCATTTCGAGACTCCTCGTCATGTCCCCGATCTCATTCGGGACTCGAACTCCTTCGGTACATCAAAACATCTAAACTCATAATATAAGCATCGCTTGAAACCTTAAGCGTGCGGACCCTACGGGTTCGAGAACCATGTAGACATGACCGAGAACAATTCTTGGTCAATAACCAATAGCGGAACACGGATGCCCATATTGGTTCCTACATATTCTACGAAGATCTTTATCGGTCAAACCGCATAACAACATACGTTGTTCCCTTTATCATCGGTATGTTACTTGCGAGATTCGATCGTCGGTATCCAATACCTAGTTCAATCACGTTACTGGCAAGTCTCTTTACTCGTTCCTTAATACACCATCTCACATCTAACTCATTAGTTGTAATGCTAGCAATGCATAGAGATGTGTATTACCGAGAGGGCCCAGAGATACCTCTCAGAGCAATCGGAGTGACAAAACCTAATCTCGAAATCGCCAACCCAACATGTACCTTTGGAGACACCTGTAGTACTCCTTTATAATCACCCGATTCACGTTGTGACGTTTGGTAGTACCCAAAGTGTTCCTCCGTAAACGGGAGTTGCATAATCTCATAGTTATAGGAACATGTATAAGTCATGGATAAAAGCAATAGCAACATACTAAGCGATCGGGTGCTAAGCTAATGGAATGGGTCATGTCAATCAGATCATTCAACTAATGATGTGACCTTGTTAATCAAATGACAACTCCTTTGTCTATGGTTAGGAAACTTAACCATCTTTGATTAACAAGCTAGTCTAGTAGAGGCATACTAGTGACACTCTGTTTGTCTATGTATTCACACATGTATTATGTTTCCGGTTAATACAATTCTAGCATGAATAATAAACATTTATCATGAAATAAGGAAATAAATAATAACTTTATTATTGCCTCTAGGGCATATTTCCTTCATAATCTTGAGTTGTAAGTAAGTAAAAGTGTGATGATCTTCATTATTAGAGCATTGTCCCAAGTGGGGAAAGGATGATGGAGACTATGATTCCCCCACAAGTCGGGATGAGACTTCAGACTTTAAAAAAAAAGAAAGGCCATAAAAAATAGAAAGGCCCTAAAAAAATAGAAAGGCCATAAAAAGAAGAGGAAGGCCCAAAAAATGAGAGAAAAAGACAGAAGGGACAATGCTACTATCCTCTTTCCACACTTGTGCTTCAAAGTAGCACCATGATCTTCATGATAGAGAGTCTCCTATGTTGTCACTTTCATATACTAGTGGGAATTTTTCATTATAGAACTTGGCTTGTATATTCCAATGATGGGCTTCCTCAAAATGCCCTAGGTCTTCGTGAGCAAGCAAGTTGGATGCACACCCACTTAGTTTCTTTTTGAGATTTCATACACTTATAGCTCTAGTGCATCCGTTGCATGGCAATCCCTACTCACTCACATCGATATCTATTAATGGGCATCTACATAGCCCGTTGATACGCCTAGTTGATGTGAGACTATCTTCTCTCCCTTTTTGTCTTCTCCACAACCACCATTCTATTCCACACATAGTGCTATGTCCATGGTTCACGCTCATGTATTGCATGAAAGTTGAAAAAGTTTGAGAATACTAAAGTATGAAACAATTGCTTGGCTTGTCATCAGGGTTGTGTATGATTAAATACTTTGTGTGATGAAGATAGAGCATAGCCAGACTATATGATTTTGTAGGGATAGCTTTCTTTAGCCATGTTATTTTGAGAAGACATGATTGCTTTGTTAGTATGCTTGAAGTATTATTGTTTTCATGTCAATATGAACTATTATCTTGAATCTTATGGATCTAAACATTCATGCCACAATAAAGAAAATTACATTGAGAAATATGCTAGGTAGAATTCCACATCAAAAATTCCGCTTTTATCATTTACCTACTCGAGGACGAGCAGGAATTAAGCTTGGGGATGCTTGATACGTCTCCAACGTATCTATAATTTTTGACTGTTCCATGCTATTATATTACCCGTTTTGGATGTTTATGGGCTTTACTTTACACTTTTATATCATTTTTGGGACTAACCTACTAACAGGAGGCCCAGCCCAAATTGTTGTTTTCTTGCCTATTTCAGTGTTTCGAAGAAAAGGAATATCAAACGGAGTCCAAACGGAATGAAACCTTCGGGAGAGTTATTTTTGGAACGGAAGCAATCCAGGAGACTTGGAGTATACGTCAGGGAAGCAACAAGGAAGCCATGAGGCAGGGAGGCGCGCCCTACCCCTGGGCACGCCCCACCCTCATGGGCCCCTCGTGGCTCCCCTGACCGACTTCTTTCGCCTATATATGTCCATATACCCTAAAAACATCAGGGAGCACAATAGATCGGGAGTTCCGCCACCATAAGCCTCTGTAGCCACCAAAAACCTCTCGGGAGCCTGTTCCGGCGCCCTGCCGGAGGGGGAATCCATCACCGGTGGCCATCTTCATCATCTCGGCGCTCTCCATGACGAGGAGGGAGTAGTTCACTGTCGGTGTCAAACCGGCGAATCTCGGGTAGGGGGTCCCAAACTGTGCGTCTAAGGCTAATGGTAATAGGAGGCGGGGGACACAATGTTTACCCAGGTTCGGGCCCTCTCGATGGAGGTAATACCCTACTTCCTGCTTGAATGATCTTGATGATATGAGTATTACAAGAGTTGATCTACCACGAGATCGTAGAGGCTAAACCCTAGAAGCTAGCCTATGATTATGATTGTTGTTATGATCTATCGACTAGCCTGGCCTCGGTTTATATAGTGCACCAGAGGCCTAGGATAACAAGAGTCCTAGCCGAATACGCCGGTGGGGAGAAGTCCTTGTCTTGATCACCAAGTCTTGTGGAATCTTCCTTGTATGCGGCAGCTGTCCGAACCGGCTCATGAGTGTACGACCATGGGGGTCCTCGGCCCAATCTAACTGATTGGGAGACAACATGGTGAGTACCCCCTAGTCCAGGACACCGTCAGTAGCCCCCTGAACCGGTCTTCAAGTTGGGGACGCTCCTCGATTCTTCCAAACTGTTCTTCATCTTCGGTCATCTGTCTTGAAAACTGGTTCAACAAATCTTCTCATCTTCGATCTTGAGGATCGCCGAAGTGCATCCGAAGAGTTCACATGTCGGGTATCCGAGGAGCCCTTTTAAGTTCTCGTCTTTTGTCAATGTCTTGTCATTTTTTACGCCACACCTCGGGTTTGAAATTGTCCCTCTGTGGCGGTGTCCTCTTGCATCCGAGCCCCAACACCGGACTACATTCGAGGTATCTTTTGCAGCCAAGCACCAACATCGGACTGCTTCCGAGCTCCAACGCTGGAATGTATCCGAGCTCCAACGCCAGAATGTGTCCAAGCTCCAACGCCGGACTGTATCCGAGCTCCAACGCCGGACTATATCCGAGGTGTCATAGATCACCTTGGTTCAAAAAAGTTGAAGGAGTTTTAGCCGAGCTTAATGCCGGAAATGCCCTCTATGGAGCCAGCCACTGGCGTCCGAGCTTTATGCAGGACTGCTTCCGAGGTGGTGCACCACCCCGACTACGGGCCGATTTTTTGTCAATATTTTTGATTGGTGCAATTTATTCTCTACCGAGATATATAGCCGATAGCCCTCAAGGTGTGTATCAGTCTAAAACCCGAGATGCACCTGAAGGATGACACAAGACCGCTGGTCCCAGTAGCCCCTGAGACTCAGGTTGATTCGCAAAATCGGCCTGAGGATCAACTCCTAGCTCGGTAGAATACTTTGGGACACAAAATGCAGTGTGCAAAGTCCTTGAGACTCAGGTTGGGTGCAGCCGACCAACCTGAGGATCATAATCTCCTCGAAAACTATATTGCACTTTAAATTTTCTGCATTGGATTGTCAGTGTAGTAGCCCCCGAGCCACTGGTCGGGTGGCAACACCAGATCAGGGGATCAATGTACCCCTTTAATATTTGTAAATGATAAGCACGAAGCCCAGTATCCCCCGAGCCTTAATGTGGGCACGGGTGGCCGAATTAAGGATCGATATCCAGAGTAAAATAACAAATTATGTGTAATGATTCTATATATCCAAGTACTCTACATCATTAATGCTCGGATCCACATTGTACGCAACTTTGTTGACCGACCATCGGCTTCAACCTCCTGGGCCAGCAGCCGAGGAGTGTTTGTCCTACTTTATAAAGCCTTTATGAGGGCAAAGATTTATGGCAAACAAGGCAATCCGGCCATACGGTTTTATAAACAAAGGTACGCAGAGAGATATGTTATATTATTTTTTAACGTAAGAAACATCTTCCAAAGAAAATAGTCCCGCTATCGGTTCCTTTCTTTGGGTCGTCGTGCTTATCATGATCATGAAACCTCCGATCAATATGGGAGGAAAATATTGAGGTTTTAGTTCGAGGAAAGTTCCCGAATTCTATGGTATTAATGAACCAAAATTTTCACTTCCGTCGTTGCCGACCAATGTGATCCTTTAAGATTGCTAGCTTTTGGCTTCACCCAGTCTGAGGTACTAACTCGGATGACCCGGTAGTAACAATCACAGAGGTGCTCCCTTTACCACCTAGCCGAACAATCCGGAACGTACGGGTAAGCACAAGAGCCAGGCAACCCAGCTTGGCAAAAAATCTTAAGTCAAATTGATGCATATTTATGGCTTTATAATGATGACTACGGAAGGCGACCCTTGTATATTAAATACAAATGCCGATGATATGTTTATTTTGACTCCCTTGCGACTGTTTATCAGTTGAAAGTGGCCCATCGTCGGCTTCTACCCCTTTGTAGATACTATGCAGGGTGTTTCCGCAATAACAAGACAACCCTTAGCCGACATCTCGGTGCCCGAAGGTAGTTGTGTTAGTGGAAACGAGGCAATCAGATATGCGGGCTTTATAACTTTCACTTATTCATAGGAGCTTTAAACTGGGGAAGCTAACTACGAGCCCCCGGTTAGTGTTCGGCGACAGTCGAGGTCAAGCCGTAAACACTTTGGCCAATGTTATGGACGGCCCATCATTTAACACAGTCATCGGATCGCTAACCAGTTCGCGCTTATTGTGACAGTTAGTTTTCGGCTTTCTCCACTGAGGTGCTTAACCATGCGAGTTGGAAGCACAATCATAGTGGTTCTCCCGTTTCCACACCTAGCTGAACAAAGCGGAACGTAGGAGGCAAGCACAGGAGCCGGGCAACCCAACTATTGACCGAAGACACAATTCAAAACCGATGCATATATAGCAATATCCGAGAATGTTTTTACCAAATCTCTAAAGATGTCCGACGCTGCACTGCGAGACTTATGCTGGAAACACACAAATAGTTTAAAAGTTCCATAAGCTCGGAAAACCAAAAAATGTCAGGAAAAACTTGACGTCCGAACCAGATCAAGTGTTCGGTGCCAATCCGAAAATTGGAAAACAAATTGTGCTTCTGTCGTGTTTTAACATGACACATCCGATCTCAAGACTTCACGCGGGTCAGCTTACAGCTTCAAGCTCCTTATCCCAAAGGCGGAGTACTTCTCCGAGGTCAGTTTAGCAAACTAAACTCGAGCAGTTTTAGAGAGAAGACAAGCTATCCGGCTATTGACCATACACTCGGGTCGAAAAAGGAGCGGTAGAAAAAGTCTTTGCAACGACCAAGAAGAAAACACATTTACAGCTCATATATAAATTTTAAGAGCCCCCAAGTGACTTGGGTAAAATAATTTTATGTATAATGATTGTATGTACCGAAGTACTTATATCATATCTGTGTTCACCCGAACTTTATACGCGTCTTAACCGACCGTCGCTTCTCCCTCATCGGTCAAGGGCGAAAAGTGTTATGTACTCCAATTGCCGAGAATATCGATGGTGTTTTCGATAACCGTGCAATCAGGCCATAAGGTCAGAATGCATAAAAGCACGCTCAGGGAACTTATGCTATATTACTGACAAAGTGTAAGAAGCATCTTCGAAGAAAATAGTACCTCCACCGATACCTTTCTTCGGTTGCTCATTGTTACTATGAGACTTGTGCAATAGATTTTTTGTACTTATGAGTTCCGTTTTGTGCCGACCTTGATTGAAAACAATAAGAGCGCTAGCTTTCAGCTTCACCCAGTCTAAGGTCCGAGCTCGGATGACCTGATCGTGACAACCGCAGAGGTGCTCCCTTTACTCCCTAGCCGAACAATCGGGAACGTAGGGGTAAGCACAGGAGCAAGGCAACCCAGCTTGCGGAACACTTAAGTCAATACAGTGCATATTGTGGCGTAATACATGAACAAGAAACGAAGTCGTACAAGTATAATCATATGCAAGAGGAAAGGCTTCATGAAGGAAGCCCCCAAATAAACGGGGTATTTGAATTTGTGCGCCGCAAACAAAGTTTTGACAAGGAATTTTCTCAAAAACAACTTTTTGCCAAAAAATTATAATGCTCGGTCGAACCGAACAAAATTTAAAACAGGAAGTCTTTGAGCATGAAAGCGACTTAGCTGGTTAATGTGCTCGGTGTTGATGACGTGATTCGGGCGTGTGGCGGGACGAAGACGCCCATTGATCTGTGATAGATCCGACAAGGTTCATGATCCTCGGCATGGCCGAGGTCCCAGCCCAAGGCCGAGGTGTCCGAGCAAGGAGTTCGGCACTCGAATAGTGGCTAGCATGCTTGATCCAAAATCGATTACCTGCCCACATAAAATACGCAAAAGTAATTTATTTAAAGAGATGTAGCCTGGCGCCGAAGCCAATATCGATGCAGGGCGTCGGCGTGCGTAGTGAAGGCGTGACAAAGCCTGAATTTGCAGGCGGTCTGGGCTCTAGATGCGGCATTTGCCGAACTATGGACGGGAGACGGACTGAACCATCACGCAACCATCATTAATGCGGCCATCATTTGACAGACCTGTGTACAGATGATGGAACAAATCCGAGTAATAATTTTTGGAAAAATAAACCTAAGCAAAAAAATTACTAGGATTAATAGCACCTGGTTTATCTGTTGTAGCAATCTGAAAAAGGTTACTCCCAAAATTGGGACTTGATCCGCACACCCATTGCCTGGTGAGCGATAGAGCGGCGGCATGGCGATGCTGGCAAAGGTTGGCTTGCCGAGGCAAAGCCTCCGGTCCAGCTAACGTGACGAAGTTGGTCGGTGACGACGCCGAAGTCTTCGGAGTAGGTCGATGAAGGGATGACGAAGGCCCCAGTCCAGACAAGTAGACGGAGCATGTCGGTGAGGAGATGTTGCAGCTGCCATATCAACCGAAGTGTTGAAGTAGTTCGGTGTGATGGACATCGGCTCGATGAAGCAACGGTTCGGTCATGCCGATGCAGGTCGTAACTTGTGACGTGGTCAATGCTGGCTTGATGAAGTGACCGCGCGGCGATGCCGGTGTGCCCGCTCCGTGTAATCCGTGTGGCGGCGATGTTGGTGACGATTATCCTTCACGATGCCGAACTCTTGTTCGGCTTGCCGAGATGATGATCCGAAGAAGTTGAGCTCGGCTCAACAAAGCGACGACGCGTCTAGCACAGGTCGGCGGGGGCTACATTGTCGGGCTGGTTTGACACCGGCGCAATGGTGAAGATCATATTGGAAAAGACATTAAAATTAGTGGGACGTGTTTGGGAACAAAACACAATACCCCATACAAAACTTCCTTCAAAAAGGATGTCCGAAATCCCGTTCATAAAAAAGATGAACTCAGGTCGGATTCGCTCTCGCGCAGAAAACAAATCTGAAAAGTGATGCACTAATCGAAAGGTTCCCGGAGTTTGGACGGTCGGATCGAGCTGAAATTTTGAGGGGTGGTAGATATGGGAATTCTGCAGCAGATGAACGGTTGGATCTTTCAAAGGACCTCAGAACTGGGCTTTGGAGACCACGCCCTAAACTCGTCTAGATTCCCGTCCAGATTTGACAGGGCTCCGGTATATCGTAGATCGCCAGAAATTCCTCCATCGAAACTCAACGAAATTTTCCAAGGTTGTTGTAGACTCAATTCTGCACAATTCCACCAAAGCAATCATTAAAACGACACTTGAGGAGGCGGTGGCGGCGGATACAAGTTTGTTGTCCAGAAAAAAGCAACCGCAGTGCGAGGCAATGTTGACATTGAGCCCCCGAGCTCCATGGATGATTCCTCCATGATCTTGATAGAGATCGGAGTTGATGTTGATGAAGGCCCTCATTTGAACATGATGGTCGGAGGTAGGGCCCAGTCCTCGGTCCAGCCAAGGTGACCAGTCGAGCCGGTGAAGAAGAAGCCGACGTCGCAGTTGATCTGCATTCGAGCCATTGATCCTTTTGCCGATCACACAACGGAAGTCTCAATGAAAGCACCAATGTCGGTGTCAAAACTAGCGGATCTCGGGTAGGGGGTCCCAAACTGTGCGTCTAAGGCTAATTGTAACAGGAGGCGGGGGACACAATGTTTACCCAGGTTCGGGCCCTCTCGATGGAGGTAATACCCTACTTCCTGCTTGATTGATCTTGATGATATGAGTATTACAAGAGTCGATCTACCACGAGATCGTAGAGGCTAAACCCTAGAAGCTAGCCTATGATTATGATTGTTGTTATGATCTATCGACTAGCCTGGCCTCGGTTTATATAATGCACCAGAGGCCTAGGATAACAAGATTCCTAATGAATCGCCGGTGGGGAGAAGTCCTTGTCTTGATCACCAAGTCTTGGGGAATCTTCCTTGTATGCAGCAGCTGTCCGAACTGGCCCATGAGTATACGACCATGGGGGTTCTCGGCCCAATCTAACTGATCGGGAGATGACGTGGTGAGTACCCCCTAGTCCAGGACACCGTCATTCACCCTCGGGGCTGAGGGTATGTACCAGTAGCTATGTGTTTGATCTCTCTCTCTCTCGTGTTCTTGAGGTGATACGATCTTGATGTATCGCGAGCTTTGCTATTATAGTTGGATCTTATGATGTTTCGCCCCCTCTACTCTCTTGTAATGGATTGAGTTTTCCCTTTGAAGTTGTCTTGTCGGATTGAGTCTTTAAGGATTTGAGAACACTTGATGTATGTCTTTCCATGCTTATCAGTGGTGACAATGGGATATTCACGTGATCTACTTGATGTATGTTTTGGTGATCAACTTGCGAGTTCAATGAACTTATGCATAGGGGTTGGCACACGTTTTCGTCTTCACTCTCTGGTAGAAACTTTGGGACACTCTTTGAAGTACTTTGTGTTGGTTGAATAGATGAATCTGAGATTGTGTGATGCATACCGTATAATCATGCCCATGGATACTTTAGGAGACATTGGAGTATCTAGGTGACATTAGGGTTTTGGTTGATTTATGTCTTAAGGTGTTATTCTAGTGCGAACTCTATGATAGATTGAATGGAAAGAATAGCTTCGTGTTATTTTACTACAGACTCTTGAATAGATCGAGCAGAAAGGATAACTTTGAGGTGGTTTCGTACCCTACCATAATCTCTTCGTTTGTTCTTCGCTATTAGTGACTTTGGAGTGACTCTTTGTTGCATGTTGAGGGATAGTTATATGATCTAATTATGTTATTATTGTTGAGAGAACTTGCACCAGTGAAAGTATGAACCTTAGGCCTTGTTTCCTAGCATTGCAATACCGTTTACGCTCACTTTTATCATTAGTTACCTGTTTTTTATATTTTTAGATTACAAATATCCATATCTACTATCCATATTGCACTTGTATCACCATCTCTTCGCCGAACTAGTGCACCTATACAATTTACCATTGTATTGGGTGTGTTGGGGACACAAGAGACTCTTTGTTATTTGGTTGCACGGTTGCTTGAGAAAGACCATCTTCATCCTACGCCTCCCACAGATTGATAAACCTTAGGTCATCCACTTGAGGGAAATTTGCTACTGTCCTACAAACCTCTGCACTTGGAGGCCCAACAAAGTCTACAAGAAGAAGGTTGTGTAGTAGACATCACCTACCCCCCTGGGCGCGCCCCCTGCCTCGTGGGCCACCTGGCAGGCCTCCGGTGCCCATCTTTGGCTATATGAAGTCTTTCTCCCTGGAGAAAAATAAAGGAGAAGCTTTCGGGACGAAACACCGCCGCCACGAGGCGGAACCTTGGCGGAACCAATCTAGGGCTCCGGCGGAGCTGTTCTGCTGGGGAAACATCCCTTCGGGAGGGGGAAATCGTCACCATCGTCATCACCATCGGGAGGCGGTCAATCTCCATCAACATCTTCACCAGCACCATCTCCTCTCAAACCCTAGTTCACCTCTTGTATCCGATCTTTGTCTCAAAGCCTCAGATTGGTACCTGTGGGTTGCTAGTAGTGTTGATTACTCCTTATAGTTGATGCTAGTTGGTTTATTCGGTGGAAGATTATATGTTCAGATCCTTGATACGTCTCCCTCGGATCTACTTTTCCAAACACTTTTGCCCTTGTTTTGGACTCTAACTTGCATGATTTGAATGGAACTAACTTGACCGACGTTGTTTTGGTAGGAGCGCCATGGTGTTATTTTTGTGCAGAAATAAAAGTTCTCGGAATGACCTGAAAATCCACGGAGCAACTTTTCAGAATTAAAAAAAATACTGGCGAAAGAATCAGCGTCAGGGGGCCCACACCCTGTCCACGAGGGTGGGAGGCGCGCCCCCTGCCTCGTGGGCCCCCTGGACGTCCACCGACCTCAACTCCAACTCCATATATTTGCTTTCGCAGAGAAAAAAATCAGAGAGAAAGTTTCATCGCGTTTTACGATATGGAGCCGCCGCCAAGCCCTAATCTCTCTCGGGAGGGCTGATCTGGAGTCCGTTCGGGGCTCTGGAGAGGGGGTTTCATCGCCGTCGTCATCATCAACCATTCTCCATCACCAATTTCATGATGCTCACCGCCGTGCGTGAGTAATTCCATCGTAGGCTTCTTTGGGCGATGATGGGTTGGATGAGATTTACCATGTAATCAAGTTAGTTTTGTTAGGGTTTGATCCTAGTATCCACTACGTTCTGAGATTGATGTTGCTATGACCATGCTATGCTTAATGATTGTCACTAGGGCCCGAGTGCCATGATTTCAGATCTGAACCTATTCGGAATACATGCAAGTTCTATTCCATAAGCACTTATGACTATATTCAGAATACATGCCTACATTACATTGATGAACTGGAGCTAGTTCTGTGTCACCCTATGTTATAACTATTACACGAGGAATCGCATCCGACATAATTATCCATCAGTGATCCAATGCCTACGAGCTTTTCACATGTCACTAGTAGAAAAAGGACCTAATATGAGACACATTAGTGCCGGTTTGATTTTGAGCCGGCACTAATGTGTCCAATAGTGCCGGTTCCAACGGCTAGCCGGCCGTTCTCATTAGTACCGGTTTGTGGCGAACCTTTAGCACCGGTTCGTGCTAACGAACCGGTACTAAAGAGAGTGGTGGCGGTGTTGTCGATGCAGGGCCCCTCCGGCACCTTTAATACCGGTTCGTGGCATGAACCGGTACTAAAATCGACCTACATAAACCCTTCGTCCACCCGAGCCACTCTGTTCTTCCCCTTTCCCTCACTTCCTCTGTTCTTCCCTCTCTTCCTCGAGCTCCTCACAAATTTTGCCCAAAATTTGTCAAGATTTGAAGGCCCCCATCCATTCAAATGATCACAAAGGTTAGCAACTTTGTCCTTTCAACTCTCATTGCTAGATTAGCTCTTACAATGCTTTGCGTAGTGATTAATTTGGGAGGAATTATATTTGCTAGTATTTGATTTATATGCAATTTGAGGTCAAAAATAACACTTAGTTTGCATATGTAGGTGTGGTTTACTTAGTGCCTTCTAAATCTCTGTAACCACCGTCCGATCGCTCAAGATCGTCTCTGTCGCCGGCACCACCTTGTGGTGAGGCTCTTGTTCATGAATGTTTTACATTACCAAATTGATGTTTGTGTGATTTGGATATATAGTTACTCGTATAATTATCTTACCCATATGTTGTTTGCTATACATAGTGCCATGGTTTTGATATCCGTCCCCGTCGGCCCTCGTCCTTGTTATGATTCGGATGTGGTATATTCTCTTTTAAAACTAGTTGTTGCATTTCGTGTTTATGACAAATTATGCCCATCAAGTTGACATAGATATTTTTATCTAGGAGGTATGTGAACCGGAAATTCCAATGACCCTATTGTCGAGAGGTTAAATTTAGTTGAAAGAGAAAGCGAGTATTTGAAAGAAGAATTGAAAAGAATTGAGGGGAGAAGATGGAATTGGAGTTGCATGTTGCCGATGTCGTCGATGATCACAAGATCAAGATGGAGAAAATGAGGTTGAAGATTAGAAAGATTAGAAAATATGCCATTGATAGTGTGGCTTGGTATCATTATCTTTCTTTGGATCAATTGTTACCTTAGTTGCGATATTCATCGCATTTGTTGTTGCATTTAAATTCTTTAGCTAGAGAGTTATTTGTATGTTGCATTTAATTAAGTGTTGTATATTAACTTTATGTATGAACTTGTATTAATTTGGTCTATTCGGTGTTGTGTAATGAAGATGAGCCGACAATGGATGTATGATGACAGATGCTCTCCCGAATTCATTAATGGCGTGCATACTTTTCTGCTTGCCGCTGAGGCAAACAAGCGGGCGGATGGTTTTATGCCTTGTCCATGTCTTGGCTGTAAGAATGGTCCTGATTACTCTCGTGAAGAACCATTCACGTCCACCTATTTGAGTCGGTTTCATGCCCGATTATAATGTTTGGATCAAGCACGGAGAAATAGGGGTTATGATGGAAGACAATGAAGAAGAAGAGGACGGCGACGGCTATCACGGCCATGGGTTCCTGATGCGATGATACAACAATGGGGGAAGAAGCTGAGCCGGCAATGCAGGAAGAAGTCGAAGAAGAGGCATCGATGAGCCCGCTAATGATCTAGAGTCGGGCCATTGCCGATGCAAAGAGAAACTGCACAAGTGATCCGGAGAGGACGAAGTTGCAGCGCATGTTAGAGGATCACAAGAAATTGTTGTACCCAAATTGCGAAGTGACAAAAAAAGTTGGGCACCACACTTGAATTGCTTTGCAATGGAAGGCGAGAATGGTGTATCGACAAGGGATTTGGAAAGTTCTTGGTAATGATAAAGAATATGCTTCCAAAGGACAGCGAATTGCCCGAAATGCGTATGAAGCAAAGAAGGCTATACGCCCTCTAGGGTTAGAGGTGCAAAAGATACATGCATGCCCTAATGACTGCATCCTCTACCGCGGTGAGTACGAGGATTTGAACGCTTGCCGGTATGCGGTGCATTGCGTTATAAGATCAGTCGCGATGACCCTGGTGATGTCGAGGGTGAGTGCCCCAGGAAGAAGATTCCTGCCAAGGTGATGTGGTATGCTCCTATAATACCACGGTTGAAACGTTTGTTCCAAAACAAAGATCATGCGAAGGCGATGCGGTGGCACCCAGAAGACCGTAAGAAAGATGGAAAGTTGAGAGTACCGTGACGGTTCGCAGTGGAGAAAAATCGAGAGAAATCTTTGGGAGGAGTTTGCGGGTGACCCAAGGAACATATGGTTTGGTCTAAGCGCAGATGGCATTAATCCTTTTGGGGAGAAGAGCAGCAACCATAGCACGTGGCCTGTGACTCTATGTTTGTATAACCTTCCTCCTTGGTTGTATATGAAGCGGAAGTTCATTATGATGCCAGTGCTCATCCAAGGCCCTAAGCAACCCAAGCGACATTGATGTATACCTAAGGCCATTAGTTGAAGAACTCTTACAAGC
This sequence comes from Aegilops bicornis, assembly GCA_021605145.1. NCBI lineage: Eukaryota > Viridiplantae > Streptophyta > Magnoliopsida > Poales > Poaceae > Aegilops > Aegilops bicornis. The sequence goes on from CM038669.1 coordinate 650,400,796, forward strand.
GTGGAATGGAGCAGGTGTACGTCGTGGGATGAGCACATGGGGAGGAATTTGACCTAAAGGCGTTGTTGTTCGTGACCATCAATGATTGGCCTGCTCTCGGTAACCTTTCGGAGACGGAGACAAACAAGGGATACCGCGGATGCACGCACTGTTTGGATGATACCGATAGTATATATTTGAATAGTTGTAAGAAGAATGTGTACACAGGACATCGTCGATTTCTTCCGGCAGGCATCCCGTAAGAAAGAAAGGCAAGCATTTCAAAGGTGAGGCGGATCACCGAACGAAGCCTCGCCACCGCATCTGGTGCTGATGTACATGATATGGTCAAGGATTTGAAGGTAATATTTGGAAAGATCTGGCGGACAACTTGTTCGAAGGACGCCGACGGACGCGCACCCATGTGGAAGAAGAAATCTATATTTTGGGACCTGCCATATTGGAAAGACCTAGAGGTCCGCTCCGCAATCGACGTGATGCACGTGACGAAGAATCTTTGCGTGACCTTGCTTGGCTTTTTGGGCGTGTATGGGAAGACAAAAGATACACAGAGGCACGGGAGGACCAACAACTTATGCACGGAAAAGACGGCATACATCGTGGTCAGGCCGGCTATGCTCTTACCAAAGAAGAGAAGGAAATCTTCTTGAATGCACCTTTCGGCATGAAGGTACCGTCGGCTTCTCGTCGAATATAAAGGGAATAATAAATATGGCAGAGAAAAAGTTCCGAACCTAAAGTCTCATGAGCGCCACGTGATTATGGCGCAACTCCTTCCGGTTGCATTGAGGGGGCTTCTACCGAAAGCGTTCAATTAGCCATTGTGAAGCTATGTGCATTCCTCAATGCAATCTCTCGAAGGTAATCGATCCAGAAATCATACCAAGGTTACAAAATGATTTGGTGCAATGTCTTGTCGGTTTCGAGTTGGTGTTCCCACCATCCTTCTTCAACATCATGACGCTTACGTCCTAGTTCACCTTCTTGCGAAGAGATTAACGTTTTGGGTCACATGTATTTCTACACAATATGTTCCCTTTGAAAGGTTCATGGAGTCTTGAAGAAATATGTGCATAACCGTGCTAGGCGGAAGGAAGCATCTCGAAGGGCCATGAAAATGAGGAGGTCCTTGAGTTTTGTATTGACTTTATTCGACCTTAAGCCGATTGGTGTTCTGAATCGCAGCATAAGGGCGATTTGGAAGAAAAGGCACGCTAGGAGGGCATCAAATAATATGTATGGACGGACATTCTCTCCTTTGAAGCACACTACAGTTCTCTGAATTCCGCCTTGGTGGCTCCGTATATGGAGGAACACAAGAATTTTCTACAGTCCAAACACCGGAGAAGTCGGCGATTTGGATTACACGCGAACAAACGAGGACTTTCGTCGGTTGGTTGCGTAAACGCGTTACTGAATGATGGCGATATTCAAAATGACATGTACTCGCTGTCCCAGTTACCATCTTGAATATAATGACTTTCAAAGGGTACCAGATAAATGGGAATACATTTTACACGATCGCCCAAGATAAGAAGAGCACCAACCAAAACAGTGGTGTCCGCTTTGATGCAACAACCAACACGGGAAAGGAAACATATTATGGTTACATAGAGGACATATGGGAACTTAATTATGGATCGAGGTGATTTGAAGGTCCCTTGTTTGGTGCAAATGGGTCAATATGACACGAGGCGGGTAACGGAAGACCCGCAAGACGGAATGACAACAGTGGATCTCAACAATCTTGCGTATGCGAGCCGAACCATTCGTCCTAGCCAATGATGTGGGCGCAGGTTTTTATGTGAAAGACATGTCTACGGCCGAGAAAAAGAAAAGATAAGGAAGCGAATGGATCATACGATGAGCCAAAGCGCCACATAGTTCTTCGGAAAAAGAAACATCATGGGAGTGGATGACAAGACAGACATGTCGAAGATTATGAAAAGTTTGATGAAATTGCTCCATTCACAATGAATATTGACTGAGCATCCGGTTAAATGATGAAGATTTTCCATGGCTACGGCGCAAAGGGACACACAAGAAGAAAAAGTTTCACACCCAAAGATGCGGGATGTGATCGGCTTCACTATCATCACTTTCTTACGTGTTTCACACACGAGGAGGAATACCTGTAATAGTTAGGGTAGTTAATTATGTGTTTTGGCATTTGAAGCGAAGAAATTTTATGTGCAAACAAATTCTTTTCATGCATTTACTGATTTTTCCAGCTAAATGACCCTTAAATTGAAAAGCATTTGAAATGAACTCAGAAAAGGTTGAAAGTTGGCATGGTATCATAATTTCTTACAAATAGCATGTGCAAAAAAGTAGAGAGGGTTACGGCAAAAACTGGATACACTTCGTGTACAAAATGGACAAAATTCTTTCGAAGTATCAGGGTTTCCGACGAAAACTGAAATGTTACAAAGGCATTTCATTTTTTAAATAACCTAAGCATTACCAAATTTAATATAATGATAAAACACACTAATATTAAACATAAGAAAAAAAGAATCACTGAAAAATCTTTTTCAAAGTTAAGTTATTCACAAACTAGTGAATCACACAAATTTCAAATAATTCAAAATTTAAACTATTCAAATTTGAAAACTACGGCACTAACAGAAAGTTTGTAATTTTTGTACCTAAAGCAAAAATATTCACAAAGAATCTCCAAATACAGCAAAAAGAAAAACAACTCAAAAATAAATAAAACAAAAATAAATAAAGCAAAAAAATTAACAAAATAAAAAAAGCCCGCCCTCTTGGGCCAAAGCGGCTGCATACGACTAGGAACACAACCTTCAGTTGGGCGGGATGCAGGCCAAAGCTTGAGGCCCACAACGAAGAGGGCAGTAGGCCCAAGAGGGCTGCTTGGGAGAGGAGCTCGAGAGAGCTACCGCATTGGGGCTTATAAACCGGTGCGGTAGCCCCTCGGAGTAGCGAGAGTGGGACTAAACTTGCGCACCGCTGGGCAGCGCACCCCTTTAGTACCGGGTCGTGGCTCCAACCGGTACTAAAGACCCCCTTTAGTACGGTTGGAGCCACCACCAATACTAAAAGTGCGCTTCGCCGCTTGGCCTGGTTAAAGCAGACCTTGATGCCGGTTGGTGGCTCCAACCGGTACTAAAGGTCCATCCTATATATACAACACTTAAAAAATTCAGTTTCCTCTGTTTCTTCCCTCTGTTTCCTCTCCCTCTCCGTCGCGCCGCCTGCCCGATCGACGCAGTCCCGTCGGCGTCGCCGCCCCCACCCTCGTCGCCGACCCGGCCGTCCCGCCCCTCGTCGCCGCCCCGTCGTCGCCACCCGTCGGCGTCGCCGCCCGTCCGTCGTCCCGTCGTCCCCATCGTCCGCGTCGCCGCGCCCAACCGCCCGCCCGTCGTCGCCGCCCGTCCCGTCGCCCGTCGTAGCCGCCCGTCGTCGCCTCGCCGGTGAGCTCGCCCCGGCCGCCATGTCCACACACACACACACTACACACACACATTATTAGTTTGTTTGTTATAAATTTTTCTGTTTTTTAGTTATAGAAATGTTAGGAAATTATTCTGTTTTTTAGTTATATAAATATTAGAAATGTTAGTTATATAGAAATGTTATAAATGTTTTCTGTTTTTAGTTATAGAAATATTTATAGAAATGTTAGCAATTTTTCTGTTTTTTAGTTATATAAATATTAGAATTGTTATAGAAAAATGTTAGTTATATAATCAGGAAATTTTAGAATTAGTTTTAGTTAGATGAATTAGATTAATGTCAAATTGTTAGAATTTGCATATATATAGAATTTTAGTTATCACAATCCAATCATTTAAAAATGTTGCTTTTTGCGGGCATATAGTATTTGTTCTCGATGATATGCCTGCCCGCATCCTCGCCGTCGACCCGTTCATGACGGCGTCCCGCTTCAGAGGACCCATGTCCGGATCGGGCTCACTGGCTGGCAGGAGGTGCTACGGAGGCGGTGAGAACCCGACCTCGGGTCCCGTCGTCGACCACGATCTTCTTTGGTGGCGTTCGCGTGGGCCACATTCGATGCAGAGGCAGCCGGCCCCGCCGAGGTAGTGCGTCGCCGTGTCGAGGAGGAAGATGAGCACGTCCATCGCTACATGGCTGCTATGGACGACGTCAGGTTCTCCACTACTTGGCGGGTTCTTTGGGCAGATGACCGGAGATATGATCCTGTGATGGTTCCTTCTCTTTGGGTGTGCACCTCCCGCACCCCAGGAACCGCGAGTGGCGCCCTAGATTCTTCTGTAGTACTCTATCTTTATTAGGTACCTAGCTAGTGATGTATTCGATATATAATATTCGAGACGATGTATTCGAGATTATATATATTAAGACGATGATGTATTCGAGATTATATATTCGAGACGATGTATTCGAGATTCAGTTTTTCCTAGTTGATTAATTGCATCCATGCATTGTAATTTGAATACTAAATTGTTTTATATTTCTTCTGTATTAATTAGTAAAGTAAAAGCTATGGCGGACAATACCGGCAGAGAGAGAGAAGAGGAATTGTTCGACATCATACGCATCCCTCATATGCTAGATGATCTGAATGAAGATGACAGCTCCCAATATCCGAACAATACGGAGAGGGTGATGAAAAGATATTCGATCTCGACGACCGAGTGATGAAGTCATGAACTATGATTATGATGACACGAGACAATGTTAGTGATGACACAGACAATGCTGATTTTCAAATAACAAAGACTTCGGCGAGGTATATATTTATATAAGCATGCATCCCGGTGATCATCACATGTTTTTTATTGAAGATATATTAACGAATCGATCTTTCTTCTTTCAGCCCTCCGGATCGAGCAAATCTGCTTCTCTGAGACTGCAAGACAAAGCGAGGCCCGGGCAGATTGTTGAAGGATGGTGTAAAGTACCACATCGAATCCACCAAACTTAGTGGCGAACCCCTCACGCCTAAGAACGTTGTGGACTCGTCAGTGCGGAGTTCTTGTGAAGGACAAACTCCTGATCTCCATTCAAGAATGGAAAGAGCCAAAGACTAAACGTCCAAGTGTTACTTGGGTCGATGACAGAGCCAAAAAAGACCTGGTGAAATCTCTGATGGAACATTTGACCCTACCAGATCATTTCACTGAAGCAGATGTGGAGAAAGTCAAGGCCGCTGCTCTTAAGAAGATGGCAATTGCATTCAACACCCACAAGAAAACTGTATGGGCCAACTACCTCCCTAATGAAATGAAGACTCCATATTTCAAGGGAACACTGGAGAAGCAAAGAGAACACTGGGACGATTTCGTGACCTTCAAGGATTTAGAAATATCTAAGGAATGGTCGATGAAAAACAAGGCAAATGCCGCAAGAAAGACGCAGTTCCATAGGCTGGGTCCAGGTGGCTACGCGGTGGGATTGCCTAAGTGGGATAAGTCTAAGCAAGAGATGGAGGGTGCAGGGGTCACTCCGATTACTAGGAGCTGGCCCCAGTGCGTAACTTGGTTATATGCGCATGGGGCGTTGGACCAAGACAGGCCTGGTTTCAAAGAAGGCAAGTCTAAAAGGAGCCGAACAAAAGATACTTGACGCAATAGAAGAAGCTCGAGCGGGGTGTTCACGCCCAGAGAGAACGACAGCGATTTCGGCATACAGGAAATCTGAACATCCGGGAAGAACACGAGGCATGGGCGTTATTCCTGGTATGAGGGCTTTTCGGACTGGAATAGCGACTACTGTGTCCCGTGCAAGAAAGAAGATGGAGGAGGAGAAGAAGAGGAAGCTGGAGGAGGAGCAGAGGAAGCAGGACGCAGAACGCCTTCAAGGCCTAGAAGCAAGGCACGCGGACACAGCACTCAAATTCCAGCAGAAGCAGCAGATCGACTCACTTAGCCGGAAAGGGGTCTCAAAGCGGCAGCAAAGAAGCGGATGATCATCCGGCATTGGATAGCACCGTCCCATCCATGCCGAGAAGCAGCGTTGGTTACGCCGGGCGACACACCGCTGGATACATACCTGTGGATGACATCATAGAGAACACTAACTGTGAGCTACACTCCAAAATGAAGAACATATCCATGAAGGTGGCGGACGGCGTTGCTTTTCCAAAGTGACCCCGAAGCAACCTACCATTGCATCCCGATTACAGAGGGCTATGCTCGTGTCATGGTTGATGAAGTGGTGGACCCATATTCGAGGCTAACGCTTGACATTCACGGAGGTGAAGACGAGCGCACACCGGGAGAGGCCATACATCGTATCATCCTATGGAGAAAGGATTGCATCATCTTTGAAGTCCACCGACACCGCGTCGTCTGCCGACTCACGGAAGTCCGCCACCGAGTCGCCAGACTCCGCTCCTCCAAGTCCACGAATGCGTGAGACGACTCCTCCTCGAAGTCCGCCACCTCCTCCGCCCGGTTTCAAGTGCGGCACCGTGTCGTGCCACACCTCCTGCTTCAAGTCCGGCACATCGTCAGGCCACTTCTCTGGTCCAACTCCACGTCGCCTGCCTCCGCCGTCTCAGCAATCGCAGAAGAGACATGCCACAGCTTTGGTGCGTAGCAGTACGAGTCGAGGTAGTTCAGGAAGTACAAGCGGAGACAAGCGATATAAATATGGTCCAAGCCTCGCTCCTCTTCCTCAGAGGCCTTACGACATGACCGAGGAGCAAAACGCAGCCATAGTGCAGGCCTAAGTGGACGCCCATTTTGATCAAACCGCACTTTGCCGCCAAAGGAGAAAGTGCACGAGAAAAGCGATTGACCACTTCATTCATATGGCTAGAGCACCAGCTCCCAAGCCTGTTGACTCGAGACTATGAGCGTCAAATCAGGAAGCTACATCGAGCACGGCTAGAAGGAAGCGAGCTCGAGCTCGAGCCAACAAGCGGTGGCAAAATATGTGGGAAAACCGTTCCTCACTGGGAAAACAGCGGCGCAAGCGATCCCCGCTTGTTGTGCCAACAACACATGAGAGAATCTGTGCGCCAAATATTATTGTGGGCAAACCGTTAAGCGTTCCCAGCGAGGCGATGTGGTAATAACGGAGGAGCATATCATGCAGGCTGAAATGCTCAAGATCTCTGTTGGACAACTCCTCGAAATCGAGCCCATGTCTCCGCTTAAAGAATCAGAAATAAAATGGAAATATGCTTGGGGCAAACCTTTGGTCCATCCAGACAAGGTCAAGGACCTCCCAACGAGAATGTATGAATTGCATCAATGGTACATGAAGATGACCAAGATTTCCAATCGAGTGTCCCTCATGGTGAATGTCAAGAAGGATCATTATTACCATGAGAAAGCTTTGTCCATTGAGTATCTGAGAACTTTTCAGTTATACAATCAAGACGCACTTTTCGACAAGTCTATAAATGGGTTGCTATTGTCGTAAGTGATTTCTTTACGTAATTTAAGTCTCAAGATAATTATGTAGTGATAATTTTGATCAACCATTACATGTAATTATCCTCACTATATTCTTTTACGTGGTATTATATGCAGGATGAAGATGTATGAAATGAAAAAATCTGGACGCTATGGCATTGGGTTCATTGACCCAAATACCGTTAATGAGGACATATGAAAGTTTCCATTTTATCAAGCAGATGTAGAGGCCAACATGGTAGAGTTCTTGAAGCGCCTCAATAGCAATAAAGATATACTACTTCCTTACAACTTCCCGTGAGTCACACTGTCTTGTACTACAAATTCTGTTTTTGCTTACTAGCTAGCTAGATGTTAATAATTAAGTGTATACGGTTTTCGGTAGTTGATTAATTTTATGCACATGCCCGCTTATTTAAGACATGCAAACGTGTGCGCATGCAGTTGGCACTGGGTCTTGATAGACATTAAAGTTGAGGAAGGAAAAGTAGAATTACTGGACTCACTAACGAAAGAAGAAAGTGACTTCACCATCGTGAAGGGGATAGTCAATAGGTAATTTCAATCATTATTAACTATATATATCTCGGCCTATTATTAGTTCGTCATTTCTGATATGAACTATTTAATAACCCCTTTATTAATTTTCTTTGCCGGGCAGGTGGCATGGGCAAAGTTCATCACGATGACTCGAGCGAATGGAAACAAAAGTTGTTTTGGCATCGACCAAAGGTAAGTAATTAAGTAGTACTAGCTAGCTACCATCTCTTTAATTCTTGTTTCAATATCATTAATTAATTATCATGCTTGATTAATCATTATCTGATTCAATTCCATTCTCGTAAAGGCCTCAAGTAGGCGGGGAATAATCTGTGTGCATTCTACGTTTGGGAGAACATTCGCATGATGACGTCCCGAGGAGCAGATCGATAGACAGGACTGCACGTTTGTCGAACACTATTCACACCATTATCGATATCTAGTCACACAACTAACACACATGCATATTGATCTCCTTCTTAACAGTTCAGAGAGGTGCGGGATAAGCTCCTACCGTCGGAACGCATACTAGCACTTCAAGAGTTAATAGCCGGATTTTTGCTCGACCAGGTCATAAATCCCAAAGGAGAATACTATTACCCGCTACCGCCCCCATGAACTACTTGTCATCGTGCTCCGGAGGCACCAACATATGTAGGAGAAATTGTATATGTATATACATGTGTATGTGTGAATAATGGTGTTGGTTAATTGTGAGACATTCGATGATATATATATATATATATATATATATATATATATATATATGCGGTTCTATACGTACGAGAAAATCTATTTATATATATGCATAACGTGTACAATTTGTAGTATCGTGAAATACCAGCAAACAAAAAAAATGTAATGGAAAATTAAAAAAAAACACCCAAACATTTAGTACCGGGTGTTACCAACCGGAACTAAAGCCCTGCGCACACCCGGGCCTGGCTCGTGCCACGTGTTCGCACTTTAGCACCGGTTCGTGACGAACCGGTACTAAAGGGGGGGACCTTTAGTCCCCACTCTTTAGTGCCGGTTGTGGAACCGACACTAAAGGCCATTACGGACCGACACTAAAGGCCGGTTCTGCACTAGTGTGTTGTGCTTTGCTTATTTACTTTACCGTTGCTACTGTTACAATTACTACAAAACTGCTACTGTTACTTTTGCTACTGTTACCGTTACTTCCATACTACTTTGCTACTAAATACTTTGCTGCAGATACTAAGTTATCCTGGTGTGGTTGAATTGACAACTCAGCTGCTAATACTTGAGAATATTCTTTGGCTCCCCTTGTGTCGAATCAATAAATTTGGGTTGAATACTCTACCCTCGAAAACTGTTGCGACCCCCTATACTTGTGGGTTATCAAGACTATTTTCTGGCACCGTTGCCGGGGAGCATAGCTCTATTATTTGAGTCACTTGAGATTTATATTTGCTGATCACTATGAGGAAGTTGAAAGACGAAAGAACTAAAATTTATCCCTCAACTACGAGGGGAGGTAAGGAACTGCCATCTAGCTCTGCACTCGATTCTCCTTACATTATGAGTAAGCTTGCGACACCTAAACCTGCTTCTGCTATGAATTCTGATATGTCACATGTTATTGATGATGCCACTTCTACTATGCATGATACTTATGATGAAACTACTTCTATGCTTGATACCAATATGCCATTAGGTGAATATCTTGATGAACAACTTGCTAGGGTTAGAGAGAATGAAATTCTTGAATATGATATAATTCAAGATAGTGATGATGAATGTTCTCCCCCTAAATATGAATTACCTGTGGTTAGCTAAACTGAAACAGAAAACTCTGAATGCTAGAATGAAATATGACCCTGCTTTTGCTACTTCACGTATCTTTGTTACTGATAAAGATTATGAATTCTCTGTTGATCCTGAGATAATTACTTTGGTTGAATCTGATCCTTTTTATGTCTATGAATCTGAAACTGTTGTGGCACATCTTAATAAGTTAAATGATATAGCCACCCTGTTCACTAATGATGATAAATCTCGCTACTATTATATCCTTAAGATATTTCCGTTCTCATTAAAGGGTGATGCTAAAACTTGATTTAATTCTCTTAATCCTGGTTGTGTGCGTAGTCCCCTGGATATGATTTGTTACTTCTTTGCTAAATATTTCCCTGCTCATAAGAAACAAGCTGCCTTGAGGGAAATATATAATTTTGTGCAAATTGAAGAAGAGAGTCTCCCACAAGCTTGGGGGAGGCTTCTCCGATTACTTAATGCTTTGCCTGATCATCCTCTTAAGAAAAACGAAATACTTGATATCTTTTATAATGGACTAACTGATGCTTCCAAGGACAACTTGGATAATTGTGCTGGTTGTGTTTTCAGGGAAAGAATAGTCGATCAAGCTGAATTGCTATTGAATAATATGTTGACTAATGAAAATAATTGGACTCTTCCTGAGCCAATTCCCGAGCCAATTCACGAGCCAACTCCTAAACCAACTCCGAAGAAGTGGGGTGTTCTATTTCTCGATCTGAAGATATGCAAGAGGCAAAGAAATCTATGAAAGAAAAAGGTATTAAAGCTGAAGATGTTAAGAATTTACCTCCTGTTGAAGAAATACATGGCTTTAATTTGCCACCTATTGAAGAAACACATGGTCTTGATAACCCGACACAGGTAGTAAAGGTAAATTCTCTCTATAGATATGATAAAGTTGAAATCCCGTCTGCTAAGTTTGCTAGCCAATGCTTGGATGAATTTGATGACTTTATGGCTAGACAAGAAAATTTCAATGCTTATGTTGGTAGAGAATTAAAGAGTAATTCTTACATGATTTGACACTTGAGTGATTATATGGCTAGAGTTAAAGGTGAACTTAAACTCATTAGTAAATATGCTTCTATGGTTACCACTCAAGCAGAACAAGTACTTAAAGCTCAAAGTGATTTGTTCGATGAATTAAATAATAAACATGATTTTGCTGTTAGAGTGGCTACTAGAACTGGTAAAATGACTCAGGAACCTTTGTATCCTGAAGGCCACCCTAAGAGAATTGAGCAAGATTCTCAGAGAAATAATTTAGATGCACCTATCCCTTTAAAAAGAAGAAAAAGAAAAATGATAGGACTTTGCATGCTTCTAGTGAACCTGTTGTAGACACACCTGAGAATCCCAATGATATTTCTATTTCTGATGCTGAAACACAATCTGGTGATGAACATGAATCTAGTGATAATGTTAATGATAATGTTCATGTTGATGCTCAACCTAGCAATGATAATGATGTAGAGATTGAACTGTTGTTGATCTTGATAATCCACAATCAAAGAATCAACATTATGATAAGAGAGACTTTGTTGCTAGGAAGCACGGTAGAGAAAGAGAACCAAGGGTTCAGAAACCCATGCCTTTTCCTCCTAAGCCATCCAAGAAAAAGGATGATGAGGATTTTGAGCACTTTGCTGAAATGATTAGACCTATTTTTTTGCGTATGCGTTTGACTGATATGCTTAAAGTGAATCCTTATGCTAAATATATGAAAGATATTATTACAAATAAAAGAAAGATACCGGAAGCTGAAAAATTTCCACCATGCTTGCTAATTATACTTTTAAAGGTGGAATACCTAAGAAACTTGGAGATCCAAGAGTACCAACTATACCTTGCTCCATTAAAAGAAACTATGTTAAAACTGCTTTATGTGATCTTGGAGCCGGTGTTAGTGTTATGCCTCTCTCTTTATATCGTAGACTTGAATTGAATAAGTTGACACCTGCTGAAATATCTTTGCAAATGGCCGATAAATCAACTGCTACACCTGTCGGTATTTGTGAGGATGATATTCCCGAGAATGATAGTATGTCGATTATCCTTGTTAGACCCTTTTTGAATACTGCAGGGGCTGTATTGATTGCAACAAAGGCAATGTCACTTTTCATGTTAATGGTAATGAGCATACGGTACACTTTCCGAGGAAACAACCTCAAGTTCACAGTATCAATTCTATTGGAAAAATTCCATCGATTATTATTGGAGCTTTTGAATTTCCTCTTCCCATCTGTCAAGAAGAAATATGATATTCTTATTATTGGGGATGTGCATATCCCGTTGAGGTAACCTAGTGTTATTAAAATTTCTCGGTTCCATGTTATTGAATGAGTTTGTTAACAAGACTTGATCAACCTTGTTAGTGGATTCCGTTTGATGATCATGAGATGGATGAAGTTAGAAGGCACAACCTTCTGTACCCTCCTTTTACTTTCTGTTACTTAGATTGAATAAAGTAAAAATAGTATTTTCTGTCTGTTTTCTGAATTATCCATGCAATAAAAAATACCCGAAAATAAAATTTCTCCAAATGCCCTGCAAATTTAGTATGTAATTTTCTGGAATATTTGAGAATATCTGGCACTGAGAACACAACAAGGGGAGCTGGCACCTGGCCACGAGGGTCCAGGGCGTGCCCACCCCTACAGGACGCGCCCCTACCTCGTGTGCCCATGGTGGCCCCCCTCCACTTATTCCTGCACCCACACACTTCATCTTCCTCCCAAAAAAATCACCATCCAGTTCAAGCACGAGTTCTATCTCATTTTGCTGCCATTTTCGATCTCCTTGCTTAAAGCTCCATTCACAAAACTGCTTTAGGGGATTGCTCTTTGGTATGTGACTCCTCCAATGGTCCAATTAGTTTTTGCTCTAGTGCTTTATTCTTTGCAATTTTTTGCTGCCTAGGTGACCCTGTTCTTGAGCTTGCATGTCAAATTTATTAGGTCCCAAGTAATTTTAATGCATGATATAGGATCTAGGCACTTGTGGGAGTAGTTACTATCAATTTTGTTGAGTTTGATTCATTTCTATTTTGAGTTACTAAATTTTCAGAAATTTTCAGAAAAGATGAAGATATTTTTCTTGAGGGGCTCTTCTAGCCAAGGTTCTAAGGATAAACAAGCTAAGGAGAATGAAAAGCCCAAGTATAATCTCCCTCGTGTGGCGGAAGTACGGCCGTGTGAATGGCCTTGTGATGATTTCTTGAGAGCAGCCGAGATTTATGATGATTTTTATTCATTGGCTGATAATGCGGGCCTCACCGAACCATGACCAGATCGAACAGTATCTCTTACTCACCAATACTTTCTTGCAAAATTTCTACTATTATCCTAAGAAATCACCTCCTTCAGTAGAGTTTCATTTATATGATGTTGCTAAGGAGATGTCACTATATGAATTTTGCACGGTTTGCAAGATACCTTTCGGGGGCAGCTTAGAGGAACCACATCGTAAAGATGTGGATGGATTTATTGATACTATTACTGTAGGGGAAACGAGGAAGGTTTCCGATGCAAGAATTACTAGCATACATTTTCATGTTTTACGCTACTTTGCAATTTTTGCTAGTCGATGCTTAATTGGTCACGGAAACTGTGGAAACCTTAGTGTTCCTGATATTATTATTTTGTTCCATGCTTTATTTCGTGATAACTCTGTTAGTATGGGTGCTATTATTGCTAAGCATTTAAGCCTGAACCGTACAAAGGGCCCCATCTTTGGAGGTATCTATGCTTCACACCTTGCTAAACACCTCAAGATACCTATTAGGCATTTTGAGTAGGAGGACAAACTGTTGCCCCCTACTTTTCTAGATTATAAGAGCATGGTAGCACATGAGTTTATTGTTAAAAATGATGATAATATGCTTTTGTATAATTTGAGATTTCATAAGAAACACATCGAGACTATTATCTTGCCTGCACCCTCTTTGTTTGATTTAACTGCAGGCCCTTACCTCATTTTGCCGGAGGCCGTCTATGCGCTCCGTGGCCAGACATCAACTCCAGAGCCTGAGATGGAACCACCACTTGACCCTTATCTACCATCCTGTTATCAGTGGGATTCGGAGGAGATCGCCTGCCATTGGCAATATGATGACACTCCTCAGTACACCGGAGAGAGTAGCCATGATCCATGGGCATAGACCAACTTAGGCCAAAAGCCTAAGCTTGGGGGAGTACGTATTTCTCACCGACATTACATTCATGTTCACACACTCATTCTAGTAAATCGATTGCTCATAATTTTTCATTGTACTATCCATGTTAGTTTAATTTTTTTTCTAGCTTTCTTCTTGTGTGTTTGATAAACCTTAAGAAAGAACCAAAAAAATTAGTTACCTTACTTTCCATGCTTGTAGTAGTAATTAAAAGAAAACCCAAAAAGATTTCTCGTTCTTCTTTTGCTTGTTGTGAGCTTTCCCGTGTAAATAGTTTTATTTCTTTTCTTTCCTTTGGGGCCGAGAGGAGAAGACCATAATGAAAATGTTTAAGTGGCTCTCATATGCATGATTGTTGATTTAACCAAGAGCCCATATTACCTTGTCTTCTCCCTTGAATTGAATGCTTGCAGATTCCAGCTTAATCCAATGTACGTGCACTATTATTATTATACACACCGTTCGGTCGTGTAAGTGAAAGGCAATAATGACGATATATGATGGACTGATTGAGATGAGAGAAGCTGGTATGAACTCGATCTCTTGTTTTTGTAAATATGATTAATTCATCGTTCCTGATTCAACCTATTATGAATAAACATGTTTTTAATGACAATTAGAGATTATAGTTGCTTATGCCATGCTTAATTAGCTAGGAGCTTATAATGGTTTACCTTGCGTGCCAACATGCTATTAAAATGGTTGTGATGTGGTATGATAGGGTGGTATCCTCCTTTCAATGATTCGAGTGACTTGACTTGGCACATGTTCACTCATGAAGTTGAAACAAAATCAACATAGCTTCACGATATTTATGTTCATGGTGGATTATATCCTACTCATGCTTGCACTCGGTGTTGATTAATTTTAATGCATGTTCATGACTGTTGTCGCTCTCTCAGTTGGTCGCTTCCCAGTCTCTTGCTAGCCTTCACCTGTACTAAGCGGGAATACTGCTTGTGCATCCAAACTCCATAAACCCCAAAGTTATTCCATATGAGTCCACCATACCTTCCTATGCGGTATCTACCCGCCATTCCAAGTAAATTTGTATGTGCCAAATGTCACAGCCTGATTTTTGGCCCTTTCTTTTTCTTTTGTTTTTCCGAGGTTTTTACCTGAATTTTCTTTTTCCGTGGCTTTGTGGTCTGGAAACTGAAGAAGATGCCCTCTTCTTTGCTTCCAGAGTGGCTTGCCATTTCCAAATCTTTCCCTAGACCCTGTCATTTCCATCCTAGCCCAAATCCCAATATTCTTTTTATTGGGAATATTCCTTTTCTGTTAAAGGAATAACTCAAATTGCCCTAGGTTGTGAAGCAACCTATATTTACTCACTCCTAAAATTCCCAAATAATTCTCATAAATTGTTTGGGTCATATCTTGATCAAATATGGCAAAACGTTTCATTGCCATGTTCAAATCCCCCCCCCCTAATAATTCATTTCCTATTCTGCCCTGAATGGCACTTTGTGAAGGAAGTGCCATTTATATTCCTACTATTGACTCCCAACATTTTTGGGCATGTTTATATGTCCAAATAATTTCCCCATGCACAAGTTCAAATTTATTTGCCTAGCCAATCTTCCTCAGTGAATTTTCAAAGTTTCTGTCAGACAGAAGGCTTTGTGAAGGAAATACTATCTAGGAGTACCCAAATGAGTTGAACTTTTGCACACTCCTTAATGTGCTCATATTAACCCTTTACACCCATTTGAAGCCCTATCAAATCATCTATGTGAGCACATGAGCAAATCTTTGTTTCTGGCATTATTTTCAGGTTGTGAAGCAAGTATATTTTATATTGCTTAAAAAATCCTGATAAATTACCAGATCATTCTTATACCCATAAAACATTTATCCACCCATTTTGGCATCATTTCATTGATCCATTTGACCACCATAATTATTCCAAGTTTCTGGTCAGCAGAGATGTTTGTGAAGCAAGTGCTATTTTGGCATGTCCATTTAGCATGATCTTTTTACAGCGTCATCGTATGACCAAATGACTAAGCCTTGCCCAATTTGAGCTCAAGTTGATGCTGAATTAGAGTGCATCATCCAAATCTTGATTCTGGACCATATTTGGCAGTTGCGAAGCAACTCTGTTATATCTTGATCCAAACCCATCCATAGTTACCAGGATGTGAGTCCCTCTTTACCTCAACCTCCTAGACAACTCCATTTGACCCAATCACATCCATGTTGAGCAGTAGTACACGATCAAGTTTACTGCAGTAAACTTCAGGTGTTAACTGCCATTTAACCATGTCACTTTTAACCAAACTACCACCTCAGTTGCAACCTCCCCAGGAAGGACTCCACCCCAGACATCGTTTGGTTTCGCTTGTGGCACTGTGTGCACCAGTGCGTGCGGTGACCACCGACTTGGCATGCAGTGGGCGCGTCCAGAATGGCTTCTTGCTCGGGCCCCTCTCCCTCTCGGCGTCTTCGCGCTCTTGAGCATGTCTCACCGTTTTACCGCATCGTCGCCGTCCTCCTGGAGCCTTCTCCCCCTCCGTCAGCTGTTGTCGCCGCGTGCCCACGGGCGCACTGTGGCCGACCGAGCCTTAATGGCGTTCAGCCGTTTCTTCCTCTGCTCCCCTCGACCCCGTGAGCTCTGTGCCTTGTCCGCGTCCTACCTCGTCGCCTTGCGACCCCTCTCCGTGACCCTTGGCCGCGCGTGCCCGTCGCCGGAGCACGGACACGTAGCCGCGGACGTGCCACGGCCTCCCCTCCTCGCCCCGGCTATAAATAGCCCTTCCCCGAGCCCTTCGAGCACAGCATCGGCCTCCCCTCTCTCCCAGCTCCCTCCCCGTCCACTCGCTCGAGCTCCAGGAGCTCTCAGCAGTCCCCATCGCCGCCATGGCCGCCGCCCCTGTCCACTCCGATTCCGGTGAACCGAAGCCTCTCTCCTCTGTGCTCCACATCCAGTAGATCACCCAGCCACCATAGCCTCTCCCGCAGTCCTCCGTTATTCGCCGGAATTGCCTTGGCCTCGTCCTCTATCTTCGGCCGAAGCCCCGTCCGCCGCGGCCGAGACCCTGCTCGCCTCCGGCCTTCTCGGGCTCTCTAGATGGTCCAGGGCGGCGCGGCTCGTCCTGCTGAGCACGCTGGTAGGCGGCACGGTGCGAGAGGTGGACGGAGTCACCGGCGGTCGTCCTCGGGGTGGCCGGCCTCGCCTCTGTCCAGCGCCCCGTCGAGAAGAAGAAGGAGGAGCCAGGAGGAGAGAGAAGGATAAGGTGGGGCCCACCCGTCAGTCTCTCAGGCGTTGACCAGCCCCGGCCCTGCCACTGCCACGCTGGATAAGTGGAAGCATAAACCCCCGAATACGCTTTCCAGTTTTCTGTTTTGGCCCAGTCTGTAAAATAAATTTTCACAGATAGGTCCCTGGCAGTAAAACCCTTATATCTTTTTATCCGTAACTCCAAATGAGGTGAAACCAATGCTCACTTCTTCATTTCGTCGAGCCTGTTCTGTTGGTCATGTTTTCACTATGGCTTGACACTATGAAAATGACCCTTGTGCCCTTGCCCTTATTCAGCCCCCTCCGAGACAGAACGTTTTTCGGCGAATCTTTCCGCGGCTTCACCGCACTTCTCCCCGGCGCCTTCTTCATCCCCAGGCAAGCCACAATACCCACTTGCATGATAGTCATGCAGTAGCTATGGTTTTCAACTTGAATCTTTAATAAATGTTTGCTTGTTGAAAAGTTGGTTATCGTGGTTCCGGTGATGTTTAGATTTGCATGTTCACTTTTGTGCTATGTTGTCTTATACTCCGTGATCATGTTATACCTGTTAGTATTACCTTTCATATGATTATGCTGGTTAGTAGTACATGTTGATGTTGGAGATGGTCATGCTAGTCAGTATGCGATGCTCAGTGGATATGATTTATTGTTGATATGGTGGAAAGTTATGTGATACTCTCATGATGATGTTGATATCATGTTCGTGTATTATAGTTGGCATCATGTTATTTTATCATGGCTCAGCATATTTGCATTCAAGTTAACCGGATTAAACTGAACTTGAACAACTGTTAGCTGAGTCATGGTGCCGCTAAATTGATCTTGACCAAAGGTAACCACGCTACCGGTATGGGACGGTCCTAATCGGGTCTATTGTCGTGCCTCCGGTGGTACCTCAATTTAGGGAAGGTTATGGGCGCGTGCTACCCTTATCAGGTAGGCGGAGCATAACCTTGTGAGCCCGCTGTTAAGTTAATTTTGGTACCGGATCCCAGTGTGGATCGTGGCCACGACGGTGGTCGAGGTGTCTGGAGGTAGACACGGGGCCACCCAGGACTAGCCCGGTGGGGTCTGAGTCGGAAGGGCCGGGAGAGTGTCATGGCAATAGATCGGTTTTGTCGGAACGCCGTTGGTCCACCCGAATGGGAGAGTGAGGCCATGGGTTCCGTAGTGTGGGTACAGTGTACTAACCTTTGAAGAGTGTATATTAATCTATCGATAGCTGCGCCCGCGGATAAGGGCCCAGGTCGAGAGAAGGTCACACCATGAGTCAATAGTAATAAGAATAATGTGCTTAATAACAGTGAGATAAGTGGGTGGTGATCGCCGTAAGGATCACATGCCATGTAGTGGTCGGGTTGTGATCGCCGTAAGGATCACGGGCCAGGTATTGGCCGGGTTGTGATCGCCGTAAGGATCACGGTTTGAGACTAAGTGTTGGTCGTGGTGGTGATCGCCGTAAGGATCACAATAGTATCGAGGATACCGAGTTGTTGTATATTCGTGATGTTGTACGAGAGTCGTTGGTAAAGATCAAGCTCCTTGTGGTTATTTAATGATCGCTACAGTATTGTTTATACCAAGCTTGATTTGATCCTGAGATAATCGTGTGACGTCCGAGGTTGGTAAGTGATGCATGTGTTGGTTACGAGGTAACCGAGCAGAGTAAGTGGTGCATAAGGTGTCACCATGTTGCATGCTAGTATTGTCGGATTAATATGTTCATGTTGAGATAGTTGTATCATGTTTATGTTGGTCATGCCATGTTATATTGTTCTGATGATATCATGATAATTCCTGTTTAACCTGTAATTGCCATCTTGTTATGCATCTTGAATGCTTCTGGTTTATTGTGAGCTTGCAAGTACATTCAATGTACTGCCCTGGCGTGTCATGCCAGTGTGCAGGTCATGCCGGATTTGATTGCTTGCTTGTCGTGGTTTCTGTTCGTGCGAGCTAGGATAAGCGTTCTAGTCAGAGTCCCTGCGGAGTGGAGTTCACCACCGTCGTCGTTGTTCTGCTGCTAGAGTTATTCCGC
Organism: Aegilops bicornis; assembly: GCA_021605145.1. Taxonomy (NCBI): domain Eukaryota; kingdom Viridiplantae; phylum Streptophyta; class Magnoliopsida; order Poales; family Poaceae; genus Aegilops; species Aegilops bicornis. Next base: position 650,419,974 of record CM038669.1, read on the forward strand.
TGCTTCGAGTTGTTCTCCTGCTTGCATAGAGCAACTGAGGATGGCGTAGTGTCGCCGTGCCGATGTTATTCATTGTAATATCGAAGACCTTGTATTCATATTCGTGTAATAATAGAAAGCTAGTTTGTTCTATGCTAAGTAGTGCCGTATTCCAGAAGACTTCTCCTCGATCTCTGGGCTGGAATACGGGGCGTTCCGGTTTTCTCTGAGCCGGGGTGCCACACCAAACTCCAAACCTTCAAATGAAATTCTGTTTTGTATGCTCGAACAACTCATGTATCAACTAGGTCTGTCTGTATCTTCCATGTTAGGCGGGTTATTCTCAAGAGGAGTGGACTCCGCTCCTCATTCACGAGAAAATGGCTGGTCACCGGGATGCCCAGTCCCATGCTCAAATCAAATCAAAATAATTAAACAAAATTCCCCCAGGATTGTTGTTAGTTGGAGGCACCCGTTGTTTCGGGCAAGCCATGGATTGATGCTTGTTGGTGGCGAGGGAGTATAAACTTTACCATTCTGTTTGGGAACTGCCTATAATGTGTGTAGCATGAAAGATATCAAGATCTCTTAGTTGTTATGTTGACAGTGAAAGTATACCGCTCAAAATGTCATTCATCTCTATTTCAAAATCGAGCTCTGGCACCTCTACAAATCTCTGCTTCCCTCTGCAAAGGGCATATCTATTTACTTTTATGTTTAGTCATCTCCCTCTTATTAAAAAGCACTATTTGAGAGCACCTGTCATTTGCATGCATTACTATTAGTTTATATTGGGTATGACTATGACTAGATCTCTTTTACCATGAATTACAATGTTTAGTCAGTCCTTGATCTTTAAAGGTGCTCTTCATTTATGTTTTGCAGTCTCAGAAAGGGCTAGCGAGATACCATCTTGTTATATCATATTATGATTGTTTTGAGAAAGTGTTGTCATCCGAGTTTTATTATTATTGCTCGCTAGTTGATTATGCTATTGATATGATTCAACATGAGACCTAAGTGTTATTGTGAATATGGTTAGTTCATAATCTTTCTTTGAAAACTTGAATGCTGGCTTTACATATTTGCAAAAACAAGAGCAAACAGAGTTTGTAAAAGTTTTTGTTTATCACTTTCAGTTTATCAACTGAATTGCTTGAGGACAAGCAAAGGTTTAAGCTTGGGGGAGTTGATATGTCTCCGTCGTATCTACTTTTCCAAACACTTTTGCCCTTGTTTTGGACTCTAACTTGCATGATTTGAACGGAACTAACCCGGACTGATGCTGTTTTCAGCAGAACTGCCATGGTTTTATTTTTGTGCAGAAAATCCACGGAGCAACTTTTCAGAATTAATAAAAAATACTGGCGAAAGAATTAGCGTCAGGGGCCCACACCCTGTCCACGAGGGTGGGGGGCGCGCCCCCTCCCCTAGGGCGCGCCCCCTGCCTCGTGGGCTCCCTGGACGTCCACCGACCTCAACTCCAACTCCATATTTTTGCTTTCGCGGAGAAAAAATCAGAGAGAAAGTTTGATCGCATTTTACGATACGGACCCGCTGCCAAGCCCTAATCTCTCTCGGGAGGGCTGATCTGGAGTCCGTTTGGGGCTCCGGAGAGGGGGATTCGTCGTCGTCGTCGTCATCATCAACCATCCTCCATCACCAATTTCATGATGCTCACCGCCGTGCATGAGTAACTCCATCGTAGGCTTGCTGGACGGTGATGGGTTGGATGAGATTTACCATGTAATCAAGTTAGTTTTGTTAGGGTTTGATCCCTAGTATCCACTATGTTTTGAGATTGATGTTGCTATGACCTTGCTATGCTTAGTGCTTGTCACTAGGGCCCGAGTGCCATGATTTCAGATCTGAACCTATTATGTTTTCATGAATATATGTGAGTTCTTGATCCTATCTTGCAAGTCTATAGTCACCTATTATGTGTTATGGTCCGACAACCCCGAAGTGACAGTAATCGGGATACTTCTCGGTGATGACCATAGTTTGAGGAGTTCATGTATTCACTATGTGTTAATGCTTTGGTCTGGTACTCTATTAAAGGGAGGCCTTAATATCCCTTAGTTTCCACTAGGACCCCGCTGCCACGGGAGGGTAGGACAAAATATGTCATGCAAGTTCTTTTCCATAAGCATGTATGACTATATTCGGAATACATGCCTACATTACATTGATGAACTGGAGCTAGTTCTGTGTCACCCTATGTTATAACTATTACATGAGGAATCGCATCCGACATAATTATCCATCACTGATCCAATGCCTACGAGATTTTCACATATTGTGCTTTTCTTATTTACTTTACCATTGCTACTGTTACAATTACTACAAAACTGCTACTGTTACTTTTGCTACTTACCGTTACTTCCATACTACTTTGCTACTAAATACTTTGCTGCAGATACTAAGTTATCCAGGTGTGGTTGAATTGACAACTCAACTACTAATACTTGAGAATATTCTTTGGCTCCCCTTGTGTCGAATCAATAAATTTGGGTTGAATACTCTACCCTCAAAAACTGTTGCGATCCCCTATACTTTTGGGTTATCAATACTATATGCATATTAATACCCCTCTTATTATGAACATGAATATGATTTGTGAGTAGTTACGTTTGTACCAGAGGACATGGGAGAAGTCTTGCTATAAGTAGTCATGTGAATTTGGTATTTGTTCGATATTATGATGAGGCTTATGTTGTCTTTCCTCTAGTGGTGTTATGTGAACATCGACTACATGACACACAATTGTTTGGGCCTAGAGGAAGGCACTGGGAAGTAATAAGTAGATGATGGGTTGCTAGAGTGACAGAAGCTTAAACCCTAGTTTATGCGTTGCTTCGTAAGGGGCTGATTTGGATCCATATGTTGCGGATGCTTGCGAGAGTAGTTAATCATAAGTGGGATGCTTGTCCAAGGAAGGACAACACCCAAGCACCGGTCCACCCACATATCAAATTATCAAAGTAACGAACGCGAATCATATGAGCGTGATGAAAACTAGCTTGACGATAATTCCCATGTGTCCTCGGGAGCGTTTTCCTTCATATAAGAATTTGTCCAGGCTTGTCCTTTGCTACAAAAAGGATTGGACCACCTTGCTGCACCTTATTTACTTTTTTTACTTGTTACCCGTTACGAATTACCTTATCACAAAACTATTTGTTACCGATAATTTCAGTGCTTGCAGAGAATACCTTATCGAAAACACTTTGTCATTTCCTTCGCTCCTCGTTGGGTTCGACACTCTTACTTATCGAAAAGGACTATGATAGATCCCCTACACTTGTGGGTTATCTAGACTCTTTTCCGCGCCCGTTGACGGGAGTGAAGCGCCTTTTGGTAAGTGGAACTTGGTAAGGAAAAATTTATGTAGTGTGCTGAAATTTCATTGTCACTTGTTACTATGGAAAGTAACCCTTTGAGGGGTTTGTTCAGGTATCTTCACCCGACCAAGAGAGCAAAGAGTTGCTCCTCAACCTACTGAACCTACTGAAAATGTTTACTTTGAAATTCCTTCGGGTATGGTAGAGAAACTGCTAGCTAATCCTTTTACAGGAGATGGAACATTGCATCCTGATTTGCACCTAATCTATGTGGATGAAGTTTGTGGATTATTTAAGCTTGCAGGTATGCCCGATGATGTTATCAAGAAGAAGGTCTTCTCTTTATCTTTGAAGGGAAATGCATTGACATGGTTTAGGCTATGTGATGATATGGGATCATGGAACTACAACCGATTGAAATTGGAATTTCATCAGAAGTTTTATCCTATGCATCTTGTTCATCGTGATCGTAATTATATATATATATATAATTTTATGCCTCGCGAAGGATAAAGCATCGCTCAAGCTTGGGGGAGGCTTAAGTCAATGTTATATTCATGCCCCAATCATGAGCTCTCAAGAGAAATTATTATTCAAAAAATTTATGCTCGACTTTCTCTCAACAATCGCTCCATGCTCGATGCTTCTTGTACTGGCTCTTTCATGATGAAGACTATTGAATTCAAATGGGATTTATTGGAAAGAATTAAACGCAACTCGGAAGATTGGGATCTCGACAAAGGTAAGGAGTCAGGTATAACACCTAAGTTTGACTGTGTTAAATCTTTTATGGACACTGATGCTTTTCGTGAATTTAGCACTAAATATGGACTTGACTCTGAGATAGTAGCTTCTTTCTGTGAATCATTTTCTACTCATGTTGACCTCCCTAAGGAGAAGTGGTTTAAATATAATCTTCCCATTGAAGTAAAAATAGTTGCACCTATTAAAGTTGAAGAAAAGACTATCACTTATAATGATCCTATTGTTCCTACTACCTATATTGAGAAACCACCTTTCCCTTTAGGATAAAGGATCATGCTAAAGCTTCAACTGTGGTTCGTAAGAGTAATACTAGAACACCTACACCACCTAAGCAAATTAAAGTTCAACCTAGTATTGCTATGGTTAAAGATCTCTTAGCTGATAATATTGATGGGCATGTTATTTACTTCTGTGATGAAGCTGCTAGAATTGCTAAACCCGATACTAAAAATAAACATAGACCTGTTGTAGGCATGCCTGTTATTTCTGTTAAAATAGGAGATCATTGTTATCATGGCTTATGTGATATGGGTGCTAGTGCAAGTGCAATACCTCATTCCTTATACAAAGAAATTATGCATGATATTGCACTTGCTGAGATAGAAGAAATCGATGTTACAATTAAGCTTGCCAATAGAGATACTATTTCACCAGTTGGGATTGTTAGAGATGTTGAAGTCTTGTGTGCGAAAGTTAAATATCCTACTGATTTTCTTGTTCTTGGCTCCCCACAATATGACTTTTGTCCCATTATATTTGGTAGACCCTTCTTGAATACTGTTAATGCTAAGATAGACTGCAAAAAGGATATTGTTACGATTGGTTTAGGGGATATGTCTCATGACTTTAATTTTGCTAAATTTCGTAGACAACCCCATGATAAAGAATTGCCTAGTAAGGATGAAATTATTGGTCTTGGTTCTATTGTCGTGCCTCCTATTGATCCTTTAGAACAATATTTGCTAGACCATGAAAATGATATGTTTATGAATGAAAGAAGGGAGATATATGAAGTATTCTTTAAATAGGGACCTATTTTGAAACACAACTTGCCTGTTGAAATTCTAGGGGATCCTCCACCACCCAAGGGTGATCGCGTGTTTGAGCTTAAACCACTACCTGATACTCTTAAATATGCTTATCTTGATGAATAGAAGATATATCCTATTATTATTAGTGCTAACCTTTCAGAAAGGTGAATAGGAGAAATTATTGAAAACTCTGAAGGAGCACCGTGCTGCTATTGGATATACTCTTGATGATCTTAAGGGCATTAGTCCCACTCTATGCCAACACAAAATAAAATTGGATAAATACGCCAAACCAGTTGTTGATCACCAACGACGGTTAAATCCTAAGATGGAAGAAGTGGTAAGAAAAGAAATACTAAAGCTCCTGGAGGCAGGTATAATTTATCCTGCTATCGATAGTCGTTGGGTAAGTCCTGTCCCATTATGTCCCAAAGAAGGGAGGTATTACTGTCATTCCTAATGATAAAGTTGAATTGATCCCACAAAGAATTGTTACGAGTTATAGGATGGTAATTGATTTCCGCAAATTAAATAAAGCTACTAAAAGGGATCATTACCCTTTGCCTTTTATTGATCAAAAGCTAGAAAGATTATCCAAACATACACATTTTTGCTTTCTAGATGGTTACTCTGGTTTCTCTCAAATACCTGTGTCAAAAGAGGATCAGGAGAAGACCACTTTTACTTGCCCTTTCGGTACTTTTGCTTATAGATGTACGCCTTTTGGTCTATGTAATGCACCTGCTACCTTTCAAAGATGCACGATGGCTATATTTTCTGAATTTTGTGAAAAGTTGTTGAGGTTTTCATGGATGATTTCTCCGTTTATGGATCTTATTTTGATGATTACTTCAGCAACCTTGATCGAGTTTTGCAGAGATGTGAAGAAACTAATCTTGTCCTGAATTGGGAAAAATGCCACTTTATGGTTAATGAAGGCATTGTCTCGGGGCATAAAATTTCTGAAAGAGGTATTGAAGTTGATAAAGCAAAAGTTGAGGCTATTGAAAAGATGTCGTGTCCTAAAGACATTAAAGGTATAAGAAGTTTCCTTGGTCATGCCGGTTTTTATAGGAGGTTTATTAAGGACTTCTCTAAAATTTCTAGGCCTCTGACTAATCTCTTACAAAAAGTTATTCCTTTTGTCTTCGATGATGATTGTGTAGAAGCATTTGAAATACTTAAGAAAGCTTTGATTTCTGCACCTATTGTTCAACCACCTGATTGGAATTTACCCTTTGAAATTATGTGTGATGCTAGTGATTATGCCGTAGGTGCTGTTCTAGGATAAAGAGTTGATAAGAAACTAAATGTTATTCAATATGCTAGTAAAACTCTAGATGCTGCCCAGAGAAATTATGCTACTACTGAAAAAGAATTTTTAGTAGTTGTATTTGCTTGTGATAAGTTTAGACCTTATATCGTTGACTCTAAAGTAATTGTTCACACTGATCATGCTGCTATTAAATATCTTATGGAAAAGAAAGATGCTAAACCTAGACTTATTAGATGGGTTCTCCTACTACAAGAATTTGATTTGCATATTATTGATAGAAAGGGAGCTGAGAACCCCGTTGCAGACAACTTGTCTAGGTTAGAGAATGTTCTTGATGACCCACTACCTATTGATGATAGCTTTCCTGACAAACAATTAGCTGTATAAATGCTGCTCGTACTGCTCCATGGTATGCTGATTATGCTAATTACATTGTTGCTAAATTTATACCACCTAGTTTCAATGCATCAAAAAAAAGAAAAGTGTTTCTATGATTTAAGACATTACTTCTGGGATGACCCATGCCTTTATAAAGAAGGAGTAGATGGTGTTATTAGACATTGTGTGCCTGAGCATGATAGGGAACAGATCCTACGCAAGTGTCACTCCGAGGCTTATGGAGGACACCGCGCCGGAGATAGAACTGCGCATAAGGTATTGCAATCCGGTTTTTATTGGCCTACTCTCTTCAAGGATGCCCGTAAGTTTGTCTTGTCTTGCGATGAATGTCAAAGAATTGGTAATATTAGTAGACATCAAGAAATGCCTATGAATTTTTCTCTTGTTATTGAACCATTTGATGTTTGGGGCTTTGACTATACACTACAAAAAAATACACTTCCGTGATGATACGTGTTTGTCACAGTAGGTCGCATTTTTTGTCATGCATGTACATCCATGACAAATTTATGATGTAATCAAGATAGTCATACCGGTTTGTCAGAGAAGTATTCCATGACATTACCAAAATTATCATCACGGAAGTGTCCACTTCCATGACGATAAATCGCGCGTCATGAAGTGCTTTTCGTCAAGGGTGACCGACACGTGGCATCCACCGTAACGAACGCCGTTAAGCTATCGGGTCGGGTTTTGGATCCGATAACCCGTTAACAGCCCGACCAATGGGAAATTTCCACGTGTAAAATTACGATTGGCGAAGGGAACACCTGTCACCGTCGATGGGCCGAGATGTCGCCCGTCCATTGGAGGAGACATGCCTATGGTACGTTGACGCGTGGGCCCAACAGAGGCCCATATAGGTTAAAAAGGCGGCCACCAAAGGCTCGTAGAACTTAATCAGGTACTAGTGGGCCAGCCCAATAACGGCCTGCTTAATAAAGGCCCATTTACAACCCAAAACAGATCTGGCCCGTTAATTGTTCGCCCAATATTTGGGCCCATTTACGGCCCAAAGGCAGATCTGGCCCGTTAATTGTTCGACAAATATTTGGGCCCATTTGCGGCATGAAGCCAGATCTGGCCCGTTAATTGTTGGCCGAATATTCGGGCCCAACTACAACCGAGTGACCTTCGGCCTGTTAGAGGCCTGATGTAGACATGGGCCCATTTCAGCCCGGTGTGACTTTCGGCCTGGGAATGGCACGTGCTGCCCATTAAGAAACATTAAAACTGAGCACTTTTCCTGTCGTCTCAGGCCATCAGCGCCCATAGCCGTCAGATCATCAATCTTGAGCATTTTCGGTCGTCAGATTTACCGTAAATCGCTCCTCATCTGGCCTCGTTCGGTATTAGGGATTGCTAATTGTCATGGGCATTGCTCGTCGCTTTTGGTGTCTCAGATTAAATTGGGCCTAATGGGCCTGCAGCACCATCCCTTCGTGAAGCCACCGCTTTGTTCCCAAGACCAAACGCCTCTCACACCCTTCGCTGGGCGGTGGCGGTTGTTCCCATGGCTGGTCGACCTAGGTCGCGAACGTGTAGAGAGCGGGGGCCATGGCGATCCGGGTGGCTGGACGCGATGTTGCCTTCCCGGCACCGCCACCCACCACGACCTCGAGCAGTGGCGCGTCTCCCTCGTTCTCGTTTTCTATCGGCAACCCCGAGCTTGCCAGATGGCGGCACCGGCCATCTCTGTCGCTTCGCCTCCTCGACGGCATGTTCTCCGTCTACCTGGAATGCTCAGATCCGTCCTTCAAGGTGGAACGTCGGTGCCGCTGCCATCCAGCCCGACCCTATTTTTCTGACACTAGCCTTGTGGATCTGGCACCTCTCGCAGGTGCACAACCAGCACAAACGTGCTACAACGAGCAGCATCAATGGATTTGGTTTGGGTGACACGTCATGGCACCCTCTCCTCTACACGTTGATGTCAAATTCTCCTCCAAGGTATCACCTTCATACAACTTTGCAAACTTTGTTTCTCTCATCTTCCACTCACCCCGAACAATATTTCATTCAATCTGTGAATTTTCTCTTGTCTTGGTAGAGCCAATTGCAGGTCAAAGCGCTACGCTATGAGGTAAAGGAATTTTTGTGGAGGAAACTACTGTTCAGGTATTGGTAGATCCTCCTAACACTTTTCCTTTTGCAATCATATCATTTAATTGATATAGTTAATTGGTTGTTGCAAAATATAATGATGGCTTACTCTTTTCAGTTTTAGTAACATCATGCCATCATCCTCATAGTTTTGTTATGCACTTGTATTTAGTTATGTTCTTTTTAGTTTTCTTGTGTTGAAACAACCAATTTGAAAAACCAGGAAGAGTATCTTACACTAGTAGAAAAAGGGCCAATGGTCCAGGCCGGTCCAGCCCATTACTCCCGGTTCAATCCAGAACCGGGACCAATGGGGGCATTGGACCCGGTTCGTGAGCCCCGGGGGCCGGCCGGGCCACGTGGGCCATTGGTCCCGGTTCGTCTGGACCTATTGGTCCCGGTTGGTGGGACGAACCGAGACCATTGGCCTCGCCTCGCCCACAACCATTGGTGGGTTGGTGGCTTGAACCGGGACCAAAGGCTGCCCATTAGTCCCGGTTCATGCCACCAACCGGGACTAAAGGGTTGTTCCTCGTTGTGGCCAGAGTTTAGTCCCACCTCGCCAACCGAAGGGGAATCAAACCGGTTTATAAGCCCCTCCCTCTCTGCCATGTTGAGCTCCTCTCAAAATGAAAATAGATGCCCTTATCTGAGAATTTAACCTAAATTCATCTTGAATTTCTCCGAAGTTAGTAGAAATTTATTATGAATTTAGGTTGATTTTCTCTATAAGCGCATCTATGCTCATTTCGGGTAGTTTTTTATATATTTTTTCTTTTCTGCTATATTTATTTTTTCCTTTTATTTCTAAGTTGTAATAAGTCATTAAAAATAAGCATCTATGCTCATTTTTAGTAAAGTTAATCACAACTATTTTTTCTTCTATTTATTTCTAAGTTGTAATAAGTCATTAAAAATAAGCATCTATGCTCATTTTTTAGTAAAGTTAATCACAACGATTTTTCTTCTATTTATTTCTGAATTGTAATAAGTCATTAAAAATAAGCATCTATGCTCATTTTTTAGTAAAGTTAATCACAACTATTTTTCTTCTATTTATTTCTGAATTTTAATAAGTCATTAAAAATAAGCATCTATGCTCATTTTTATTAAAGTTAATCACAACTATTTTTTCTTCTATTTATTTCTGAATTGTAATAAGTCATTAAAAATTAGCATCTATGCTCATTTTTAGTAAAGTTAATCACAACTATTTTTTCTTCTATTTATTTCTGAATTGTAATAAGTCATTATAAATAAGCATCTATGCTCATTTTTTAGTAAAGTTAATCACAACTATTTTTTCTTCTATTTATTTCTGAATAGTTTTTATATAGTTTTTTTCTTTTACGCTATATTTATTTTTTCTTTTTATTTCTGAGTTGTAATAAGTCATTAAAATAAGCATCTATGCTCATTTTTTAGTAAAGTTAATCACAACTATTTTTTCTTCTATTTATTTACGAGTAGTTTTTATATAGTTTTTTCTTTTACGCTATATTTATTTTTTCTATTTATTCTGTGTGGTAATAAGTCATTAAAAATAAAAAGAGGCGTTAATGCTAGTTAATTCGCTTCAAGCGTTTGAATAATGTAAACTGCACTACACATAGCTCCATGCAGTCTACCCTATTCCTCAAGGCTTGAAGCGAACCAACGTCTTGGTGAGCATTGAGCCTCTTCTTCATCGTCTCTGACTCGGGGCTTATAAACATTGCGAGTGCCTCTCGCTTGGCAAGGTGGGACTAAAAAACAGCTCCATAAAATAAATAAGTAAAGAAAAAGTGCCTCCCATCGGGCCCCCACGGCCTCGTACGACTAGAAACCCGCCATGGGCGAGATTCAGCCCATTTGCTGAAGCCGATCTGGCCCGTTAATTGTTCGCGAATATTCGGGCCCAACTACAACCCAGTTGACTTTCGGCTGTTAGAGGCACGATGTAGACATGGGCCCATTTCAGCCGGTGTGACTTTCGGCTGGGAATGGCACGTCTTGCCCATTAAGAAACATTAAAGCGAGCACTTTTCCTGCGTCTCGTGCCATCAGCGCCCATATAGCCGTCGGATCATCAATCTTGAGCATTTTCGGTCGCCGACGCATCAGAATCGCTCCTCATCCGCCTCGCTCGGTATTAGGGATTGCTAATTGTCATGGGCCGCTGCTCTGGTCGCTTTTTTCGGCGTCTCAGATTAAATTGGGCCTAATGGGCCTGCAGCACCATCCCCTTTGTGAAGCCACCGTTTTGTTCCCAAGACCAAACGCATCTCACACCCTTCGCCTGGCGGCTGGTGGCTGTTCCCATGGCTGGTCGACCTAGGTCGCGAACGTGTAGAGAGCGGTGGCCATGGCGATCCGGGTGGCTGGACGCGACGTTGCCTTCCCGGCACCGCCACCCACCACGACCTCGAGCAGTGGCGCGTCTCCCTCGTTCTCGCTTTTCTATCGGCAACCCCGAGCTTGCCGGATAAGCGGCCGGCCATCTCTGTCGCCGCCTCCTCGGCGGCATGTTCTCCGTCTACGGAATGCTCGGATCCGTCCTTCAAGGTGGAGCGTCGGCGCCGCCATCCAGCCCGACCCTATTTTTCGACACTAGCCTTGTGGATCCGGCACCTCTCGCAGTGCACAACCAAAGACAAACGCGTGCTATAACGAGCAGCATCCATGGATTTGGTTTGGGTGACACGTCATGGCACCCTCTCCTCTACACGTTGATGTCAAATTCTCCTCCAAGGTATCACCTTCATACAACTTTGCAAACTTTGTTTCTCTCTGTCTTCCACTCACCCCGAACAATATTTCATTCAACTGTGAATTTTCTCTTGTCTTTGGTAGAGCCAATTGCAGGTCAAAGCGTTCTGCTATGAGGTAAAGGAATTTTTTGTGGAGGAAACTACTGTTCAGGTATTGGTAGATCCTCCTAACACTTTTCCTTTTGCAATCATATCATTTAATTGATATAGTTAATTGGTTGTTGCAAAATATAATGATGGCTTACTCTTTTCAGTTTTAGTAACATCATGCCATCATCCTCATAGTTTTGTTATGCACTTGTATTTAGTTATGTTCTTTTTAGTTTTCTTGTGTTGAAACAACCAATTTGAAAAACCAGGAAGAGTATCTTACACTAGTAGAAAAGGGGCCAATGGTCCAGGCCGGTCCAGCCCATTAGTCCCGGTTCAATCCAGAACCGGGACCAATGGGGGCATTGGACCCGGTTCGTGAGCCCCGGGGGCCGGCCGGGCCACGTGGGCCATTGGTCCCGGCTCGTCTGGACCTATTGGTCCCGGTTGTTGGGACGAACCGAGACCATTGGCCTCGCTCTGCCCACAACCATTGGTCCCGGTTGGTGGCTTGAATCGGGACCAAAGGCTGCCCATTAGTCCGGTTCATGCCACCAACCGGACTAAAGGGTTGTTCCTCGTTGTGGCTTGAGTTTAGTCCCACCTCGCCAACCGAAGGGGAATCAAACCGGTTTATAAGCCCTCCCTCTACGCCATGTTGAGCTCCTCTCAAAATGAAAATAGATGCCCTTATCTGAGAATTTAACCTAAATTCATACTGAATTTCTCTGAAGTTAGTAGAAATTTATTATGAATTTAGGTTGAATTTTCTCTATAAGCGCATCTATGCTCATTTCTGGGTAGTTTTTTATATAGTTTTTTTTCTTTTCTGCTATATTTATTTTTTCCTTTTATTTCTAAGTTGTAATAAGTCATTAAAAATAAGCATCTATGCTCATTTTTTAGTAAAGTTAATCACAACTATTTTTTCTTCTATTTATTTCTAAGTTGTAATAAGTCATTAAAAATAAGCATCTATGCTCATTTTTTTAGTAAAGTTAATCACAACGATTTTTTTCTTCTATTTATTTCTGAATTGTAATAAGTCATTAAAATAAGCATCTATGCTCATTTTTAGTAAAGTTAATCACAACTATTTTTTCTTCTATTTATTTCTGAATTGTAATAAGTCATTAAAAATAAGCATCTATGCTCATTTTATTAAAGTTAATCACAACTATTTTTTCTTCTATTTATTTCTGAATTGTAATAAGTCATTAAAAATTAGCATCTATGCTCATTTTTAGTAAAGTTAATCACAACTATTTTTTCTTCTATTTATTTACGAATTGTAATAAGTCATTAAAAATAAGCATCTATGCTCATTTTTTAGTAAAGTTAATCACAACTATTTTTTCTTCTATTTATTTCTGAATAGTTTTTATATAGTTTTTTTCTTTTACGCTATATTTATTTTTTCTTTTTATTTACGAGTTGTAATAAGTCATTAAAAATAAGCATCTATGCTCATTTTTTAGTAAAGTTAATCACAACTATTTTTTCTTCTATTTATTTACGAGTAGTTTTTATATAGTTTTTTCTTTTCTGCTATATTTATTTTTTTCTATTTATTCTGTGTGGTAATAAGTCATTAAAAATAAAAAGAGGCGCAATGCTAGTTAATTCGCTTTAAGCGTTTCGGAATAATGTAAACTGCACTACACATAGCTCCATGCAGTCTACCCTATTCCTCAAGGCTTGAAGCGAACCAACGGCAGTGAGCATTGAGCCTCTTCTTCATCGTCTCTGCACTCAGGGCTTATAAACAGCTGCGAGTGCCTCTCGCTTGGCAAGGTGGGACTAAAAAAACAGCTCCATAAAATAAATAAGTAAAGAAAAAAAGTGCCTCCTACTGGGCCCCCACGGCCTCGATACGACTAGAAACCCGCCATGGGCCAGGATTCAGGCCCATTTGCGGCCCGAAGCCAGATCTGGCCCGTTAATTGTTCGCCGAATATTCGGGCCCAACTACAACCCAGTGACTTTCGGCCTGTTAGAGGCCTGATGTAGACATGGGCCCATTTCAGCCGGTGTGACTTTTCGGCACAGGAATGGCACGTCTTGCCCATTAAGAAACATTAAAATCGAGCACTTTTCTGTCGTCTCGGGCCATCGGCGCCCATAGCCGTCGGATCATCAATCTTGAGCATTTCGGTCGCCGACGCATCAGAATCGCTCCTCATCCGCCTCGCTCGGTATTAGGGATTGCTAATTGTCATGGGCATTGCCCGGTCGCTTTTGCGTCTCAGATTAAATTGGGCCTAATGGGCCTGCAGCACCATCCCCTTTGTGAAGCCACCGTTTTGTTCCCAAGACCAAACGCATCTCACACCCTTCGCCTGGCGGCTGGTGGCTGTTCCCATGGCTGGTCGACCTAGGTCGCGAACGTGTAGAGAGCGGTGGCCATGGCGATCCGGGTGGCTGGACGCGACGTTGCCTTCAAGCACCGCCACCCACCACGACCTCGGCGAAAGCGCGTCTCCCTCGCTCGCTTTTCTATCGGCAACCCCGAGCTTGCCGGATGGCGGCATCGCCATCTCTAACCGCCTCCTCGACGGCATGTTCTCCGTCTACCTGGAATGCTCAGATCCGTCCTTCAAGGTGGAACGTCGGCGCCGCTGCCATCCAGCCCGACCCTATTTTTCTGACACTAGCCTTGTGGATCTGGCACCTCTCGCAGGTGCACAACCAGCACAAACGTGCTATAACGAGCAGCATCCATGGATTTGGTTTGGGTGACACGTCATGGCACCCTCTCCTCTACACGTTGATGTCAAATTCCCTCCTCCAAGGTATCACCTTCATACAACTTTGCAAACTTTGTTTCTCTCTGTCTTCCACTCACCCCGAACAATATTTCATTCAATCTGTGAATTTTCTCTTGTCTTTGGTAGAGCCAATTGCAGGTCAAAGCGCTACGCTATGAGGTAAAGGAATTTTTGTGGAGGAAACTACTGTTCGGGTATTGGTAGATCCTCCTAACACTTTTCCTTTTGCAATCATATCATTTAATTGATATAGTTAATTGGTTGTTGCAAAATATAATGATGGCTTACTCTTTTCAGCTTTTAGTAACATCATGCCATCATCCTCATAGTTTTGTTATGCACTTGTATTTAGTTATGTTCTTTTAGTTTTCTTGTGTTGAAACAACCAATTTGAAAAACCGGAAGAGTATCTTACACTAGTAGAAAAGGGGCCAATGGTCCAGCCGGTCCAGCCCATTAGTCCGGTTCAATCTGTAACCGGGACCAATGGGGCATTGGACCCGGTTCGTGAGCCCCGGGGGCCGGCCGGGCCACGTGGGCCATTGGTCCCGGTTCGTCTGGACCTATTGGTCCCGGTTGGTGGGACGAACCGAGACCATTGGCCCTCGCTCCTGGCCCACAACCATTGGTCCCGGTTGGTGGCTTGAACCGGGACCAAAGGCTGCCCATTAGTCCCGGTTCATGCCACCAACCGGGACTAAAGGGTTGTTCCTCGTTGTGGCCAGAGTTTAGTCCCACCTCGCCAACCGAAGGGGAATCAAACCGGGTTATAAGCCCTCCTCTCTCGCCATGTTGAGCTCCTCTCAAAATGAAAATAGATGCCCTTATCTGAGAATTTAACCTAAATTCATCTTGAATTTCTCACGAAGTTAGTAGAAATTTATTATGAATTTAGGTTGAATTTTCTATAAGCGCATCTATGCTCATTACAGGTAGTTTTTATATAGTTTTTTCTTTTCTGCTATATTTATTTTTCCTTTTATTTCTAAGTTGTAATAAGTCATTAAAAATAAGCATCTATGCTCATTTTTTAGTAAAGTTAATCACAACTATTTTTTCTTCTATTTATTTCTAAGTTGTAATAAGTCATTAAAAATAAGCATCTATGCTCATTTTTTTAGTAAAGTTAATCACAACGATTTTTTCTTCTATTTATTTCTGAATTGTAATAAGTCATTAAAAATAAGCATCTATGCTCATTTTTTAGTAAAGTTAATCACAACTATTTTTTCTTCTATTTATTTCTGAATTGTAATAAGTCATTAAAAATAAGCATCTATGCTCATTTTTATTAAAGTTAATCACAACTATTTTTCTTCTATTTATTTCTGAATTGTAATAAGTCATTAAAATTAGCATCTATGCTCATTTTTAGTAAAGTTAATCACAACTATTTTTTCTTCTATTTATTTACGAATTGTAATAAGTCATTAAAAATAAGCATCTATGCTCATTTTTTAGTAAAGTTAATCACAACTATTTTTTCTTCTATTTATTTCTGAATAGTTTTTATATAGTTTTTTCTTTTCTGCTATATTTATTTTTTTCTTTTATTTACGAGTTGTAATAAGTCATTAAAAATAAGCATCTATGCTCATTTTTTAGTAAAGTTAATCACAACTATTTTTTCTTCTATTTATTTCTCGAGTAGTTTTTATATAGTTTTTTCTTTTCTCGCTATATTTATTTTTTCTATTTATTCTGTGTGGTAATAAGTCATTAAAAATAAAAAGAGGCGCAATGCTAGTTAATTCGCTTGCGTTTGAATAATGTAAACTGCACTACACATAGCTCCATGCGATCTACCCTATTCCTCAAGGCTTGAAGCGAACCAACGCTTGGTGAGCATTGAGCCTCTTCTTCATCGTCTCTGCACTTTTCGGGGCTTATAAACAGTTGCGAGTGCCTCTCGCTTGGCAAGGTGGGACTAAAAAACAGCTCCATAAAATAAATAAGTAAAGAAAAAAAGTGCCTCCTACTGGGCCCCCACGGCCTCGATACGACTAGAAACCCGCCATGGGCCAGGATTCAGGCCCATTTGCGGCCCGAAGCCAGATCTGGCCCGTTAATTGTTCGCCGAATATTCGGGCCCAACTACAACCCAGTGACTTTCGGCCTGTTAGAGGCCTGATGTAGACATGGGCCCATTTCAGCCCGGTGTGACTTTCGGCCTGGGAATGGCACGTGCTGCCCATTAAGAAACATTAAAACTGAGCACTTTTCCTGTCGTCTCGGGCCATCGGCCATAGCCGTCGGATCATCAATCTTGAGCATTTTCGGTCGCCGAGTTCAGAATCGCTCCTCATCCGGCCTCGCTCGGTATTAGGGATTGCTAATTGTCATGGGTCATTGCTCGTCGCTTTTTCAGCGTCTCAGATTAAAATGGGCCTAAATGGCCGGCAGCACCAACCCCTTTGTGAAGCCACCGTTTTTTTACCAATACCAAACGCAACTCACACCCATCGCCTGGCGGCTGGTGGCTGTTACCATGGCTGGTCGACCTAGGTCGCGAACGCAGTAGAGAGCGGTGGCCATGGCGATCCGGTGGTCGGACGCGACGTTGCCTTCCGGCACCGCCACCCACCACGACCTCGGCAAAGGCGCGTCTCCCTCGTTCTCGCTTTTCTATCGGCAACCCCGAGCTTGCGGATGGCGGCACTGGCCATCTCTGTCGCTTCGCCTCCTCGACGGCATGTTCTCCGTCTACCTGGAATGCTCAGATCCGTCCTTCAAGGTGGAACGTCGGCGCCGCTGCCATCCAGCCCGACCCTATTTTTCTGACACTAGCCTTGTGGATCTGGCACCTCTCGCAGGTGCACAACCAAAGACAAACGATGCTACAACGAAAGCAGCATCCATGGATTTGGTTTGGGTGACACGTCATGGCACCCTCTCCTCTACACGTTGATGTCAAATTCCCTCCTCCAAGGTATCACCTTCATACAACTTTGCAAACTTTGTTTCTCTCTGTCTTCCACTCACCCCCGAACAATATTTCATTCAATCTGTGAATTTTCTCTTGTACTGGTAGAGCCAATTGCAGGTCAAAGCGTTACGCTATGAGGTAAAGGAATTTTTTGTGGAGGAAACTACTGTTCATGTATTGGTATATCCTCCTAACACTTTTCCTTTTGCAATCATATCATTTAATTGATATAGTTAATTGGTTGTTGCAAAATATAATGATGGCTTACTCTTTTCAGTTTTAGTAACATCATGCCATCATCCTCATAGTTTTGTTATGCACTTGTATTTAGTTATGTTCTTTTTAGTTTTCTTGTGTTGAAACAACCAATTTGAAAAACCAGGAAGAGTATCTTACACTAGTAGAAAAGGGGCCAATGGTCCAGGCCGGTCCAGCCCATTAGTCCCGGTTCAATCCAGAACCGGGACCAATAGAACATTGGACCGGTTAAATGAGCCGGGGCCGGCCGGGCCACGTGGGCCATTGGTCCTGCTCGTCTCGACCTATTGGTCCCGGTTGGTGGGAACCGAGACCATTGGCCTCGCTCTCGGCCCACAACCATTGGTGGGTTGGTGGCTTGAACCGGGACCAAAGGCTACCCATTAGTCCCGGTTCATGCCACCAAGGGACTAAAGGGTTGTTCCTCGCCAGGCGAGTTTAGTCCCACCTCGCCAACCAAGGGGAATCAAACCGGTTTATAAGCCCTCCTCTCTGCCATGTTGAGCTCCTCTCAAAATGAAAATAGATGCCCTTATATTAGAATTTAACCTAAATTCATCTTGAATTTCTCTGAAGTTAGTAGAAATTTATTATGAATTTAGGTTGAATTTTCTCTATAAGCGCATCTATGCTCATTACAGGTAGTTTTTATATAGTTTTTTCTTTTCTGCTATATTTATTTTTTCCTTTTATTTCTAAGTTGTAATAAGTCATTAAAAATAAGCATCTATGCTCATTTTTAGTAAAGTTAATCACAACTATTTTTTCTTCTATTTATTTCTAAGTTGTAATAAGTCATTAAAAATAAGCATCTATGCTCATTTTTTTAGTAAAGTTAATCACAACGATTTTTTCTTCTATTTATTTCTGAATTGTAATAAGTCATTAAAAATAAGCATCTATGCTCATTTTTTAGTAAAGTTAATCACAACTATTTTTTCTTCTATTTATTTCTGAATTGTAATAAGTCATTAAAAATAAGCATCTATGCTCATTTTTATTAAAGTTAATCACAACTATTTTTCTTCTATTTATTTCTGAATTGTAATAAGTCATTAAAAATTAGCATCTATGCTCATTTTTAGTAAAGTTAATCACAACTATTTTTTCTTCTATTTATTTCTGAATAGTAATAATTCATTAAAAATAAGCATCTATGCTCATTTTTTAGTAAAGTAAATCACAACTATTTTTTCTTCTATTTATTTCTGAATAGTTTTTATATAGTTTTTTCTTTTCTCGCTATATTTATTTTTTCTTTTTATTTCTGAGTTGTAATAAGTCATTAAAAATAAGCATCTATGCTCATTTTTTAGTAAAGTTAATCACAACTATTTTTTCTTCTATTTATTTCTGAGTAGTTTTTATATAGTTTTTTCTTTTCTGCTATATTTATTTTTTTCTATTTATTACGTGTGGTAATAAGTCATTAAAAATAAAAAGAGGCGAATGCTAGTTAATTCGCTTGCGTTTGAATAATGTAAACTGCACTACACATAGCTCCATGCAGTCTACCCTATTCCTCAAGGCTTGAAGCGAACCAACATCTTGGTGAGCATTGAGCCTCTTCTTCATCGTCTGCACTTTTCGGGGCTTATAAACAAATGCGAGTGCCTCTCGCTTGGCAAGGTGGGACTAAAAAACAGCTCCATAAAATAAATAAGTAAAGAAAAAAGTGCCTCCCATCGGGCCCCCACGGCCTCGACACGACTAGAAACCCGCCATGGGCGAGATTGAGCCCATTTGCGGCCCGGAGATCTGGCCCGATACTTGTTCGCAGAATATTCGGGCCCAACTACATCCAAGTGACTTTCGGCTGTTAGAGGCTGATGTGAACATGGGCCCATTTCAGCCGGTGTGACTTTCGGCTGGGAATGGCACGTCTTGCCCATTAAGAAACATTAAGCGAGCACTTTTCTGTCGTCTCAGGCCATCAGCGCCCATAGCCGTCAGATCATCAATCTTGAGCATTTTCGGTCGTCAGATTTACCGTAAATCGCTCCTCATCTGGCCTCGTTCGGTATTAGGGATTGCTAATTGTCATGGGCCGCTGCTCTGGTCGCTTTTTTCGGCGTCTCAGATTAAATTGGGCCTAATGGGCCTGCAGCACCATCCCCTTTGTGAAGCCACCGTTTTGTTCCCAAGACCAAACGCATCTCACACCCTTCGCCTGGCGGCTGGTGGCTGTTCCCATGGCTGGTCGACCTAGGTCGCGAACGTGTAGAGAGCGGTGGCCATGGCGATCCGGGTGGCTGGACGCGACGTTGCCTTCCCGGCACCGCCACCCACCACGACCTCGAGCAGTGGCGCGTCTCCCTCGTTCTCGTTTTCTATCGGCAACCCCGAGCTTGCCAGATGGCGGCACTGGCCATCTCTGTCGCTTCGCCTCCTCGACGGCATGTTCTCCGTCTACCTGGAATGCTCAGATCCGTCCTTCAAGGTGGAACGTCGGCGCCGCTGCCATCCAGCCCGACCCTATTTTTCTGACACTAGCCTTGTGGATCTGGCACCTCTCGCAGGTGCACAACCAGCACAAACGTGCTACAACGAGCAGCATCCATGGATTTGGTTTGGGTGACACGTCATGGCACCCTCTCCTCTACACGTTGATGTCAAATTCCCTCCTCCAAGGTATCACCTTCATACAACTTTGCAAACTTTGTTTCTCTCTGTCTTCCACTCACCCCGAACAATATTTCATTCAATCTGTGAATTTTCTCTTGTCTTGGTAGAGCCAATTGCAGGTCAAAGCGTTCGCTATGAGGTAAAGGAATTTTTGTGGAGGAAACTACTGTTCGGTATTGGTAGATCCTCCTAACACTTTTCCTTTTGCAATCATATCATTTAATTGATATAGTTAATTGGTTGTTGCAAAATATAATGATGGCTTACTCTTTTCAGTTTTAGTAACATCATGCCATCATCCTCATAGTTTTGTTATGCACTTGTATTTAGTTATGTTCTTTTTAGTTTTCTTGTGTTGAAACAACCAATTTGAAAATCCAGAAGAGTATCTTACACTAGTAGAAAAGGCCAATGGTCCAGCCGGTCCAGCCCATTAGTCCGGTTCAATCTGTAACCGGGACCAATGGGGCATTGGACCAGTTCGTGAGCCCGGGGCCGGCCGGGCCACGTGGGCCATTGGTCCCGGTTCGTCTGGACCTATTGGTCCCGGTTGGTGGGGACGAACCGAGACCATTGGCCTCGCTCTGGCCCACAACCATTGGTCGGTTGGTGGCTTGAACCGGGACCAAAGGCTGCCCATTAGTCCCGGTTCATGCCACCAACCGGGACTAAAGGGTTGTTCCTCGTTGTGGCCAGAGTTTAGTCCCACCTCGCCAACCGAAGGGGAATCAAACCGGTTTATAAGCCCCTCCCTCTCTGCCATGTTGAGCTCCTCTCAAAATGAAAATAGATGCCCTTATACAGGGAATTTAACCTAAATTCATACTGAATTTCTCTGAAGTTAGTAGAAATTTATTATGAATTTAGGTTGAATTTTCTCTATAAGCGCATCTATGCTCATTTCTGGGTAGTTTTTTATATTTTTTTTTTCTTTTCTGCTATATTTATTTTTTTCCTTTTATTTCTAAGTTGTAATAAGTCATTAAAAATAAGCATCTATGCTCATTTTTTAGTAAAGTTAATCACAACTATTTTTTCTTCTATTTATTTCTGAGTAGTTTTTTATATAGTTTTTTTCTGTTCTGCTATATTTATTTTTTTCTATTTATTATGTGTGGTAATAAGTCATTAAAAATATAAAAGAGGCGCAATGCTAGTTAATTCGCTTCAAGCGTTTCGGAATAATGTAAACTGCACTACACATAGCTCCATGCAGTCTACCCTATTCCTCAAGGCTTGAAGCGAACCAACGTGCAGGTGAGCATTGAGCCTCTTCTTCATCGTCTCTGCACTCAGGGCTTATAAACAGCATGGAAAGTGCCTCTCGCTTGGCAAGGTGGGACTAAAAAACAGCTCCATAAAATAAATAAGTAAAGAAAAAGTGCCTCCCATCGGGCCCCCACGGCCTCGTCACGACTAGAAACCCGCCATGGGCCAGATTCGAGCCCATTTGCGGCTGCCGAATCTGGCCCGTTAATTGTTCGCGAATATTCGGGCCCAACTACAACCAGTGACTTTCGGCCTGTTAGAGGCCTGATGTAGACATGGGCCCATTTCAGCCGGGTGTGACTTTCGGCCTGGGAATGGCACGTGCTGCCCATTAAGAAACATTAAAACTGAGCACTTTTCCTGTCGTCTCAGGCCATCAGCGCCCATAGCCGTCAGATCATCAATCTTGAGCATTTTTGGTCGTCAGATTTACCGTAAATCACTCCTCATCTGGCCTCGTTCGGTATTAGGGATTGCTAATTGTCATGGGCCGCTGCTCTGGTCGCTTTTTTCGGCGTCTCAGATTAAATTAGGCCTAATGGGCCTGCAGCACCATCCCCTTCGTGAAGCCACCGTTTTGTTCCCAAGACCAAACGCCTCTCACAGCCCTTCGCCTGGCGGCTGGCGGCTGTTCCCATGGCTGGTCGACCGAGGTCGCGAACGTGTAGAGCGGGGCCATGGCGATCCGGGTGGGCGGACGCGACGTTGCCTTCCGGCACCGCCACCCACCACGACCTCGGCGATGGCGCGTCTCCCTCGTTCTCGTTTTCTATCGGCAACCCGAAGTTTGCCGGATGGCGGCTGTAGCCATCTCTGTAACCGCCTCCTCGACGGCATGTTCTCCGTCTACCTGGAATGCTCAGATCCGTCCTTCAAGGTCGAACGTCGGCGCCGCTGCCATCCAGCCCGACCCTATTTTTCTGACACTAGCCTTGTGGATCTGGCACCTCTCGCAGGTGCACAACCAGCACAAACGTGCTACAACGAGCAGCATCAATGGATTTGGTTTGGGTGACACATCATGGCACCCTCTCCTCTACACGTTGATGTCAAATTCCTCCTCCAAGGTATCACCTTCATACAACTTTGCAAACTTTGTTTCTCTCTGTCTTCCACTCACCCCGAACAATATTTCATTCAATCTGTGAATTTTCTCTTGTCTTTGGTAGAGCCAATTGCAGGTCAAAGCGTTCGCTATGAGGTAAAGGAATTTTTGTGGAGGAAACTACTGTTCGTGTATTGGTAGATCCTCCTAACACTTTTCCTTTTGCAATCATATCATTTAATTGATATAGTTAATTGGTTGTTGCAAAATATAATGATGGCTTACTCTTTTCAGCTTTTAGTAACATCATGCCATCATCCTCATAGTTTTGTTATGCACTTGTATTTAGTTATGTTCTTTTAGTTTTCTTGTGTTGAAACAACCAATTTGAAAACCGGGAAGAGTATCTTACACTAGTAGAAAAGGGGCCAATGGTCCAGCCGGTCCAGCCCATTAGTCGGTTCAATCCAGAACCGGGACCAATGGGGGCATTGGACCCGGTTCGTGAGCCCCGGGGGCCGGCCGGGCCACGTGGGCCATTGGTCCCGGTTCGTCTGGACCTATTGGTCCCGGTTGGTGGGACGAACCGAGACCATTGGCCCTCGCTCCTGGCCCACAACCATTGGTCCCGGTTGGTGGCTTGAACCGGGACCAAAGGCTGCCCATTAGTCCCGGTTCATGCCACCAACCGGGACTAAAGGGTTGTTCCTCGTTGTGGCCAGAGTTTAGTCCCACCTCGCCAAATCAAGGGGAATCAAACCGGTTTATAAGCCCCTCCTCTCTACGCCATGTTGAGCTCCTCTCAAAATGAAAATAGATGCCCTTATATTAGATTTAACCTAAATTCATACTGAATTTCTCTGAAGTTAGTAGAAATTTATTATGAATTTAGGTTGAATTTTCTCTATAAGCGCATCTATGCTCATTTCTGGGTAGTTTTTTATATATTTTTTTCTTTTCTGCTATATTTATTTTTTTCCTTTTATTTCTAAGTTGTAATAAGTCATTAAAAATAAGCATCTATGCTCATTTTTTAGTAAAGTTAATCACAACTATTTTTTCTTCTATTTATTTCTAAGTTGTAATAAGTCATTAAAAATAAGCATCTATGCTCATTTTTTTAGTAAAGTTAATCACAACTATTTTTTCTTCTATTTATTTCTGAATTGTAATAAGTCATTAAAAATAAGTATCTATGCTCATTTTTAGTAAAGTTAATCACAACTATTTTTTCTTCTATTTATTTCTGAATTGTAATAAGTCATTAAAAATAAGCATCTATGCTCATTTTTATTAAAGTTAATCACAACTATTTTTTCTTCTATTTATTTCTGAATTGTAATAAGTCATTAAAATAAGCATCTATGCTCATTTTAGTAAAGTTAATCACAACTATTTTTTCTTCTATTTATTTCTGAATTATAATAAGTCATTAAAAATAAGCATCTATGATCATTTTTTAGTAAAGTTAATCACAACTATTTTTTCTTCTATTTATTTCTGAATAGTTTTTTATATAGTTTTTTTCTTTTCTGCTATATTTATTTTTTCTTTTTTATTTCGAGTTGTAATAAGTCATTAAAATTAAGCATCTATGCTCATTTTTTAGTAAAGTTAATCACAACTATTTTTTCTTCTATTTATTTCTGAGTAGTTTTTTATATAGTTTTTTTCTTTTCTGCTATATTTATTTTTTTCTATTTATTCTGTGTGGTAATAAGTCATTAAAAAAAAAAGAGGCGCAATGCTAGTTAATTCGCTTTAAGCCTTTCGGAATAATGTAAACTGCACTACACATAGCTCCATGCAGTCTACCCTATTCCTCAAGGCTTGAAGCGAACCAACGTGCAGGTGAGCATTGAGCCTCTTGTTCATCGTCTCTGCACTCATTGCTTATAAACAGCTGCGAGTGCCTCTCGCTTGGCAAGGTGGGACTAAAAAAACAGCTGCATAAAATAAATAAGTAAAGAAAAAAAGTGCCTCCTACTGGGCCCCCACGGCCTGGATACGAATAGAAACCCACCATGGGCCAGGATTCAGGCCCATTTGCGGCCCGAAGCCAGATCTGGCCCATTAATTGTTCGCCGAATATTCGGGCCCAACTACAACCTAGTGACTTTCGGCCTGTTAGAGGCCTGATGTAGACATGGGCCCATTTCAGCCGGGTGTGACTTTCGGCCTGGGAATGGCACGTGCTGCCCATTAAGAAACATTAAAACTGAGCACTTTTTCCCGTCGTCTCGGGCTATCACGCCATAGCCGCCGATCATCAATCTTGAGCATTTTCGGTCGCCGATTTATCAGAATCGCTCCTCATCCGCCTCGTTCGGTATTAGGGATTGCTAATTGTCATGGGCTGCTGCTCTGGTCGCTTTTTTCGGCGTCTCAGATTAAATTGGGCCTAATGGGCCTGCAGCACCATCCCCTTCGTGAAGCCACCGTTTTGTTCCCAAGACCAAACGCCTCTCACACCCTTCGCCTGGCGGCTGGCGGCTGTTCCCATGGCTGGTCGACCGAGGTCGCGAACGGTCCCGGAGCGGGGGCCATGGCGAACCAGGCGGCTGGACGCGACGTTGCCTTCCCGGCACCGCCACCCACCACGACCTCGAGCAAAGGGCGCGTCCTCCCTCGTTCTCGTTTTCTATCGGCAACCCCGAGCTTGCGGATGGCGGCACCGGCCATCTCTGCCGCCTTCCTCGACGGCATGTTCTCCGTCTACACCGAATGCTCAGATCCGTCCTTCAAGGTGGAACGTCGGCGCCACGCCATCCAGCCCGACCCTATTTTTTCCGACACTAGCCTTGTGGATCTGGCACCTCTCGCAGGTGCACAACCAGCACAAACGTGCTACAACGAGCAGCATCAATGGATTTGGTTTGGGTGACACGTCATGGCACCCTCTCCTCTACATGTTGATGTCAAATTCCCTCCTCCAAGGTATCACCTTCATACAACTTTGCAAACTTTGTTTCTCTCTGTCTTCCACTCACCCCCGAACAATATTTCATTCAATCTGTGAATTTTCTCTTGTACTGGTAGAGCCAATTGCAGGTCGAGCTGCTCTGCTATGAGGTAAAGGAATTTTTTGTGGAGGAAACTACTGTTCAGGTATTGGTAGATCCTCCTAACACTTTTCCTTTTGCAATCATATCATTTAATTGATATAGTTAATTGGTTGTTGCAAAATATAATGATGGCTTACTCTTTTCAGTTTTAGTAACATCATGCCATCATCCTCATAGTTTTGTTATGCACTTGTATTTAGTTATGTTCTTTTTAGTTTTCTTGTGTTGAAACAACCAATTTGAAAAACCAGGAAGAGTATCTTACACTAGTAGAAAAGGGGCCAATGGTCCAGGCCGGTCCAGCCCATTAGTCCCGGTTCAATCCAGAACCGGGACCAATGAGGGCATTGGACCCGGTTCATGAGCCCCGGGGGCCATTGGTCTCGGTTCGTCTGGACCTATTGGTCCTGGTTGGTGGGATGAACCGGGACCAATGGCCCTCGCTCCTGGCCCATCACCATTGGTCCCGGTTGGTGGCTTGAACCGGGACCAAAGGCTGCCCATTAGTCCCGGTTCATGCCACCAACCGGGATTAAAGGGTTGTTCCTCGTCAGGCTGTGAGTTTAGTCCCACCTCGCCAACCGAAGGGGAATCAAACCGGTTTATAAGCCCCTCCCTCTCTGCCATGTTGAGCTCCTCTCAAAATGAAAATAGATGCCCTTATACAGAGAATTTAACCTAAATTCATAATGAACTTCTCTGAAGTTAGAAGAAATTTATTATGAATTTAGGTTGAATTTTCTCTATAAGCGCATCTATGCTCATTTCTGGGTAGTTTTTTATATAGTTTTTTTCTTTTCTGCTATATTTATTTTTTTCCTTTTATTTCCAAGTTGTAATAAGTCATTAAAAATAAGCATCTATGCTCATTTTTTAGTAAAGTTAATCACAACTATTTTTTCTTCTATTTATTTCTAAGTTGTTTAAGTCATTAAAAATAAGCATCTATGCTCATTTTTTTAGTAAAGTTAATCACAACGATTTTTTCTTCTATTTATTTCTGAATTGTAAATAAGTCATTAAAAATAAGCATCTATGCTCATTTTTAGTAAAGTTAATCACAACTATTTTTTCTTCTATTTATTTTTGAATTGTAATAAGTCATTAAAATAAGCATCTATGCTCATTTTAGTAAAGTTAATCACAACTATTTTTTCTTCTATTTATTTCTAAATTGTAGTAAGTTATTAAAAATAAGCATCTATGCTCATTTTTTAGTAAAGTTAATCACAACTATTTTTCTTCTATTTATTTCTGAATTGTAATAAGTCATTAAAAATAAGCATCTATGCTCATTTTTTAGTAAAGTTAATCACAACTATTTTTCTTCTATTTATTTCTGAATAGTTTTTTATATAGGTTTTTTTCTTTTCTGCTATATTTATTTTTTTCTATTTTTTCTGAGTTGTAATAAGTCATTAAAATAAGCATCTATGCTCATTTTTTAGTAAAGTTAATCACAACTATTTTTTCTTCTATTTATTTCTGAGTAGTTTTTATATAGTTTTTTCTTTTTCGCTATATTTATTTTTTTCTATTTATTCTATGTGGTAATAAGTCATTAAAAATAAAAAGAGGCGTAATGCTAGTTAATTCGCTTCAAGCCTTTGAATAATGTAAATCGTGACCGCACATAGCTCCATGCAGTCTACCCTATTCCTCAAGGCTTGAAGCGAACTAACGCAGGTGTGAGCATTGAGCCTCTTCTTCATCGTCTCTGCACTCGGGGCTTATAAACAACATGAGTGCCTCTCGCTTGGCAAGGTGGGACTAAAAACAGCTGCATAAAATAAATAAGTAAAGAAAAAGTGCCTCCCACTGGGCCCCCACGGCTCGGATACGACTAGAAACCCACCATGGGCCAGATTCAGCCCGCAGTGGCCCATTAGGACCATCGAGCAAAGCAGTAGTAAGTAGGCCCGTAAGCTGCGGTGGAGAGGAGCTCGAGAGGGAGCGCCCGGTGGGGCTTATAAACCACCGCGCGCCTCTCAGCTAGCGAGGTTGGACTAAACTTTCGTGCCGCACCGTGCCAGCACACGGCCATTGGTCTCGGTTCGTGGCTCCAACCGGGACCAATGCCCACCCTTTAGTCCCGGTTGGTGGCACCAACCGGGACCAAAGCCCTCTGCTTCCGCCCTTCAGGGCCTTTGGTCCCCGGTTGGTGCTACCAACCGGGACTAAAGTGCATTGGTCCCGGTTGGAGCCACGAACCGGGACCAAAGACTTTGCTATATAACGAAAATTTCAGAATCAGATCCCCACTTCGATCTCCTCCTCCTCGATCTCCGACGCATTGCTGCCGACCGACGCTGCTGCCGCCGCTTCCCGCCTGACGCTGCCGCCGCCTTCGACACCGTAGCCGTCCCCATCGCCGCTTCGCCCCGCTGCCGCCCGTCTGCCCTGCCGCTTGCCGCTGCCTCACGCCCGCCACGCCACATCGCCCTCGACACTCTGCCCTGCTGCCGACGTCCCGTCATCGCTGCCTCGCCTCCGCCCAGACGTTGCCGCCAGACGACCGTCGCCGCCCCTCAGATTTTCTGTTTTCCGTTTTCTGTTAGATAAATTAGATACTAATGGCCAATGTTAGATGAATTAGCTAGATATTAATTAATGCTAATTAGACGAGTTAGTTTTTTATATTTTTTATTATAGATGAATTAGATATATTAATGTTAGACGAATTAGTAAGTGCTTAGTTAAATTAGTAAGAAAATTAATAAGTGCTTAATTAGTTGAATTAGTAAGTGCTTAGTTAATAGATTTTTTTCTATTAATTTGTTCATAGTATGTTTGGTGATATTTAGATTGTGTTAGTAAGTACTATAACTGAACTAGCTAGTTAGAAAAATATAATTACTATTTTATTTAGATTTTTTTGGCAATATAATTAGTTAGAAAAATATGAGTTAGTTAGGAAAATACTAGTTTATTTTTAGTAAGTACTATATAGTAAGTGCTACTTTGTTTTTAGTAAGTACTACTTTATTTATTTATAGTAATAAGTGCTTAGTATAGTTGAACTAGATAGTTGATTTAATTAATAAAACTACTTTATTTAACTATATATAGAAGTAGTTTGTAGTAAGTGCTACTTTATTTATTTATAGTAAGTGCTACTTTATTTATTTATAGTAAGTACTACTTTATTTATTTATATAGTAAATGCTTAGTATAGTAGTTGAACTACATAGTTGATTTAATTAATAAAACTAATTTATTTAACTATATATAGAAGTAGTTCCGCATCGACGTCCGGGCGATGCCTATCCCAAGCATCCTCGCCGCCGCCGACTCGGCGGTGGAGGCTTGCTTGATTAGGGCCATGTTCGGGACCTGGGCTCACTGGCTGGTATTGGGAGGTGCTACCTTCCGGGACGAGGGTTGGTGAGGAGGCAGCCCGTTGTTGACCCGATCCTTGTTTGGTGGCGGTCGCGTGGGCGATGACGGTGCCGAGGCTTCCGGACACCGCGGAGGTGGTACGTCACCGTGTCAGCGAGGAGGATGAGCACGTCCATCGCTACATGGTTGCATTGGAGGGCAGGTTCGACAATACCTGGTAGGTTCTTCAGGGATCTCACTGGAGCTATGATCCTGTGATGGTTCCTTATCTTTGGGTGTCCACCGCCCGCGTCGATACCCGTGGTGCGCTACGGTTCTAGTTGTATTACTGATGCTACATTAGTGATAATATTCGACGATGTACGGACACCAAGAGATGATGTATTTTTGCTTATAATTATTGAATGCATGCTAATTTGAATACTACTTTATTTTATGATTTGGTTTTCCTTATTTTATGATTTTGTTTTTCTTATTTAATGCTCATATTGGATAAGTTCTCCTTCATTTGAATTATGAATATAGGCCGGAAATGTCGTACTCGGACGACGAGAACCGCCCGGGGGAGTGCGACTGGTGCCACGACGACCGAGGTATCTGCGACAGGTTCATTGAGTTGGACAAAGATCGGCGCTTCAGCATTAAGCTCGACGAGAGCTTCGATGTTCATACTGATGCCTTAGCATTTACAATAGTTTTTTTCATAATTAATCATGACTTCAACTATTTTAATCATGACAATATTTTCATCTTTTCCAATTCGACTAGCTTATCCCATGCTTTGCAAGACGATATATCTTGGAGAGGATGGGTTTTGAAGACCATGAAAGTTTTGAAACCAAAAAATTATCCTAAGTACCCATCATGGTGTGGATTTTCAAGTAAAGCTGTACAATGTCGAGAGTGTAACCCATTTTGGTTGCAAAATTGGAAAGCACTTTGCAAGATGTATGGTCTTGATGAGGGTATGCTTGTCACCATGGATCTTGGTGATCCTACAATCGAGCAAGAGACACCTTCGATTTGGGTCCTTGTGGATACACCTCCAATTCTTCCCCATGTGAGCTTAACATAGTTATTAAGTAATTTATATTGTTTATTTCAAAATAGTTGACAGCTTATTTTGATTGTTCAAAGAATGTGCGGAAGATGGTAGACAAAACCCACTACACCGATGGCTCTAATTAACTTATAAGGAGAAAATCATCCGATCACATTTTGTACTGATCTTGAGAATTACAATGTCTACAATCGAACTCCTCAACATTATGGTCAATACGTGCCACTAGTGCACGTGTTGAACTACGGTAACTACCATGGAGATACCCTGGTAAGATTTTTTACTATTACGACATCCGTGCATCTTTTTGCATACTTCTAAAACTAGTACATCATTGCTAATTACGAAGTTATTACTATGTTTTTAAACAAAGAATCCCAGAGGATTGTGTGCCTCATTTGATGTATGAGAATGGCAGCCTTCATGTTTTGAACATATATCCAGGTCATCCTACGAATCTCAACTGTCCATACCGGATTTCTAAAAGAAGTGGAGACATGACAATCAAAGAAGGGAAAATGTATGGACAGTTGTAAGGAGCTTCTTGGAAGCAAAAGGAAGCGAAGCGCAAGAATTGGAGATGGATGATATCCATTCTTCATAATGGAGAGTCAGGGTCTATATTGTTTTATGCTATTTTACCTAAAGGGTGTTTAATTAGGTCCTACCGACAATCGATGATCATGTGCTAAGAACAATTATGTAGGGTTGGGTTCGATGACTATGAGGATGATGATCGTATGACTTATTATTAATAACGAGTAGAAGTTGTATGATGATGCATGATTAGTAGGACTTGTTATTATATATGATGATGTATGATGCGAGCATGCATGAGCATGTTATATCAGCGGGTGAAATGAACATAGAAGCAACGTTGATAAAGCAAGGACGAAGATATAAGAGAGGACACTTCTCTCTATTAGCTAGCTAATAACAACCTAAAAATAACCCCCAAAACCCCTAAAGCAGCCACTTTTCTAAAAAAACATGGACTTTTGGTCCCGGTTGGTGCCAACCGGGACCAAAGGCCCCCCTGACTGGGCTCGGCGGACTGGCCACATGGAGGCACATCTGTCCCGGTTCGTGTTTGAACCGGGACTAATGGGTGGAGGTATTTGTAACGACCCATTAGTCTCGGTTCATGAACCGGGACTAAAGGCCCTTATGAACCGGGACTAATAGGTGTTTTTCTACTAGTGTTAGTGATCACGTTTCAGTGCTGCATACAAGAAGTTGCCCACTCTAAGTTTTATTTTATGAAGCAGATTTGAATCTTTGCTCCAAGTGGATGATAATGTTACTTCTGTCAGTATTGGTTTGCTGTTGCAAGATTATTACACTAATCAGTTATAAGCAAGGATTTTTGTGTCAGCCAAGCATTTTACTATGTACGTTTATCCCATTTGAAATCCCTTCAACCCCAATCAAATTCCTATCGATATCACTTCTATGGTGATTCCATTGTTTATACTATTGAAGTTTCGATTCCTTCCTGTTTCTTTCATGGGTTAATATTTTATGATTAATTACACATCAAGAAAAGATTTTTTAAATATATTTTGGGTAGAATTCTTATTATTCTATGTCTTTGTTCCTTCGAATTAGGCATGAAATAAGTTCAAGTTCCATTGTTGTTTATTCATCAATGTCAATGTGTTGGTAGACCTCATCTCCCACCATGCATATGTGTTGCTTCAGGAATCATGGCAAAAGAGGTTACAATGTATTTTTGCTAGATTCTTAATGAATTCACTTTGTTTACATGTGGATGAACTAATACGCAATCCCTTGACTATATTTTGAGTTGACTACTTTTAGAGTAGGAGGGTCGTCTATCTGACAGATCATAAATCTGTTACTGTAAATATTGTAATGTTCTAATTTGAATGCAGTCGGATGTTTAATATTATTATTCTAAATCTCAAGGTAACCGATTACTTTGTGTAATTACAATACCTAATTTAACAACTTCTTCCATGTTATAAATCAAATGACTCCAATATGTACCACCTATTGAGTTTTAGATGGATGCTAAGATAGGAATGGATCATCAACTTGGTTCCAGCGTAAGTACTTGATTCTGAAGACCCTCGGCTGGAAACATTTAGTACTTACCATTTTCTCTTTTCCTAGATTTCTCCCCTCTTGTACTTAGCTAATTATGTGCCTGAAAGCAAAAGAATTGCTATTTTTGCTGGAGTTAGCAAATTATCATGTACAATATAATAGAGCCTATGAGTATCTTGAATTTTGTTACAAAGATATATATGTCAGCATCCAAAATTTATTTTTCACATTATGTAGATTATCTATCTCTAAATCATGTGTCCCTTTTCAATCATGAGTAGCAGTAATACTACATGAAGATTATAAATTAGGTATGATTTTTTTGCTCTAATTCACGAGTACATGTGGTATTACTAGAGTACACTCACTATCTAATATTTGGAGTGAACCTGATTGAACTTATAAGCTGGCTTCGCGAACACAAAGATCTGTTCCAATTGATTTTCCCATTCCTCATAAATACAAATGTTGCTTATTACTGTTTCAAGGTATGCCAAATTATTTACCAGAAAGCAATGTTTGCTACAGATTCCTGTAAATGTCTATTTGTTTAGAATGTCTCCTCTCAGTATATAATTCCTAGAGATAAAAAGTTCTTAATATGTCTGGCCGAGTTTAAATTTAGGACATTGTATTTGGTTGTCAGACAAGGTTTCACTGCCGTGTTAGTGATAGGTCAAACTTGTGATGGCTCCGTGTCAGGTGAAAGAACAGGAGAAGTGTGCCAATCAGGCTAGATTGTTATTACTCAATTTTTTTAACAAATATTGTAGAAAGTTTGGTTGTTTCAAGTTGAATGGATATTATGTTGTCAAAGAGGATTCAAGTTACGTTTTTTCTGTATGTAGGTTTTCATGCGATAAAATTTGACCGACTCTTTGCTGAAATTTATTTTTGTACTAACGCATAACCAAGTAATGATATCTAGGTTGAGAGCTTCAAGAAGGACATACTGGATCCATGCTATGTGTACTGGCATTTACGCATCTCCACATTTATTTAAGTTATCCCTTTTGTTCTCATACTATTTGTTTTTCATCTGGCACATGATGCTGCTCGCTATATCAGTTATGCTGTCTCCATGGGAGTTTTACATTTTTGTGACCAAATGCATAAGGCTCCCCTATTTCTTCTTTGTTTCCAAACATGGTAGCCCTTTGGTAGAGGCTTGTGAAGATGCCATTTATGTACCATGTATACAATCTCTGCTTATTATTTGTCTTGGTAGTGCTGAGTAGGCATATTTACTATCTTAATTGTTGTGTATATTGTTATACCAAGCCACTTTGTATGTGTGAATCTTGCCAGATCTCCTCAAATTACTAACTGATGTATGGTTATATTTACGCATTTAATATGTTTCATGTGGTCATATATTTAGCAAAATTCCTATCATTTCATTGTACAAATAGATGGGCACAACAACGCGCGCCATCAATGATCTAGTGGGCCATATATGGTCCGACGGGACATCGGGCCCACTAATGGCCCGTGCTAAAGGTGGCAACAGTTAAGCCCAACGTGACTTTGGGCCTGTTAAAGACCTGTCGCGTAATTCGGCCCGTTGATGCCTGTACTAAGCTTTCGGCCTCTTAAAGGCCCATGATATCAGTGGGCCAACTATGGCCCGAGATATGTTTCGGCCTGGTAACGGCCCGTGAGCTAACTGGGCCCATAACGGCCCGGTCTACATTTCGGCCTGCTGAAGGCCCGTCGACGACTAGTGAAAATTGAGGCCCAACATGCATTTTGGCCTGCTAAAGGCCCGTGGTTTCATCTCGGCCGTAACAGGCCAGTACAATATTCAGCCTATTACGGCCCAACGCTACCGGGCCGAACTGTTACTGGTCGACAAAAGGCCCACTAAAATATAGGCGGTGTAAGTTTGGGCTGGCGCAATGTGTGAAGGCCCCAATCATTCGGGCCCAAGAAAGACGCAGGCCAGCCCAATTGTGGCCCGCTAAAAACCTGGCCCGTTATCGAATGTTTCGGCCCGGTCGACTACGTCTGATTTTTTTTCAGATAGCGAATGATGGCAGTAACTAGTAGAAATTAAGAACAAACCTACTCTACACAATAAAGAAATTACGGCATAGTAACTATGAATAAACCTACACTATACAATAAAGGATTTAAAGTATATTACATCCACTGGGCATCGAAGTTCGCCACCAGTGATCATAAAGTGCAACGAAGAAGAAGATTACAAAAACTGGGCACCATTGCAACAGAATAAAATAATATCGAACCGAGACCACTTCCAAGACAGTTCAAGAAAGGTTAGCCTTATGGGGAACTCACAAGAAGTCAGCCGGGCAAGGCTGTGAGATCGGCCTAGCATGTCGGTCATAGCTTCCTGTTGTAGCTGTTTAGCGATGAGGTTCTCATTGGTGTTCTCCGCAATCTTTCTTAGAGATAGGACTTCAAGTCGAAGTTGAGTTGCAGAATGCCTTTCTGCTAGAACTTGGGACTGAAGAAGTCGAACTGATTTAGACAACGAATTCTGTGAGCTTGTCTGACTGTTAGTCTCAAGTAACTTGAACACTGCATCAAGACAAGACTTCGGGGTTGTCTCGCTATCTTCAAGATGTTTTGCCTTCTTTGCTGCAATATATGTTGGGTTTGTCTCACAGCCTTCAGCAGACTTGTGCATGCCATCAGGCATATCACCCTGAAACAAAGCAGAGAGATGACATGTTTTGCACGTGTATAAACAAAGATGATAAGTTGATAACTGTTCTGTCAATTCTATCCAATTTCAAATTAGAAAATAAAGAGTAAGTTCAAAATATCAATAGCATAATTTGGCATTGTTCATAATGCGGGGAGCTTCACCACACTACTGGATTACCATGTCAACATAACAAGCATAGATGAAGGGCAAAGAAAATCTTTGTATCTATTTTGGATAATGTGCATGGCATGTTGTTCATATCATCAGCCACATCAGTAAGATAAAACAGGAGATGTCAAGGTGCAAACGTGGGCTGCTTCACCACACACTGGATTATAGATCCACAAAACCAAGCATACATATAGGGAGTATTAAGTAATGTGCATGGTGTGAATAAGAAATTTGGTTTTACAAGTAAAACTTAGAACTTACGGTTCTTACGAACATGCATTTTGGTAGAAACAGCAAACTAAACAGCACTAACTATAGGGAGTATGAGCAAATTAAACAGCAGTTGAGGATAAAGGCTTTAGAAGGACTGACTTACATAACAGTTAACACCGGCTTTATAATGCCCTTCTCCATGTCAAGGGAAGGATAACTCAAGAATTTCAACACATAATCTTCTTCATAAGCATTGCTTGTGCTCTACATTTTGTAGAGAGTAATTATAGATATGATAATACTGGAAGGGATAGAGGATAATGAAGATAAGATGCAGATTGATGCTACATAATCAACTACCAATCCTCGGAAGTACAAGCGTTCTGAGGACAAAATGTCTTGACAAGAGCAATGGGCTACACTTCAGACCGGGCGTTGTCGGTGTATTCTACTTGGGGGTAAGATGAAATATAGATCTGATCTTTTTTAGTAAATGGTGGGCGAGGGAGATAAGATGCAGAATGCTACAAAATGAACCAATCCCTCTTCCCATAATACAAGAGTGTTTTGAACACTGGTGTACTGTAACAAACGTTCTTATATTATGGGACGGAGGGAGTAGCTGTTAATGTAAGTACAGTGATAGACCACGTTCAGTCCTTACAAGAGGACTGCAGAGCTAAACCTCTTCAAAAGCATTGGGTTGATTCTAAATTTGTGTAAGAGTCCATACGAATCTTATAATGTCCACCAAATGGGCGATTCTGAGGCTAACATGTGCGGTGATGCTACATAATCAAACAGCTATGAAAGTAAGTATGGTCATATAGGGCAAGAGGTACTCACGAGAGCAATGCAAAGGTGCAGTATAGTTGCGAGATTCT
The DNA here is from genome assembly GCA_021605145.1 of Aegilops bicornis. Classification (NCBI taxonomy): domain Eukaryota; kingdom Viridiplantae; phylum Streptophyta; class Magnoliopsida; order Poales; family Poaceae; genus Aegilops; species Aegilops bicornis. Next base: position 650,456,078 of record CM038669.1, read on the forward strand.
ATGGTCCCTTGAGAACGAATGTTCTTCTGCTAACAGTTTTCGTACAAGTGAGACATTAAGGCAAATGCAGAAATGTAGTTCAAATTGTGATGTGATATCATAGACAGTACCTTACGCTGCAGCCGAGACCAATGTGTAACAAGATTATTCCAGTCACCATCGGATAAATGTAGCACCGGAGAATTTACAGAAATTTCATTCAGAGGCTTGCCATCGAAGTGCGCTTGCCTCAGGTAGGAATGATACTTCATCAACGAGTGCTTGAAAAGCGCAACCAACTCTTGCTCGTCGTCACAATCCAGTTTGCTCCTCGCCTATTTAAAAGAATGAAATCTTGTGTCTTACGTCAAAGAAACATATGCAGTAATGACCATGAATAACATTAGTACATTACTTACGTGTAAGTTGCGGAGGAAGACTGGAAATTGTTCTGTGTCTGCGGTATAATCTTTCCATGAAGGAAAGATGCGCACAAAGTTCCTGACAACAACATAAGCTTCGTCTTCTAAACTGGGAAGAAATGGAACAGGGGTCCTATTTGCTGCAATTGGGGCTCTCTCGTTCGAAAAGGGATTTGGCAACTGGATTTGGTGTACTCTTTCGGAATGGGGTTTTATGCGTCAATACAATTGGTGCTATGTCAATCGGCATAATCATACTATTTGCTGCAGCTTGGGGTCTCATTGAGTTGCGGCATCGAAATGACCAGGTGTAGAAGGGCTAGAGTCTGCTAGAGTTGGGGTATTTTGTGGGTCAGGTGATATTGCAACTACACCTAATGGGCTATTTGATTTATCAGGTGCCACTACATTTTCCAAATACTTTGCTTGTGCTCCTCCACGATCAGCAATCGCCCTCTTCCTTTTGAACGTCTGATACACAAGAACAGCATTTGAATGGATAAATATGGTATGATGACAGATGGAATATGTAATTGAAAATGGATAGGCAGGCGTATTCACATACACGATGTGTAAACTAAGCTAATGGCAGTTCAACAAAGTAGAAGCAATGCAAAGCATCGGTTGCAAGATATGTGCGAAAGCAATGTAACCTTGGAAATTTAGAGCAAGTACCTTGATGGGTGAATAAGATAGGGCATCTTCCTCTGACTCCTCCACTAGGGATCTACATTGACTTAGGTCTCCCTCTAGCTCAGAATCACTGTTAGGATCATATTCTGAGCATGAATCTGTAGGTGGAGAGCGTTTGCATTGCATTGCATCCAGAATTGATTTCAGTCCCTTAATGACAAGTTTGACAGCCATGGCATTGTTCTGCTTTATTCTTTTCATGCTTGGCAAGCTTCGTAATCATTATGACGCTGTTCGTAATCTGAGATTCATGAAAACATAAAAAGTAGTCAAATTATCTATGGAATGCATTGCGGATTCAACTCGGAGAGTGTCTCCCTATAAACCCCTGCATATGCAAAGTTCACCTCCCCAACCGTGCTGACCAGACCACACATAGAAATACAAACCCCTTATGTCTCTATAACAGGCAGGCACACATTTCAAAACTGAAGTAGGAACATTAGAATCATATGAAATTCATATTGAACAAATAAACTAAGCAATTATGAGTGGCGTAACGTTTAGCTTCAAGGGTGGAGTGTTGGTAGTGCGACACAAAGCAAGTAGGCAGATTGTATTCCATGTAAAAGATCGAAACCTATGTAAATGCTGGAAATGACACTTTCTTTCTATACAATGCAGTGTTCGTTACCCACACATGATGGAAGAGATCACAGAGAGAAATACTATTCACTCAGGTCTACGGTTCCAAAGATTTAGAAACAGGGCGGTCCACCCTAAAAGAATATTGACAACAAATATGACAAGGCAAGCATAGATGTAGCGAATCAAGCATTTACTTGTGAGCTTACTAGGATAAGTATGCGGAACTGTAACTGCAGTAAGAGACCGTCCAAAATCTGAATGAAGAAGTTTGTCTAGCACTTATTGTTTGCAACTAATCAACGTGAATAATTGGATATTATATCGAATGAGTAAGAAAGACAAGTAAAATTGTCAACAAACCTAGCTTGCAGTAGTAATCTGGGTCAATGTCACTACGACCAACAATCCAAAATGACTAGTTTATGTTCTGAGGGCCGGAATTTTGAAAACCCTGTGAACTTTAGAGGTACTAAAGATTACCGAAATACATCTGAACCATTAAGTGTAGGTAGCACTGAGCACACAACAAACCCTAATGACAGTCCTGCCTAATGAGTAATGAGTCAATTAGAAAATGGGTGATGAGGAGTGGCTGCTGAGTGTTGAGGACGTATCTCAGGATAAATCGGGTTGGCTTAGTGGGTGCTGCACGCTTGAGCCCTGAACGGACTGGGAAGGTAGGCACGGCGGCGCACCCGGGCAGCGGTGACGCTGTTGGGCAAGCGGCTCCTGGCCTCCTGTTAGTCCGGCGTCTCCTCCTAGAGTCATGCCGTCCGGGGACGGCAAGTCGCTGGCGAGGCAGGCGGCTGAGGGCGAGTAGAGACCGGAAGCACGCAGCAGAACAGAGGGGAATCGGGGCCTGGGATGACCCACCGTGGGCACCCTGTAGAGATACACACCCGAGCGGCGAACATGCATTTTCGAAAATAATTTAGGAACATTTAGCTGACCAATTAAACAACTCTGTTTTAATAATATCAGATTAGTATTTGAACATCTAAGCTTGTTTAGCTTGATGCGTGGAGCAGTGTTATTATGACACGAAGCACGTATTCTGATCGTATAGTGATCATAAAGGGGGAAACTCTAAGCATATTTTTTTTAGCAGAAGAGGGTTTTCCCTCCGATTTCTATTAAAGAAACCACCACAAAACCAACATGATCAATTAAACCCTAAGCATGATCAATTAAACCGTATTATGGCTGTGCCATGGCAGATTTGAAGCTGCAAACGGAGAAATGATATTTAGCATCCATTGTTTGCTTCGAACTAAGAACTAAATTCTAAGAGCTGAAAAGAAAGTAGAGTAACCAAGTTAAGATCTATTTTCTAGTTGAGATCAAAAAGTTGAGGAGGTATGAAGTACCACCTCTCTTGCGGCGCCGTGTAGGCATCGGGGGTGCGATGGCTGTCGGTGGCGTTGAAGCAGATCTGCGACGGTAGACGGGTGCATCGGGGGATAAGTCCCGTTGCGGTGGAAGAGAAGGTCGTGTGAGCAGCCCCGACAAAGAGGACGACGGCACCGATGAAGCGAGAGGACGTGATGCAAGGCTATTGGTCCGTCGCCGTGGATGAGAAACGTCCATCTCTAGTAGTGGACGACGCGGTCTTGGTAGGCGCTCCGGCATGGTGGAGGACAGTGGTGATGAATGTGGTGGAGGACGGCGGCGATGGATGGGGTGGCGGACGGAGGCTGGTGTGGGGATGTGGTGTTCTAGCACGGACGGTGTATGAATGGGAAAATGGAGGGAGAGGTACGGGAACCATGTTTTTGGGACGCTACTGTCTGAAATATGGGAAAGTTACTGAACTTAGCCCCCATTTAAAATTTGGCCGTCTCGTTGGTTGGGGATAGGACGGTCCTCTCGCAGCTCGCCAATATTTGCCCAGAGCGATTTCGGGCGAGGAGAGGGTGGTTGGCGCCCATGGTTGGCGCCCACGGTGTATGAACGGGGCTGATAGGTAGGGCGGTTGTGTCACGTCTGAGTGAAGTTACAAACCTGCCCCTATTGAAAATATTTGCCTACATCGATTTCGGCCGAGTCGAGTTTGTTTTGCCGCCCACCGTGTATGAATGGGGAATGGAGGGAGAAACAGAGGTCTTTCGGACGAGCTTGAATCAAATGTGTTTTGCCGCCCATGTTTGACGCCCATCGTGTCGGAATGGGCTCAGAGGCGGTCGTGTCACGTCTAATTGAAGTTACTAACCTACCCCTATTTAGAGCAGTGGAAATCGAGCCGATGGATTGTCCATGTAATGGGTAGACAATAATTTCCATCTCCCAAACACTTGGCTTCGGGCAGCCGACGTGGGAGTGGACATTTTGCAGCTTCTTTCGAATTTTGGGACAATAAGCATCCACGTTTACCCTGGCAACTAAATTTGAATCCATTTTGTATTCCTATATGAATCTTTATAAATCGTTCTATGTGTTTTTATATATCTTCAAAAGGACGACAAAGATGTATTCCTTGTCATATATGAATATGGTTTACAAATGCCGATACTCAAATTCAGAAACTAGTATCCAGTTTAAGGTGAATTCGAATATTTGGAACACTTCATGTCCAACTCAAATGTCACACGCAGCATAATGTGTACTCCCATTTAGATATGTACACAAGCGATGTATCAAGATTCAAATACCAAGTCAATCAACCAAGAATGTACAGAACTAACAGACATATAAACACTTATAGAGTATATGGATCAATAATATCAACTAACATACATAAGCCAGGCCGCTGTACTTTTTTATGGCTACAACAACATCTTTTTTTTAGCCAGCATCTCGGCCCTTTCCGATACGTGCCACTTATGGTCCATCTATACTACTACTATTGCTGAATGCACATTCAGCCCGATTGGCATATTTGTAGGTCTGGCACAGCAATCCAAATGAAATGTCTCCGAGTCTTATCAATTAATACAGACTTGTGCTCAAATAAAATTACAAACCACAAAACAAAAAAAATTATTACATGATCTCTAAAACAAATGGTTTGATTGATTACATGAACAGACAACACAAAGGTTATTCAACTATGGAAAGAACATTTCACCTATGATTTACCAAGTAGGAATTTAATTTCCTTTTTTCCTTCAGGACCTTAACAATCTGGTCAGTCTCGACTTGCTTCGCTTTTAAAATCCACCAAATATTTAATGGTTGTCTTGAGTACTGCTTGTGATTGTGCTGTTTGCTTCCTCAACATGTCAACTTCATCTCTAAGTCTGTATAAAAATCTCTTTCTACCACTAGTTTAGCCTCTAGAGCATCAACAGTTGGCAATTCATAATGCACGATTGGGCGGTGCCCTTCTGTGGGATGATACAACGTCCATGGGGACCTCGCTCTTTGATCTTGGGCTAACTTGTTTTGCCATTAAAGTTCCTGTTGGATTCTGAAAAGTTGAAGTTAGCAAAACATCTCAACTGGGAGTTATAACAACAAACCAGTTAAACAAACAAGGAATTAAAGAGTTTCAATTGGATGTTTGAAAAGTACTCCCTCCGTCCCATAATGTAAGACATTTTTAACACTATGCTAGTGTCAAAAACGTCCTATATTATGGGACGGAGGGAGTAGTTATTAACATCATTGTAACCCGCTGTTGCAGCAGCAAAGCAGTTAAACAAGTAGATATTTAAGTTAAGGCAAACAGGTAATTCTTAACAGTAAGTATCAAACACATAGATAGGCGCAATCTACAATATGATTAACAGGCTGTGCCATTATGTAATCAGTAGCAAACTAAATTAAGCCAAGCAACATAATTGAACAATTTTGCAATAAGTGGCTAACTAAAATTCCGAGAAGTAGGTAACTGAACTTACGCTAGTTCTTTGTACAGGCACACTACAACTTCTTTTTCGCTTACAAGGTTGTACAAAGGAGTCCATGGCATCAATTGCTTGGATACGCAGTCCCAATACTTCTTTCTTCCCACACTGCATGGGTAAGTCAAACGGTTAATCTAGTAAGATGGTGCGTCCTTGATATGTTATATGAGGACTTGTAGTCAGACTAGTTCTAGCCAAACACATCACACTGGCTTTTACTGTATATTTCATGCAATTACTTTTGGCATATCGAGATCTAAGCAATCTACAATAGGATGAAAAGACTGGTATCCTTCACATTATTGGCGAACTCAGTTCATAGAAACAAGCAATTCAACCATTCTGTGGGTAATCAAAAGCGCCACTGGAATATTTTTCACTATCCAATCATACACGCAAAAAGGGGCGACACCACCATAGGGGCTGGTATGGGCGGCCACCTCAGGTGGCTGGAAAGTGTGCACCTAGTTTGAGTCGTCCAGGTTGGCCCATGCTAGTTTTGTTCGTCCCCAACAAGACGAGCAGGCAATGTAAAAAATGAAGAAAAATGTTTCAATTTGGATGGGCCAATAACATAAGTGCAAGGCAGGCCCTATAGCAGGCTCACGGCCCAAACGAGCGCCTCCCATATCGATCGACAGCAGGAAAAATCCCAATTCATTCGCTCCAGCCTCCAGTCTGGTTCGCTCCTAACCTAGCCGCCGCTAGACAGACTGACACAGAACTTCCTCGCGCCCTCGTTGGAGGGCGGTCTCCAGGCTTCAAGTGAACGGAAGGACAAGAAGATGAAGATCCAACCCTGGGTGTAGCCTGCGTGGGAGACAGCGGTGGCATCACGGGCATGGCGTCGAGCTTGCGCAAACGGACAGTCGCAGCTTGCAAGAGTAGCATGCGCAACGAGCAGGTACATCACATCCCTGATTATATCTAATTCAACTCTTCAATTTCTGGCCAATAGTTAAACCTGACGGTGTTGTAAAACTGCTTGTATGTAGGGAATCTATGAGAAAATGAAACCAACTTCTACTTATTTTATAACTCCCCAATCAATACTGAATCGACTGAATCTGATGTATCTAATCAAGTTTCGGTGCAAACATAGAAGCTCATGTTGTTCTTGAGCCTGAAGTGTCTAATGAGCAGATCGCTAATGAAGGATTTGATGCAAACATTTTACATGCTCCTGGTGATGAACATATAGTGTCTAATGAGGGATCTAATGCAAGCAATTTGCAAGCTCATTGAAGGATTTAGTGTCTAATGATGATCTACTATGTTGAGAGAGACAGAGATTTGCAGGCATTGATGACAAGCAAATTATAGTGCATTTTCATAGCTTGAGGAAACGTCGAGGCCATCTACCGTAAAGTCCTCGTATCATGACAACATATCATAAATACTTTTCTAATCTGTTGTTTGAAACTATTGTCGGACTTGTGCAGGATAGATATATTGATATGCAGTTTATGCACTGGTTATACGTGCAATTACACTTCGATATTTTCAGCCGTAGAACGAATAATTCAGGCAGGTATGCACCATGTTTGTAGTCCTTGTACACCATGTTGCATTTTGTGTTTTTGGTGCTTGCATCATTTAGTGTTTATAATCTGAACTACTTTGGATCATTAGCTGGTTTTCAAAGTGCATGTAGCTTCACATTTCTCAAGTTATGTTGATTTCCGAGTGCAAGTGCCTTCGTATTTTTTAAGTTAAATGTTCGCCCTGGTAACTTGAATTGTGGATCAGCCGCTGCACACAAATCATACACGAATGCCGGTCTGAATTAAATGAAATGCGAGGGACTTACGCTAGCTCGTTATACAGGCTCGCTGCAGCTACGCTTGCGCTTGGGATGTTCCATGTACAAGTCCATGTTACCACTTGCTTGGATGTGCAGGCCTTGTGCTCCTTGCATCCCCTCTGCATTTTTGACACGGCGAATGGTTGATCAAATAAGAGGAATCGACCTTGATGTTGTACCGGAGGACACGTACTTACAAGGTTATACGGGTGTGCAGGATGTGTACCAGATCCCGTAGCCCCGTCATGCTTCTCTAAAAAATGGATTTGCTTGTTTCAGATGATATCTCCAGAAGAAATAAGAGTTAAAGTCAGAGTTGCATAGGCGTGTAAGCTAAGAGAGCAGTGAAAGGATATCCAAACATCGCCAGAACGATTGCACAAGGGAGTGATGTGTGGATACCTAGTTCGGGCGGCGTTTGTGCATGCTCGCCTAGCTAGAGTGTGGGTCACTTCAGAGCCGTTGAGGGTGATCTTGTTGGCGTTGGCTGGCTGCGCCGCGGATGCAGATCTTGAGTGGCAGCGGGCGATACGATGCGATGGGCGAGACCGTTGGTGAAGCCCCAACGACCTCGGGGCGGAGGTGCGGCGATGTGCTCGGTGAAGTAGCCCGGTGAGCTGGGAGACGGCGTCGGTGAAGCGCACCTGATGCGGTGGAACTTCGGTGTCTGTGAGGCACGCGTCGGTTATGGCGGCCGGCGTTGTCGGTGGACCACCCGGTCTGACGGACGGCGTAGATGAGGTAACCGGTGCGGTGGTGAAGCGCGACCGTCGTCTTCGTCGTCGTCGTCCGGCACAGAGGTGGGGAACGGTGGGGAAAGAGACGAGATGAGGGGAGATTCGAGGGATGGCGGCGAATTAGGGATTTGAGCAATCTGGGCGTGGAAGGGGACAATGGAGAAGAGAGATTTTGCAGGGCTGGAATTGGGGCCGCCGGATATTTCAATCCGAAACGTGGAAGCGCGAACTTATATTGTCGTCGTCCTTTTATTGGGGGGAGGGGGGTGGGTGGCGGGGTGCTACACGCCTGTCCGACACACGCGACCACCCGGCGGGACTACGCTTTGGTGCCTTAAGGCACCTGCCTTTAATGTCCTTGACTTGTGGGCCCAACAGATGGCTGGCCCACATGTCAGTCACCCAAGGGCTGTTGCCTTTAAGGCACCGAAGCAGCGTCCACCCCGACACGACCCTGGTCTGCCTGGTGCGCCTACATTTGAGAATGCAAACGAATCTTCTTTCATTTGCAAACGAATCTGTATGTATTACCATGCCCGTGTTTTCCTTCCAATAATTAGTCATTCGAAACGAGATACTCCATCCGTTCACTTTTGTAAGTCGTTTCAGACAACTTAAAATGAAATGTTTGCACATTGTCTGGAATGTCTTCAAGGTCCTATAAAAGTGAACATAGGGAGTACTATAAATTAATTAATGAGGAGTTATTTGAAAAAAATCAAAACGGTACCCACGCTAACGTGGATTAGAGTGTGTCACATAATTAGTTATTTGAATTAGAGTGTGTGTCACGTAGTTAGTTATTTGAATTAGAGTGTGTGTCACGTAGCGATATCCAATTCTAACGTGGATTTCGCATTTCACCGTATCCACGCTTACTTTTTTAATACAAATTCATATGTATATGATGAACACCATGGTAGTGAGAAAACTTTTGGATGGATTCAAACATATGACCTACAAAATAGCACAACAAATTGAGCCAATGTCAACTTTTGAAACTTAGTATGGCACGAATTCAAAATAATTACCCGTATGCACGGTCCTCGGTTAATATCTTACAATGTACACCAAATTGAAAAATCGATATTAAGTCTCATACTATGTACATTCAAATGTTGTTTTTAGTCCCCCCCCCCCCCGCGCACAAACGCTACATACTTCCTGTATCGGTCAATCTTCCTCTCCTAACCACCTTAGCAAGCTATCGGTTTCCAACACACGTTCATTCTTTCTCTCCATGTTTCGATCTCTAAGTCTCTCAACTACACAACCCCTTTTCCCACTCCTGTTACCAAATGTATTTACCTCACACACCCGCCATTGCACCCCATGCCGATCTCTCTCTCTCTCTCCCCCCCTCTCCCTCCTACCCTCTCGTGCTAAATACATGCATTGCCTATCTAGCCCCCCAAACTCTCGTGCGCACGAACACACGTTGTATATCTAGGTCACTCCCTTGAGACTGTCTCACTCTTTCTTCCGCATGGCGGGCCACACTCTCTCAATCTCGCTCTCTTTATCTGAGTCTCGTTTAACCTCGTTTTCTTTCACACACAAATGATATATCTCCCTGTTCGGGCCTCGATCGACACACTCTATACTCTCTCACGCAGATTGTCTATCTAGGTCAGTCCATCCAAGCCGCCGCCACTCTTTCAACCTCATGGTGGGCCACGCTCACTCAATCTCTCTCTCTCTCTCTCTCTCTCTCTCTCTCTCTCTCTCTCTGTGTGTGTGTGTATGTCTCGATTTACCTCGCTCTTTCTCGGGCAAAAACGATATATCACCATGTTTGAGCCCAATTCGACCTATTCACATTGTATACTCTCTCACGCACATCGTCTATCTAGGTCACTCTCTCCAACCTGTCTCACTCGGCGACCCTATGTGATCGGTTGACCTTGCTTCCTCCCACACACAAAATATATCTACACGTCTGTGACTGGATCATCTCTCAAGCTCTATCTTACAGCCCTCATCCTTACCAAAAGCTCAATCGGACAATATCTCTCCGGAGCATATATATTTGTTCAATGAATGTCGGACCACACTCACTTTATATCTCTATCTATATGTCTCTCGATTGACCTCGCTTTCTCATACCGTATCTTCCACGCGTTGAAGCTACTACCTCTCCATCCTCGCATAAAGCCGAAGTTATTTACATTATGAGGGCACTCCAACCTTGGATTAATTTGTGTAGGCATTTATTCCGGTCGGTTTAGATTATATTTTCGTAGCATTCAGCCCACAACTTCTCCAAACGCCGTTGCAACCCACGCATAACTCCCTAGTTGATTTCCCTCTGCTCGGTCATCGCTCTCTCGCACGTCCTTTCTCACCTTCAATGTCGCACCATGGTATTATTGAAAAAACTATGTTGTTCTCTTTAATTATTATGAATAAGCTACAAAACTACACACCGATATTCCACTTGGAATGGAACAAATTTCGACCCACAAATTAAAGTGCTACAAACTACACACCAAGGGGCCCACATGTCATGAAACAAATTTGGACCCATATACAATTTAAAAAATAAAGGACGAGGATCGAACATGCGACCGGGCCTTCAAGCCGCACGTCAATAGGCAACATACGTAGAATAGCAATGTTTGTTGTACCCCCTTTGTTCACATAATGTTTTGATATTACCACAACATAATTAATGGATAACATGTAATATTATTTTTAGTACTATTCGCCTTCACTTACTGGTGGGTTCCATGTGTGCTCTCTCTCTCCTCCCCTTCTGCGTTTAGGCCTTGCGGGCAAACAAGGAAGAACTTCATGGGCGATGTTGCCGTTGACCATATCTGGACGCGTTCACAACTCACAAGTCACGGCACCAGTTTCACATACTAGCAGCACTAGTCAGTGTGTACATGCAATGCACGTAAATTTGGAAGTATATTAAGTGCATGCGGATATTAACAACTAGGATATTATTTGGGTGTTGTCTTGTGATTAGCACTATTTTTGGCATGAAATTAACTGCACGCTAAACGTGTTGAGCACTCGACATTGAAGCAGTCTAGGTCGTTGGATGACAAGGAATACATGTGGCTTGATGGCGTTTTATATTTAATTTGATACGACTCTAGCAGAACATTCAATCGATCAAACCATACATTTCGTTCAGTCTGACTCCGACTTTAAATTATACGACGATCGATATAAAATAAGCGGCAATGATCAGCGTTCAGGTTTTTAGCATGGCAATCCGAATGTTTTCATAACAAATTTAGATTACGCAGCGGCGGCGGGCGTCTCGCGGTGGGAAGCGGCTCCTGCCGTGCTCAGTGTGTCGTCAGACCCTTGACCGACGGCGACGGCGGCGTCTTGCGCTGTTGTTGGCGTACTCCTAGACGTTGGCCTAGCTTCAAGGAAGGCCAAAATGTTCTGGACTTCGGAGCGAGTCGACTGGCGGGAGGAGGCGACTGACATTGGTGCAAGGAAGCGGTCGACGGCGGCCATCCATGCCGCCGAGAAACCGGCATCCGCGGATGACAGGCGCTTGTCAACGGCGGCGGAGACGTTCGTGTGCATGGGTACCGCACGCAAGCCTGCGTCGGTGCTGCAAAGCGCATCTTGTTGGCAGTGCACGGGCACCGGCATGGGCGTCTTGTCGATTCCAAAGCGCCCGATTCAAGCTCGTCCCCAAAGCGCCTTATGTTCTTGAGACTCATTTGGGTGTCTTCCTCATGAAGCTGGAACACTAAGGGCAGACCATTGTGATGCGGCATGGCGACGTTTAGGTCGAGCTAGTTGGAGGTAGACGATGGAGAATCGAGAGAGGAAGAAAGAGGATTGTAGCGATGCGGGTAGTGCGGGGTTGATTTTAAACTGCGGCGCCGGCGACATTAAAAGTGGGAGTAGTTGGGACTGACGGTGGGCGGCGAACTGGTCAAAGGCTCGCCTCGGTGAGTCTGCACTGTGTCTGCTTTCGCGACGCCTCCCTGACAGCCGGCGCAACGGTCTGCTCGCACGCCTCCCGTCGACTCACACGCTTGCTGGGACGACACCTGCCGATGAGAAGCGGGGACTCGTGGCGGCACGTAAACGCCCATGGTTTCAATAGTGAAAGCATTCGCCTTAATGTGACATGTCTTTTCCCTAAAAAAACGTGACAGGTCTTTGTTCCAAAATACCTTGGCTCTTCATTTGTGCAACTTGTCATAAGCAGCTTGTCTTGAATTGAAGAAAAAACTTACAAAGTAATATTTGTGCCATATCACGTGACCATGCTCAGTTTCAAGAATTTATGCTCCCTTTTGGATTTTCTGAAATTTAAGACCCAAGATTCGAAACAATATCATAACTTGCATCATGCAATAAATTTTCAAGCCGTACATCTGTCCTGTTGTATTTCTTAAGAAAGGATTTGGTCAAACATTTTGCTTAGTTAAACCTCCTTTCCGGTTTATAGGGCTCAATTCAAAAATCTCACCAACCAAGGTAGATGGTGAGTGGTGAAACAATTGTTGTAGTTTGCAAAACCACTCAATTAATGCGCTTGTTTTCCTCAAAAATTGTGTTTCTGAATGCATTAATTGCAATGCATGCATGCATAAAGTACATGCATTGGTCAATTTTCTCTTAATACTTGCATGTAATGATTTATTGCACCTTGAAATCTGAACATGTGATGGGGAACAGCCAAATTGAGACTTATAAAATGGGAAAACTAAAATTTTGAGATAAGCCCTATAAACCGGAAAGGAGGGAGTAAAGGATAATCCCTCGTGCAGGTGCATTGCACGATATATTAACTCAAGTACTAGGCACAAACAAAAAAGTACTGAAGCACGAACAAAGCGGGCTCAATTTTGTGCTCATCACGGTGTAGTATAGTAGTACTAGGCAATGCAGTTGACGGGTGACATTGACGGCGGCGGCCGAGGGAATTGAACTGTGCTCGGCCTGATGGGGTAAGATTGTCTAGTTACTAAAGCATCCCTCCGTTGTTCATCGGTAGTCATTATGGACCGGGGACATGAGGGGAATTTCTTAGGGCTGGAATTCTGGCGCGGATATTTTTGACTTGCGCTGAGGCTCGATTGGTTGGGGTTTCCTAATGTGCGTACCACGCCGCCACGAAGGACACGAGCCCGTTTTTGAGGATCAACAAGAGCCAAGGTCTGGCTGGTACGCCATTGGGTCCTACCATTTGAGAATCTGAAAGGAACCTTTTAAATTGCCGAACGAATCTATGTGTATTACAATACCCGTATTTTCCTTGCAAATACTAATCTCAACGTGGTAATTGATTTATGGCGAGTCGTTGAATTAGAGTGAATTTCTGATATAGTGATCTCAACGTGGATTTCACATTTCATGGTATCCCTAGTAAGTTTTCCAATGCAAATTCAAATTTAAAAGATGAACAATATGGAGGTGAGAAAACTTTGTATGTATCAAGCATATGACCACACACACACACACACACACACACGCACGAACACAACAACAATCCAATAAGTATAGTGCATCTATTTTTCCAACCCATGCATGTATGACACGAGTTCAAAAATACTCCTTCTATTCCCAAATATTAGTCTTTTAGAGAGTTCAACAAGTGACTACATACGGAGCAAAATGAGTGAATCTAGACTCTAAAATATGTCTATATACATCCGTATGTGCCAGTCCATTTGAAGCCTCTAAAAGACTAATATTTAGGAAACGAAGGAGTAAAATGTAAGACATCCATGGTCCTCAGTTCAATATTTAAAATGAACATGAAAGCTGAAACATGAATATTAAGTCTAGTACTACAGTACATGCAAATGTTGTGTTTAGGCGGAGCTATGATTGTCGAAATCAACCCCTCGACCTTAGATAAAACTGTGGAGCTCTGTTTAGGGTTGTTTAGATTATATTTGTTCTCACCCTCCCAACCACCGAATGGTTGTGCACTCCCACCCCTCCTCCCGGGAGAATATCATGTGCCCCATACCTTACATGCTATATGCTGATACGAGTTGCTTGGAGCTTGTAGATCTGAGATATAGCAGCTCACATGATGTGTCTTAATTTTTTTGCAGGAAACCTTGATGAGTTTGAGAATTGCACACAATTTGTACAAAAACTACTTAGATGCCCTTTGATCCCATATCCAACAACCTCGAAGCTCATATCACCGTAGCATCTAAGATGAAGGAGGACATCATATTCTCTGTATGTAAGAATATCATGTGCCACCACGCCTTAGATGCTTTGGTGATACAAGCTCTTCGGAGGCGTTGGATTTGTGACAACACCTCCTCGGTGGTTCGAATGGTTTTTGCGAGAAAAGCCCCAAAAGAGTTCGCCCTGCTTACAAGAACAAAGACTGCTTTCGAGATGCCATTGGATCTCGGATCAAGCGACCTCCAAGCTCGTATCACCGTAGCATCCAAGCTGCGATAGCACCTTATGTTTTCTCACACGGGAGAGTATGAGGTGCTCCCGCACCGTAGATTCTATGGTGATACGAGTTCACTGAGATCTAAAGGCCCACGGCAGGAGGTTTGAATGTTTTTGCAATATACGGCTGATAGAGTTTGGGAAATGCGCAGAAAGTACAAGTACTATGCATGTGCCATCTGATCACTGATCATACGACCTAGATGCTCATATCACCATAGCAGGTAATTAAGCTACGGGGAGCACCTAATATTAGCACCGGGGAGCCATTGGATCGAAGATGCAGTGGCACACACGAGGCCTGAATGTTTTATTTGCAAAAAAAAACTTTGGAGGGTTTGGAAATTGCGCATAATTACAAAGACTACTCCCAAGCCATTGGATCTCACTTCCAACGGTGTATAAACTCGTATCACCATAGTATCTAAGCTGCGGGGTGGATGTGATATTCTATGCATTTGTCATTTTTGTTAAGTAAACTTGCAAAATACGTGTAACTCATGCCGTTACTTGTCTAACCGTGCAAAGTGTTTGTTCAAAAACCATCCTACGCTGAAATATCGGAACAACACAGGGGTCCCACTTGTCATTAATCAAATTTGGACCTAAAACTAACAAATCTGAAAGGCGAGATTCGAGCGGCAACCTGGACAACAAAGCGTAAGTAGATAGCCAGAAAAAAAGAACGCTTGTTGGCTTTGTACCATAACTAGATTTTATCTGATTACTTGCGTTGAGTAGAGTAGAGGAGTGCCTCGTCAACACGTGCATGACCGTTGTCTCACTTACGGGTGGTCTCGGTCTGCAATCTCAATCTCTCTTCTCTCCTTTGTCTAACCTTTGCGGGCACACACGAAGAGCGGCGCTAGCTTGCCGTGGTGTTATTACAACTAAAAAATCTTGGAAAATAGAAGAATCGCCTAGAACAAGAGGCGTTGTGGCTGGTCGAGACGGAGCTAATCGTGCCAGGTTTGCATGATGAAGCTGTGTGGCTAGTGGGGTGTTTTTCGACCGGTTGGCTGGGTCTCGAGGTCGAACCATAGGTACTAAATCGTCTGAGTATATTTTTACATGCACATTTTCCTCCGTGTCGAGGCGTGGCACACCCTACCTGTGGTTTTGGGGTCCTCCCGGGTGGTGCACGCATATATTCTTCCTAACGTGGGACGCCCTCACGGCGTTTTTCGGGTCCTCCTCGGTCGTGGCGCTTGAAGCAAGTAAATGAGTCGTCAAATCACGAAAGACCACCTTTCCCGCCGAGTACATCGGTGAAGCACGGTGGCTAGCTAGTTGGGCTAGTTCGACCGATTAGCTAGGCCGCCGCCACATTTGTTTTTTCACCCCTTTTTTTATCTACTTGCCGGCAGGTAAATTTAAATATCCACCGCGGTGACCGATGAGCTGCGGCTTCCTGACCTGGTCTCCTTCCTCACCTATATCTCCGAGGAGCTGAGCCGTCTCCGCGCGATGGTGGGGGCTGAGCTGGACAACGAGGGGTTGCGCGCTGCCGTCGCCATTGCCGGGCGAATCCTTTCAGGGCTCCGTCACCGGAATCCATTCGTACCGTTGGGCCGCCCGTCTTTGTGAGCTGGCTCTGTCGGCCGGGAGCGGGCTCTGGGCGGTTGCACCTGCATCACCAACGTCGTGCGCCTCGAGAAGCGAGAGGGACTTCGGTGGTGTTTAGGCACCCTCTGCATGGGCATGTCCATGTCTCGGCGCAACATGACCGTTGGATCAAACTCGACGGTGCAGATCCATCCTTTGTAGCACAAAGCATGTGGGTGTGTTTGGTTGCATTCTCATCTCAATATAGTTGTTTCCTCTTCGTGTATTTTTGTCAACCTACTAGTGTGGACTCATGCACCCTTCATGCACTCTGCCAAACACCCAAAAGTGGGTCGAGAAGGGAACTTTTGCTCCCATCCCGTGCACCCTTCATACACCCTGTCTAACACTATAGGATGTGCTTCATATGATTGATGTTTCATGGAGTACTGTAGCACCGTACTCTCCGTGCGCCGTGGACCTAGTTCTGTTAACATTGATCTCACCGTTCATTCTCGACCGGACAATCGAAAAAGCGGTACTATGTTACATATAGGAGTAGTTGACATGCGCACAACACAGCAAGAAGATTGTATAGTACTGACGTATGAACCACTGCACATGCCTAGTAGTAGGAGCATTGTGTATGTTCAAGTGGCTGCCGTGTTTCGCACTCCTCCATCATAAGAGTGGAAACGCTTGTTGTAATCATTTCTTTCTTCAGAATGAAAAACAGTGGACACGCTCTACCGTGCGGATCCTCCTCTAGCCATGCACTAAATTACTCACTTTCACCGACGTGTGGGACAGCCGACACACAGGTCCACCAGCCATGCACTAAATTACTCCGTAGTAGAGTGACGGTAGACTACCCCGATCGAACCGCCGCAGTAATGCCCAATGAGCCGTCAAATCACAAAGCCCCCTCCTTTCCAGCAGTAAGTTGGACGGACGAAGCAACCATCAATTCACTCTTCTCTCTCAACTTCCTCTCTTGAAGAAAACCCCCACTCGCTTCGCTTCCCCCTCATCTTGTTCCTCCTTTCACTCTTCTCTCTCAGCTTCCTTTCTTGGATGGACGCCGGAGCACCGGCCGACGTGATGTCTATGGCTCTGGCCAAAACCGTCGAGGCTCATGTATGAAGAAGCGCAAGCACCCCGCCGAGACTACCGCAGACAAGCTCAAAGCCATCGCCCTGTCCAAGCCCCCCTCTCCGGATCCTCATTAAGCAAGTCCAGTAATGTCTCTTGTTGATGATCTTTTTCTCGATCTTGACCGTGTTTTTTCATCTAGCACGCAGTACTAATCTTGGTAGTACAACTTTACGGGTGATCTTGCATGTGATTTTAGTGTGCCAAATAGCGGTTCTAAATTCCTCTTTTGACCAAAACATGCGAGAGGTTGACACTGATTTCTTATAGATTACTTTCAACTACTCCCTCTGTCCCAAATTTCTTGTCTTAGATTTGTCTAGATACGGATGTATCTAATACTAAAATGTGACTTGATACATACGTATCTAGACAAATCTAAGACAAGAATTTTGGGACGGAGGGAGTACTATGAATTTATCAATGCTACCTTTTAAGATGGTATATTTGCCTTAGTAACTTGTGTTATGGATATTGCATGTAATCCCTCTGCTCTCATTCCTTTGAAGACATGTTCTAGTGTCTTTGTTCACTCATTTCTGTGCGTATATGTAGTCATATATGGAGTATAATATCGAAAATCATCTTATATTTCTGAACAGAGGTAGTAATGAAATATGGTTTCGCATTTGAATTAGAACCAAGTCCGCGGTGGAGATGAAGTTCTCAAACTCATGTCGTGTGAAATGGAAGACCTGATGATGAGTTCTACTGCTGAACTATCCAGCTGCTGTGTCCTTGTCGCCACGTGTCCTGAACTAGTGTTTTCCTGTAGCATTGTTCTCAGGCGTGTTCTCGAGGCTGTACTTGACCACAACAATTTCCTGGCTGTGCCTTCGATTACGAAGGGTGTGGTTCTTGTAAAGCTTCCCAACAAATCTGATGCGGCCTGTCGTCATCATCATGTTTATGAGTGGAAAGACCACTCCGTTAGGTTCTCCAAGGTTGACAAGATGGTGATGGTGCATGTAGACATCTCACACGAAGTCCATGGCCTAGTCAGTTATGCGGGGTTCATCCCGTAGGTCGGTGGCAAGAAATAGTCTGCAGAGTTTAGTTAGTGCAACTTTGCTTGTGTGTAGTAAGTACTATTGTTCAAGATTACTTGATTTGTGTTTGTGAACTCTGTATTGTTTATTAGTGTTGCCGCTTTTGGTGTGTGGTCAGTCCACGAGAACGGTCTATGTTAATGTCATCCACTCAATTGATCTGTACATTTTGAAGTATCCAGATCATATTTTTTGTGAGGACGGTTTATCGGTGATGATTACACTCAATATCTGTATGCATTGCGGGGTTTATCGCACCCACCAGGATTTCCAGTCCATGGATGTTCGGTCCATACGATTTGTCACGACCTTTGGACTGTCCTTGTGGGAGTAGGCAGCGCCCTGCATGCCACGCAGCGTGAGTTGGACGATCAATCTTACATTTAGTACTTCAACATAGTGATTTCCTGATAAGGATTCACTCGTGTCACATCAAGTAAATCTTATTGATTTCTTGTCTAAATCTTATTGATTTAATGTCATGTTTTCTTTCTTTTCCTGCAATTTTACGATGCAGGTTTTGCCATGTGACATTCATCACAGAATAAACCGTTTGGTTTGCTCTACGATGGCTATTTTTGCAGGTTTCACTTCTTATGTCGTGTCAGTAATGAAGGCATTGTCCATCACTTATATTACTGGAAAAAATTGGATCGATGCATTGTATGCGAGTACAAGATGAATCCCTATGATGAACTGCAGTTTGGTTTAACAAAAACCGCCACAATTAGTCCTTCTCGCGTTTAAAAGAAATGAAGAAAAAAACTGGATCATGGTCACGGATCCTAGTCAAGTTAGAAAGCTGATCATAGCAGTATCAGACACGATCGCATTTGTCTCGCCGTTCAAGACAGATCGAAAGCACCGGCTGTTTGCTCTAGCACGAGCAACAAATTTCGGCTGATCCGGTGAGGATTGGGCACCGGCAGCGTCGGTGAATGATCCCCGATCTACCGGAGGATCGGGCATCGACACGGCACCAGCTCTACAAGGAGCACCATCTCCGGCAGCAGCGGTGCTTCGCACTGCACCAACACTTGCACTTGCATTTGGTCCGGCCCGTGCGGTTGCACCGCAACAGATCGGGGCTGCAGTTCGCATAATATACCAAAGTCCTTACAAAAACCGACATGTCCACCTTCTTGGTAAGCATTGGCCACCCAAGTGCTTCGTTCTTTTTTCTTTCCATGTTGTTTCACATGATTCACTGTGTTGATCTAACTGTTTGGGTATGTCTTCTTGTTTTCAAACAGAGAATTCCTAGAGCAACGAGGGAGTCGTTCAACAATCCGGGCGGCCGCAGCCAAGTTTCTCTTACCATGCGCAGCCTTGGTGTGAATGAACCTGCTCAATATATCGTAAGTACAAAGGATGGTCGCATGATGATTGATGCTAAAGGATGGTCAAGGTTCAAATCTAAATCATATCTTGCGGTAGGGGATGATGTCAAAATCGAACGTTCTCGGCAAGGAGAGCTGGTCCAAATCAACTTTGAAATTCTTGATGGCGACGCATAGCGCCGAACTGATCTATCCTCCGAGAGATTTTGATGTAATAATCGGCATGGTGAAACAAGTGTCACGTGTGTATAAGTAGTATGACGGTATTATTTATCACATGGTATATCGTTGATAGAATTGCAACTCGATTCTTTGGTTAGGAACTATCATTCGATTTCATTCCAACAATTTGCCGTGCTTTATTCAATTTTGTGTATTCGCCTTATGACAACATCTAAAACCAGCCCAGTAGCATCAATCGCTTGCAATATGAAAAGCTGAGGTAGAACACATGGGCCCCCAAACATGCGGTCGGCTGCGGCCCAAAGTCGAGAACCGTGAGACTATCCGAGTATTATATTCTCATTTGAACCCCCATAAAAAAAGCTGAACCCCTTAATGCAAATGCGTTGCGAGAGGGAGTATATTTCTCGGCAAGGTGAGCCTGTGATATAAAGATTTGTATATTTCTTTACGGAGGGAGTATCTCTGCAAAAAAAATATATTTATGTGTAACTAGTTACTCCCGTCTTTCTACTTCCTTTCGTTGATATGTGGGGCAACCGGCAACGGGGTCCACATGCCATATGCACAAATTAGAGTGCACAACTTCACGGTAGACACACCCCGGTCGTAGCGCCGCAGTAATGCCCAATGAGTCGTCAAATCACAACCCCCCCTTTCCACCTTTAGCAGTAAGCTAGACGAACTAAGCGGCAATATTTCACTGGGCCTGAATCCCCTTCTCCCTCGTCTGCTTGTTCAGAGAAAACCCCCGCTCGGCGATTGCATAGGGTCTTCTCATGAAGAACCAGATACGAATTCTTCATCCATCCCCGATAAATCCAAGTCCCTTGGTCGCAGGTAATCCTAGGATGGCAGCCGCCGCCGTTGATGCATTTTTTTGTACTGAATCTAGTGTGTTTCAGTTGCAGTGCCCAAAGTGCGAGTACCCTACAGATTTCTGCGCCCACGGCGAGACACCACACTTGTTCCTTCTCATCCTACCACAACATTTTGAAACACACACAGTATGTTCCTAGAATCCTCTTCTCTATCCGTGAGGGTGGGTTTTTTTTAACATGTTGTGTTCTCATATTATTTTTCCTGTAGTGTATTATTTGCTCTGCTAGAACACATGTACTCAAGATGCTCGGCCTTGCCATAACTGAATACACTAGTTTAATGGTCACAGTGAAGACAATCCATGGATATTGCTTCTGAGTTGGGTTCATGAACCAAGAAGATCGCTGCTTTTTTTATGGCGGAACTTGGATAAACTTTCTCAAGTGTTACGGACTGAAAGTTGGCGCACGAATGTTGATGGAAATAGCAGAACCTGGTCTCATCTTCACTGCGATCTTCCACCCCGACGTCGTTCCAATTGTTCATCCATGTTAGTTTTGTATCTGGTTCTTGTTTGTTGCCTCAATTACTTCTTAATCCACCTATTATGTCTAACTAATCACAATTTAACTTTAGAAGTAGCAACAAATCTCTCACGAAGATGCTACTTCTAACTAATATTGTCTTATAATTGGTGGCACGTGTAGGTTTTTTCAGAGTTAAGCAGTATGCTCGTTTGTTACTCTGTAATAACTCGGGTATTACTAATGGCACTGAAGTTGTCTGGATCGACATCCACATGTTCCTACACTTTATTGATCGTCTTGAGGTCCTTGTGGGGCGTTTCAATGGTGGAAGGCCATGTGGGATATGTGTGCCACTGCTGCACTCGTTGAACAGGTCCAACTATGTCGAGAAACTTATGGTACGAGCTGTTTTCTGTTATATATGTTGTTCATAAATTATTGCTTATACACAGTTTTACAGCTGTGATCTTCTTGAAACAGGAATTGCCGAGTTCTATTGTTCCTATACAGATGCCTGACCATGGTCGGGTCAGACTTGCGCTTGGTCACAACATGACGATGTTTATGTCGACCTACTCAATTCCCCTTGGAGGCGAAAAGATACTTATTCGTGGGTGGTCTCAGATAATGAAGGCCCGTCCATCTTGGAGAATAGGACAGAAGATTATGTTCATGTTTTTCCATGGCTCTAAAGCGAATATCCTGTTTATTGACCACGTTGCGAGATGAAGCCGCTTTAGGAAGGTTGTGGATGCTGAGGGTGGCGCTGGGCCTTGTCACAGGGCTTGGTGGCCTCACCCTTGGTTAGCTGTAGCATGTAGGCAAAGTAGCCTTTGTTCGAGGCGTGCTTTATGCGGTTGAACCTCTATAAGTACTCATCTGCTTTCAGCTTTGGTTGTTAAGTGCCCTGCTGGTTTGATTAAGGTTGTTAAGTACTCCTGCTGCTTTTACTGATGCATCGTGTTTCTTGATCTGTCTTCCTTGACCATCAAAACCAAACCAGGTAGCGGGTCACTGCTTCCACCTCCCACGGCTGGCTGCGCCTCGGTACGCATCGCCGCCCCACCGTCTCCTAAATCGTTAACGCCGACGTCCTCAACGCGCTTTGGTGCGCTCGCGGCGGCGCCGCCCTCTCGCGTTGTCAACATGGTCAACAAACAACAGGAATCGGCAGAAGTACGTGGAGAGGATGACAGTAGGGGCCCACCACGTCAACGTATGTAAAAATAAAATGCTTCCTCCTAGTGTTTTCACGACATCTGGGACCCACGACATTGTGGCGTATATAGTCAATAGACAAGAGAACATCACAAGATCGGTGACACACAGGGACGTAGCTACTCGAAAGCAGTATTTTTTTTGTTTGGTATTGTTGAGACGGAGCAGGGTTTGAACTGGGTTGTGGCCCGTCTAGCCCAGGCTTATATTTTATGTTCACCATGTGACCAGCCCAGCAATTTTTTTCTTTGTGCAAATGAGCCCAGTTTATTTTTTCTGAAGAATACCCAATCCAGTCCTACTTATTTTTCTACGCCTTGAAAGTAAAATGAAATGGGTTGTAAATATAAAAACAGATGACAAATTGGCAATTACTTTATAATTTCTGATTTTTTTTTTCACATTTTCAGATTCCTATTTCACTGGGCATTAACCTAATTTAAATATATCTTCAAAGTACTTTAAATCTGGCTCGACATTTCGGTATTAAAAATAGTTTGGAAGACACAGAAATATGCAAAATTGGCCTGGCAGCCAACCAAAAAAATGACTGCAATAAATTGCATAAAAAGTTGCCATGAGCTATATATAAATTATTAAAAAGAGGGAGTGGTGCGACTTGTGGGCTGTTTAGTTGGCGTGTATGCAAGATTTTTTAGTTATTATATACTACGTCAACAAAGCGATTCTAGTAGACATAACCGTTGGATGTCAATCCAACGGCCGTCGTTTCTTCAATCTACGATCTTCTTGCTCCGGCCAAAAAGCAGCGCGGGACCGCCTGCTCCGCCTCCGTGGTCGGCTGTCTGCCGGCGTATGAAAGATTTTTTTAGTTACTATATACTATGTCAACAAACGATTCTAGCAGACGTAACCGTTGGATGTCAATCCAACGGCCGTCGTGTTTCTTCAATCTCTGATCTTCTTGCTCCAGCCGCCAAAGCAGCGCCGGCGAGACCGCCTGCTCCCGCCTCCCGTGTGTTGTCTTTGCCCTGTGAGCCTCGGCGCCCCTACTACTCCCACCGCTGGCGGGCATCCTCTACTCACCCACACCCCTATTATTCTGCGGCGATGGCAGCCTCACACCGCAATGAACCGGTGAACCCTCGTACTCCTCTCCGCGCGGGCTTCCACTGTCGTGTCTTCCCCGGCTCCGCGTCGTCCCCTTCCTAGGCCTCGCCGTCGTCCACCGCCGTGGTGCTCTCGGAGCGGCGTGGTCAATGTGGTCAACGACCGACTTCCATCGGAAGAGTACTGTACGTGGAGAGGCTGACAGCTGGGTCCACGGCAGCCGCAAGGAAGTGCCTCCTTATTACGCGGAAAATAATTATTCCTCCACCTGACATCTGGGACCCACTGGACGGGCCACCAGTATTTCGCAAAAAAACGTTTCCCCCTGACTGCTGGGACCAACAGGTCGGGCCACCGTATTTTGCGAAAAAAACGTTCCCCCCACTGTCAGCTTGGACCCACCGGAAGTGCCTCCTTATTACGCACAAAAAAATGAATACCCCCCTGCTAGCTGGGACCAACCTTGGTGGGAGGCTGACTTGTGGGCCTACTAAGTTGGTGGGACAGAGGCCTTTGTCAACTTTAGTCAATATATGAACGATTCTAGCTCCAGTGACCGTACGATGTCCATCCAACGGCCGTAGTGCTTCTTCAACCTCTGGTCTTCTTGCTCCAGCCGCCCAAAGATGCGCTGGTCGTGCCGCCTGCTCCTGCTGCCCGTGGCCGGCTGTGATGCCGCGGAGGCCTCACCGCCCCTACTACTCCCACCGCTGCCAGGCCATCCCTCTACGCACCCACACCCCCTGTTATTCTGCGGCGACGGTAGCCTCACACCGCAGCCGAACGAGTGAACCCTCATACTCCTCTACGCGTGGGCATCCACTGCCGCGTCTTCCCCAGCTCCGTGTCGTCCCCTTCCTAGGCCTCGCCGTCGTCCACCACCCTGGTGCTCTCAGCGCGGCGTGGTCAACGTGGTCAAGGAATGGCTTCCATCGGACGTGGACTGTACATGGAGAGGCCGGTACGGGTCCACGGCCGCAAAGAAGGAAGTGCCTCCTTATTACGCGCAAATTAAATATTCCTGCACATGACGGCGGGACCCACCGGACGGGCCACCGTATTTCACGAAAAAAAACGTTTCCCCCTGTCTGCTGGGACCCACCAGCTACATCTTCGCACGCAAGGAAGTGCGTCTGAAACAAAAAATGATTCGCCCCCCTGACTGCTGGGACCCACCAGCTACATCTTCGCACGCAAGGAAGTGCATCCGAAAAAAAAACCCAAAACGATTCGCCCCCCTGACTGCTGGGAGCCACCAGCTACATCTTCGCAGGCAAGGAAGTGCCTGACAGCCGGGACCCACCTGGTCGAAGCGTACGTACCGTTGTCATTACGGCATGACGTTAATGCGTACATACTGGTCGATGTAGAGGCGCGCACGTGTCGTAGTAGAGGCGCGCACGTGTCGTAGTAGAGGCGCGCACGTAGCATGTACACGTACGTACATCAGCGACGGTGCAAGAAAGAAAATACGGGCACGTACGTACATATGGGCAGGGTCTCGAACGCCTACTCGCGCATACATACATGGCTGGGTCGGAACGGAGAAACAACGTCGTCGTCGTGTTCATGGGGAGGCAACGGAATGCGTCGTGTTAATCAGGAGGCAAAGGAACGCGTGGGAGCCAACCGGCTGGGTCGGAATGGAATGCGTGGTCGTGTTCATTGGGAGGGCTTGGACGGAACAGGAGATGGAAACGAGGCCTGGCGTACCGCACAACAGAGGAAACAGCCTTGTGTTCGACCGACCACGTTCAAAACGGGGTCCTGTTGATTGGGAGGGGCCTGGTGTATCGCAAAACAGAGGAAACGGACCTCCTACGGTCGAAATGGGGGTCCTGTTGATCGGGAGGGGTGTAGCGTACCGCAAAACGGAGGAAACGGACCTCCTACGGTCGAAGCAGGTCTGTTGATCGAGGGGTGTGGCGTGCCGCAAAAGCAGACAAACGGACCTCCTACGGTCGAAAGCAGGGGTCTGTTCGCCGGGAGGGTGTGGCGTACCACAAAGCAGGACTCCATGGGATCTTGTTCATCTCCACCGTCGATCTCCTCCGGCCTCCACGGGCTATCATCGACCTCCTCCGGCCTCCAC
Organism: Aegilops bicornis; assembly: GCA_021605145.1. NCBI lineage: Eukaryota > Viridiplantae > Streptophyta > Magnoliopsida > Poales > Poaceae > Aegilops > Aegilops bicornis. The sequence continues at coordinate 650,481,556 of CM038669.1, forward strand.
GGGCTCCTGTTCATCCAGCCTCCACCGCGCTACTCCACCGACTCTTGTTCAACCACCCCTCCACGGGCATCCCTCCACCGTCCCACTGTTCATCCAGCCCTCCACACCACGGGGTCCTGTTCAACCACCCCCTCCACGGGCACCCCTCCACCGTCTACTGTTCATCCAACCCTCCACACCATGGGGTCATGTTAATCCAGAGGCAACGCCACCGCTCACTATTCATCCAAACCCCCCGCAACGCTCACTGTTCATCGAGGCAGCATCGATCGGCTTGATTAGCAGCGATGCAAGAAGAATCGCTCCATCGGGTTCGATTAACGACCATCGATCGATCGCTCGAGTTGATAACACGTAGTTCGCAGTGCAATTGCTCGGGTTCGATTAGAGCCCAACGCCTCGCTTCGGCTTGATTAGAGCCAACGCGCCTACACCTGCAGCAGCGTCGTCACGAGAAAGCAGCGCATCGCTCCGCCCCGGCCTCCCACCGTAACCGCAACTCCCCAAAATTTTCCTCCCCTCGCTTCTACCACGGTTTTTTCCGTCAAGGACTGCCCAAAGAATGTCATGCATTGCGTCTCTGGCCCGCCTAGGACGAAAAGCCCATTTTCTTTCATGATTTTTTCATAGAAGTAGGAGCCCACCACATCTATGATGATACCGGGTTTTGTCACAATTATCGTCATAGAAGTGTCATATGTATGACAGAAAAAATTTCGTTCGGCCCAAAATGTCACGGATGTGTCTTTTTTTTGTAGTGATATGGGACCGTTTCCTTCCTCTAATGGGTATATACATATTTTAGTTGCTGTTGATTACGTTACTAAGTGGGTAGAAGCTATTCCAACTAGTAGTGCTGATCATAACACCTCTATTAAGATGCTTAAAGAAGTTATTTTTCCGAGGTTTGGAGTCCCTAGATACCTAATGACTGATGGTGGTTCACATTTTATTAATGGTGCTTTTCCTAAAATGCTTGCTAAGTATAATGTTAATAATAGAATTGCATATCCATATCACCCATGCCTAGTGTCCAAGGAGAACCGAGTAACAAAGAGCTTAAATTGATTTTGCAAAAGGCATTAATAGATCTAGAAAGAATTGGTCCAAGAAACTTGATGATGCATTATAGGCTTATAGAACTGCATATAAAAATCCTATGGGTATGTCTCCATATAAAATGGTTTATGGAAAAGCATGTCACTTACCTCTCGAACTAGAACATAAGGCATATTGGGCCACTAAAGAGCTCAATTATGATTTCAAACTTGCCGGTGAGAAGAGCTTATTTGACATTAGATCACTTGATGAATGGAGAAATCAAGCCTATGTGAATGCCAAACTGTTTAAAGAAAAAGTTAAAAGATGGCATGACAAAAGGATACAAAAGCGTGAGTTTAATGTAGGTCATTATGTGTTGCTTTTCAACTCTCGTTTAAGATTTTTTGCATGAAAACTCCTCTTTAAATGGGAAGGTCCTTACGTTATCGAGGAGGTATATCGTTCCGGTGCCATAAAAATCAACAACTTCGAAGGCACAAATCGTGAACGGCCAAAGAATCAAACATTATATCTCAGGTAATCCAATAAATGTTGAAGCTAATGTTATTGAAACCGTGACCCCAGAGGAATACATAAGGGACACTTTCCAGGACGTCGCAGACTCTGAAAAGGAATAGGTATATGGTATGGTAAGTAAACCGACTCCAAAATAGTTCTAATGGCAATTTCTCTCCGTTTTGGAATATTTAAGAAAATAGAAAAATAAGAAGTAGTCCGGGAAGGACACGAGGAGTCCACAAGGGTGGAGGGCGCGCCCTACCCCCATGGGCGCGCCCCCTGCCTCGTGGGCACCTCGTGTGCTCCCCGGACTCCGTTTTCTTGCACGATACTTCTTTTAGTCGGTAAAAGTTCATTATATAATCTCCCGAAGGTTTTGACCACCGCACCACGCAAATATCTCTTGTTTTTGTTTCGAGCTGTTTTTCTGACAGATCTACATCACCATGACATCTTCGAGCGCACCCAAGGACAAGTTCTTTGAGAAGGTCATCAACCCCTACCTCGCGGAGGTGCTGCAACACCCTCAAAACATTGAGATGCATGAGGGGGTGCTGCACATGCGCGATGTCGAGGGACCAAGGAGAACCGGAACCGTGGAGACAAGACTCGAAGCAATGGAGCAGCAGGTTTTCAAGTGCCAAGGGATGGTGGAACGCGGACTCGATGCCAACCACATGATGAACGCGGAGTTCACCAACAACCACAAGATGGATGCCAAGAACATTGGGGAGGCCATCTTCAAGTTTCACGAGAAAATTGAGCACCTCCAAGCCCATATCTATGACCTGCAAAATGAAAACTTTGAGTATGATTATAGATTCAAGAGGATGAGTTTGGCTGCAGATTTAAGGATCCCGGAGACTCGATCATCTTTCTATGATGGTGAGCCTATGCCTTGGAAGAGGGACGACAAGCCTTCATCATCAACAACTCCATCACCACCACCTCCGAGGTATTGAGTATTGGGTATGGGCACTCCCCTTGGCAACTGCCAAGCTTGGGGGAGGTGCCCCGGTATCGTATCACCATCACACTCCTATCTTTACCGTTTTTCTTAGTTTGATCCTTTTGGTAATATCTTGATCTACTAGAATAAAGTTTTAGAATGATCTAGTTTTGAGTTTTGCTTTATGATCCCTTTATGTAATTGAGTCCGTGAGCTATATATAATTAAGATTAGTCTTGAGTCAAGGGCTTTGCTATCTTGCTATGATCTTGAGGGAATAAAATAAAAAGAAAGAAAACAAGAAATAAATAGATCATATGGATCTTATGGAGAGTAATGACTTCACATATTAAGAGTATGATGAATAAAAGTTGTTGAGAGTTGGCAAACATAGTTTTGGTCATCGTTGTAATTAATAGGAAATAATAAAGAAAGAGAGGTTCTCACATATAAATATACTATCTTGGACATCCTTTATGATTGTGAGAACTCATTAAAATATGACATGCTAAAGAGTTGACGTTGGACAAGGAAGACAACGTAATGGGTTATGTTTTCTTATATCCGAAATAAAGTATATTGTCATGGATCATCCAACATGTTAAGCTTGTCTTTCGCTCTCATGCTATCCAAATTCTTTGCACCAAGTAGAGATACTACTTGTGCTTCCAAATATCCTTAGAACCAGTTTTGCCATGAGAGTCCACCATATCTACCCATGGATTGAGTAAGATCCTTCAAGTTAGTTGTTATTGTTGCAAGCAATAAAAATTGCTCTTTAAATATGTATGATTTATTAGTGTGGGAGAAAATAAGCTTTATACAATCTTGTGATGTGGAACAAATAAAAGCGACGGACTGCATAATAAAGGTCCATATCACAAGTGGCAATATAAAGTGACGTTCTTTTGCATTAAGATTTTTGCATCCAACCATAAAAGCACATGACAACCTCTGCTTCCCTCTGCGTAGGGCCTATCTTGTATTCTTGTCTTATACCTTCATACAAAGGGTCATGGTGATCTTCACCTTTCCTTTTTCCATTTTATCATTTGGCAAGCACATTGTGTTGGAAAGATCTGATATATATATATATATATATATATATATATATATATATATATATATATATATATATATATATATATATATATATATATATATATCCAATTGGATGTAAGTTAGCATGAACTATTATTGTTGACATTACCCTTGAGGTAAAAGGTTGGGAGGCAACACCATAAGCCCCTATCTTTCTACGTATGCGATTAAAACTTCATACCCATAAGTACTGCGTGAGTGTTAGCAATTGTGAAAGACTAAATGATAGTTGAGTATGTGGACTTGCTGAAAAGCTCTTATATTGACTCTTTCCGATGTTATGATAAATTGAAATTGCTTCAATGACCGAGATTATAGTTTGTTAGTTTTCAATGAAGTTTCTGATTCATACTTGACATTGTGAATAGATTGTTACTTTAGTATAAGAAATCATATGACAATATTTATATATGTTGCTGTTATAAGAATGATCATGATGCCCTCATGTCCGTATTTTATTTTATCGACACCTCTATCTCTAAACATGTGGACATATTTTCCGATATTGGCTTCCGCTTGAGGACAAGCGAGGTCTAACCTTGGCGGAGTTGATACGTCTATTTTGCATCATGCTTTGATATTGATATTTATTGCATTATGGGCTGTTATTAGTCATTATGTCACAATACTTATGCCATTTCTCTCTTATTTTACAAGGTTTACACGAAGAGGGAGAACGCCGGCAGCTGGAATTACAATGGAAAAGGAGCAAATATTAGAGACCTATTCTGCACAACTCCAAAAGTCCTGAAACTCCGCGGAAGTTATTTTGAAATTAATAAAAATACTGAGCGAAGAAAATACCAGAGGGGGGCCACCCACCGTCCACGAGGGTGGGGGGCGCGCCCTACCCCCTGGGCGCACCCCCTGCCTCGTGGGCCACCTGGCAGGCCTCCGGTGCCCATCTTTGGCTATATGAAGTATTTCTCCCTGGAAAAAAAATAAAGGAGAAGCTTTCGAGACGAAACACCGCCGCCACGAGGCGGAACCTTGGCGGAACCAATCTAGGGCTCCGGCGGAGCTGTTCTGCCGGGGAAACATCCCTCCGGGAGGGGGAAATCGTCACCATCGTCATCACCATCGATCCTCTCATCGGGAGGGGGTCAATCTCCATCAACATCTTCACCAGCACCATCTCCTCTCAAACCGTAGTTCATCTCTTGTATCCGATCTTTGTCTCAAAGCCTCAGATTGGTACCTGTGGGTTGCTAGTAGTGTTGATTACTCCTTGTAGTTGATGCTAGTTGGTTTATTCGGTGGAAGATTATATGTTCAGATCCTATATACATATTAATACCCCTCTGATTATGAACATGAATATGATTTGTGAGTAGTTACGTTTGTTCCTGAGGACATGGGAGAAGTCTTGCTATAAGTAGTCATGTGAATTTGGTATTTGTTCGATATTTTGATGAGATGTATGTTGTCTTTCCTCTAGTGGTGTTATGTGAACATCGACTACATGACACTTTACCATTGTTTGGGCCTAGAGGAAGGCATTGGGAAGTAATAAGTAGATGATGGGTTGCTAGAGTGACAGAAGCTTAAACCCTAGTTTATGCGATGCTTCGTAAGGGGTTGATTTGGATCCATATGTTTCATGATATGGTTAGGTTTACCTTAATTCTTCTTTCGTAGTTGCGGATGCTTGCGTGATTAGTTAATCAGTGGGATGCTTGTCCAAGGAAGGGCAGCACCCAAGCACCGGTCCACCCACATATCAAATTATCAAAGTAACAAACGCGAATCATATGAGCGTGATGAAAACTAGCTTCACGATAATTCCCATGTGTCCTCGGGAGCGTTTTCCTTCATATAAGAATTTGTCCAGGCTTGTGCTTTGCTAGAAAAAGGATTGGGCCACCTTGCTGCACCTTATTTACTTTTGTTACTTGTTACCCGTTCTGAATTACCTTATCACAAAACTATACATTACCCGAAATAATTTCGGTGCTTCTTGAGAATACCTTATTGAAAACCGCTTGTCATTTCCTTCTGCTCCTCGTTGGGTTCAACACTCTTACTTATTGAAAGGACTATGATATATCCCCTACACTTGTGGGTCATCACCCCTCAACCGCATTATATGGGTATCATTTGTGCCAACCAAAGTGAGAAAAGAAAAGAGCACACTATAGTTTGAGAGGACAAAATCAGTATATTTTTGCAAGCTGATTGAGACAGAATAATGCAACTATAGTTTGATTGTAGTAGGAACTCCTCTATAAAATGACAACTATGGCACTTTAGCATTCTATATAGGGTGATGAACAGACTTGAAAGTCCTAGAACATTCATCAATAAACATGGTTAAAGATGTAGTTGGTGTGGGTACGTGATGAGCTACTGGAATCAAAGTAGACACAGTGACGAATGTCATTGTTGGGGAACGTAGTAATTTCAAAAAAATTCCTACGCACACGCAAGATCATCGTGATGCATAGCAACGAGAGGGAAGAGTGTCGTCCACGTACCCTCATAGACCGAAAGCGGAAGCGTTATAACAACGCGGTTGATGTAGTCATACGTCTTCATGATCCGACCGATCCAAGTACCAAATGAACGGCACCTCTGAGTTCTACACACGTTCAGCTCGGCGACGTCCCACGAACTCACGACCCAATAGAGCTTTGCGGGAGAGCCCCGTCAACACGATGGCGTGATGACGGTGTTGATGGTGCTACCGACGCAGGGCTTCGCCTAAGCACCGCTACTATATTACCGAGGTGGAATATGGTGGAGGGGGGCACCGCACATGGCTGGGAGAGATCAACAGATCAACTTGTGTGTCCATGGGGTGCCCCCCTCCCCCGTATATAAAGGAGTGGAGGAGGGGGAGGGCCGGCCCTCAGCTATGGAGCGCCCCGGGGAGTCCTACTCCCACCGGGAGTAGGATTCCCCCCCCCCCTTCCATGTAGTAGGAGTAGGAGAGGGAAGGGAAGGAGTAGTAGGAGAGAAGGAAAGGGGGGCCGCACCTCCCAAACCTATTCCTATTCGGCCTCCTGCCCAAAGGGGGGCGCACCAGCCCCTTATGGGCTGGTGTGCTTCCTTCTTATGGCCCATAAGGCCCATAACTTCTCCGCGGCGAATTCCCGTAACTCTCCGGTACTCCGATAAATACCCGAATCACTCGGAACCTTTCCGATGTCCGAATATAGTCGTCCAATGTATCGATCTTTACGTCTCGACCATTTTGAGACTCCTCGTCATGTCCTGGATCTCATCCGGGACTCCGAACTACCTTCGGTACATCAAAACACATAACTCATAATATAAATCATCCTTTGAGCGTTAGCGTGCGGACCCTACGGGTTGAGAACTATCTAGACATGACCGAGATCGTCTCCGGTCAATAACCAATAGCGGAACACGGATGCTCATATTGGCTCCCACATATTCTATGAAGATCTTTATCGGTCAAACCGCATAACAACATACGTTGTTCCCTTTGTCATCGGTATGTTACTTGCGAGATTCGATCGTCGGTATCTCAATACCTAGTTCAATCTCGTTACGGCAAGTCTCTTTACTCGTTATGTAATACATCATCCATAACTAACTCATTAGTCACATTGCTTGCAAGGCTTATAGTGGTGTGCATTACCGAGAGGGCCCAGAGATACCTCTCCGACAATCGGAGTGACAAATCCTAATCTCGAAATACGCCAACTCAACAAGTACCTTCGGAGACACCTGTAGAGCGCCTTTATAATCACCCAGTTACATTGTGATGTTTAGTAGCAACAAAGTGTTCCTCCGGTAAACGGGAGTTGCATAATATCATAGTCATAGGAACATGTATAAGTCATGAAGAAAGCAATAGAAACATACTAAACGATCAAGTGCTAAGCTAACGGAATGGGTCAAGTCAATCACATCATTCTCTAATGATGTGATCCCGTTAATCAAATGATAACTCATGTCTATGGTTAGGAAACTTAACCATCTTTGATTCAACTAGCTAGTCAAGTAGAGGCATACTAGTGACACTATGTTTGTCTATGTATTCACACATGTATTATGTTTCCGGTTAATACAATTCTAGCATGAATAATAAACATTTATCATGAAATAAGGAAATAAATAATAACTTTATTATTGCCTCTAGGGCATATTTCCTTCAGTCATTGCATCCATATGTTTTCTCTTGATTCAATGTTTTATAGAAGAAATAAGAGAGAATATAGGTGAGGGGATTAGGGAAAGTTTTGTGTGACACAACATTCACGGTTGGATGAGGTTCTATTCACTTCAATTATGCACTATTTGCTGGTCGGTTCGCCCGCAATGGACTGGAATGTTCACAATTTCAACAAAAAAATTGAAAAAATGGTAATTTTTGTTGGTTCCTAGATATTTGTAACATTGAAATGCTAGGTCAAACTCATCAACCAATTTTAAATTAATCCCAGTTTTGTTGACTCGTCAAATTTTGGTAGGTTGAATTTCAGAAGAATGATAATTGGGTGATGCTAGTAGGACAACCTAAGCAATGAGGTTCCTATATGTATGGCTTGCCAAACCAAGTGAGCAAATACCTTTATTTGTTGATGATCATGAATAAGAAGAATCATAACTTGTGTGATATGAGCATGACCGATCTAAGGACTAGTGCATCACTCCCTTTTTACCGTAATTATGATTAGAGTAAAATACACCCTAGATCCTAAATTTATTCATGGTGTGTCAACTAGGTCCTAAATATTTAAGAATGCATGTGTATATCCTAATTGTTTTTAAATACCCCCATTCATTAGTTACTTAAAATGTTATTACAATCCTTCGTTACAGCATACACCACGAAGGGTGGAAAACTATTACCAAGAACACCATCTAATCTAGTATCAAAACTATACTTCACAATATCAAGCGCCATCCCATTGGCCAGGTGGTTAACTTTAAAAACTTTAAAATTCTGAAGCAACCTAGAAATGGTTAGAGCCTCCTTATTCAAATCAACAAGAGGGGCGAGTGAAGTTTTTCACTTGCAAGGAAGAAAGCAATAAAAGCACAACCAGTCCAACATAGAGACCGGCCAGGAAAGCCCGAATCTCAGCTACATTCACACTGCAATTCCGCCCAACGAAATCCCATGAAGATGATGACATCATCGGAGAAAATCTTGGCAACAAAACCACGCTCGCGGCACCAATGCTCTCCACAAAACTGGCATCAAGGTTGATCCTGATGTAATCGGGCGGGGGAGGCTGCCAAACCATGGTCAAATAACGGAGCAGTGGTGGACTTTAAACCATCTGCCTTTCCCTTCCCTTTGTCGTTTGAATCCACCTCGACATCAAAAAGATTGGACGAGAAGGATGATCAATAATTACCCACAAAATTTGCAGAGCAACAACAGATTCCTGACCCTTCCCAAAAATAAAGTCTTGACCATATCACATCACAACATACCCTGCAAAAACAAGTTAGACGTCCTCTACTTTGTTGTTGCAAGTTTTACGTGGTTGCTACAGGCTTCTAGCAAGAACCGTCCTTACCTACGGCACAAAAACCACAACGGTGATTTATCAAGTTTGCTGTTTTGACCTTCAACAAGGACCGGCCGCAGTCAAATTCGATTCAACTAAAGTAGGAGAAACAGACACCGCTTGACCACCTTTATGCAAAACTAATTGCATGTCCAGCCGGTGGAATCGGTCTCATGAACATGGTCATGTAAGGTTGGTCTGGGCCGCATCATCCAACAATACCACCGAATCAAAGTAAGACATTAGTGGTAAGCAGTATGATGATCACCGCCCACAACTCTTTGTGTTCTACTTGTGCATATCATCTACGCACAGTCCTGGCTCATGATGCCACTGTTGGGTAACATAGCATGTGCATGCAATTTCAAAAAAAAATCCTACGCTCACGCAAGATCTATCTAGGAGATGCATAGAAATGAGGGAGAGAGTGTGTCTACATACCCTCTTAGATCGTAAGTGGAAGCGTTTCACAACACGGTTGATGTAGTCGAACTTTCTTCATGATCCACCAATCGTGTACCAAACGTACGACACCTTCGAGTTCTGCACACGTTCAACTCGGTGACGTCCCTTGCCTTCTTGATCCAGCAAGATGTCGAGGTAGTAGATGAGTTCCATCAGCACAACGACGCGGTGACAGTGATGGTGAAGTGATCTTCGCAGGGCTTCGCCTAAGCACTACGAAAATATGAGCGAGGGAGTAAACGGTGGAGGGGGGCGCTGCATACGACTAAGCAATTGTCTGTGTGTGCAAGGCGCCCCCCTCCCACATATATATAGGTGGGGGGAGGAGGGAGCAGCCAGGAGGCGCCCCAAGTAGGATCCGAATCCTACTTGGGGTTTCCCCAAGTGGCGCCCCCTTGCCTTATTTCATCGTAGAAGAAAGGGAAGGGGGAAGAGAGAAAGGAAAGGGGGGCTGAACCCCCTTTTTCCTTCTCCCAATTCAGCCTCCTACCATAGGGGGGCACGCCACCCCTTGTGGGCTGGTGTGCTCCCCTCTCATGGCCCATATGGCCCATATATTCCCCCCGGGGGGTAGTCCGATAAATACTGATACACTCCGGAACACTTCCAGTGTCCGAATAATGTCGTCCTATATATCAATCTTTACCTCTCAACCATTTCGAGACTCCTCTACATGTCCGTGATCATATCCGGGACTCCGAACAACATTCGGTCACAAAATCATATTACTCATATAACAATATATCGTCAACGAACGTTAAGCGTACGGACCCTACAGGTTCGAGAACTATGTAGACATGACCGAGACACCTCTCTGGTCAATAACCAATAGCGGAACCTAGATGCTCATATTGGCTCCCACATATTCTACGAAGATCTTTAGCGGTCGAATCGTTATGACAATATACGTTATTCCCTTTGTCCATCGGTATGTTACTTGGCTGAGATTCGATCATCCGTATCTTCATACCTAGTTCAATCTCGTTACCGGCAAGTCTCTTTACTCGTTCCGTAATACATCATCTTGCAACTAACTCATTAGTCACTTTGCTTGCAAGGCTTCTTATGATGTGTATTACCGAGAGGGCCCAGAGGTACCTCTCCGATACTCGGAGTGACAAATCCTAATCCCGATCTATGCCAACCCAACAAACAACTTCGGATATACCTGTAGAGCATCTTTATAATCACCCAGTTACATTGTGACATTTGATAGCACACAAGGCATTCCTCTGGTATCCGGGAGTTGCATAATCTCATAGTCAAAGGAATATGTATTTGACATGAAGAAAGCAATAGCAATAAAACTGAACGATCAATATGCTATGCTAACGGATGGGTGTTGTCCATCACATCATTCTCCTAACGATGTGATCCCGTTCATCAAATGAGACATGTCTATGGTTAGGAAACTTAACCATCTTTGATTAACAAGCTAGTCTTGTAGAGGCTTACCAGGGACACGGTGTTTTGTCTATGTATCCACACATGTATCAAGTTTCCGGTTAATACAATTCTAGCATGAATAATAAACATTTATCATGAAATAAGTAAATGTAAAATAACAACTTTATTATTGCCTCTAGGGCATATTTCCTTCAGCCCCATATCATCTTTACTATCCTTCAGATTGAGCGCAAGATTGTACACACCTTTAACTGAAAACATACCATCATTTTCATAGCGCCACACAATAATGTTCCTAATCAAATTCTCATCCCAATATGTCAGTCCACTCATGAATAAATCAAACACTTACTTCAGGCTAGTATATTGCTTTTTAGCTGAAATGTTTATGCCGGAACTCCTGGACAGCCAATTATCTCACCAAATCGTAATATTAGAGCTATCAACCAGCCTCCAAATGACTCCTCTTTTAAGCAACTCCAGTCCATACATAATACCTTGCCAAGTCATGGACGTAGACTACAAAGAAACAGTGTCAAGAATATTTCTTTGGGGTTAATACTTTGCCTTCAACAACTTGGCACACAACGAGTCAGGGTAAACCAACATGTGCCATGCCTGTTTAACCAGAAGAGTTTTAAATAAGCTGAGATCACGAAATTTCATACCGCCCTTGCCTTACGGCCTGGTCATTTTGTCCAAAGATAACCAATGAGGTTTCCTTCTGTCCACCTCATCAACCACCAAAAATTCTGGACAAGCTAGGATAACTCCTCTCCTCACATAGTGAAGACAGAAATTTGAAAATACTCATAGCATAAACGGGAGTGTCTGGATAACTGACTTCATCAAGTAAGCATATTTTTTTAAATCCAGTCTGAGAGCCTTTTCAATGTCTTATATTTGGTTGACTTACACTTACCCGCCTTCATTCTACCTTCTAGCATCGATAATCCAAGATATTTATCCTCAAATCCATCAACGATAATTTTTAAAATTACCATGGCGGACACTTGATACTCCAAAATACATTCAAACATTATCGAGCACTTATTGGGACTTAAAACTTTCCCAATCCCCTTCTCATAATTCATCAAAATATTTTTAATCGTTAGTGCTTGATCAGTGGAACCTTTAAAAAAAATAGCAGACTTTTACCGGCGAACAACCCTTTTTTCACTTTACATTGGTCCAAATACACAAAATTTCTGACTTTTCACAGAGTACTAGATCCAATAAAAGTGTGAAATACCTGGAGCATGCACGTTCAACCAGAAATCCTAAAGGACCCCTCTTTCACAAGCACTATTAAGCAACAAAGGGAGTGCCTCAGTCACAACCAAGAATAAGTACAAGGATAATGGACCCCCTGCCTGAGACCACGGAAAAGGGAAAATGCCTTCAACAACTAGCCATACAAACGCATCGCAAATTTCACCGACGTGACACAAGTCATAAACCAGCTAATCCAAAGCGGTGTATAAGCCAAATCCCCATGCATACTTTCCATGAAAAATGCCAATCCACACGATTATAATAAGTGATTCATCGTGGATGCTATTTGCATCCGACCAGGCCACATGCTGAGTTGACAAGTGCCACGTAGCTAGGTGCCAGAGCAACACGCAACAACAACACCCTAATCGATCGCCCAAAACGTGATTGGTGTCCAACGTGTGTCGCCGTTCTATATAATCAGGACCAACAAATAGGCAGGCCTCGCAGAGGTTGCAGCCTCCCCACTTTGATGGTTGTCTAGGCGAGGTGCGTGCCAAGGAATGCGTCGTATGCCGTGTGTCTAAGCCTGAGCCTGTAGCGAGAAGTTGTTTCTCTTGCTCGCGGGCGAGAGCCACGCCAGCGCCACCAACAAAGACACATAGGTTGTTGTCGTTTGGCACTCGACCCCATCGTTGCATACGAACCTCAACACCTCCGAGGTACGCCTGGCCCGTTCGCCATGGACCATGGTCATATCCACACTAACCTCTGTTGATGGGCTAGTTGGCACGGTTAAACAAGATGACAACCCAGCCCTACGACCTGTCATAATGTCGCCATATGTGTTCTATAGAGTAGAGAAAAGGAGAGAGGGGCGATAAATGAGAGGGAGAAGCCTACCAAGGGTGTGTTCATGTAAAATGTTGTCTACCTGACACCAATCAACTTGCCACATGTACTTATCAGATGCGCATAGAACCCGCGGTGAATCACTTAATACAATTAGAACCCAAATTTGCATTTTAAACTTTTAAGACTTAGTTGACACACCTCAAATACTATCATTTTACTCTTATTATTATTGCGCTATTGAATTTGAAATCGGCGCTTTTGGGTTGTCATATGGTGGACATTGAAGTTCATGTCACGTTGAACTATTTGTAGTGTTGAATTTAACTTTTTTTATTCCTGCTGAGTAATCAATAAAGCTCGTGATTCAGAAAAGAGTTAGAGATAACAAAAATCTCGAAGCACCTAAAACCCAAAGGTGACGAATGCAAAAGTGTTATTATAAAACAAACAAATAAAGTGATACAAGATACTCTAAGTATCCAAGCGACTTTTCTTAAAAGAAAAAAACAACCGACATGATAGATGAGCTTCAAACATGGCTAGTGGGGTCAGCACTGGCCTTGGGCGACATGGCAGGCGCCGAAGGAGGAAGAGGAGGGTCAACATTGGCTTCTGACGACGCAGTAGACACCGGAGGAGGAAGGTCACCGCCGGCAGCTGCAGCAGGCGCCGAAGGAGGAAGTTCACTGGCGGCACCTGCGGTAGGCGCCAAGGGAGGAAGGTCACCAGCGGCAGCTGCCTTCTGTTCAGCATTACTCGCAGGCACCGCCGCCGCCGGCTGTCCCATAGCGATCCCAGACTCCTGCGCGAGCGGCGACTTCGTAGAGCCTGCAACCGATGTAGCCTGCAATAGGATGTACGAGGTGATCTGACAGACCATCGATATGAAGAACAAGATCGTGGCCGCCACGAACGCTCCGGTGCCCGGCGGGACGCACTTCCCGTCGTTGTACGTCGGGAGGCCACCGCCCGTGCTCAGGATGGCGCCCACCATGAACAGTATCACCACTATGATGGCGAGGACCCTGCAAGTATTCGTATACGGATGTCATGTATATGCATGTATGTACAAACTGCGAAGCATGCATGCATGCATCCGCGCGCGGTAGACGTATACGTACCATGAGACGGTGGACAGGACGACGGCGACGATGCGCTTGGCCTCGTTGGGGATGCCCCACGTCCGGCAGCAGCCGCAGCAGCCGGTGGCGGCGGTGGCCACGATCTGCGTCGTCAGCGCCAGCAGCGACGCCACGACCCCACAGCCCACCGCCGGCGAGGCGTCGCACGACGACGAGGCCGCGCCGGCGATGCCCAAGATGACCGTGATGAGGCCGAGGACGCCCACCGCGGCGCATGCCGCCATCATGCCTTTGGTCATCCCCATCGATCGAGCCAAATACCTCGAGGCTGCTCCAACTTTAATTTCCTAGCTAACCCCTCGCAAAAACAAAATGTTTAGATTTTTCTAACGAGATTAAGAAAGGCTTGACGCTCTATAGAAGCTCACGTATACATATATATAATGTGTATGATGTGTGCGCATACGAGGTAGCTAGGGTTTATTTCGACGACGGTCCTGTACAAGGTTGATTCCTTGTTTCATTTCGTTACGTGCTATAAAGTTGTCGACTACAACTATGTTTATAATGTTGGTGCTTAATTAAGCCGCACGCAAGCTGTTTCGCACACTGTGCGGGTACCAAGCTTTTTGCATTGGGTTCTCAGTTGATCCGTCTAATAGTTGTGGACTTGGTCACGACCGGCAGCTAGCTAATTCTCTCTTTTTTCGCAAAAAAGCTATTTCTCTTTTTGTTATACAATTTTGCTAAGTCTCAATCGACTGAGACTTGATTATGTCTCAGTCGATGCTATATTCATTCGATCTTGCATGGAAATTCATATATACTATGTCACTTGATTGAGACTTGTTTAAAGCTCAGTCGATTTAGACCTAATCACACCCTTTGTTATAACGATTTCAATATACTCGCATTTATTTCCGTCTAATAATTAACCAAGCTAATGCAAAAGCTTGCTACTCAGCACTTATTTCAATATAGTATCAATATACTCTATTAACTTTAAGATACCACCGCTCACCGAAAGTGTGATTCTGCTCCAGGTGCATAAACACTTGGGGAGAACAGTAAAATCAAAAAACTCACCTGCAAAAAAAATCAAAAAAGAAATAGAAAAACTTCTGAAGTTGTTTTTTGGCGACAAAGACTGCTTAGTTTTCTACATGGCTGCAAAGTTTCGTGATCGAATGACACTGTGAAGGTCTAGGGTTAGTGCTCCAAAATACTTTCAAACCCAGCAATTTAGGAGCATCACTTTTTTGCCCAGAGCATTTCAAATGTTTTGCTTCACGAAACTTTACACACACGCGAAACACTCACCAATGTTTGTAAGAAAAAAAATATCAGTTTATGTTTTAAATAATATTTTTATCTTTTTACTGCTCATCAAGCGCATCGAAAACTCAATGTCCTTCTATTCATCTCGCAAGAGCATCTCTAAGCGGACACCCATTCACCCCGCCAGCTCCACATTTGTCCAGGCGGACAGCCCAGAGGGGCCTGGTCAGAAAAACATTCTGCAACCGAACACTTCATTTTCAGTCCATATGTCCGGGCCATCCGACACCCCCATTCCTGGCATTGCCTAGACACGTTTGGATGTATCTGCCACGTCAGATCAGCCCACCACAACCCCATAAAACCCCACCGCCACCCTACCCTGGATAAAACCGTAACTCACGCTATGTGCTCTGCTCCTAGATCTGTCCTATCCTCTCGCTCCACTCCGGTCTTATCCTCGCCATCATGTCCGGTTCTGACAGCGAATCCAGATCCGAGGCAGGCCCTATTGACTGGGACACTCGCGGCGAAGTCTGAGGAGGAGCTCTCCCTCTGTGTAGCCATCTGCTGTTCCCGGATGGGCATGGGTCGCCGTCGAGCTTCGTGGCCTCTCCGCCGACCCAACAGGTCTCTTCCAGCTCTGTGATCGACTACTACAGGTCATTGAGGTCTGTTTCATCCCTGGTGATCTGGCAGGGCTCTTGCAGCCCCGGGTCGTCGCAACCGGCCCGAACTACCTACCGGTGCTAGGTGTTGGTCCCTTGTCCTTCAAGCCCGTAGTGGCTCCATGAGTCCAAGGCACGGCCAGCTCATTGTGCCAAGCAAGCAACCCGGGTAGGATCCTGTTGCTCTGGTCATGGTTGCGGGCAGTTCCTCACGGTCCACGCCGTCCCTGCAGTGTGTCAGACAAAGAGTTGTTGCTTCAGGTGACCTGCATCATTTCTTGACCAGCATAGAGACGGACACCCGCTGCAACCGCCGCAAGAATACGAAGGCATTGCAACAGGGCATTGAGGCATCGGAGTGACTCGCAGATGAGCAAAGCAGACACCGCCTCCAAAGCCCGTGGCCTCACCATAGAGCAGGCCCACACCGCCTGACGTCTCTTCCGGCTCCCCTCCTCCTCCAGCTCCTCCGCCGACTCCGACACCCCTGGATAACGACCCCTACGCCATCTTTGACATGTACTGCCGCCACCTCAGAGATGACAATGGCAACGTCAAGGCATCCACGATCCTATCCTATGACACTACTAGAACTGATATGTCCTTTTGAGTTACATAGAGACGAGGGCAAGAAAAAGTTCAAAGGTGCTACTACATCCAAAGAAGATTATATCTCAGAAACACTTCAACAAACTTGCCCTGTTTTGGTTAATTCTCGTGGAAAGGACGAGAAACTATGGTGTTAGCTTTCATCCAAGAGTCAGCATTATTCATTTCCTATAAATATATTATGCACATCAGAACTTAATATGAAGATGAATGATTTTTTAATAGCCATTAAAGTGTGTGTTTGATCGCTTTTAAGCATGCGAACATACGATTGCCTATCCACTTGCTAAGGGCAACAAGGGGCAACAAAAACTAAGGCAAATTCTTTTTAAATACAAACTAACCAGATTTCTTAACATGAGAATTCTTCCTTATTTTAATTCTTCCTTAATGGTGATTGACAATCCGGACAAGCTGCAACATGACAAAAAGGAGCACTATTACATCATACATGAGGAAATTCGGAAATTCCAAATCATACAGGTCACACCAATAAAATGAATTTTCATATAAGAGAAATGGTAGAGAGATGTGAGAATATCACACCTTATTTTCTTCCAAAGAATGCCAAGGTCCACTGAATACGAATCAGGAACAAACAATAACTTTATTCTACTTAACTTCAAAGGCTTGTGTTCTTGGTAAAATGCATTAAGATGAAGAATGTGTTGGACCAGTCATAAGGTGAACGCAATAGGAAGAGAAAGCAACACAAAAATGTCCTTACCGGCCATGAGATGAGATCTAAAATCAAGTCGTCCTGCTGTAGCTTGACCATTAAAAGACAATACCTTGGTCAGGTATTTGAACCCAAATGAGCTGACAGCCTGAACATTCACCTTCAGTTATGTTAGCAACATAGTCAACTCCTTTTCCCACCCTTCATTTGGCTTCACAAATTCTTCCTTTCCGACCTTGATACCGTAACCACTCATGGGAAGCAGACACTCCTCTACCAGTGTGCACATCGTCAACTTGGTTGTCCTCAGTGAGGCCCATGAAGGCAGTGTCTTTATCCACAAGGAAGATGAAAAAAAAGTGTCCCTCTTTTTTGGATGAATCCTTTCTTCCTTCAGACCAGTTTGGATATCATCCATACGATGAGCCATTGCCCAATGATTGAACAAAACACACAGCTGAGCAAAGAGAAAAATAAAACGACCAAACACACATGCATGTCTCACAGTCATAAATCTCCAACAGACTTTTGTGCACTCACAGTCGATCAGCATACCAAAGATGAGTATTAGAAAAGGGATATGATCTTTCAGAGAGGAATGCGGTAAGTTTCCTAAAAAATGAAGATAATGTATGCATGACAAGCATAAATGCAGGTTAAACTGATGATACGTACTGAATAGCAGCAGGTTCAGCGGAATATGCAGCATCATTCACCTTGTAAAACATATCAAAATTGACAAATATGTGAAACAGATTAGCTACAAAGGTCTTACCTAAAAAGTAGAATGGTATTACAAATCCTGAATTTATATTAATATAAATAAACATGGATATTGTTCCTACTTATATGCATATATTAATCCTAGCCAACATTACACACTACTGGTATTTTACAAATCTTCTGCCAAACAGGACCAATGATAGCTGATGCACATTAAATATTGTATACTCTCATAGACAGCAAAAACTATGGTAACATCACATTAGTAGCCAAACACATGTAGTAAAGTAACATGCTATTATGCTTAGCCAGAGCTAAGAACTGAAGTGTTTCAGAGTAATGTACCTCCACGAGTATGTAATGTCTTTCAAATGGTTGATTAGTCACAGATGGTAATGTAGTTACAGATCTCCAATCATTCAATTGCTTGAACTATGATAGGAGCCAAAAAGTATATTAAAGTATAATGATTAGCTAGCGTTACAGACTAAAAAAAACTACTGTATTCTCCCCTATTATCTTTCAAATAGTTACCTAATCAAATCAGAGATGGTTTAGAACTTGCAGATTTCCCATTACCGAATTTTGCTTGGCGCTTGAACTGTAGTAACAGCCTACATTATTTACTTTAGTAAAGATTAAACTTGGACCATTTGATAAATCTCACAGCCAAGTTAACATCCAGCAATGGCACCCAAAATACAAAAGTTGAAAATTGTACCCCTAATATACATCTGGAACTCGATTAAAAGTATGCGATTCACGATGTTGCCGTCATCGAGGGTGAAGAACATGTCCATGTCATCTATGCCTTGTTGTTCACCATCCTGACGAGCCTAACCTGTAGACCACCCAATCATCATGTAAGAAGCCAAAAAAAAACTTTTTTTTAGGAAAGGAGGAATCACCCCCGGCCTCTGCATCCGGATGATGCATGCGGTCATATTATTATTTATTCACAAAGACCTTACAAAGTAATACAACAGTAAGCCCGAGGCCACCATCTAGACGACACCTGTCGCTACTCCTATCCCCTTGATGAAAGCGTGCCGAATGTCCGGGCCAAATACCAAACGGACATCGCACAAAATCCTAACATCTAACGCCGGATGCCCCATCCAGGCCACATAGGCGGGATGGGTAGCACTCCGGTCCGGCGCACTCTCAGTGAGTACCACACGCACACGCTGCAAAGGGCCATGACCTCCATCTTCCCTCGATCCATCCTCAAAGCATGTACTGACGCATCGACCTTGTCAGGCCTCTCTGCCATCGACGCCACCACGACGCCAGACAACGTCGACCTCCTGCGCGTGTCCCTCACCACACATCTGACGCCAAGCCTCCACTGCTCCATGCTGTCGAGAACCGCCGCTATGAATATGTAGAAAGAAACACCGCTCCACCGCAGCTGCCATCCGCTGGTCCCTCGAGCCCGAGTGCATCTCCAAGAATGCCGCCCCCAAGGGGGTAACGACACATGAATGCCGCCGTCATCCGATCAACTGATCTAGGGTTTGCCCCGTAGGTATTGGGTGGGGTTGGGAACTTCACCTCGATGATGCCTTCATGAAGGAAACGATGATAAGAGCATCGTCATCACCGGCTCCGGCCAATGACCGAAGACCAAGTTTTCACCCGGATCCATTCCAAGAAATCCACCCGACAACCTGTGCACTGTCTCGACCGCCTTCAAAGCCCCAGATCTAGCCTCCTAGATCCGGCGACCAACCGCGACAACAGTGCCACCGTAGGAGCCCTGGTAAAAAATGGGGAGATTTTCACTTCCCGGCCTCTGCACCAACTAAGGATGCATACGGCCATTTTAGTATGAGTATCAAGATAAACATGGTCCTCAAAATTTTTTAAATGAGTATCAAGATATTTCTTGATGAGTGGTTCCACCACACATCAAGCTTGATCATAATAAACGGGAAAACCTCATGCATCACTGTCAATTAAGGGAATTGAACTCGAATTAGATTGGGTTGCACAACCACATACCCAACCACTGAGCCAAGGCTCTCTCTGCAAGAAGCCAAATTTATAACCTGTCATTTTTGTTTACATCAGCTGAACAATATTTACAGTTCAAACAAACCTACTGGTAACTAGTACATGTGCTTCTTTACGTTGTAGCCTTGGTTAAGTGCACCTACATGGTGCAGGAAAAATAAGATTCATGGTAAAAAAAAAAGGTCTCAAAATACTATAGGGATATGTGATTTCAATTTGGAATAAATTCTGTGACCGCTGAGTAATAAGCATGCAAATTGTTCGTGAACTCGTCGCTAAAAATGTTAGAGCAAGCAGGGTGTCGACGTCATGTCCCTGCCAGCCAAGTCCCCTACTTGGCATACTAAAATGTGAATACATCCAAACAAATTAGAGCAAGCACACATTCTTCCTCGGCAATCAAATGGACTATATAGCTAACCAAATCACCGATCCACAAATCTTGTGAAAGGCCAGAGGGTTTCTAGTCACTAATCCTTCTTATGTTAATGTTTTTCTTCTCTGTTTTGATTTCTTCTCTGTTTTGATCAGTCAGCGGTCCCGCAGGTGGTAAACATATTGAATATTTCATTTGTTAATCATAACTAACCATTGGAACATATATGTGAGTATTTAACCAAAAACTACCATAATTCACGGAACCGTGACGAAAAACTACCACTTTATGATTTTGTGCGAAAAACTACCTTTTTTTTCCTAAACCGTGGCAAAAAACTACCAAGTCTGAAAAGAGCCCGATTTGGCTCTTTTAAGCGCGTTTCTGACAAAGTTGGCCCACACATAAATGGGCTAAAAAAGCAATCGGGTCCCTGTTTTTTTTTAAAAAAGCAATCCAGTCCTTCCTTCGAGGCCCAGCATGGCGAGCACATCCATGGCGCACCCCTCGTCGACCGGCGGTTCGGCCGCCACGCCTGCGGGCCGCATGCCCGCCTGGCCTTGTCACGCGCTACCACATCGCGCCCTAGCCGAGCCCCTGGGTGCTCGCCATCATACTGCCGTCAGCATGGTCAGCCGCCTGGCTGCGCGCTGGCCCCGCCTACCGTCAGCCGATGGCCGCCCGCGGGCCGCTGGCCGCCCCGCCATACCGCCGTGCCCATGGCCGCCGCCTGCGGGTGGCCGCTCGCGCATACCGCCGTGCTCATGGCCGCCCACCCGTGGTCGCGCTCGCCCCGCGCTGGCGCCACGGGCGCCTCGCTTCCTACCCGCCCGGTCGTGTCCACCGAGCGACATCGCTGTGGACCATGAGAAGGACTCCGTCGAGCTCCTCGCGCCGCTGCATCGAGCGAAACGTCCCGCCTCGGCATCTGCCGCGGCTCGCAGTGCTCAACGCGTCGGGCGGCTTTTACCAATACAAGGGCGGCGGTAGCGCAAGATGCATCGCAAGCCGCCAGGGGCCTCGCAAGGACTGGATTGCTTTTTAAAAAAAAAATAGGGACCCGATCCCTTTTTTAGCCCGCTTATTAAGTGTGGGCCAACTCTATCAGAAACGCGCTTAAAAGAGCCAAATCGGGCTCTTTTCAGGCTTGGTAGTTTTTTGCCACGGTTTAGGAAAAAAGCGGTAGTTTTTCGCATAAAATCGTAAAGTGGTAGTTTTTCGTCACGGTTCCATGAATTGTGATAGTTTTTGGTTAAATACTCCATATATGTAGGATCGGCATGAATGAATATATGCCCATTCTTGGAGTAGGTCGCGGCACATAAAGCAATAAATGGTATATAATATCTTGATTGATATATCAAACCATGTGTACATGATTGTTCGAGGAGCTGGGACGGAATGAATGAATTGCTGCATAGTGCATATCTTCTTAACGTGACACGTGACGATTGTAAGTGCCCGTCCTTCCCATCAGGAGCTCCTTCCTGTCAATTTTATCTGCACACAACGCTCTGGTGTAGGTTACAGTTCAGAACAACAGCCGTGCTAAACGAGACATCATGTCAATTCTAGCCACACATGATCTTCGCCGCAGTGCATGCAGAGAGACTCGATTCCATGAAGCGTCGCCGCCCGTAGACTCTGCAGCAGAGCGGAGGTCCGCCACAACGCGCCCTTCTCTGACCATGCTGCGCGCCGGCGGCGATTTTGACGGCTACTATCGGTCGACGGGCATCGCCGTCACGGCTGAGAGGGACCACACCGAGGAGGGGACTTGGCTGACGGGGACACGAGGATCATGCATTAGATGGCCAGGGGAGAGGAGAACAGGGCTGGCGGCGACATTGCGTGGGTGCTTTTTGCCCTAAAAGGTCATCCAGATCGGGCGTGTGTAGGGCGTCGGAAGGAGGAGCAGGAGAGTCGGCCTGGTTCTCCTGGCTTTTTATGCATGCGTAGGTTGGAGAGAAAAACAAAATCGATGGGGAACGATCGAGGGAGGGTGGAGGGTAGGCGAGCGAACGAAACGAAACCGACTATCGCGACCGCAGACTCCTGGAGTAGAGATAGAGATACTTGAATTTGGAGAACATAACAATTCAGACGACTTATGTATAGGTAATGTGAAACAATAAAGTCTCATCTAGGGTTCCCAACTTCCCCTGCGGCGCTCCCCGCTAGGGTTCCAACCATAGCAAGAGAATTATCATTGCTCACGTCGGGAGACCCTTCAGTCCGATCTGACGGAATACTGCTGGTGTACGCACTCCAATCGTGGGTGCGCATGGCGGAAACAGGAGGACCTGGGGTGCCAGGGACGGCGCTAGCGGAAGTGCGGGCGGGATCCCGCAAAGCCAATCGACTGCTCCAACCCTGGAGGATAGATTCCTGGGACTGAATCTCCACGGGGAGGAGGAAGAGGAACTCGATCTCTCAAGAGAGGTGGATGAATTGATAGAGGAAACCCGTTGGATCGCCGTGTTTAGGGTTCATATCCAGAAGCCCTTCAGCCATGCCTCATTGTTCAAAACGCTATGCAATGCGTGGACGGCGACGCAAGGCATGGACGGCGACGCAAGGCATGGCCTTCAATCCAATGGAGGACAACTTGTTCTTGGCGCGGTTCATGTGCCTTGGTGATTGGAATCGTTTGATGGGTGGGGGCCCATGGATTTTCCGCAACGCAACGGTTGTCCTGGAAGAGTATGATGGCATATCTGATGTGCCACAGTATAAGATTGGCAGAATCCCGGTCTGGGCGAGGATCATGGGAATCCCCGATGGCTTGATGAACAAAACATCTGTAGCAGAAAAGATTGCTGCAAAAGTGGATATTCCCCCGCTGAAAGTGATTGTGAATGAGGGGCGTCTGAACCCGTCAAAGTACCTTCGGGCAAGGGTTCACCTAAAGCTAGACACACCCCTTGTTAGATTTGTCCCCCTTACTCTGAAGGAAAGTAAAAGATACCCAGTGGAATATGAGAAACTCACAGATTTTTGTGACTTTTGTGGTCTAATTGGTCATCTTGTAACAGAGTGCGGTGACGGCATCCATGACCCTGAAAGCTGTGAGTGGGGCGATTGGCTGCTGGTCAACTTTGAGGAACAAAGAAGCCGTGGGGCTCCGGGTAGGGGCTTTCCCCGTGGTGGCGCTAGCATGGGCAGAAACAATGGAGGTGGCAGGGGTAGGGGTGCCCCAGGCAACCCTAATCCCCAAGAGCAGGAAGATATGGACATAGGGGGTGTGCATCCGGGGGACGCCATCGTCCCACAAGCAAGGAAACGCCTAATATCCCAGGATGGGAGGATCAATGTTGCAGCTAACCCAGCAGCGAACCCACCTGCGGGGTTTGTTACTGATAAAATCCTACTGATCGAGAATACTGGAGGAGAGCAGGTGGACAAAACTTTGATGAGTACCCCGCAAAAGATCCATGATAATAAAAGGCTAAGAGCTTATGCTTCAGGAGCAACAAATGATATATCGGCATCCTCCTCCACGGAGGGTCGCCGGGGACAATGAAACTCATAAGCTGGAACTGTCGGGGTCTCCTATGAACCCCGACGGTTCGTTCGCTTCTGGACATCCAGAGGCGGCATAACCCGGATGCGTTTTTTTCTGTCCGACACACATTTGGATGAACATAGGGCAGAAGATTTGAGGAGAAGGATGGGCATGGATTACAAAATTGTTGCACCTTGTCTCGATGGTAGAAAAGGTGGATTGCTTCTAGTCTGCAAGAAGGAGGTGAGGATCTACTCGCGGACTACTACCTTTAGTGTCATCGATGTGACGGTTGAAGAACACGATGGAAGAGAATGGAGACTCTCGGGCATATATGGGGAACCTAGCTGGGATAATAAGGACCGTACGTATCATCTAGTACGGGACTTGCATGCTCATCCTAGTCTTCCGTGGATTGCCATTGGCGACTTCAATGAGATTTTACTCTCTCTAGAGAAGGAGGGTGGAGCACCGCGGCAGCAGGCGAGACTCCAAGCCTTCCAAGATGCATTGTCTGATTGCTCTTTGGAGGACATAGGATACCATGGCGATAAATTCACATGGTTCCGAGGTGGTCTGAGGGAACGCTTTGATCGGGCCGTCTCAAATGCCAAATGGATGGAAATGCACCCCTTGTGTGGAATGTGCAATCTTGATATGGGAAAATCGGATCATAGGCCGATATTCCTGGACACTGACTACTTGGCCGGCGTGGCAGCTCCAAGGACGCAGCCAAGACGTGTGTTTGAGGCCCGTTGGTTAGCCGATGAAACAGTGGAAGAAGTAATTAAAACGGCATGGCAAAAAGCGGTCACTCAAGGGCTGTACCCCGCGACCAGCTCTAAGCTTGTTCATAGAGACTTACATGCTTGGGATCTCAAAGTATTGAAAGGGCCACGTGCTCGCCTACGGGCGGCACAGAAGAAGCTAGAGAATCTAATGCGCTCATCGTTCACGGCTGAGACAAGGTTGAAACAGAAGGACCTTATGGTGTTGATCGAGAACCTACTCGAGCAAGAGGAAATATACTGGGCACAACGTGGGCGAGTGAATTGGTTGCGCCGAGGAAACGGCAACACAAAGTTCTTTAATCATTCAGCTTCAGCTCGTAGGCGTCATAATCTGATCAAAAAACTGAAAAATAATAATGATGCTTGGGTTGAGGGTAATGATAACCTCAAGCCCCTTATTTTTTATTACTTCCAGAGCCTTTTTAACTCGGATGCAGGGGTCATCGATGAAGGACTATTACTTTCTGTTAGGCAGGTTGTAACTGAGGATATGAACAGGATACTAATGGCGCCATACACGAAGGAAGATGTTAAAAAAGCTCTCTTTCAAATAGGAGATATGAAGGCTCCCGGACCGGACGGACTACATGTTGTTTTCTTTAAACGTTTCTGGCATATTATAGGTGATGAGCTGACAAAATAAGTCCTTGATGCGATCATCAATAAAAAAATCCCGAGGGGTGGAATTCTACAAATGTTGTGCTCATCCCAAAGGTGGACAACCCGGAGGTAATAACTCAGTATAGGCCCATTAGCTTATGCAATGTGGTCTACAAAATTATTTCTAAGATGCTAGCAAACAGACTCAAAAAGATCTTGCCTGGGGTAATCTCCCCAAATCAGTCGGCATTCGTTCCAGGTAGATTAATTACAGACAATGTGCTAGTGGCTTATGAGTGCTTTCATGCAATAAAAAGGAAGACCCATGGATCTAATGGTGTTTGTGCAGTCAAGCTGGATATGCTCAAAGCGTATGATCGAGTTGAATGGGGCTTCTTACAGAGAATGATGTTGAAACTGGGTTTTAACCCGAGTTGGGTGGATCTGATTATGGAGTGCGTTTCTTCTGTAAGCTACAGGATCAGGTTTAATGACACAGAAACTGATGAGTTCATGCCCACGAGGGGCTTAGGCAGGGGGATCCGTTATCCCCTTACCTATTTCTGTTATGCTCTGAAGGGCTGTCCAATTTACTGGCCCATGAAGAAAGCATTGGTGGAATGGAAGGTATAAGGGTTTGCAGGAATGCGCCCTCAATCTCACACCTTTTTTTTGCTGATGACTCACTTATTTTAATGAAAGCAATAGACCAAAACACACATACCTTGAAGAGGATATTAGATACTACTGTGCAAGCTCAGTTCAGCGCGTTAGTAATGCAAAATCTAGTATTTTTTTCAGTCCTAATACTGGAGTGTTGGTCAGGGAAGGTGTGCATGGCATCCTGGATATTCTAACGGAAGCACTGACTGACAAGTACCTGGGCCTCCCTACCATGGTCGGATTGGAAAGAAGCGACTGTTTCCAGCACCTTATCGATAGAGTTTGCCAAAGGTTGAAGGGATGGAAGGAAAAGATCCTATCAGTACAAGGTAAAGAAATTTTAGTGAAATCGGTGGCATAAGCAATTCCTTCTTATGCTATGTCTGTCTTAAAATTACCCACGGGGGTTTGCATGTCAATAACAGATGAAATCTCAGGGTTTTGGTGGGAAGATGGAGAGGAAAAAAATGCACTGGTTTGCATGGTGGAAACTGTGTGTTCCAAAGAAGAAGGGTGGTATGGGGTTTAGGGACCTTCACAACTTTAATCTTGCTATGTTAGCAAAGCAGTGTTGGCGACTTCTCCAAAATACTTATTCTCTGTGTGCACGTGTTCTGAGTGCTAAGTATTATCCAAACAGTGACATACTGAAGGCAGGGCCCAAAAAGGGCTCATCGTTCACTTGGCAAAGCATTGTTGCAGGTATACAAACCTTCAAGCGAGGGTGTATTTGGCGGGTTGGATCTGGTTCACATATTAATATATGGGACGATCCCTGGATTCCTTCTAGTGAGTCAAGAAGAATCATCACACCCAAGGGAGGAACTATGCTGTCTAAGGTTGAAGAACTAATACACCCGCATATGGGTCAGTGGGATGTGGAGCTCCTTCGGGAAAATTTTCTACCCGTGGATGTTACTAGAATCTTACAAATTCCTTTGCATGTTGAAGCTGTAGAAGATTTTGTTGCTTGGCAGTTTACAAGGTCTGGTACCTTTTCGGTGCAATCTGCTTATCACGTCGAGTTTAACCACCAGTTCGGTCATCACTACGGTCGATTGGATGCCCCGGGTGGGTCTCGGATTAACCTATTGTGGAAAAAAAATTGTGGCACTTTTGCGTCCCGGGGAAAATCAAGCACTTTGGATGGAAGGTTCTGAAGGGGGTGCTGCCATGCTTCGGTGTTCTGTCTGGAAGACATATTCCTGTAATCCCCCAATGTCCCTTCTGTAAAATTGGTTTGGAGGATATACAACATTGCATCTTCACATGTTCAAGGGCCATGGAAGTTTGGGATGAACTTCAGCTGGTAGATACTGTACTAAAGGCAGTACTACAAGATCGCTCGGGGTCCATCACTCTGGAGATCCTCCTACAATCTGATTTTGTGATACATGAAATCCCGGCAGCAGAACTTATACTAGTGGCCATGTGGTAAATTTGGTGGCAGCGGAGACAAGCGGTGAAAGGGGAAACCATACAGACTCCTGATAGAACGGCCTTATCGATTAGGGTACTGGCTACAAATTTTGTACGAGCAAACTCACCAAACCAGCCAACCCGAAAGTTAGACCAGATATGGAGGAAACCTGACTCGGGGATTGTAAAAATCAACGTGGATGCGTCGTTCCATGCTGATACATTGGTCGGGGCTTGTGGAGCCGTTGCGAGAGATGAACATGGGAACTTCATTGCAGCGGCAAGCTGGGTTCTGCCTCATGTCATTTCGGCAGATTCTGCAGAAATAAATGCAATCAGGTATGGATTTATCCTTGCTGCTAGTATTGGGTGCACCAAAATTGCTATCGAATCAGACAGCTTGAGTGCTCTTGAGGCGGCTTCAAACCCAGAGGCCTACATGGGAGGTGATGCTGCAGTCATAACCGAAGCAACAATCTTGGCGATGGAGTTTTCAGCTATTAGTTTTGTTCGATGCTGTAGGGAAGCCAACCTCGTCGCTGATTGCTTGGCAAAACATTGCTTAGTTCTAGAGCTTCAAAATATTGGGACTCCTTTCCCCCTGACTTTATTCTTCCAAAAATTGTAAACGATATGGCCATTATTTGAGGAATAAAGTTACTGATGATTCAAAAAAAAGTGAAATAATAAAGTCGACCAATGCAAAAGTGTTGCTCCCTCTGATCCAAAACAATTATCGTGGTTCCACGACACTTATTTTGGATGTGAGGGAATATTATAAAATAAAGAAAGTTATACAAGACATTAAGTATCCAAGGGACATGATATATGAGCTTCAAACATGGCTTGTGGGGTCAGCACTAGCTTTGGGCAACATGATAGACATCGGAGGAAGGTTGCCATTGGCTTCTGACCATCCAGTAGGTGCCGAAGGAGGGAGGTCACCGGCGGTAGCTGCAGTAGGCGCCGAAGGAGGAAGGTCACCGGCAGCAGCGGCCTTTTGTTTAGCATTATTCACAGGCTCCACCGCCACCGGCTGTCCCATGACGATACCCGACTCCTTCGCGAGAGGCGACTTCATAGAGCCTGGAACCGTTGTAGCCTGCAATAGGATGTACGAGGTGATCTGACATACCATCGATATGAGGAACATGATCGTGGCCACCACAAACACCCCGGTGCCCGGTGGGACGCATTCCCCTTCGTTGTTGGTCGGCAGGTCGCTGGGTGTGCTCACGATGACGCCCACTATGAACAGTATCATCACTATGATGGAAATGATCCTGCAAGTTTGTTATACACGCATGTCATGTGTGCATGTATACGTATAATGTTAGATATATCCATTTTAGCGACACGTAATTCCGAATGGATGGAGTCTGCACCATCAACCAACGGGTATAAACTGCGAAGCATGGGCGTACCATGAGACAATCAGCAGGACGACGGCGACGATGCGCTTGGCCTCGGCGGCAATGCCCCACGTCCGGCAGCAGCCGCAGCAGCCGGTGGCGGCGGTGGTCACAATCTGCGTCGTCAGCGCCAACACCATAGCCACAACCCCGCAGCCCACCGCAGGTGAGCCCCTGTACTCGCACGACAGTCTGCCGTCTTTCGTAACGAGTGACTGCATATCCATCAATCCATGTATGCGCAGTTAGCAAACATGCATGCATGCAATTCGAGAATCAAGGGAGATGTTTGCTCGTCTAACCGGCGCCGCCGAGGCCGCGCCCGCGATGCCCAAAATGACCGTGATGAGGCCGAGGACGCCCACCACGGCGCACGCCCCCACCATGCCTTTCGTCATCCCCATCGAACCTAGCCAAAATATCTCGACGCAACTCGATCTCAGCTTTATTTCTTTCTAACTCCTCTCGCAGAAAAAGGTTTAGTTTCCTAGCGAGATTAAGCAAGGCTTGATGCGAGGTACCATACGAGGTAGAAAGTCACGTATACATCTATATATATAATGTGTATGATGTGCGCGCGCGCATACGAGGTAGCATGGGGTTATTTCGACGACGGTGCTGTACGAGGTCGATTCCTTGTTTCATTTCGTTGCGTGCTATGAAGTTGTCGACTCCAACTATGTAAATAAAGTTGGTACTTAAGTAAGCTGCATGCATGCAAGCTGTTTCACACGCTGCGCGTACCAAGCTTTAGCATTGGGTTCTCAGTTGATCTGATCTGTCTATAATAGTTGTGGACTTGGTCACGACCGGCAGCTAGCTAATTCTCTCTTTCTTCCGCAAAAGAAGCTATAATTCTCTTTTGTTATATCTATTTCAATATATTAACTAATTGGTTAATGCAAAAGCTCGCTATGCGCACTTATTTCAATATATTAAGTTTAAGTCCAAAAAAATCAGAAAGTTCTCAAGTTTTTCTGCCAATAAAGACTGCTTCGTGATGGAATGACATTTCTAAAGGTCTACAAATAGTGTTCCAAAATGCTTTCGAAAATAGCAATTTAGCAGCATCATTTTTTTGGCTAGAGCATTACGAAGTAGTGCTTGACGAAACTTTACACAAATGAAACACTTGCTAGTGTTTGTAAAGAAAAAATCAGTTTGTTTTTTAAACGATATTTTTATCTTCTTTTTCATTGTTCATCCAGATGCATTCAAAACTCCGTGTCCTCCTACTCACCTCGTAAGAGCATCTCTAAGCGGACACCCATTCACCTCGCCAGCCCTACATTTGTACAAGCGTACGGCCCGGAGGGGGCTTGGACAGAAAATCCGTCGGCATCGACTCAACACACATGTCCTCCAAGTGGGGCTGACGGAGTCCGAGCACGCCCTCTTCTTCTAAGCCATTAACGTCACTGAAGATAAATTGTAAGACGGTGGAGGATGCGGCGGAGCGTCAGCGCTGCGAGCACATCGTGAAGGCCTAGCAAAGATGCCACGCCGCCTGGCGGGCGTTATGCCACTGGCGCAACGACGACGACGAACGACGGAATCGACGATGCCACAGACGCCGACAGGGGTGTAGATGGCCTCGGAGGCTAGTCTATGACGTCACTGCTCGGTACCTGACCTAGTTTAGTTTAAGTTTAGTTTGAATCGTTTTCATCCGTTTGGTTGTAAAATACAAACTTTGTTAAATTTTGTCCATTTAGCTTGAATTTCATCCACATTTATATTCAATCGTCTAAAATGGATCAGATATTTGGTGATATTTGTTTGATGATCGCCGTTGAAGATGCCTTTAGCAAGTGTCGCCGACGAGTCGAACTCATTCGCGAGGGCCACGTGGCAAGGAGGAGACGGCGCGCACCGACAGGTGTTACTGGAGTGTTGGCATTATGCTGAACACCTAGCGGGCGGGCGGGCGGGCGCTCCGGGATGACTCCATCCGCTCCTCGGCGGCGGACTGGTGTCGTCCTCGCCGTCGCGGACGCGTACGCCGCCCAGCCGCTCGTCCTCGCCGTCACGGATGCGTAGCTGTCGCCCAGCAAGTCGCCCAGCTCGCCGGCTGGGGCTGCTCTGCTTTCGTGGAAGAAGATGCGGCCGTCTCCGGCGAGTGGCGGCACGGCTGCAGGTCCCGACCACCATGCCGTGCTCTGGGAAGCTTCGCGGAGCCGATGGAGGTGGCGGGAGAGGCAGATGGTGGCGGACGTCGAGGCCATGGGCGTGCGGAGGCTCCGTCGCCTCCTCCTCCGCCTGCTCCGCGTGGGTGCCGACGCGGCGTTGCTGGGCGAATGCATCGTGCGTTGCTTGCACAGGTCGCCCTCCTCATCACAGTCGCCGACGAGCGACGATTGTTGATCTCGGCGCTCTACTGCAACTCCTTGGCTTTCCCCCATTCATTATTTCCGTTCCTCAACTATAACTGGTAGGTACTGAACCGTACCCATTTAGTTGATCTACTTCAGACTTCAGAGTTGGACATTATCCTCTACATTTGCCTTGGTGGTTAAAATTATCTTCTCTTGTACTACTGTACTACTCAAGTTAAATCTATCCCGGAACGCTAGCTCTTGTCAAGATTGATAGCTACTGCACCCTGAACATCATCTCTGAAAAATAATTCACTGTTCTACAGAATTTTAACAGTCACCATAAACTCTTGGTTTACTGATCTGCTAGGTGCTGCGCTATAGACAACCACTAGACTCCAAGCAAATTCACCCGCTAGGTTCCAATGATGGGACACAACGTGAAACTCACCATCGGAAATCGACCGGATTTTGGCAGTGTTTTGATTTACCCTAAGCAAGATCCCACCTGAGTGGCCACCAAAGTGATTCAGGACAAAATCAAGCGATTCACGGTGACTTTTTTTGACATAGATTCACGGTGACTGCCAGAGCTTGATGAGAAGTTAAGGTTTGCTGTGACTGTGAGGGCTTGCAACCGTTAGTAGTGTATTCAGATTTGTATTGGTCAAAGGAGGATGTGACTGGCAATGGGTTAAAAGCTGGACAGTGAGCTGTGGATATGCTGAATCTCTTAAAATGATTCAGAGCTGCTTCACATCAGACGTTCAGCATAAACTACAGAAGTTCAGCTACAATATTGTACAGAATTGTGGAACTTAGCCCTCCAGAAGTCTTGTGATATCAAAGTATATCTCAGCTCCCAATTTTATTCTCCGTCGCCAGCACTGGCCTTTGTGTCAGATCCGAGCAGGGGATCGTTGTCGATGCGAGCCGCTCAGAATCACCTGGACTTGATGCTCCTGGTGAACGGAGCTGATGAAGATCGGCTTGGTGCAGTCTGCTAATTAAGGGCTCTTTTGTGGCTTGCTCTCTTGCTCGCCGTTTTGCTGGCCTGTATCAGAGTTTAGAAGATCGTACTTCTCGGTGGCTGCATAGTGCCTACTCTGGTATTACCCCGACCACTATGAACCTGTATATCCCTGGTTTCATTGATGCGATGGAACCAGGAGTCCGTGGGTTCCTTTTTTTTTTTTAAGATTTATTCTCCATCACCAGCACTGTCCATTGGCACTTTCCGAGTGCCATCAGTTCTGATGACAGCTATGAGCAGGAAAAATAGTGTATGATTCCACTGGACTTGGATCTATAGGATAATCCATGACAAAATATAATTTGCAAGCCGGTGGCATCATCGCCTTCAAAAGTGGGGGTCATATGATCTCCACCAAATTTAATTCAAAGGAAGTTAATTATTTTAAAATAATAAAAATCTCCACCAAATCGGTCCATATATATATATATATATATATATATATATATATATATATATACGGCGCTAGCATCTGAGCTGTCCAAGAAATTGATCCGACCATTGCATTAATTAACGGACACTCCATGGCGGCTCCTTGCTCTCCTTTGAGGGTTGTCTGACTTGTGGTCCTCTCATCGGTGGCTTCTCCGTCCTTGTGTTGCAGCAGATCACCACGGCGGTCTCCGGTGGCCGCATCCCATCTCGCCTTCCTGCTGCGCATCCGACTAGTGGTCCACGGCTTGCGCGGTAATGGAGCCGACGGCACCAGAGGCCCTACCGGTGAGGTCGTCAGCGGAAGTGCGCGCGGCCCTCGACGGCACGGTTCGGTTGCAGTTGCACGACACGCGGAGCCGGCGACAGCGGAAGCCTGCCAGAGAGGACATCGGAGGAGGTCCGTGCAATCTAGAAGTCTTGAGCCTGCATCCAAATTAATTTATTGAAGGATACAATGAAATGAATGATCAATATATCCTAAAGTAATGTTTACAAAAGGTTTTCTGTGAGAGTGCTGGTATGCCATTTACCTTTGCATTTATTTGTGGTTGTGAATCTGAAATCATAATTCATATGAATTCCTTGCAGCGGATACTCGCAATCATTGGCCAGCTTTCTCCATCAGGTGCTTGGCAGCTCTCCTTCAAGCGCTCACAACCCCGAACACGTATATGTTGTAGGGAGGACGGCAGATCAGGTAAAGATGATATGTTGGGACAGTCGATGATATCAACTTGTGTCAGACTGGTCAGGCACTTGAGATTTCCTGGCAAGGACCTCATTTCACATTCAAATAATGTCAGTTGCCGCAGGGATGAGAAATTTGCAGATTCTTCGAATGAAACGGATGACTCCTTGCAATTATTAAGAAAGAGATATTTTGGAACGGTAAAACCTTTAGTTGAGAGCATGTGGTTGAGTATCACAGGGCTGCTAACAAAGAGTGATGTTTGCACCCGAAACTGTGAGATGCACTTCGCGTTGAGCTTCGGGACATCTTTTAGGATTACACTATGAAGTTGCAGGGAAGACAATCCTTCAATAAAGCACAGATCCGGGAGATCTACTAGTTCTAATGATGCAAGGGAGGTCAGATGACCGATTGACAAGGATGCAAGGCTTCCACAGCCAACCATGTCAAGATCTCTCAGGTGCGGCAGACCACTACTGAAGAAATTAGCTCCAACCACGCACCGGGATATACTGAGCCTAGTAAGAGATAATGGCATTTCATCTGCTCCACGTGCCAAGTCTAGAGAAGGGCAGGAATAAAATCTGACATCCAAAAGAGAGGTAGCAGTTTGTAAGCCCCCTAATGACTTGAGACACCAGCAAGACGTGATATTCAGGTAGTATAGGTTTTTCAAATGTTGGAGGACCTCTTGCGACGGAAGTGTAGTCAAAGTCATGATCTCAGTTAAGTGCAAACTTCTCAGTGAAGTGAGACCATTGAGGCAAACAGCTAATGCCCCATCTGTAATACTGCATGAAGAAAGATTAAGTTGGGTAAGTTCTGATGGTAGAACCAGAGGCAGCCCAACGCTTCTTCCATAAATGAGTCCCATCCTCTCCTTGTGGCAACATATCCATGCATTGATGCCATCCTCTATCACAAATTCCTCTCTTTCTGTAACACTTCTAATGTTTTCAACACATGACATATCTGCATCCATCGATACCATTAACTGCTTCAAAGATGAAAATTCTGATGCTATTATGTCACTTGTTTTTGATATTGAACCCTCACTCGATATCAAAGAAAGATTTGATACCAATTGCCCTGTATTCATGATGTTCTGCCACTGATCATGCTGCTCTGGTTCATCGCTCGAAACAAATATAAGCAGTGGACACTTGGTAATTGATAACATTTTAAGACCTGCTGGAAGACAAGGTAATGTCTTTAGGTTTGGCACATTCTCGAGGTGAAGTGAGCAGCAATTCCCAAAGAGTTCCGCATTGGTTGGCAGGCCTTCTAACGCAGTGCAATTAACAAGCTTAAAGGTTTCCAGATTCTCAAAATATGAATCCTGAAGAAACCAACCTGGATATTTCACCGATCTGTAACCTTGGATCGTTAGGCCCCTAAGTCGGGGCGGTGGCATCAGGCCTTCCAAAATATCCAAATGTAAAGTGTCCTCTACATTAATGTCATCCATATAACTCCAGCCAAGATGCAGACTTTCAAGATGAGTTTTCCGGTGTAGGTTCGACTCTAAAGCTTCATCCTTTGCAGTGACATTTTCAAGATTTGTAACATTTAAACAGCCACCAAGCTCGTTCATGTCCCTCAGCTGCCGCAACTCATATCCCTTCTGCTTTTCCACAGAAAAGTTATGAAGTTGTTGGAGCAAAGTTAGCTTGCCTATGTTGGGGACCTGAGGCATATCACCTTTCCCTCTCCCGTGCCCTTCAAGATACCACAGCCTATTTAAATTGCAGAGTTTGTCGGGTAAACTCTTAACTCTGAGACTGAACTTAAGGAACCGCAAGTGGTAAAGAGTACATAATGATCTTGGCAATTCAGAAATTGACGTGTCGATGATGTTTAAATACCTAAGATGCTTCAGCTCATCAATTGATTCTGGCAACTTGCTACTGTTATAGAATGACAGATGTAGTACACGCAACTTGGAATTCCGCAATATCTGATTAAAAACATCACTTACATCATCTATAACCGGGTCAATGCAGATAATAGTACGCAGATGATGTAGCTTGCAAATGCTTTGCTTATGCTGTATCATACTCTCAACACGAACAGATAAATGTCGAACAGTGAATGCTATGTCTGCCACCTTTTCATCTTCTAACCTGAAGCAGTGCTCTTTAGAGAGTGACTGTGCCAAATCATGAACAAGATCATGCATAACATAGTATGTACGAAATCTGTATTTAACTGGTTGAAAGAATGAAACTGAGACCATCTCACTGAAGCAATCATTTCCAATATCTTCCACTCTTCTGTTCTCGCTGCACGAATCAATAAATCCCTCTGCCATCCACAAGTGAACCAACTCCCTCATGTCATATCGATAGCCTTTTGGATATAAACTGCAATATAGAAAACATCTCTGCAGACGCGGATCTAACTTATCATAACTCCACGACAGAGCTTTCGCGGGATCACTTAAGTTGTCCTTCTTCAGAGCATCTTTCCATGAAGCGATATCCTTTTTCCTGCTCAGCTGTAAACCCACAGTTTTCGCTGCCAAAGGAGATCGTCCCAATCTGGTAGCAAGCTTCTCTGCAATCACTTCTAGCTTCTGACGCAAACTATGTTCTCCAATTTCTGCTCCAGAAAAGGCATGGTTTTGGAAGAGTGTCAAAAACTCGGCATCTTCCATGTTTTCCAAAGGAACAATCTTGTTACAGTAAAGAGAAGCTGGAAGTATATTCGAACGAGAAGTTACCAAAACTTTGCTTCCAGTCTGCTGAGAAACTAAAGGAGTCAGGAGTTGCTCCCATTCCATTTCGTCAGATATTCCAAACCAGACATCATCCAGGACAAGCAGGAATTTCTGCGAGTTTTGCAGTATGTCCCTTAATTTGCACTGGAGAGTATCAAGATTCTCAACATGTGGGCATCCGCCCTTTACCGCAGATTCAATAATCTCCCGTGTATGACGTTTGACATCAAGTCTGCGTGAGATGCACACCCACATCCTGACATCAAAATGTTTCTGTATCCTCTCGTCATTGTAAACATACTGTGCCAAGGTGGATTTCCCCATGCCTCCTGCTCCAACAATAGCCAACCCCGAACGTATAGCTGAATTAGCCTCAATACCAACCGGCTTTGTAAGAAGGTCTATTATATTGTCACGATCCTTGTCACGACCTATTACTTTTGGAGGTGGAATTGATGTGACCAGAGGAACAACGGCTGCTTGTACAACAGGGTCCTCTGCAGCGTTACCAGCTGATAAGCAAAGAAGATCACGTAACTCCTTGCCTTTCGCCAGAATGGCCTTCAATTCATTCAGCTGGCGAATTAGCTTCCTGTTGTTGGAGGACAGATTGGACAACCGATTGGACACAGAATGCAGAGGCTTCACAAAAGTGCTGATGGTAGAGGCATGCCGTGGCAAGGGATCCTTCCCGCTCTTCGCTTTGCACTCAAGGCGGTTGTACTCATAATCATCCAGCAAGTCTTCTGCGCTGAAGAAGGCTTGTTTTAGCTCTTGGATCCATTTGTCCAGGTTAGCCCTGTGGTTGTTCTTGTCAGCCGCATCAATCATTAGCTCGAACTGTGGCATGATGGTGGTCTCAAGGTCATGGAGCTCACTGGCCATGTCGACTCCAAGGTAGGTCGAAGCATCAGCGAGGAGCTTCTTCAGGATTGGCGATGCCACCATTTGTAAGACAGCCACCACCGCCGCCCCCATGGAGTTGCAGTTTGTTTCGGATGTTTTTGGGTTGATTTTGACAATGTACAGATCTTAGGTGACCTTGGAAGTGCTTACAAAGAAGTGGACAGTTTTTGTTTTTGCTTTTTTGGGTATAATGGAGGGCCAAACAGGTGGTGAAGGCAGCAGTGGATGAAAAACCTGCAGAAATTGGAACGACGAGATAAATTAGCAGGCCGCTGAAAGGAAGAAAAGGAGCACAGCCAAAAAGACAGATTTCTTTCATTCTTCGTTTGTGCCGACAGAAGTATATCTAAGGGGAAATAGAGCAAAAAACTATCAAGTGAAAACGTCAGAGCTATGGTCTAGAAGCTTACACGGATGATGGAGCTCTGAAGCAGAGTTGTCAGAGCACAGCGTGTCGAGGAAGGCAGATGCAAAGTTGCCGGAGATGCAGGTTCGAGCTAGTGTTGTGCTATTGCAAATGAGATGCAGAATTCTTCAAATAGCAGAGGTCAGCAAAATAACCCCAGGTCTGATCCTGTATAATTAAGTTCAGCTCAGTTGGACTCTCTGAAAAACTAAACTGTAACACTCTCGATAGCTCATTAAAGATTTTTTTTTCCATCTTTTGTGTGGACAGTAGTATTTCTAGATGCAAAACTAACAAGTGAAAACATCACCTAGATACTTCTGCGAAGAATCAGTAAAAGGCTTCCTTCTCCAAAAAGAAAAAAAAGCATGTGAAAACATCAAAGGGATGGTCTTGAAGCTTACTCGGATGATCAACCTCAGAAGCAGAGTTGTTTGCGCAGCGAGGAAGGCGGATGCAAGGTTGCAGGAGATGCTATTGCAAATGAGACGCAGAAGTCTCCAAAAGTAGCAGGTGAGGAAGATAACCCCAGATCTAATCCTTGTATAATTAAGTTCCGCTGAGTTGGACTCTCTGAAAAGCTAAACTTTAACCACTGTTGATAGCTCATTAATCAATAAAACATGTGCAAGTGGCCTAATTAATCTATGAATTATGTGCAAGTAGCATAGGCTGTACCGCCAAAATATACATGACTGACAGCCCATTCATGTTATAGAATTACTCGCCAACAAACATGCTGACATAGAATTACTCAGCAGTTAGTGGTATGTGGGCCAACAGCCATTGAATAGAAGAAACAACCCTGTTTGTGTTAGTCCCTTGTGCTTGCATTGCAATACCATGTAGCCTCGGAGAAACTACCCTCTCATTGTGATAGGCATTCTGTTAGCACGTCAAAATCAAGGAAAGTTCAGTAAAATTGTGGGTTAGGTTACCTGCTTCTCCCATTTTATTGTCCAGCACCGGCCTTCCGCACTTTCCGTGTGCCTTCGTTTCTGTTTTGAAAGCTACAAGCAAGAATAATATATGACGCCAATGATAATTGAAGGTGCGACACCACCTCGTGAGCGAAGAACTTGGAAGGCCACCAGACTCCTAGTCATCTGGATGCTTTAGAAAGAGAGGGACGGAAGGATCTTCACTAACACAAGATGCAGCTCTGCTCATGTTCTCAGCGGGATAGACGCTGGGCTTGCACCAATGGACAAGTTCTTCGAGCCACCCTGCTAATTTGGGACCTGGATATTGAGTGAACGTCAGAATGTCAGATCTGTGAACTTGCTGAAATGAGTACTCCTATACAGCGCCAGTTACAAGGGATCAATGAATATTGAAACATATGGTGTATCTATTCATGATACTTACCACTACTGCATAATGGTTTCCCACTTTCTATGGGCATTCTTCGTGATACCCTCTATAGTTGACATGCTTTTGTCCAGAATTGTCTTGTTTCCACGAGCAATGTTGCCAAGAGAGTTGAATGCAATTCTACCCGCATAAAAAATAAAGCACATTGGCCCAAATGCTAGTATGCACTGTGTGCTTTTTATGGTACCTTGTAATACTGTAGATGGAAGGGGGAAGGACCACGTTGGATGGCTTTCGTCGTTCAGACCTATGCAGGTCGCCGTTGAAGATGCCATCTCCCAATAAACTCCCCAAAGTAATCAATCAAACACTCTAAAGAACAGCCAGTCCACCATCGACGTAGATAAAAAAAAACCAGGTCGGCCACGGTGTGTATATTTAGATCTCTATATGTTTTATGTAGGGCGTCTATTTCTTCCATTATTTGGCAATCTTTTCCTGCAAAAAAATGAACAATTACTGTGAAAATTCTTATGTTCCAAACAAGCACGATCTGGAAACTAAGAACCTTCTTAGATGGATTACAGTCTTACCTCGTTTAAAGTAGAAATAAAAATAAAAACTGTCTACATTTTTTTTGAGCAATAAAAATAAAAACTGTCTACAGCATTGCAGCAAACTGCAAAACGCCATGAGAATCACAACAGAACGAACAGTCATATGGCCAATACAGGGTAATATTACTTCACTGTTTCAAATTAACAATAGTGTACATCCATCCCAGTATTACAGCAGAAGCAATATATATTTGGCACCAAACGACCAAACCATTCACCCTCCACAAGAAAAAAATGACAGCCTAATCTACAAAGGCGGAGCAGATGGTGCAGACAGCAATGATCTTGCGCTAGAAAATTCAGTTTGCAATGCTCCAATCCACCAGGAACCAAAATCGATCATGATGAACCACCGAATACCTGCAAGCGCGATGAAAGCAGGTCAAATGACTAGCTAGCTAACATAAAAGCACCACCAGATAAAACTGCCAGAGGGCTGCACACTTACTCCGGCCAGAATATTTTTTGAGAGCTTTGCCTTTTTATTAGGGCCTCTCTCCTCAACTGCTCTATTCTGTCGAGGAATTGGGCAATCGTTATTCGTCTCACCGACATCATTGGATTCTTTTCCTTCAGTCTTTTGCTTCTGTTTCAAGGATGTCACCAACGTATATACAGAATTTAGTAATGAAACTTGCAGTGAACGGCAAAATAAGGGAGAAAATATCCAGTGTTAGGGCTAGCTTGTAACTGAAATGTTTTTCCTGCTATAACCAAACCATGTGTCACCAAGTGTCTGAAAAAGATGACACAGGACAGAAAGAAAATCCCCAGCATGAATTATGCTAGCAGAAGTATGTTAAACAATAGAGCATACCTTTTTTATGCGCTCACGAATAAATTTCTGTGTACGAGACTTTTCAGCATTAGAGAGATAATGATCACGTTGTTTCTTCGCAGCTGTTATCTCCAATGTTAATTTCTGTTCCCTGATATGAGTCTTCTCAGCTGCATTAAACTCCAAGGATTAGACTACGTAAATAACAGTTCACATTACTGACAAGTTTATAGCTACTTTACAGTTTTGTACTTTAGGCATACCTATTTCACCAACCAGATCATCCCATTTGAACTTCCTGAGATACTTTATGTTCCAGATGTCATAATAAAATGACGACCTCTTCTTCCCACCTAATAAAATACATCATTAACACAGATGGTCATCAATAATTCTCAGACAAGAATAATTGAGCTCTCTAGCACGCACACATTGTATAGCTCTTCAAACATGACAGGGCCGACAAAAGCAACCCTTTTGGGGCCAAAAATTTGAGGGGCTTGAGGGTTGAGCAATAAAAAGGAAGAACAGACCATCCATGTTCAGTATATCTAATGTAAACCAACGGTAACATAGAAAGAATAAAATACATGAAACATAGAGCCGAGAACACACCTATTTGTTCACCATTAAGCAGATTAGCCACCCTCTTGGCGACACTTTTCTTTGCAAACTCAACCCACCTACAAAGAATTTAGGAACATTATTAAGGCCATACAAGTAACAAGTACAACAATAAAAATATGTCACAATTGTGAAATACTACACATCATCTACCATATCTTTACATGACTACTCCAGAAATGCAATAAGTAGACAGTGGTAACTATTGCTCCATGTTTGACTTTCAGCATAAAACCGAAAAAAGGGATCTAGCAAGTCTCTCCAGAGCAGCTCATCTGTGTATTTTTCATAACATACCCTTCGGAGTAAGCCTTCGCTTTTACGTTACTATGCTTGCGATGACCTTGACCTGGAGGAAAGAGATGACATTAGTACATAACAGTTAAGAAGTTGGGTTCTTTTCATGTACAAATATGTAAGCATTATAAAGAGCAGTAGAGCACTTCACATTCTAAGACGTATAACCACGAGGGACAGGAAAAACAACTCGCTGTCACTGCACGGTATACTGCCGCTGCAACATGTGCAATCAGCATGCAAAACATGATTATATCATTTGATGACATGTTCTATTTGAATTTTCCCCTTCCCCTAGAAGAAATGAAAATGTTTTCACAAACACAAGCAAGACAAACAAACCTAGAACTCCATCAACAGCCTTCTGCTACCGAAATACAGCCTAGTTACACACGTTGAGGCATGTTATTTGCAGCAGAAACTCTGCACACGCTTCTCCTTTGTTATACACGCATCTCAAAATCAGATAAATATGGTTTGTTCTCTTTGTTTTTCTCTAGGCTAGCTAACATCATCACATTGCCCTCTGCATAATCGTACGAAAAAACAAAGTAGGGCTTTCAGCTTATTTGTGTTCCTCAAATGAACGCTTAGCTTTGGTACCATGTCATCGCAAATCAAACATAAAAACGCAGCCACCATTTCAGTTCATGACAGGGGGATTGATTACCTTCGGGGACGAGGTAGATCCTCTGCACCTCGCCGTGCTTGGAGAAGATCTGGCGGACGTGCGACGGGTTCATGTGGGGAGGGACGCGGCTGAGGTAGCACACACCGCGCTGGCTGAAGCCGCCCAGACTCTTCTTGTTCAGAGGCCGCTTCCTCTTCTCTCCGGCGCCTCCAGCCTCCTCGCCTTGGATCCCGGTGCCTCCTTCCTCCTCTCCGACCAGGTCTTCCTCTTCATCGGTGTGGCACTCGTTCTCGGTGGTCTCTGCCATGGGTGGCGGTCGGCAGGCTGACGGAGACTGCGCAGATCAAAAATCGAGGCCGGCCACACCTCAGTTCATAAATACAGACGCCAAACCATAACATTAAATAAACTTGTAGCTATAGGTATGATGAACTTCTGGCTGAACTGGCAACACACAGGAAATTCTATCTTGCATCATTCAGAAATTGCATCTGGCCGCACTGCTGAACCTAACCATATCCAAGTGGTACAGTTAGGGGCCGAAGTAGTAGTAGAGTAGGGGGAGGAGGCTGCTCACCTCACCTTGAGCTGGGGGAAGGCTCTGGCGTGGATATTGCTGGGGGGCTGGATGGAGCTGGTCGTCCGGCTGCCGGCGGCGGCGACCAACGGCAGTGGCCGCAAATGCGGGATTTGACTGCACGGCGACTGCGGGCGGTGATGTACGGAGACCTGCGGGGTGAGGCCGAGGTGCGACGGGGCTGCGGCGGCGGCGGCGGCGGCGCAGCTTAGGGTTGCGAGAGGAGAGGCTCGCTCTGTTGGGGCAAGGCAAAAACGGTTGGAGGTTGCACTTGGGGAGGGCAATCGAGTGTAATTTCCTACAACTCGTGCTTCTTGTTTTTTCAAAAAAAAAAAATTGCACTGCAGGCTGCTCAACCTGTTATTTCTTGGCACCACCTCCACCATACATTGGCTAAGAAAGATTGTGATATTTATTTTATTTCTTGGAGGATGAACATGCTCTTACTTTACTCACATCTTGTTTGCCGGGTTTCATATCTATAATTTTGTATGATCTCAGCTCTTTACTCAACATTGAACTACTAGTAGATAGAAATGGCTCAACTTGTGATTGCATCAATGGTGCATTAATTTCAACGGCAATGTGACCTCCCTTACGAATGGACCGTGTGTTGGCTAGGTAGAGTATGCAGTGCTGGAGGATTCTTTGTAAGCGAATGTGCCCAAACTGATATACGTAGTTGAGTTGGCGGGGGGACACGGTACAGTTGAGTTGGTGGGGACACGAAGCTGTGTGCGCTCCTGGTGAAGGTGTGCTGTCTCCCCGATCAGATGGACGAGGCGAGGCAAGGCTAGGCTGTCTGCGTGACCCGAAACATGAGGATACTCGGCGCGTACGAGAATGCCAACAGGCTGGATGGAGCACTGGAGTTCCTGGCGGAGCTCCAAGTCGTGATCGGCCAAGAGCCCTCGCGGCATGGTTCAGGAGGCTCGCTCAGACCAAGTGGAGCAGGTCCTGGAGGAAGTGAGTGAGAGTAGCAAGAGCAAGCAGAGTGTTTCACTCCTCAAGGAAGGGACCAAGAGGCAGAACGAGCAATCACAGCATTTCAGTCCAAACCTCAAAATGTGTGCAAGTGCAGAGAGAGAGAAATAACTTGGAAATAAGAACCAGGCAATAAAAACAAGACCC
This sequence comes from Aegilops bicornis, assembly GCA_021605145.1. Lineage (NCBI taxonomy): Eukaryota > Viridiplantae > Streptophyta > Magnoliopsida > Poales > Poaceae > Aegilops > Aegilops bicornis. The sequence continues at coordinate 650,524,892 of CM038669.1, forward strand.
TCAACAACACACATCCAATCAAAACATCCCAAGTGCTAATCAAGAAACAGCAATAGTTGAACAGCCTCCTCAATCCATGCTCTTCCACGTTATAGACCTCAAAATGTGATCAGCGCCACCATAGGATGATGAAAGATTCAACAGTCGAGACCCGATTAGGTCCATGGTTGTACATAAATTATACACTACTAGTAGATGTTTAATTTCATTAAGCAGAACAACGAGGAGGTTCTAATCTAATCATCGGCCTCGGTTTTCGACTTCTTTTTTTTCTTCTTCCCTTCTGTGGCTGTCTTAGGCTCAACAGACTCTGCGGCATCACGGTTCTTCTTTTTCTTCTTCTTGGGAGTCTCGTCTTGCTCGCCGTCGACATTGGCTGCCATCTCTTGATCCTGGGGCTGCTCTAGCTTGTGCTTCTTTTTCTTTTTCTTCTTCTCTGCCCCTTCTTCTGCTGCGGCCGTGTTGGCAGGCTTATCAAGATCCATGGCGTCACCGTCAGCCTCGGATTTGGACTTCTTTTTCTTACTTTTCTTGGCAGTCGTGTCACCGTTCTCCTTCTCCTTGTCTGCGAAAAGAATTGTTCAGGGCAAGGTGTAAATATACACATGTACAGAAAGACTTGAAATTAAGTGATTGAGAGACCAATATATATATATATATATATATATATATATATATATATATATATATATATATAAAGACAGGTACCCTTACCCTCCTCTGAGACTGCGTTGGTCAGACCCTCCTCAATTGCAGCTTTCATTACATCAAGGTTCTTGCGTGGTGCAACACCCTTGTCATAAAAGTCTAATCTCTCCTCGACTTGTTCACGCAGTTTCTCACCGAAAATGGAGTTACTCATATCTGGAATTCATAACCCAGTGAGGAAAACAAACAGAAAAGGCAGTCGGGATGTTTAACCTTTGCAAACAAAGTCCTTCAACTAACCTGAATAACAGTCAATGCGTGAAGCAATTGAGCATTTGTTTGCCAGGTATCTAGCCATTCTTCCCTTGTTCTTGGTCGATGCACGGCCAATAAAAGATGAGTGGAATATGAGGCCATACTTCGGTGTGTTTCCACGCGTTTTAAGAGCTCTGCAGTAAAATTAGGAAATCAATCACAACATTTCAGAAGCATAGAGGACAAAGTCTGAATACTTGACAAAACAGTTAGTATTTGAGTAGAAGGGCAACTACAAATAAGAAAGCACAGTTTGGAAATAGGGTGTGGGAATGCATAAGCAGTCCAGTCAGTCACAATTACCTGAAGAGCGCCTTCTCAGCACCTAGTATCTGGAGAGTGGAGGCAGGGCATTTTGCAAGATTTGAAAGACTGCCAGCATGAGAGATTAACCGAGCTCCAACCATTTCACCAATCAATGACGTCAGATTTGGTGCAATATCATTCATCTTTGTCACCAGATACTCATAGAGATTTTTACGGTACTCAGATAGATTCATGACCCTTTGAGCAAACTGTTGGACATTGATCAAATCGACTGGTGAAAGGTCCTGGCCTGAAAATAAAAAGAAGATTACGTAAACTAAGCAACCATGGCAACTACTGAGAAGTATACCAATTGTGGACATGGTTGTTACCCATAGATGCCTTTGCTGCTTCAACAATTTCTCTTGCCTTGTCCTCATCTCCAATCAGATCTGCTAAAGCTGGAATGTCTTTCTCTGACAAATCAGATTTGTTTACTACAAACTTGGCAAGCTTAGCATAAAGGTAGTTGTCATTCACAATTTTGACCAGCTCAGGAAAATGCCATCCATACCACTCCCTGCATCATGGTTAAGCAACAATTAGTACACCTATGGAACTAACACAACTACAGTGACAAATGTTCAAAACTACTCCCTCCGTTCCTAAATATAAGTCTTTTTAGAGATTTCAACAAGTGACTACATACGGATCACAATGAGTGAATCTACACTCTAAACTATGTCTACATACATCCATATGTTGTAGCCTATTTGAAATGTCTAAAAAGACTTATATTTAGGAACGGGGGGAGTATAAGTCTTTTTAGAGATTCTATTATCGACTACATACGGAGGAAAATGAGTGAATCTACACTCTAAAATATGTCCATATACATCTGTATGTAGTTTGTAGTGGAATCTCTAAAAGACTTATATTTAGGAATGGAGGGAGTAGTTACAGCGTCAACAAGGGTAAAAAGAAACAGTGACGTGACTGGACATGCAACTAACATAAACACAGGAAGATGTATTTGACCACGTGAATTGAGGAAATTTGTCAAGACTCCCAATACGCAATTGAATGCACATGGTAAAACCAGAGACTTGGGCTTAGGGTTTGAAATATAGCATATAGACAGAATATGATTGATGCCACTGATGTAAAAGAAAAACTGGTTACAAAAGAAGAGGCATACAAATGAAATTAATCAAATTTCAGCTGTTTTTTTAACTCTTGCAATCAGAAAATGGTGGCATAACCAGTATATACTGACTGGAAAAGTAATGAACAAATGTCAACTCTAGTGCCTATACCTAGAACTTTCTCAGGACTTCTATGTCGCCATTAACTTCTCTTTTTGAGATAATCCAAGTCTCATCGCGACAGCCAAATCAAAGAACCAGATACTAGTTAATAAATTAAGCAAATTAAGAATAAGATGAGGAACCAACCTCACTCTCATGGAGAAGGAATTGACATCCTTATCAAGTGTATCCAACAGAAAGATGGCTTGAATCACCATGTTATCCACACGATTCACATTGAACTTGACCTTTGCCCTGCTATAGCTATGCCCCAGACCTAACTGAGCCTTCTCCAGGTCAGATGGCTGCAATAAAAATAAACAGAACAAAGTTTACAAACAAGTATATATGGAATAAGAGCAGTGATGGAATAGAACCCTTGATGAAGGGTCAACATGTCAGCAACCAATTTGTGAAACTCCAGGCAATTCACTGTATGATCTAGGTACACTTAATTAGTAAAAATGATGCATCAAGCATAAGTAGTAATTGTCCAACTATCTGCACCGACTTGATGCAAAATCATAGTTCATAAAACCAAAACATTAAACTTTTCCCACTGCCTCACAATCCTCTAAAATCAAATACACCAGCCACAACCCAAGTCAGACCACAATGTGATTTATCCTACTACTACACAGCCCATGTCTGACAGTTGAATCCTTATTACGGAACAATGCAAAACATGGAAACTAGACAGACGCATATGCAAAAATCCATCACCTTGAGTTGGTCGATGAACTGATCGAAGTGCAGCCGCACGGCACGAAGCAGTTCCTGGACATAGTCGTTGGACTCGCAGGGGATTCCGGTGGCCTCGGTGATGTGGGACCCGACCTTGGGCTCCATGACGCCGACCCTGAACTTGGCCTTCTTCCCCTCCTTGACCTTGGGCAGGTTGAGCTCCAGGAAGTTCCTCAGCTCGTCGGTCATGATCCCTGACCCACCAAAGGAGCATTCGCTCGTCACGGGGGTCATAAAGCAGGGAGATTTGACACGAGGACTCCACCGGGAGAGGGAGGGAGGGGAGGGGGGGACACGGTACCTTCGGAGATGGCGTTGCACTGGTTGAGGGCGTCGACGGCGGAGAGGAAGGGGGTGAAGCCGGCGAGCTTGACGGCCTTGCTGAAGCGCTTGAGGTCCAGCACGGTGGAGCGCACGGCGTCCACGCTCTGCCCGATCTCGTCGATGCCGTGGGCGTGGAAGAGCGCGTACCCCGACGCCGACTCGAAGAGCAGGTAGAGCGCCATCTCGCCCGCGCGCTTCGCCGGCGGCGGCCGAGGGGTTTGGGAGGCGGAGGCGGGGGCGGGGGAAAGGGCTAGGGTTTAGGCCAAGGGATGTGGGCTTCGATGGGGCCTTACTTATGGTGGGGTTTCCGTTGACGCTACGCTGGGAAGTCTGGGCCGTCCGATTTGATTGGATCAGTGCCGATTGCACAATTCTCTTCCCCTCTTTTGCTATCCTAACATAAAAAAAAATGTCACCATTTGTACGAAATTGTTTTACCTTGCTATCAATTATCTCTATCATTTAATCTTGTGACTAGCAAGACAAGGGGCTTGACAACCCTCTTACTGTGGTGGGGACAAGCGTGTAATGTGCGTAGGTGTCGTTCACTCTGTTTGCTAGGTGACTCATACTGGATTGACAACTTTGGTTCCTAGCTGAGGTAAATACTTGTTGATGGGTAAATTTATATTACTTCTGATGTTTTTTATATTGCCTTGATACTTTTCTTTATAAAAAAAATTCTGCCTTGATACTTGATACTTGATGAATAGATTTTCACCAATATTTAGTTGTCTATCTAGCTGATTGGTACTCCTCCGTCCAATGTCAAAAAATGTCATACATTATGGGATGGAGAGGGTAGTAAAAAGATCCACGTGCTATATCATGTTGGTGAGAAGTTTTTTTCTATGTGTACTAAGCTGCTATGCTCTATTGGAAATCTGGAACACGAACACTTTCTTCCTCAACCCACGCTCATCTCCCCTCCCCGCCCCGCCGCCGGTCGCCCTCCCCGTCAGAGTTGCCGATGAGCGAGGATTGATGCCTACTACCGAATTCCCCGAATTCCTTCGTGTTCCCGATATCATCCCTATGTTTCCCCCCATCAGTTGACACCCTGAGAGCATCTACAACCGGACATAGCAAATATGACTTCTTAAACGCTTATGGACGCGCCCGGCCAGTGACCAGACATGTCCGTTTTGAGCCCCTATTTGTCCCTCCGCACAACCACACTCCTCATTTTCTTCCTCATATGTCCGATCATTTGCATGTGATTGGTGGAGATGAAGAGAGAGAAAGAAATGAATGAGTAAAGGAAGAGAAAATGTGTTCTACGATGCGGACCGGCCCAGCGCCCGGGGCGCGTCCGCGAGTCCTGATATCCTCCCTACATTTGAGATGGACATGAGGGTTCATGAATAGACCGGGCATATAGAGATGATATGAGGGGTCCGATTGGGTCACGTTTTTCCTTCTCCCTCTTGTCCGATCGCTGACCGAGCACGTCCGCGGGCGTATGAGAGATGGTTTGAAAGCATGTATAATGATGGTTCTATCTTAAGAATGTCACGTACGATAAATGATGAGGTGAAGGAGAGAGAAATTATAAGAAAAGGTTTGTCTTATCTTGTTTAAGAGAAGACAAGAGATGGTCTTTTAGCCGGAAACTGACTTTGGTGACCGAGCTCACTGGAGGCCTCCAGATTCAAAATTCAAATACCATTGAAATGTTGGGGAACGTAGCAGAAATTCAAAATTTTCCTACGTGTCACCGGGATCTATCTATGGAGAAACTAGCAACGAGGGAAGGAGAGTGCATCTACATACCCTTGTAGATCGCTAAGCGGAAGCGTTCATGAGAACGGGGTTGAAGGAGTCGTACTCGTCGTGATCCAAATCACCGGAGATCCTAGTGCCGAGCAGACGGCACCTCCGCGTTCAACACACGTCTGACCGGTGGCGTCTCCTGTGCCTTGATCCGGCAAGGAGAGAGGGAGAGGTTGAGGAAGACACCATCCAACAACAACACAACGGCATGGTGGTGATGGAGGAGCGTGGAAATCCGCAGGCTTCGCCAAGCACCATGGGAGAGGAGGAGGAGGAGAGGCGGGGCTGCACCAAGAGGAGAGAACTCATGTGTGTTGGGCAGCCCAAAACCTCAAGTATATATAGGGGAAGGGGGCTGCGCCCTTTAGGGTTTCCCACCCCAAGGGGTGCGGCCAGCCCTAGATGGGACTTGGGGGCGGTTAAGAGGGGGAGGAGTGCCTCCCAAGTCAAGTGGAGGCCCTCCCCCTTAGGGTTTCCCCCCTCCCATGCGCATGGGCCTTGGGGGGGCTGGTTGTTGGAAATATGCCCTAGAGGCAATAATAAATTAGTTATTATTATTATATTTCCTTGTTCATGATAATCGTTTATTATCCATGCTATAATTGTATTGATAGGAAACTCAAATACATGTGTGGATACATAGACAACACCATGTCCCTAGCAAGCCTCTATTGGCTAGCTTCGTGATCAATAGATGGTTACGGTTTCCTAACCATGGACATTGGATGTCATTGATAACGGGATCACATCATTAGGAGAATGATGTGATGGACAAGACCCAATCCTAAGCCTAGCACAAAGATCGTAGTTCATATGCTAAAGCTTTTCTAATGTCAAGTATCATTTACTTAGACCATGAGATTGTGCAACTCCGGATACCGTAGGAATACTTTGGGTGTACCAAAGCGTCACAACGTAATCTGGGTGACTATAAAGGTGCACTACGGTATCTCCGAAAGTGTCTGTTGGGTTGTACGAATCAAGATCAGGATTTGTCACTCCGTGTAAGCGGAGAGGTATCTCTGGGCCCACTCGGTAGGACATCATCATAATGTGCACAATGTGACCAAGGGGTTGATCACGGGATGATGTGTTACGGAACGAGTAAAGAGACTTGCTTAAACGAGATTGAACAAGGTATCGGGATACCGACGATCGAATCTCGGGCAAGTACAATACCGCTAGACAAAGGGAATTGTATACGGATCGATCGAGTCCTTGACATCGTGGTTCATCCGATGAGATCATCGTGGAACATGTGGGAGCCAACATGGGTATCCAGATCCCGCTGTTGGTTATTGACCGGAGAACGTCTCGGTCATGTCTACATGTCTCCGAACCCGTAGGGTCTACACATAAGGTCTGGCGACGCTTAGGGTTATAAAGGAAGTTTGTATGTGGTTACCGAATGTTGTTCGAGTCCGGATGAGATCCCGGATGTCACGAGGAGTTCCGGAATGGTCCGGAGGTAAAGATTTATATATGGGAAGTCCTATTTTGGTCATGGGAAAAGTTTCGCACTTTATCGGTATTGTACGGAGTGCCGAAAGGGGTCCGGGGTCCACTGGGGTCCACCTGCCCGGGGGGCACATGGGCTGTAGGGGTGCGCCTTGGCCTATATGGGCCAAGGGCACCAGCCCCAAGAGGCCCATGCGCCAAGGAAACTTGGGGAGGAAGAGTCCTCAAGGGGAAGGCACCTCGAGGTGCCTTGGGGAGGATGGACTCCTCCCCTCTTGGCCGCACCCTTCCTTGGAGGAAGGGGCAAGGCTGCCTCCCCTCTCCCTTGCCCCTATATATAGTGGAGGGAGGGAGGCATCCACACATGAGCCCTGGCGCCTCCCTCCCTCCGTGACACCTCCTCCTCTCCCGTAGGTGCTTGGCGAAGCCTGCAGATTGCCACGCTCCTCCACCACCACCACGCCGTTGTGCTGCTGTTGGATGGAGTCTTCCTCAACCTCTCCCTCTCTCCTTGCTGGATCAAGGCATGGGAGGCGCCACCGGGCTGTCACGTGTGTTGAGCAGCGGAGGTGCCGTCCGTTCGGCACTTTCGGATCTCCGGTGATTTGGATCACGACGAGCACGACTCCTTCAACCCGTTCTCATGAACGCTTCCGCTTAGCGATCTACAAGGGTATGTAGATGCACTCTCCTTCCCTCGTTGCTAGTTTCTCCATAGATTGATCTTGGTGATGCGTAGAAAATTTTGAATTTCGCCACGTTCCCCAACAAAGTGGTATCGAGCTAGGTCTATTGCGTAGATTCTTTGCAAAGTAGAACACAAAGTAGTTGTGGGCGTTGATTTTGTTCAATATGCTTACCGTTACTAGTCCAATCTTGTTTCGACGGTATTGTGGGATGAAGCGGCCCGGACCGACCTTACACGTGCTCTTACGTGAGACAGGTTCCACTGACATGCACTTGGTGCATAAGGTGGCTAGCGGGTGCAGTCTCTCCCACTTTAGTCGGAACGGATTCAATGAAAAGGGTCCTTATGAAGGGTAAATAGCAATTGGCATATCACGTTGTGGTTTTGCGTAGGTAAGAAACATTCTTGCTAGAAACCCATAGCGACCCACGTAAAACATGCAAACAACAATTAGAGGACGTCTAACTTGTTTTGCGAGGGTATGCTATGTGATGTGATATGGCCAAGAAGAATGTGATGAATGATATGTGATGTATGAGATTGATCATGTTCTTGTAATAGGATTCACGACTTGCATGTCGATGAATATGACAACCGGAAGGAGCCATAGGAGTTGTCTTTATTTATTGTATGACTGCGTGTCATTAAACAACGCCATGTAATTACTTTACTTTATTGCTAACCGGTAGCCATAGTAGTAGAAGTAATAAGTTGGCGAGACAACTTCATGGAGACACGATGATGGAGATCATGATGATGGAGATCATGGTGTCATGCCGGTGACAATGATGATCATGGAGCCCGAAGATGGAGATCAAAGGAGCAATATGATATTGGCCATATCATGTCACTACTATATATAATTGCATGTGATGTTTATTATGTTTATGCATCTTGTTTACTTAGAGCGACGGTAGTAAATAAGATGATCCCTTGCACAAATTTCAAGAAGTGTTCTCTCGGGTGCACCGTTGCTACAGGATTCGTCGCTTCTAAGCACCACGTGATGATCGGGTGTGATGGATTCTTACGATCACATACAACGGGTGTAAGACAGATTTACACAGCAAAATCACTTGGGGTTAACTTGACGAGCCTAGCATGTGCAGACATTGCCTCGTAACACGGAGACCGCAAGGTCGAGCATGAGTCGTATAGTAGATACGATCAACATGAAGATGTTCACCGATGTTGACTAGTCCGTCTCACGTGATGATCGGACACGGCCTGAATTGACTCGGATCATGCAATCACTTAGATGACCGGAGGGATGTCTATCTGAGTGGGAGTTCATAAGATGAACTTAATTATCTTGAACATAGTCAAAAGACCTTTTGCAAATTATGTAAATGGCTGGCGCTTTAGTTCCCTTTGTTTAGATATGTTCCTAGAGAAAATATAGTTGAAAGTTGGCGATGGCGATTATGCGGACGGTAGAAAGCTTATGTCCTTAATGCACCTCTCGGTGTCTTTGAACCCCAACGCCGTTTGTAGATGTTACGAACATCGGACATACGTTTTGATAACTACGTGATAGTTCGGTTAAGCGGTTTAGAGTTGAGGCACCAAAGGCGTTTTGAAGCGTCGCGGAACATATGAGATGTTTTGAGGGCTGAAATTGGGATTTCAAGCTCGTGCCCACGTCAAGAGGTATAAGACCTCCGGCGATTTTCTTAGCACCGCAAACTAAGGGAGAAAAGCTCAATCATTGAGCTTGTGCTCAGATTGTCTGAGTGCAACGATCACTTGAATCGAGTGGGAGTTGACCTTCCAGATGAGATAGTGATGTTTCTCCAAAAGTCATTGCCACCAAGCTGCTAGAAGCTTCGTGATGAACTATAACATATCAGGGATAGATATGATGATCCTTGAGCCATTCGCAATGTTCGACACCGCGAAAGTAGAAATCAAGAAGGAGCATCAATTGTTGATGGTTGATGAAACCACTAGTTTCAAGAAGGGCAAGGGCAAGAAGGGGCACTTCATGAAACGGCAAATCAATTGCTCTAGTGAAGAAACCCAAGGTTGAACCCAAACCCGAGACTAAGTGCTTCTGGAATAAGGAGCGCCCTTTGGGCAGCATTACCCTAGATACTTGGTAGATGAGAAGGCTGGCAAGGTCGATAGAAGTATATTGGATATACATTATGTTAATGTGTACTTTACTAGTACTCCTAGTAGCACCGAGGGTATTAGATACCGGTTCGGTTGCTAAGTGTTAGTAACTTTCGAAATAAAAGGCTACGGAATAAGCGGAGACTAGCTAAAGGAGAGGCGGCGATATGTGTTGGAAGTGTTTCCAATTTAATGTGATCAAAACATCATACGCTCCTTCTACCATCAAGATTAGTATTAAACGAATTATTGTCATTTGGTGTTTGCGTTGAGCATAGACATGATTGGATTATGTCTATACTTGTCTGATTATTCATTTAAGGAGAATAATGGTTACTCTATTTATTTGAATAATACCTTCAATGGTCTTGCACCTAAAAGAATGGTTTATTGAATCTCGATTGTAGTGATACACATTTTCATGCCAAAAGATATAAGATAGTAATGATAGTACCACTTACTTGTGGCCTTTGCCATATAAGTCATAAAGCATGAAGAAGCTCCATGTTGATGGATCTTTGGACTCACTCGTTTTTGAAAAGTTTGAGACATGAGACCATGTCTATTGGTGCATCTGCATGAAGAAACTCCATGCGGATGGATCGTTTGGACTCACTTGATTTTGAATCACTTGAGATATGCAAAATCAAACCACATGGGCAAGATAGTGAAAAGCCTCGGTTTCGATAAGATGGAACAAGGTAGCAACCTGTTGGAAGTAACACATTTTGATGTATGCGGTCCAATGAGTCTTTGAGGCATGCGATGAATATCGTTATGTTACGACTTCACGGATGATTCGAGTAGATGTTGAGTATATTTACTTGATGAAACACAAGTGCGAATTATTGAATGGTTCAAGTAATTTTAGAGTGAAGTTTAAGATCTTACGTGACAAGAGGATAGAATGTCTATAATATGATCATAGAGATGAATATACGAGATTCTGAGTTTTGGCACACAATTAAGACATAGTGGAAATTGTTTCACAATTAATACCGCTTGGAACACCATAGTGTGATGGTGTGTCCGAACATCATAGTTGCACCCTATTGGATATGGTGCGTACCATGATGTCTCTTATCAAATTACCACTATCGTTCATGGGTTAGGCATTAGAGACAACCGCACTCACTTTAATAGGGCACCACGTTACTCCGTTGAGATGACACCGTATGAACTATGGTTTAGAAACCTAAGCTGTCATTTCTTAAAAGTTTGGGGCTGCGACGCTTATGTGGAAAAGTTTCAGGTTGATAAGCTCGAACCCAAAGCGGATAAAATGCATCTTCATAGGACACCCAAAACGGTTGGGTATACCTCCTATCTCAAGATCCGGAAGCAAAAGTAATTGTTTCAAACGGGTCCTTTCTCGAGGAAAAGTTCGTCTCGAAAAGTTGAGTGGGAGGATGGTGGAGACTTGATGAGGTTATTGAACCATCACTTCAACTAGTGTGTAGCAGGGCACAGGAAGTTGTTCCTGTGGCACCTACACCAATTGAAGTCAAGGCTTATGATAGTGATCATGAAGTTTTGGATCAAGTCACTACCGTACCTCGTAGGGTGACAAGGATGCGTCTTTGCTTTAGAGTGAATGCGGTGATCCTGTCTTGAAGGTCATGTTGCTAGACAACAATGAACCTCTGAGCTATGGAGAAGCGATGGTGGGCCCAAATTCCGACAAATGGTTAGAAGCCATGAAATCGAGATAGGATCCATGTATCGAACAAAGCATGGACTTTGGTGGACTTGCCCGATGATCGGCAAGACATTGAGATGAATGGATCTTTAAGAAGAAGGCGGGCGTGGGCGGTAATGTCACCTTCTATGAAGCTCGACTTGTGGCAAAGAGTTTTCACAAGTTCAAGGAGTTGACTACGATGAGATCTTCTCATCCGTAGCGATGCTTGAGTCCGTCGGAATCATGTTAGCATAATTGCATTTATGAAATCTGGCGGATGGATGTCAAAATGAGTTTCCTTACCGGTTTTCGTAAGGAAAGGCTGTATGTGATACAATCGAGAAAGTTTTGTCGATCCTAAGGATGCTAAAAGGTATCTTTGGCTCAATGATCCTTTCTAAGGGAGGAGTAAGCATCTCGGAGTTGGAATGTGCACTTTGATGTGATGATCAAAGATTTTGGATATATACAAAGTTTATGAGAAACTTGTATTTCCAAAGAAGTGAGTGGGAGCACTATAGAATTTATGATGAGTATATGTTGTTGACATATTGATGATCAGAAATGATGTAGGATTTCTGGAAAGCATATAGGGTTATTTGAAGATGTTTTCAATAGAAAACCTGGATTAAGCTACTTGAACATTGAGCATCAAGATCTATAAGGATAGATCAAAAATGCTTAATAATACTTTCAAATGAGCACATGCCTTGACATAATCTTGAAGGTGTTCAAGATGGATCGATCGAAGAAGGAGTTCTTGCACGAGTTTTAAGGTATGAAGTTAAGAGTTAAAGCTCGACCACGGCGGAAGCACGAGAGAAAGGGCGAAGGTCGTCCCTATGCCTTAGACATAGGCTCTACAGGTATGCTATGTTGTGTACACCGAAAGTGTGCCTTGCCATGAGTCGGTCGAGGGTACAAGAATGATCCGAGAATGGATCATTGGGCGATGGTCAAAATTGTCCTTGTAGTAAATAAGGACATGTTTCTCGATTATGGAGGTGATAAAGAGTTCAGCGTAAAGGGTTACGTCGATGCAAGCTTTAACACCTATCCGGAAGTGACTACGAGTAGCAAACCGGATCGTATAGTGGAGCAACCGTTTGGAATAGATCCAAGTGGAGGCGTGGGCGGCATTTACAATATGACATAGAGAATTGCAAAGCACACACGGATCTGAAAGGTTCGGACCGTTGACTAAAACCCGTTGACTAAAACCTCTCTCACAAGCAAAACATGATCAAACCTCGGAACTCATTGAGTCTAAATCACATGATGATGTGAACTAGTTCTGAGACACTAGTAAACTCTTTGGGTGTTGGTCACATGGCGATGTGACCTATCGATGTTAATCACATGACGATGTGAACTAGATTATTGACTCTAGTGCAAGTGGGAGGCTGTTGGAAATATGCCCTAGAGGCAATAATAAATTAGTTATTATTATTATATTTCCTTGTTCATGATAATCGTTTATTATCCATGCTATAATTGTATTGATAGGAAACTCAAATACATGTGTGGATACATAGACAACACCATGTCCCTAGCAAGCCTCTATTGGCTGGCTTTCGTGATCAATAGATGGTTACGGTTTCCTAACCATGGACATTGGATGTCATTGATAGCGGGATCACATCATTAGGAGAATGATGTGATGGACAAGACCAATCCTAAGCCTAGCACAAAGATGCGTAGTTCATATGCTAAAGCTTTTCTAATGTCAAGTATCATTTCCTTAGACCATGAGATTGTGCAACTCCGGATACCATAGGAATACTTTGGGTGTACCAAGCGTCTAGCGTAAGCTGGGTGACTATAAAGGTGCACTACGGTATCTCGAAAGTGTACATTGGGTTGTACGAATCGAGGCAGGATTTGTCACTCCGTGTAAGCGGAGAGGTATCTCTGGGCCCACTCGGTAGGACATCATCATAATGTGCACAATGTGACCAAGGGGTTGATCACGGGATGATGTGTTACGGAGCAGTAAAGAGACTTCTTAGGAAGCGAGATTGAACAAGGTATCGGGATACCGGCGATCGAATCTCGGGCAAGTACAATACCGCTAGACAAAGGGAATTGTATCACGGGATCGTGAGTCCTTGACATCGTGGTTCATCCGATGAGATCATCGTGGAACATGTGGGAGCCAACATGGGTATCCAGATCGGCTGTTGGTTATTAATGGGAGAACGTCTCGGTCATGTCTACATGTCTCGAACCCGTAGGGTCTACACATAAGGTTCGATGGCGCTTAGGGTTATAAAGGAAGTTTGTATGTGGTTACCGAATGTTGTTCGAGTCCGGATGAGATCCCGGATGTCACGAGGAGTTAGGAATGGTTCGGAGGTAAAGATTTATATATGGGAAGTCCTATTTTGGTCGTAGGAAAAGTTTCGCACTTTATCGGTATTATGCCGGAGTGCCGAAGGGGTCCGGGGTCCACCGGGGAGTCCACCTGCCGGGGGCCACATGGGCTGTAGGGGGTGCGCCTTGGCCTATATGGGCCAAGGGCACCAGCCAAGAGGCCCATGCGCCAAGGAAACTTGGGGAGGGAAGAGTCCTCAAGGGGAAGGCACCTCAGGGGTGCCTTGGGGAGGATGGACTCCTCCCCTCTTGGCCGCACCTTCCTTGGAGGAAGGGGCAAGGCTGCGCCTCCCCTCTCCCTTGCCCCTATATATAGTGGAGGGAGGGAGGGCATCCACACATGAGCCTGGCGCCTCCCTCCCTCCCGTGACACCTCCTCCTCTCCCGTAGGTGCTTGGCGAAGCCTGCAGATTGCCACGCCTCCACCACCACCACGCCGTTGTGCTGCTGTTGGATGGAGTCTTCCTCAACCTCTCCCTCTCTCCTTGCTGGATCAAGGCATGGGAGGCGTCCACCGGGCTGTACGTGTGTTGAGCGCGGAGGTGCCGTCCGTTCGGCACTCGGATCTCCGGTGATTTGGATCACGGCAGTATGACTCCTTCAACCCCGTTCTCATGAACGCTTCCGCTTAGCGATCTACAAGGGTATGTAGATGCACTCTCCTTCCCTCGTTGCTAGTTTCTCCATAGATTGATCTTGGTGATGCGTAGAAAATTTTGAATTTCTTTCGTTCCCCAACACCGGTGCCTGGCCCATTAAGGCTAGGCGCCCCCTACAACCCATGCAAGCTGTATTGGACGTGGTGGAACAATTTCCGGACCTCCGGACCCCTCCGAATCCTCCGGAACCTTCCGGAAGCTTCTGGTACAATACCGAAAAACCCGAACTTTTTCCGAACCCGAACAACAACTTTCCATATATAAATCTTTACCTCCGGACCATTAGGAACTCCTCGTGACGTCAGGGATCTCATCCGGACTCGAACAACATTCGGTAACCACATACAAACTTCCTTTATAACCCTATCGTCATCGAACCTTAAGTGTGTAGACCCTACGGGTTCGGGAGACATGTAGACATGACCGAGGCGTTCTCGGTCAATAACCAATAGCGGGATCTGGATACCCATATTGGCTCCCACATGTTCCACGATGATCTCATCGGATGAACCACGATGTCAAGGACTCAATTGATCCCGTATACAATTCCCTTTGTCCGGTATTGTACTTGCCCGAGATTCGATCGTCGGTATCCCGATACCTTGTTCAATCTAAGCACGCAAGCAAGTCTCTTTACTCGTTCCGTAACACATCATCCCGTGATCAACCCCTTGGTCACATTGTGCACATTATGATGATGTCCTACCGAGTGGGCCCAGAGATACCTCTCCGTTTACGGAGTGACAAATCCAGTCTCGATTCGTACCAACCCAATGAGACACTTTCGGAGATACTGTAGTGCACCTTTATAGTCACCCGATTACGTTGTGACGTTTGGTACACCCAAAGCATTCCTACGGTATCCGGAGTTGCACAATCTCATGGTCTAAGGAAATGATACTTGACATTAGAAAAGCTTTAGCATACGAACTACGATCTTTGTGCTAGGCTTAGGATTGGGTCTTGTCCATCACATCATTCTCCTAATGATGTGATCCCGTTATCAATGACATCCAATGTCCATGGTTAGGAAACCGTAACCATACATTGATCAACGAGCTAGTCAATAGAGGCCTACTAGGGACATGGTGTTGTCTATGTATCCACACATGTATCCGAGTTTCCTATCAATACAATTATAGCATGGATAATAAGCGATTATCGTGAACAAGGAAATATAATAATAACTAATTTATTATTGCCTCTAGGGCATATTTCCAACAGTCTCCCACTTGCACTAGAGTCAATAATCTAGTTC
The DNA here is from genome assembly GCA_021605145.1 of Aegilops bicornis. Lineage (NCBI taxonomy): Eukaryota > Viridiplantae > Streptophyta > Magnoliopsida > Poales > Poaceae > Aegilops > Aegilops bicornis. The sequence goes on from CM038669.1 coordinate 650,540,481, forward strand.
ACATCGTCATGTGATTAACATCGATAGGTCACATCGCCATGTGACCAACACCCAAAGAGTTCACTAGTGTACGTAAACTAGTTCACATCATCATGTGATTTAGGCTCAATGAGTTACGAGGTTTGATCATGTTTTGCTTGTGAGAGGTTTTAGTCAGCGGGTTTTAGTCAACGGTGCGAACCTTTCAGATCCGTGTGTGCTTTGCAAACTTCTAGGTCATATTATAAATGCTGCTTCCACGCCCCACTTGGAGCTATTCCAAATGGTTTTTCCACTATACGTATCCTGTTTGCTACTTAGAGTCATTCGGATAGGTGTTAAAGCTTGCATCGGCGTAACCCTTTACGCCGAACTCTTTATCACCTCCATAATCGAGAAACATGTCCTTATTTACTCCAAGGACAATTTTGACCGTTGTCCAATGATCCATTCTGGATCATTCTTGTACCCCTCGACCGACTCATGGCAAGGCACACTTCTGGTGCGGTACACAAGATAGCATACTATAGAGCCTATGTCTGAAGCATAGGGGACGACCTTCGTCCTTTCTCTCTTTTCTGCCGTGGTCGAGCTTTTAACTCTTAACATCATACCTTACAACTCAGGCAAGAACTCCTTCTTTGACTGATCCATCTTGAACACTTTCAAGATTATGTCAAGGTATGTGCTCATTTGAAAGTACCATTAAGCGGTTTTGATCTATCCCTATAGATCTTGATGCTCAATGTTCAAGTAGCTTAATACAGGTTTTCACTTGAAAAACACTTTTCAAATAACCCTATATGCTTTCTAGAAAATCATTTCTGATCAACAGTATGTCAACAACATATACTCATCAAAAATTCTATAGTGCTCCCACTCACTTCTTTGGAAATACAAGTTTCTCATAAACTTTGTATAAACCCAAAATCTTTGATCATCACATCAAAGCGCACATTCCAACTCCGAGATGCTTACTCCAGTCCTTAGAAAGGATCGCTGGAGCCAAAGATACCTTTTAGCATCCTTAGGATCGACAAAACTTTACGATTGTATCACATACAACCTTTCCTTACGAACCGGTAAGGAAACTTCGTTTTGACATCCATCCGCCAGATTTCATAAATGCAGCTAATGCTAACATGATTCCGACGGACTTAAGCATCGCTACGGATGAGAAAATCTCATCGTAGTCAACTCCTTGAACTTGTGAAAACTCTTCGCCACAAGTCGAGCTTCATAGACGGTGACATTACCGTCCACGCCCGTCTTCTTCTTAAAGATCCATTTATCTCAATGGCTTGCCGATCATCAGGCAAGTCCACCAAAGTCCATGCTTTGTTCTGATACATGGATCCTATCTCGGATTTCATGGCTTCTAACCATTTGTCGGAATTTGGGCCCACCATCGCTTCTCCATAGCTCGTAGGTTCATTGTTGCCTAGCAACATGACCTTCAAGACAGGATTACTGTACCACTCTGAAGTAGTACGCATCCTTGTCACCCTACGATGTACGGTAGTGAGTTGATCCAAAACTTCATGATCACTATCATAAGCTTCCACTTCAATTGGTGTATGTGCCACGGGAACAACTTCTTGTGCCCTGCAACACACTAGTTGAAGTGACGGTTCAATAACCTCATCAAGTCTCCACCATCCTCCCACTCAACTTTTCGAGACAAACTTTTCCTCGAGAAAGGACCCGATTAAAGAAACAATCCCTATTGCTTTCGGATCTGAATTAGGAGGTATACCCAACTGTTTTGGTGTCCTATGAAGATGTATTTTATCCGCTTTGGGTTCGAGCTTATCAACTGAAACTTTTACACATAAGCGTCGTAGCCCCAAACTTTTAAGAAATGACAGCTTAGGTTTCTCTAAACCATAGTTCATACGGTGTCATCTCAACGGAATTACGTGGTGCCCTATTTAAAGTGAATGTGGTTGTCTCTAATGCCTAACCCATAAACGATAGTGGTAATTCGACGAGAGACATCATGATACGCACCATATCTAATAGGGTGCAACTATGATGTTCGGACACACCATCACACTATGGTGTTCCAGGCGGTATTAATTGTGAAACAATTTGCACAATGTCTTAATTGTGTGCCAAAACTTCAGAATCTCAGATATTCATCTCTATGATCATATCATAGACATTCTATCCTCTTGTCACGAAGATCTTAAACTTCACTCTGAAATTACTTGAACCATTCAATAATTCAGACTTTTGTTTCATCAAGTAAATATACTCAACATCTACTCGAATCATCTCGTGAAGTAAGAACATAACGATATTCATCGCATGCCTCAGCACTCATTGGACTGCACACATCAAAATGTGTTACTTCCAACAGGTTGCTACCTTGTTCCATCTTCATCGAAACCGAGGCTTTTCACCATCTTGCCCATGTGGTATGATTAGCATATCTCAAGAGATTCAAAATCAAGTTAGTCCAAACGATCAATATGCATGGAGTTTCTTCATGCGTATACACCAATAGACATGGTTTGCATGTCTCAAACTTTTCAAAATGAGTGAGTCCAAAGATCCATCAACATGGAGCTTCTTCATGCTTTTATACCAATATGACTTATATAGCAAAGGCCACAAGTAAGTGGTACTATCATTACTATCTTATACTTTTGGCATGAAAATGTGTATCACTACGATCGAGATTCAATAAACCATTTATTTAGGTGCAAGACCATCGAAGGTATTATTCAAATAAATAGAGTAACCATTATTCTCCTTAAATGAATAACCGTATTGCGATAGACATAATCCAATCATGTCTATGCTCAACGCAAACACAAAATGACAATTATTCAGGTTTAATACTAATCTTGATGGTAGAGGGAGCGTGGATGTTTGATCACATCAAACTTGGAAACACTTCCAACACATATCGTCGACTCACCTTTAGCTAGTCTCCGTTTATTCCGTAGCTTTTATTTCGAGTTACTAACACTTAGCAACCAAACCGGTATCTAATACCCTGGTGCTACTAGGAGTGCTAGTAAAGTACACATTAACATAATGCATATCCAATATACTTCTATCGACCTTGCCACCTTCTCATCTACCAAGTATCTAGGGTAATGCTTTGCTCAAAGGGCTGTTCCCCTTATTACGAAGCACTTAGTCTCGGGTTTGGGTTCAACCTTGGGTTTCTTCACTAGAGCAAAGCTGATTTGCCGCTTCATGAAGTATCCTTCTTGCCCTTGCCCTTCTTGAAACTAGTGGTTTCACCAACCATCAACAATTGATGCTCCTTCTTGACTTCTACTTTCGTGATGTCAAACAACGCGAATACCTCAAGGATCATCATCTCTATCCTTGATATGTTATAGTTCATCACGAAGCTCTAGCAGCTTGGTGGCAATGACTTTGGAGAAACATCACTATCTCATCCGGAAGATCAACTCCCACTCGATTCAAGTGATTGTTGTGCTCGGACAATCCGAGCACAAGCTCAACGATTGAGCTTTTCTCCCTTAGTTTGCGAGGCTAAGAAATCGTCGGAGGTCTTATACCTTTTGACGTGGGCACGAGCTTGAAATCCCAATTTCAGCCCTCAAAACATCTCATATGTTCCGCGACGTTTCGAAAACGTCTTTGGTGCCTCAACTCTAAACCGTTTAACTGAACTATCATTTAGTTATCAAAACGTGTATGTCCGATGTTCGCAACATCCACAGAACGACGTTTGGGGTTCAAAGACAATCGAGCGGTGCATTAAGGACATAAGGTATCGATCGTCCGCATAATCGCCATCTTGTCAACTTTCAACTATATTTTCTCTAGGAACATATCTAAACAGTGGAACTAAAGCGCGAGCTTACGACATAATTTGCAAAAAAGGTCTTTTGACTATGTTCAAGATAATTAAGTTCATCTTATGAACTCCCACTCGAGATAGACATCCCTCCGGTCATCTAAGTGATTACATGATCCGAGTCAACTAAGCCGTGTCCGATCATCACGTGAGACGGACTAGTCAACATCGGTGAACATCTTCATGTTGATCGTATCTACTATACGACTCATGCTCGACCTTGCGGTCTCCGTGTTCCGAGGCCATGTCTGCACATGCTAGGCTCGTCAAGTTAACCCCAAGTGATTTCTTTGTGTAAATCATCTTACACCCGTTGTATGTGAACGTAAGAATCCATCACACCCGATCATCACGTGGTGCTTAGAAGCTGACATTTAACTGAGTAACGGTGCACGTCGGGGGAGAACACTTCTTGAAATTTGTGTAAGGGATCATCTTATTTACTATCGTTCTAAGTAAACAAGATGCATAAACATAATAAACATCACATGCAATTATATAGTAGTGACATGATATGGCCAATATCATATAGCTCCATTGATCTCCATCTTCGGGCTCCATGATCATCATAAATCGCGGCATGACACCATGATCTCCATCATCATGATCTCCATCATCGTGTCTTCATGAAGTTGTGTCACCAACTTATTACTTCTACTACTATGGCTACCGGTTAGCAATAAAGTAAAGTAATTACATGGCGTTGTTTGATGACACGCAAGTCATACAATAAATAAAGACAACTCCTATGGCTCCTGCCGGTTGTCATACTCATCGACATGCAAGTCGTGAATCCTATTACAAGAACATGATCAATCTCATACATCACATATCATTCATCACATTCTTCTTGGCCATATCACATCACATAGCATACCGCAAAAACAAGTTAGACGTCCTCTAATTGTTGTTTGCATGTTTTACGTGGCTGCTTTGGGTTTCTAGCAAGAACGTTTCTTACCTACGCAAAACCACAACGTGATATGCCAATTGCTATTTACCCTTCATAAGGACCCTTTTCATCGAATCTGCCCGACTAAAGTGGGAGAGACCGGCACCCGCTAGCCACCTTATGCACCAAGTGCATGTCACCGGTGGAACCTGTCTCACGTAAGAGTACGTGTAAGGTCGGTCCGGCCGCTTCATCCCACAATACCGTCGAAACAAGATTGGACTAGTAACGGTAAGCATATTGAACAAAATCAACGCCCACAACTACTTTGTGTTCTACTCGTGCAAAGAATCTATGCAATAGACCTAGCTCGATACCCTTTGTTGGGGAAACGTGGCGAGAAATTCAAAATTTTCCCACGTGTCACGGGATCTATCTATGGAGAAACTAGCAACGAGGGAAGGAGAGTGCATCTACATACCCTTGTAGATCGCTAAGCGGAAGCGTTCATGAGAACAGGGGTTGAAGGAGTCAGACTGCCGTGCTCCAAATCACCGGGAGATCCTAGTGCCGAACGGACGGCACCTCCGCGTTCAACACACGTACAGCCGGTGGCGTCTCCTGTGCCTTGATCCAAGGCAAGGAGAGAGGGAGAGGTTGAGGAAGACACCATCCAACAGCAACACAACGGCATGGTGGTGATGGAGGAGCGTGGAAATCCCGCAGGCTTCGCCAAGCACCATGGGAGAGGAGGAGGAGGAGAGGCAGGGCTGCACCAAGAGGGAGAGAACTCATGTGTGTTGGGCAGCCCAAAACCTCAAGTATATATAGGGGAAAAGGGGCTGCGCCTTTAGGGTTTCCCCACCCCAAGGGGTGCGGCCAGCCCTAGATGGGACTTGGGGGGCGGCCAAGAGGGGGAGGAGTGCCTCCCAAGTCAAGTGGAGGCCCTCCCCCTTAGGGTTTCCCCCCTCCCATGCGCATGGGCCTTGGGGGGGCTGGTTGTTGGAAATATGCCCTAGAGGCAATAATAAATTAGTTATTATTATTATATTTCCTTGTTCATGATAATCGTTTATTATCCATGCTATAATTGTATTGATAGGAAACTCAAATACATGTGTGGATACATAGACAACACCATGTCCCTAGCAAGCCTCTATTGGCTGGCTCGTAGATCAATAGATGGTTACGGTTTCCTGACCATGGACATTGGATGTCATTGATAACGGGATCACATCATTAGGAGAATGATGTGATGGACAAGAACCAATCCTAAGCCTAGCACAAAGATCGTAGTTCGTATGCTAAAGCTTTTCTAATGTCAAGTATCATTTCCTTAGACCATGAGATTGTGCAACTCCCGGATGCCGTATTAATACTTTGGGTGTACCAAAGCGTCACAACGTAATCGGGTGACTATAAAGGTGCACTACGGTATCTCCGAAAGTGTACATTGGGTTGTACGAATCAAAGGCTGGGATTGGTCACTCCGTGTAAGCGGAGAGGTATCTCTGGGCCCACTCGGTAGGACATCATCATAATGTGCACAATGTGACCAAGGGGTTGATCACGGGATGATGTGTTACGGAACGAGTAAAGAGACTTGCCGGAAACGAGATTGAACAAGGTATCGGGATACCGACGATCGAATCTCGGGCAAGTACAATACCGCTAGACAAAGGGAATTGTATACGGGATCGACTGAGTCCTTGACATCGTGGTTCATCCGATGAGATCATGTAACCACATACGGTAACCACATACAAACTTCCTTTATAACCCTAGCGTTATCGAACCTTAAGTGTGTAGACCCTACGGGTTCGGGAGACATGTAGACATGACCGAGACGTTCTCCGGTCAATAACCAATAGCGGGATCTGGATACCCATATTGGCTCCCACATGTTCCACGATGATCTCATCGGATGAACCACGATGTCAAGGACTCAATTGATCCCGTATACAATTCCCTTTGTCCAGCGGTATTGTACTTGCCCGAGATTCGATCGTCGGTATCCCGATACCTTGTTCAATCTCGTTACGCAGAAGTCTCTTTACTCGTTCCGTAACACATCATCCCGTGATCAACCCCTTGGTCACATTGTGCACATTATGATGATGTCCTACCGAGTGGGCCCAGAGATACCTCTCCGTTTACGGAGTGACAAATCCAGCCTCGATTCGTGCCAACCCAACAGACACTTTCGGAGATACCGAGTGCACCTTTATAGTCACCCGATTCGTTGTGACGTTTGGTACACCCAAAGTATTCCTACGGTATCCGGAGTTGCACAATCTCATGGTCTAAGGAAATGATACTTGACATTAGAAAAGCTTTAGCATACGAACCACGATCTTTGTGCTAGGCTTAGGATTGGGTCTTGTCCATCACATCATTCTCCTAATGATGTGATCCCGTTATCAATGACATCCAATGTCCATGGTTAGGAAACCGTAACCATCTGTTGATCAACGAGCTAGTCAATAGAGGCCTAGTAGGGACATGATGTTGTCTATGTATCCACACATGTATCTGAGTTTCCTATCAATACAATTATAGCATGGATAATAAACGATTATCGTGAACAAGGAAATATAATAATAACTAATTTATTATTGCCTCTAGGGCATATTTCCAACATGAAATTCATATTTTTACATTTCAAAAAATTCTGAAAAAAGTACAGATATACATGAAGGCATAACACACATGTGTGTAAATTTTAGGGCAAAATACGTTGAAATAAGGGTTGTGTAAAAAGACAAATCTGGGGCTATTTAACACAAAAATATAACAGACAGAAAAAATATAAATTACAAACTAAAACAAAAATATAAACCAGAAAACAAAAAAAAACAGACGCGAGGCCTCGCTCGCGAGTGGGCCGGCTCGTCTGGGCTCCTCCCGGGTGCTCCCAGCCTTGAGGTACTCCCGATGCTCCAATGTTATAAAAACATTTTTAAATGTTTCAAAAAATTCTAGAAATAAAATATGAATGTTAACAAGGAATGTGACTACCATCCCTAAAAATTTCAGGTCCAAAATCAAAACACACATTGAGAAACAAAAAAGTAAAATCTAGTGCGAATAGTGTAAAAAAAAGACTAAAGCAACATTGACACTATTCACATCTGGATTTGTCTTTTTTGTTTCTCAATGTGCATTTTGAGTTTGGAGCTGAAATTTTTAGGGGTTGTAGTCATATTCTTTGTGAACATTCAGAATTGTTTTCATAAATTTTTGAAATGTTTAAAAACATATTTTTTGTCATTGGAGCACTGGGAGTAGGTCGAGCACTGGTACTTCTCCATGAAAGTAAATAGCATAAAACTACTACTTTTCGGGTTAGGGTTCCAAAAAACTACCATTTTTTTTTCGCTGATAACTACCAAACCAGGGGTCGGCTGTTTCAAAAAACCCCAAATCCTCTTTTTTAAAAAAATTAAACATGTTTATGACAGGTCGGGCCCGCCACTAAACGCACTGTTTGGTTGACCGTTTGTTTGACTGTTAACTGACTTGTGGGGGCCACATGTCAGCGCCTCATCCACAGTTTTTTTACGGTTTAGCCCCTACAAATATTTTAAAAACGAAATCGGGTCCCTGAAATCAATTTCAAAAAGCAATCGGGTCCTTGGGTACTGCCGCATGCCAGCGCCTCAAAGGAGCTCTGCCCGTGGTCGCCGTTGCGCCTCCATGGGCTCACTTTGTGGTCGCCACGACGCCGCCATGGGTGAGTCGCCACGCGTGCTACCACCATGGGGTTCCGCCCATGATCGTAGCGCCATGGGGCTCCGGGCTGGCCGTCGCGCCATGGGGCTCCGCCATGATCGCCCGTCTCTGAGGCTCCGCCCATGGCCATGCCGCCACCAGCCTTGCATGACAACACCAGAGTCCCGCCCGCTCTCGCAACCCCTGACCTCCGCCACCAGCGCGGCAGAGCCAGCAGCCTGCACCCACCTCGAGTTGGCGCGAGGAGGAGAGATGTGACGCCCTCGATTCAATCGTACACTAATCATACACGCAAATGTGTACGATCAAGATCAAGGACTCACGGGAAGATATCACAACACAACTCTATACACAAATAAAAATAAAAAAAACAAGCTTTATATTACAAGCCAGGGGCCTCGAGGGCTCGAATACATAAGCTCGAAAACACCAAAGTCAGCGGAAGCAACAATATCTGAGTACAGACATGAGTTAGACAAGTTTGCCTTAAGAAGGCTAGCACAAAAGCAACATCGATCGAAAAGGCAAGGCCTCCTGCCTGGGAGCCTCCTAACTACTCCTGATCATCAGCGGTCTCCACGTAGTAGTAGGCATCGGCGGTGGCATCTGGCTCCTGGGCTCCAACATCTGGTTGCATCAACCGGAAAGAAGAAGAAAGGGGGAAAAGGAGGAGCAAAGCAACCGTGAGTACTCATCCAAAGTACTCGCAAGCAAGGATCTACACTACATATGCAACATTATCAAAGGAAGGCTGTATATGTGGACTGGCTGCGTAAATGCTGTAATAGAGAGAAGGCCTAGTCCTATCAAAGACTAGCATCTTGAAACCACCATCTTGCAACAGAACCGGAAGGAGTAGAGTAGCATAAGGTAAAGTAGTAGTGTTATCAACCTCGGTAGGAGATCCTTTCTCGACTCCCTGCGAGAAAGATATCCCGAGCCATACTATCCAGCTTATCATCGCAATCCAATTCTCATCGCAATCCATTGCTCATATCCATGTCTCATCTCAAGTATCCAGTTCTAGTTGTATCGATCGGATACAACTCCAAGTGTCCGCCATCGTAGGGACGGGCTATCGATAGATGTTTTCTTCCTGCAGGGTGCACCAACTTACCCACCACGCCGCTTAACTCCGCCGGACACACTTACTGTGGTCATGCCCGCCTCGGCCAAACAATACGCCGCAACCCGACCTAGGCTTAATAGAGAGGCCCGACGCCGACTAAACCTATGCCCCTGTGGGTCATGGGCCATCTTCCCGGAACTCAGACGCTATGCGACGTCTGCCGGTGAGCGCACCTAGCTACCTTCCTAAAAGGCAGGAGCTTACCGGTCCAACCGGGCGCTACGCCGCCGGCCGACGTCTATTAAGCTTCGGTGATGCATACGACGCAGAACGCCCATACTATGCCCACGTGATGGTTAGTGCTATCGGGCGAGGCCCCTCGGATCAAATATCCAAATCGTAGTGGATTAGGAACGCGGTAACAAGCGAGACTCACGAAAGATGTGACCCGTTGCCCGCCTCGAGGACTTGCGGCAAGGGCTAGGAATGCCCGCCACGCCTCGTAATTATCTCACGGGCACCCTCCAGGTCAACCCGTCTCCACATCACCGCCAATTACACGCTGGGTACCCCTCGTGGTCGACCCGTCTTTCCAAGTAATGATGGTAAAAGTCCAAGTAACCGTGTGTCCAAACATCAAGGGAAAACCCGAGGAATCACCCCCGGTGAATTCCACTCAATGTAGTCATCAAGGTGAACGTAAGAGGATTCACCCTCGAGGTCCACACTTGAGGGGTTGCACGACAGAGCCGTATCGGAAGTGGTTAAAGAGGAAATCACCCTCGAGGACCACGACCGAATAACTACACCACAGGTTTAACATCAGAAGTGCTAATGAGGTCTCACCCTCGGCACTCGATAGTAACCCAGTAGTGTCGGGCAACTAAGGGGAAAGTGATGTGCGGTGCCGGGGCCTGGTCTTCGGTCCCGTTGATCGGGTCTTCAATGATGAAGCAGGGGCAACAAGGACAAGGTGGGGTCACTGATGGATCACTAACCAACCTATACTAAGCAGTTTAGGATAAGCAGGTAAGGTACAATAGCAGATACAAAAGCAGGCTATGCATCAGAATAGGAGCAAACAATAATAGTAGCAAAATCTAATGCAAGCATGAGAGAATGGAATGGGCGATATCGGGATGATCAAAGGGGGGGCTTGCCTGGTTGCTCAGACAAGAAGGAGGGGTCGTCGGTATGAAGTCGATCCAATGCATCGGCGATGCCACGGGGTCTACCGAAGAGAAGAGGGGGCAGAAACAGTAAATACATAGCAAGCAAGTGTATAACAGGACAACAAGCATAGCTAGACGTGTTCTAACGCGGTCCTAGACGTTATAGGTGAAGGGGGAATTCAACCGGGAAGGTGTTCCCGGTTGCCTGCACTGCGTCGATGAGATGACCGGAGGGGAAAAGTTCCATGTTCAGCATGCTAGGGGCATGTGATAGATGAACGGACCGCATATTCGGATTCGTTGGATTTTTCTGAGCAACTTTCATATAGAAAACATTTTCATCCGAGTTACGGTTTATTTACTACTAATTTCCAACGATTTAAACATTATTCTCAAAAATTCTGGATATTAAATTAAATTCGAAAATAAAACAGTAAAATACCCTTTTTACCTTGTGCCGTGCCAGCCACAGTCAAAGACATGTGGGGCCAAGTCAAAGTCAACAACAGAGCAATCTATTGACTGGGTCAAGTAGTGAATAGTGCATGGGTCCCGCGTGTCATTGTCTCGGGATAAACTGGGGCTAAATAAACTGGTTAATTTAAAGGAGGAGGTCCCACTTGCCAAAGGTTAGTAACTAACCTATCCAATCTAATCTAATCCTAATTAATCTAAACTAACCGCCAGCCCATCTAGCGGTGGCGAGCTGGGCACTTATACTGCGCACACGCCACGACGTAACCATGGCGAGCCATGGCCATGGCACGGCCGGCCAGAAGAACTGCGACGAAGCGCAACAGCAGGAGCAGCGGCAACAGATGGTGGCAGCGACAAGAGGTCAAGCAACGTGGAGTAGGGAAGGCGGCGGCGACGACCAAACAGTAGCATGCATCGGGCAAGAAGCGAGTAGCAGCGCCAACGCAGCAAAGAAGCTCGTAACACGCACATACGCACGCTGACGCCCGGCAGAATCAGCAACGGGCGCGGGCTCGGTGGCGTGGCTGCTGGGCGCCGCCGGGGCGAAGCGCTGGCGAGGCAGGCCCGGCTGGCGGGAGGCGCTGGAGGGCGCCGCGCCGCCAGGAGGGCGTGGGGCCATGGACGGCAAGAAGATACGGCAGCGCTGCACAGACACGCATCAAGGCGAACTTCGTGGACGGCATTTACCACGGCACGGATCGAGTGTACAAGGAGGGGGATGGAGGAGGAGCTCACCATGGTGCGGATGACGAAGCTCGGGAGGCCGGATGTGGACCGGAACGGTGGGAATCGGCGATGGCGCCCGGCAATGTACGTGATGAAGAAGACGGCGATGCCGAAGCGACGAGCCGCCGCCGCTTGAGCCGATGCCCGGACGGACGGCCGCCTCCGCGGATCTCTGGATGTCCTTCCACGCCGGCGGCGACGATGGGCCGCGACGGTGACGATGGCGGCTGCGATATAGCCGGTGTGTGCGGGGAGCGCAGCAACGGCGCGAGGGAGGAAGAAGTGGCGGCTAGGGTTCCACCGGGGAGAAAGGAGGGGCTTGAGGTTGCCTTGTAGTAATCGGGAGGCGGGGATGGCCGCCACGCACGGCATGGCCGGGCGGATGAGCGCCGCCCCCCTGCCCCCTCAGAAGCGAGAGGAACAGGACAAGTGGGGGTGAGCTGGGCCTTTTTTAGAAGCTAGCTGGGCCAAAGTGGCCGTAGTAGCTCTCTCCCTTTTTGGCTTTTATTTACCTTTTATAACTCTGTTTTGCATATTAATTAGTTAGCAAACGAGTTTTGTAAAAAATGTAGATGGCCACATAAATAGTATTGCAATATTCGCACTTGCTACAAAAGGTTTGGTACTCAAATAACTTAGTTTGTTATTTTATAAATTATAAAAGGCTTTCAATTAATTGCTTAAGCCACTATTTTAGTTATTGTTGTGCATTAAAACACTTTACAAAAAATTGTTGGCTCACCACCAATATTAACAAATGAAAATTTGCTACACGATGAACATTTTACTTTTGTCATTTGAAAACTTTTATTTTTGACTTTAAATTGGATTTGAATTTGAATTGTGATTTGGATCAAGTGAAGATTAGCAACAGTAACATGATGGCATGGCACCATTAGTAGGGGATTACTGTAGCATGACACTGGGGGTGTTACAAATCTCCTCCACTACAAGAAATCTCGTCCCGAGATTTAAGTGGGGAAGTAAAGAGTAACTTCGGGAGAACTGACCTTATAGGGTAAATTATCTGGTGAACAATTCAGGAATGTGATGAAGTATCTCTCGAGTTGAAACTTAATAAAACATCGAGAGCAAAGTATGAAGGTACCATGAGAAGTTTTAGCAGGCGGTGCAATCATTCGATGCCTAATTAAAAGGTGAAAGGGGTTCAGAGCAACAACAACAAAAATTATTGCGTCTGATACTAGAACAGATCACTAGGAAGGTGGCTCATGAATTACATACGAAGGCAAGTGAAAAAGGATACTTCAGAATCAAGGATGTACAGGAGTCAGGTTTCGATCCTGTGGAACTGTGGGTTATGGGCCCACCATGTGGGTTAAAAGTAGAAAGAGCGGTGACATGTTACACGGTTATGATAGCAAGCTTTGTCGGAGGATAGCATGTCGCTTATGTTGGCAACTATGTTGGTACCAAGGGCGAGGGACGAAGAGAACCATATTCTGCCGTTGAACGAGGCGGACCAATCGGCAAGGTTAGCGTCCATCGGTGGTTACCGTAATGTCATCAACAATAGTAACAGGTCTCACCGACAAGGTTGTACATCGGGGCATTTTATAAGCAGGAATTATTTCGCTTATATCATATAGATCACAAGAAGGTTAAACAAACCAATGGAAAGGAAAATGAAATTATTGGATTAATCAGACCAATGGAAAGGAAAATGTGTTTACACACCAGATTTGGGAGTATATCCTTCCCAACGGAAAGTAGAGCATGATATACATGCTACAACAACAAGTACATCACCATTTAGATAAAGGGCAAGGAAATTCATGATGTTATCCATGCAACGGTGTCTGGATGATAGAACAAGAAACATTCGATAATGTGCTTCCAATGTTCTTGTTGATAGTCAGAATACCTCAGGCAATGCTTCAAGGTAACATTAACATGGTGTTTCAAGCAAGATTGAATATGAAGGTCACAAGAAGTATAAAGGAACAATTCCAAGAATGTCAAGGAATGTAACATATAACCAAAACATGACCAAGTCTGTATTGGCAGGAAGTCAAGGATGGTATTTCTCACCATGAATTCAATTGTCATCTCAATGAAGTCCAAATGTTGATGTTGATCACCACACATTTGTGGAGAGGCTCTACGAAGATGCCATCGAGGAGCGACGACATCAAGCAACAGGAAGGATGAAGCGAAAGGCTATTGGAACCACGGATACGACACAAACTCGAAATCAAGCTTGTTGTTCAAGGAAAAATGATATGACGAGGAAGATCGATGTAAGCTTCGCTCATCGTCGAAAAGTTGTGCTCCAGGAATAAGGGCCAGGTAGCACAGTTAGAATCATCACGACAATGATATAGCCAAACATGCTAGGAATGGCGTGATCGGGTACAAACTCGTACTTATAGAAGCTTACTGAAGAGTTGTTGAACCGTAGAGCGGACTCGGTTCAGCTTATCGGTGCCTTTGAGTGTTTAATAACTCAGAGCCCGTGAAAAATTGGAATCGGTGGGAAGGTAGCACTTGATGAAGAACTCATAAGAAGTTATGCAGTTCCATGATAATCTCGAGATACCGTGGGGGTAATACTCGACACAAGATCAAAGTAAAGGTTGGACTGGTGTATTGATCCATAGGAGACAATTACTCTAACTTGTCCGAGAAATGGAATCAAGAAGAAAATATGGTCGGAACTACGCTTGTAAAAAGACCAATTCTATATATAAGATGAACCTATACCGAATAGGGTTTAAGAGAAGCATCCATGATAAGATCAAGATCGTGTCCATGGGCATGAACGCAAGGTTCAAGGTCGACTCCACTTCTCCAATACACAACTTCTCATTTATCGCTCTCGCTTAAGAATGTTTAGAGTTTGAAAGTTTAATGGCGGAAAACCAGGAGGTTATGACCCATGAAGACTTTTGGGTTCACAAAATTAAGGAAGGTATATGTTCGACCCATCGGGGCATCTTAGAAACATATACCACAATCTTTAGGAGTAATTAACTCAAACTCAAGGGAGATCATGGTTGAGAAAGCAAAGGATACAATTTACCAAAGGCATTAGGTATCCGAGGAAAGGCTCACAAGGTTATAGAATAGGAAGGGCGTTGTCGGATAAAATCCAACAAGGATCTGGTGGTCCATAAGGGATCTGATGTGAGTATCGGTACTCAATAAGAGGAAGAAATAATGCAAATGCAACAGGTTATGAATCATCTGAATAATTCGAAGCTTAAATGCAAAGGAATTATGATTCCAATCGACGGATCAGAAGCAGATGCTCTGATCAAGGGTGGATATATTCAATAGACCTAAGGGTACAATAGACGGCCAATAGTTTGGTCGAGAACCAGCTCATGTTCCAAAATGATGTCTGAGCCGGAAAAATAATTTAGAAGGGTTGATAGATGATTGTGTGCATTCGCACACATGTTGAATCAATAGGATCAAATGACGGTGTCAAAAGATACTAGTGAATATTGCCAGATATATGTGAAGCATCCATAATGCGAGTAGACAAGTATTTGCAGAGCAATAAAGCTGCTAAGGATTTTCGGAGGATTGAATAGTATTTCAAAGACTTTTGTGAAACATATGAACAATCGGGGAAAAACAAATCCTCGATATGTGTGAGAATTAATTTGTCGGTGTATTCGGCGATAAGGAACTCGCAAGGCAAGAGGGCACAAAAGGATTCTCGGGACAACGACAAGATTTCGGGGTATCTTGTAATAACAAGAGCAACTCGGGATGAAGGTATGAGCGACAAGGATATGCAGTTAGTCATAGGGGCTTATCGGTGGTAGGAATTGCAAACGCGATGAGCACAAGTCATCGGGATAACATCGGAGAGGGTCTTTGGAATCTTACAGTGCGGCGGTGATCATCTGTAATAAGGGGCTCTCCGGGAGGAAGTAGTTACGAGATCCTAATGTTAGAGTTAGCAAAATCATTTAACCCGAATGGAAGAGATATCAGGATCCCAGAGTATAGACGAGGAAAAAAAGATCCTAATACCACCCAATGGCGACGTGGGCCCGTAAGACACACAGCCAAAGTTAGTAAAAGTTTTTCGGTGACTAGACTCAACTTCGGCCAAGGAGTTGGAAAGGGGGCTACCTACAGCAAATGGGCTCGATACCAACTTGTGACGCCCTCGATTCAATCGTACACTAATCATACACGCAAATGTGTACGATCAAGATCAAGGACTCACGGGAAGATATCACAACACAACTCTAGACACAAATAAAAATAAAAAAAACAAGCTTTATATTACAAGCCAGGGGCCTCGAGGGCTCGAATACATAAGCTCAAAAACACAAGAGTCAGCGGAAGCAACAATATCTGAGTACAGACATGAGTTAGACAAGTTTGCCTTAAGAAGGCTAGCACAAAAGCAACATCGATCGAAAAGGCAAGGCCTCCTGCCTGGGAGCCTCCTAACTACTCCTGATCATCGGGGTCTCCACGTAGTAGTAGGCATCGGCGGTGGCATCCGCTCCTGGCTCCAACATCTGGTTGCATCAACCGGAAATAAGAAGAAAGGGGAGAAGGAGGAGCAAAGCAACCGTGAGTACTCATCCAAAGTACTGCAAGCAAGGATCTACACTACATATGCAACATTATTAAAGGAAGGTCTGTATATGTGGACCGGGCTGCGTAAATGCCGTAATAGAGAGAAGGCCTAGTCCTATCGAAGACTAGCATCTTCTCGAAACCACCATCTTGCAAAGAACCGGAAGGAGTAGAGTAGCATAAGGTAAAGTAGTAGTGTTATCAACCTCAGCCGGAGATCCTTTCTCGACTCCCTGCGAGAAAGATATCCCAGAGCCATACTATCCAGTTATCATCGCAATCCAATTCTCATCGCAATCCATTGCTCATATCCATGTCTCATCTCAAGTATCCAGTTCTAGTTGTATCGATCGGGATACAACTCCAAGTGTCCGTTACCGTAGGACAGGCTATCGATAGATGTTTTCTTCCGCAGGGTGCACCAACTTACCCACCACGCCGCTTAACTCCGTGGGACACACTTTCGAGGTCATGCTCGGCCTCGGCCAAACAATACGCCGCAACCCGACCTAGGCTTAATAGAGAGGCCAGACGCCGGACTAAACCTATGCCCCAGTGGGTCATGGGCCATCTCCCAGGAACTCTCAAGACGCTATGTGACGCCGGCCGGTGAGCAGACCTAGCTATCTCCCTAAAAAGGCAGGAGCTTACCAGTCCTACCAGGCGCGCGCCGCTCAGTCGCTGACGTCTATTAAGCTTCGGCTGATGCATACGACACAGAACGCCCTTACTATGCCCTCGTGATGGTTAGTGCTATCAGGCGGAGGCCCCTGATCAAATATCCAAATCGTAGTGGATTAGGGCAGCGGTAACAAGCGAGAGACTCACGAAAGATGTGACCCCGTTGCCCGTCTCAAGGACTTGCGGCAAGGGCTAGGAATGCCAGCCACGCCAGTAATTATCTCGCGGGCACCCTCCGAGTCAACCCGTCTCCACATCACTCGCAATTAAGCACGCGCGGGTATCCCTCAGGCTCGACCCGTCTTTCCAAGTAACAGTGGTAAAAGTCCAAGTAACCGTGTGTCCAAACATCAAGGGGAAAACCCGAGGAATCACCCCCGGTGAATTCCACTCAATGTAGTCATCAAGGTGAACGTAAGAGGATTCACCCTCGAGGTCCACACTTGAGGGTTGCAACAGAGCCGTATCGGAAGTGGTTAAAGAGGAAATCACCCTCGAGGACCACGACCGAATAACTACACCACAGGTTTAACATCAGAAGTGCTAATGAGGTCTCACCCTCGGCACTCGATAGTAACCCAGTAGTGTCGGGCAACTAAGGGAAAGTGATGTGCGGTGCGGGGCCTGGTCTTCGTCCCGTTGATCGGGTCTTCAATGATGAAGCAGGGCAACAAGGACAAGGTGGGGGTCAGCGATGGATCACTAACCAACCTATACTAAGCAGTTTAGGATAAGGTGTAAGGTACAATAGCAGATACAACGAGGCTATGCATCAGAATAGGTGCAAACAATAACAGTAGCAAAATCTAATGCAAGCATGAGAGAATGGAATGGGCGATATCGGGATGATCAAAGGGGGGCTTTCCTGGTTGCTCAGATAAGAAGGAGGGGTCGTCGGTGACGTAGTCGATCACAACGGCATCGGCGATCGCCACGGGTCTACCAAGAGAAGAGGCAGAAACAATAAATACATAGCAAGCAAGTGTATAACAGGACAACATGCATAGCTAGACGTGTTCTAACGCGGTCCTAGACGTTATAGGTGAAGGGAATTCAACCGGAAGGTGTTCCCGGTTCGGACCGTGTCGAATGAGATGATCGGAGGGGAAAAGTTCCATGTTCAGCATGCTAGGGGCATGTGATAGATGAACGGACCGCATATTCGGATTCGTTGGATTTTTCTGAGCAACTTTCATATAAAAAACATTTTCATCCGAGTTACGGTTTATTTACTACTAATTTCCAACGATTTAAACATTATTCTCAAAATTCTGGATATTAAATTAAATTCGAAAATAAAACAGTAAAATACCCTTTTTACCTTGTGTAGTGCCAGCCACAGTCAAAGACATGTGGGGCCAAGTCAAAGTCAACAACAGAGCAATCTATTGACCGGGTTAAGTAGTGAATAGTGCATGGGTCCAGCGTGTCATTGTCTCGGGATAAGCTGGGGCTAAATAAACTGGTTAATTTAAAGGAGGAGGTCCCACTTGCCAAAGGTTAGTAACTAACCTATCCAATCTAATCTAATCCTAATTAATCTAAACTAACCGCCAGCCCATCTAGCAGTGGTCGAGCTGGGCACTTGCGTGCACACGCTCACGACGTAACCATGGCGAGCCATGGCCATGGCACGGCCGGCCAACAGCAATGCGACGAAGCGCAACAGCAGGTGAGCAGCGGCAGCAGATGGTGGCAGCGACAGCAGGCGAAGCAACGTGGAGTAGGGGCGGCGGCGGCGAACCAAACAGCAGCATGCATCGGGCAGTAAGCGAGTAGCAGCGCCAACGCAGCAGCAGAAGCTTCGTAACACGCACATCGCACGCCAGACGCCCGCAGAATCAGCAACGGGCGCTGGGCTCGTGGCGTGGCCGCTGGCGCCGCCGGGGCGAAGCGCTGGCGAGGCAGGGCCTGGCTGGCGGAGGCGCGATCGGAGGGCGCCGCGGCGCCAGCGAGGGCGTGGGGCCATGGACGGCAAAGAAGATACTGTGTAGCCAGACACGCATCAAGGCGAACTTCGTGGACGCATTTACCACGGCCTGGACGAGTGTACAAGGAGGGGGATGGAGGAGGAGCTCACCATGGTGCGGATGACGAGCTCGGGAGGCGGATGTGGACCGAAGCGGTGGGAATCGGCGATGGCCGCCCGGCAATGTACGTGATGAAGAAGACGGCGATGCCGAAGCGTACGCAGCCGCCGGCTTGAGCCGATGCCCGACGGACGAAGCCGCCTCCGCGGATCTCTGGATGTCCTTCCACGCGAAGGCGACAAGTACGCGACGGTGACGATGGCGCTGACGATAGCCGGTAAAAGGGGGAGCGAGCAACAGCGCGAGGAGGAGGAAGAAGTGGCGGCTAGGGTTCCACCGGGGAGAAAGGAGGGGCTTGAGGTTGCCTTGTAGTAATCGGGGAGGCGGGATGGCCGCCACGCACGCAGCATGGCCGGGCGGATGGCCTCCTGACCCCCATCCCAAGCGAGAGGAACAGGACAAGTGGGGGGTGAGCTGGGCCTTTTTTGTAGCTAGCTGGGCCAAAGTGGCCAGTAGTAGCTCTCTCCCCTTTTGGCTTTTTATTTACCTTTTATAACTCTGTTTTGCATATTAATTAGTTAGCAAACGAGTTTTGTAAAAAGTGTAGATGGCCACATAAATAGTATTGCAATATTCGCACTGCTACAAAAGGTTTGGTACTCAAATAACTTAGTTTGTTATTTTATAAATTATAAAAGGCTTTCAATTAATTGCTTAAGCCACTATTTTAGTTATTGTTGTGCATTAAAACACTTTACAAAAAATTGTTGGCTCACCACCAATATTAACAAATGAAAATTTGCTACACGATGAACATTTTACTTTTGTCATTTGAAAACTTTTATTTTTGACTTTAAATTGGATTTGAATTTGAATTGTGATTTGGATCAAGTGAAGATTAACAACAGTAACATGATGGCATGACACCATTAGTAGGGGATTCTTGTAGCATGACACTGGGGTGTTACAAATCTCCTCCACTACAAGAAATCTCATCCCGAGATTTAAGGGGGGAAGTACAGAGTAACTTCGGGAGAACTGACCCTTATAGGGTTAATTATCTGGTGAACACTTCAGGGAATGTGATGAAGTATCTCTCGAGTTGAAACTTAATAAAACATCGAGAGCAAAGTATGAAGGTACCATGAGAAGTTTTAGCAGGCAGGCAATCATTCGATGCCTAATTAAAAGGTGAAAGGGGTTCAGAGCAACAACAACAAAAATTATTGCGTCTGATACTAGAACAGATCACTAGGAAGGTGGCTCATGAATTACATACGAAGGCAAGTGAAAAGGATACTTCAGAATCAAG
Source organism: Aegilops bicornis (assembly GCA_021605145.1). Lineage (NCBI taxonomy): Eukaryota > Viridiplantae > Streptophyta > Magnoliopsida > Poales > Poaceae > Aegilops > Aegilops bicornis. The sequence goes on from CM038669.1 coordinate 650,560,964, forward strand.
GATGTACAGAGTCGGGTTTTCGATCCTGTGGAACTGTGGGTTATGGGCCCACCATGTGGGTTAAAAGTAGAAAGAGCGGTGACATGTTACACGGTTATGATAGCAAGCTTTGTCGGAGGATAGCATGTCAGTTATGTTGGCAACTATGTTGGTACCAAGGGCGAGGGACGAAGAGAACCATATTCCTGCCGTTGAACGAGGCGGACCAATCGGCAAGGTTCGCGTCCATCGGTGGTTACCGGAATGTCATCAACAATAGTAACAGGGTCTCACTGACAAGGTTGTACATCGGGGCATTTTATAAGCAGGGAATTATTTCTGCTTATATCATATAGATCACAAGAAGGTTAAACAAACCAATGGAAAGGAAAATGAAATTATTGGATTAATCAGACCAATGGAAAGGAAAATGTGTTTACACACCAGATTTGGGAGTATATCCTTCCCAACGGAAAGTAGAGCATGATATACATGCTACAACAACAAGTACATCACCATTTAGATAAAGGGCAAGGAAATTCATGATGTTATCCATGCAACGATTATGCGGATGATAGAACAAGAAACATTCGACAATGTGCTTCCAATGTTCTTGTTGATAGTCGTAATACCTCGTGCAATGCTTCAAGGTAACATTAACATGGTGTTTCAAGCAAGATTGAATATGAAGGTCACAAGAAGTATAAAGGAACAATTCCAAGAATGTCAAGGAATGTAACATATAACCAAAAACATGACCAAGTCTGTATTGGCAAGTGTGAAGTCAAGGATGGTATTTCTCACCATGAATTCAATTGTCATCTCAACGAAGTCCAAATGTTGATGTTGATCACCACACATTTGTGGAGAGGCTCTCTGAAGATGCCATCGAGGAGCCATTTACATCAAGCAACAGGAAGGATGAAGCGAAAGGCTATTGGAACCACGGATCTGACACAAACTCGAAATCAAGCTTGTTGTTCAAGGAAAAATGATATGACGAGGAAGATCGATGTAAGCTTCGCTCATCGTCGAAAAGTTGTGCTCAGTGAATAAGGGCCAGGTAGCACAGTTAGAATCATCACGACAATGATATAGCCAAACATGCTAGGAATGGCGTGATCGGGTACAAACTCGTACTTATAGAAGCTTACTGAAGAGTTGTTGAACCGTAGAGCGGACTCGGTTCAGTTATCGGTGCCTTTGAGTATTTAATAACTCAGAGCCCGTGAAAAATTGGAATCACTGGGAAGGTAGCACTTGATGAAGAACTCATAAGAAGTTATGCAGTTCCATGATAATCTCGAGATACTGTGGGGTAATACTCGACACAAGATCAAAGTAAAGGTTGGACTGGTGTATTGATCCATAGGAGACAATTACTCTAACTTGTCCAGAAATGGAATCAAGAAGAAAATATGGTCCGAACCACGGTTGCAAAAAGACCAATTCCCATATATAAGATGAACCTATACCGAATAGGGTTTAAGAGAAGCATCCATGATAAGATCAACATCGTGTCCATGGGCATGAACGCAAGGTTCAAGGTCGACTCCACTTCTCCAATACACAACTTCTCATTTACTGCTCTCAGTTAAGAATGTTTAGAGTTTGAAAGTTTAACTGGCGGAATACCAGGAGGTTATGACCCATGAAGACTTTTGGGTTCACAAAAATTAAGGAAGGTATATGTTCGACCCATCGGGGCATCTTAGAAACATATACCACAATCTTTAGGAGTAATTAACTCAAACTCGAAGGGAGATCATGGTTGAGAAAGCAAAGGATACAATTTACCAAAGGCATTAGGTATCCGAGGAAAGGCTCACAAGGTTATAGAATAGGAAGGGCGTTGTCGGATAAAATCCAACAAGGATCTGGTGGTCCATAAGGGATCTGATGTGAGTATCGGTACTCAATAAGAGGAAGAAATAATGCAAAATGCAACAGGTTATGAATCATCTGAATAATTCGAAGCTTAAATGCAAAGGAATTATGATCCCAAATCGACGGATCAGAAGCAGATGCTCTGATCAAGGGTGGATATATTCAATAGACCTAAGGGTACAATAGACGGCCAATAGTTTGGTCGAGAACTAGCTCATGTTCCAAAATGATGTCTGAGCCGGAAAGATAATTTAGAAGGGTTGATAGATGATTGTGTGCATTCGCACACATGTTGAATCAATAGGATCAAATGACGGTGTCAAAAGATACTAGTGAATATTGCCAGATATATGTGAAGCATCCATAATGCGAGTAGACAAGTATTTGCAGAGCAATAAAGCTGCTAAGGATTTTCGGAGGATTGAATAGTATTTCAAAGACTTCTGTGAAACATATGAACAACTGGGGAAAAACAAATCCTCGATATGTGTGAGAATTAATTTGTCGGTGTATTCAGGCGATAAGGAACTGCAAGGCAGTAGGCACAAAAGGATTCTCGGGACAACGACAAGATTTCGGGGTATCTTGTAATAACAAGAGCAACTGGGGATGAAGGTATGAGCGACAAGGATATGCAGTTAGTCATAGGGGCTTATCGGTGGTAGGGAATTGCAAACGCGATGAGCACAAGTCATCGGGATAACATCGGAGAGGGTCTTTGGAATCTTACAGTGCGGCGGTGATCATCTCTGTAATAAGGGGCTCTCCGGGAGGAAGTAGTTCTGAGATCCTAATGTTAGAGTTAGCAAAATCATTTAACCCGAATGGAAGAGATATCAGGATCCCAGAGTATAGACGAGGAATAAAAGATCCTAATACCACCCAATGGCGACGTGGGCCCGTAAGACACACAGTCAAAGTTAGTAAAAGTTTTTCGGTGACTAGACTCAACTTCGGCCAAGGAGTTGGAAAGGGGCTACCTACAGCAAATGGCTCGATACCAACTTGTGACGCCCTCGATTCAATCGTACACTAATCATACACGAAAATGTGTACGATCAAGATCAAGGACTCACGGGAAGATATCACAACACAACTCTAGACACAAATAAAAATAAAAAAACAAGCTTTATATTACAAGCCAGGGGCCTCGAGGGCTCGAATACATAAGCTCGAAAACACAAGAGTCAGCGGAAGCAACAATATCCAATCTGAGACATATGAGTTAGACAAGTTTGCCTTAAGAAGGCTAGCATAAAAGCAACATCGATCGAAAAGGCAAGGCCTCCCGCCTGGGAGCCTCCTAACTACTCCTCGATCATCACGGTCTCCACGTAGTAGTAGGCATCGGCGGTGGCATCGGCTCTGGCTCCAACATCTGGTTGCATCAACCGGAAATAAGAAGAAAGGGGAAAAGGAGGAGCAAAGCAACCGTGAGTACTCATCCAAAGTACTGCAAGCAAGGATCTACACTACATATGCAACATTATCAAAGGAAGGCTGTATATGTGGGTGGGCTGCGTAAATGCCGTAATAGAGAGAAGGCCTAGTCCTATCGAAGACTAGCATCTTCTCGAAACCACCATCTTGCAAAGAACCGGAAGGAGTAGAGTAGCATAAGGTAAAGTAGTAGTGTTATCAACCTCGCCGGAGATCCTTTCTCGACTCCCTGCGAAAGATATCCGAGCCATACTATCCGATTATCATCACAATCCAATTCTCATCGCAATCCATTGCTCATATCCATGTCTCATCTCAAGTATCCAGTTCTAGTTGTATCGATCGGGATACAACTCCAAGTGTCCGTTACCGTGGGACAGGCTATCGATAGATGTTTTCTTCCCTGCAGGGGTGCACCAACTTACCCACCACGCTCGCTTAACTCCGGTCGGACACACTTTCCAGGGTCATGCCCGGCCTCGGCCAAACAATACGCCGCAACCCGACCTAGGCTTAATAGAGAGGCCAGCACGCCGGACTAAACCTATGCCCCCAGGGGTCATGGGCCATCTCCCCGGGAACTCCTGCACGTTGCGTACGCGGCCGGTGAGCAGACCTAGCTACCTTCCTAAAAAGGCAGGAGCTTACCAGTCCAACCCGGCGCACGCCGCTCAGTCGCTGACGTCTATTAAGCTTCGGCTGATGCATACGACGCAGAACGCCCATACTATGCCCACGTGATGGTTAGTGCTATCAGGCCAGAGGCCCCTCGGATCAAATATCCAAATCGTAGTGGATTAGGAACGCGCGGTAACAAGCAGAGACTCACGAAAGATGTGACCCCGTTGCCCCGTCTCGAGGACTTGCAGCAAGGGCTAGGAATGCCCAGCCACGCCTCGTAATTATCTCGCGGGCACCCTCCAGGTCAACCCGTCTCCACATCACTCGCAATTAAGCACGCTGGTACCCCTCGTGGTCGACCCGTCTTTCCAAGTAACGATGGTAAAAGTCCAAGTAACCGTGTGTCCAAACATCAAGGAAAACCGAGGAATCACCCCGGTGAATTCCACTCAATGTAGTCATCAAGGTGAACGAAGAGGATTCACCTCGAGGTCCACACTTGAGGGGTTGCACGACGAGCCGTGTCGGAAGTGGTTAAAGAGGAAATCACCCCGAGGACCACGACGAATAACTACACCACAGGTTTAACATCAGAAGTGCTAATGAGGTCTCACCCTCGGCACTCGATAGTAACCCAGTAGTGTCGGGCAACTAAGGGGAAAGTGATGTGCGGTGCCGGGGCCTGGTCTTCGGTCCCGTTGATCGGGTCTTCAATGATGAAGCAGGGCAACAAGGACAAGGTGGGGGTCACTCATGGATCACTAACCAACCTATACTAAGCAGTTTAGGATAAGCAGGTAAGGTACAATAGCAGATACAAAAGCAGGCTATGCATCAAAATAGGAGCAAACAATAATAGTAGCAAAATCTAATGCAAACATGAGAGAATGGAGTGGGCGATATCGGGATGATCAAAGGGGGGGCTTGCCTGGTTGCTCAGACAAGAAGGAGGGGTCGTCGGTGGCGTAGTCGATCACAGCGGCATTGGCAGTCGCCACGGGTCTACCGAAGAGAAGAGGGGCGTAAACAATAAATACATAGCAAGCAAGTGTATAACAGGACAACATGCATAGCTAGACGTGTTCTAACGCGGTCCTAGACGTTATAGGTGAAGGGAATTCAACAGGAAGGTGTTCCGGTTCGGACCTATGTCGACAGATGACGGAGGAAAAGTTCCATGTTCAGCATGCTAGGGGCATGTGATAGATGAACGGACCGCATATTCGGATTCGTTGGATTTTTCTGAGCAACTTTCATATAAAAAACATTTTCATCCGAGTTACGGTTTACTTACTAATTTCCAACGATTTAAACATTATTCTCAAAATTCTGGATATTAAATTAAATTCGAAAATAAAACAGTAAAATACCCTTTTTACCTTGTGCAGTGCCAGCCACAGTCAAAGACATGTGGGGCCAAGTCAAAGTCAACAACAGAGCAATCTATTGACCGGGTCAAGTAGTGAATAGTGCATGGGTCCCGCGTGTCATTGTCTCGGGATAAGCGGGGCTAAATAAACTGGTTAATTTAAAGGAGGAGGTCCCACTTGCCAAAGGTTAGTAACTAACCTATCCAATCTAATCTAATCCTAATTAATCTAAACTAACCGGCCAGCCCATCTAGCGATGGCCGAGCTGGGCACTTGCGCACACGCTCACGACGTAACCATGGCCGAGCCATGGCTATGGCACGGCCGCCAGCAGCAAGCTGCGACGAAAGCGCAACAGCAGGAGCAGCGGCAACAGATGGTGGCAGCGACAAAGAGGTCAAGCAACGTGGAGTAGGGCGAGCGGCGGCGACGACCAAACAGCAGCATGCATCGGGCAAGAAGCGAGTAGCAGCGCCAACGCAGCAGCAGAAGCTCGAACACGCACATACGCACGCCAGACGCAGAATCAAGAACAGGCGCGCTCGGTGGCGTGGCTGCTGGCGCTGCCGGGGCGAAGCGTGGCGAGGCAGGCCCGGCTGGCGGGAGGCGCGATCGGAGGGCGCCCGGCGTCGGCAGGAGGGCGTGGGGCCATGGACGGCGGCAAGATCTGGTGCTGCTGCACAGACACGATCAAGGCGAACTTCGTGGACGCATTTACTACGTACGGATCGAGTGTACAAGGAGGGGGATGGAGGAGGAGCTCACCATGGTGCGGATGACGAGCTCGGGAGGCGGATGTGGACCGGAACGTGGGAATCGGCGCTACGCCCGGCAATGTACGTGATGAAGAAGACGGCGATGCCGAAGCGACGAGCCGCCCGGCTTGAGCCGATGCCCGGACGGACGAAGCCGGCCTCCGCGGATCTCTGGATGTCCTTCCACGCGAAGGCGCATTTACAGTGGCCGCGACGGTGGCGATGGCGATGGCGACGATAGCTTCGGTGTGTAAAGGGGAAGCGAGCAACGACGCGAGGGAGGAAGAAGTGGCGGCTAGGGTTCCACCAGGGAGAAAGGAGGGCTTGAGGTTGCCTTGTAGTAATCGGGAGGCAGCGGATGGTCGCCACGCACGGCATGGCGTGATGAGCGCTGACGGCCCCTCGCCCCTGTAGCGAGAGTGAACAGGACAAGTGGGGGTGAGCTGGGCCTTTTTGTAGCTAGCTGGGCCAAAGTGGCGATGAGTAGCTCTATTCCCTTTTGGCTTTTATTTACCTTTTATAACTCTGTTTTGCATATTAATTAGTTAGCAAACGAAGTTTTGTAAAAAGTGTAGATGGCCACATAAATAGTATTGCAATATTCGCACTGCTACAAAAGGTTTGGTACTCAAATAACTTAGTTTGTTATTTTATAAATTATAAAAGGCTTTCAATTAATTGCTTAAGCCACTATTTTAGTTATTGTTGTGCATTAAAACACTTTTACAAAAAATTGTTGGCTCACCACCAATATTAACAAATGAAAATTTGCTACACGATGAACATTTTACTTTTGTCATTTGAAAACTTTTATTTTGACTTTAAATTGGATTTGAATTTGAATTGTGATTTGGATCAAGTGAAGATTAACAATGATAACAAGATGACATGGCACCATTAACAGGGGATTACTGTAGCATGACACTGGGGGTGTTACAAATCTCCTCCACTACAAGAAATCTCGTCCCGAGATTTAAGTGGGGAAGTAAAGAGTAACTTCGGGAGAACTGACCCTTATAGGGTTAATTATCTGGTGAACAATTCAGGGAAAGTGACAAAAGTATCTCTCGAGTTGAAACTTAATAAAACATCGAGAGCAAAGTATGAAGGTACCATGAGAAGTTTTAGCAGGCAGCAATCATTCGATGCCTAATTAAAAGGTGAAAGGGGTTCAGAGCAACAACAACAAAAATTATTGCGTCTGATACTAGAACAGATCACTAGGAAGGTGGCTCATGAATTACATACGAAGGCAAGTGAAAAAGGATACTTCGGAATCAAGGATGTACAGGAGTCAGCTTTCGATCCTGTGGAACTGTGGGTTATGGGCCCACCATGTGGGTTAAAAAGTAGAAAGAGCGGTGACATGTTACACGGTTATGATAGCAAGCTTTGTCGGAGGATAGCATGTCAGTTATGTTGGCAACTATGTTGGTACCAAGGGCGAGGGACGAAGAGAACCATATTCCTGCTCGTTGAACGAGGCGGACCAATCGGCAAGGTTCGCGTCCATCAGTGGTTACCAGAATGTCATCAACAATAGTAACAGGGTCTCACTGACAAGGTTGTACATCGGGGCATTTTATAAGCAGGGAATTATTTCTGCTTATATCATATAGATCACAAGAAGGTTAAACAAACCAATGGAAAGGAAAATGAAATTATTGGATTAATCAGACCAATGGAAAGGAAAATGTGTTTACACACCAGATTTGGGAGTATATCCTTCCCAACGGAAAGTAGAGCATGATATACATGCTACAACAACAAGTACATCACCATTTAGATAAAGGGCAAGGAAATTCATGATGTTATCCATGCAACGGTGTCTGGATGATAGAACAAGAAACATTCGACAATGTGCTTCCAATGTTCTTGTTGATAGTCAGAATACCTCAGGCAATGCTTCAAGGTAACATTAACATGGTGTTTCAAGCAAGATTGAATATGAAGGTCACAAGAAGTATAAAGGAACAATTCCAAGAATGTCAAGGAATGTAACATATAACCAAAACATGACCAAGTACTGTATTGGCAGGAAGTCAAGGATGGTAATTCTCACCATGAATACAATTGTCATCTCAACAGAAGTCCAAATGTTGATGTTGATCACCAAACAATTGTGGAGAGGCTCTCTGAAGATGCCATCGAGGAGCCATTTACATCAAGCAACAGGAAGGATGAAGCGAAAGGCTATTGGAACCACGGATACGACACAAACTCGAAATCAAGCTTGTTGTTCAAGGAAAAATGATATGACGAGGAAGATCGATGTAAGCTTCGCTCATCGTCGAAAAGTTGTGCTCCAGGAATAAGGGCCAGGTAGCACAGTTAGAATCATCACGACAATGATATAGCCAAACATGCTAGGAATGGCGTGATCGGGTACAAACTTCGCATTTATAGAAGCTATCGAAGAGTTGTTGAACCGTAGAGCGGACTCGGTTCAGCTTATCGGTGCCTTTGAGTATTTAATAACTCGAGCCCGTGAAAAATTGGAATCACCGGAAGGTAGCACTTGATGAAGAACTCATAAGAAGTTATGCAGTTCCATGATAATCTCGAGATACCGTGGGGGTAATACTCGACACAAGATCAAAGTAAAGGTTGGACTGGTGTATTGATCCATAGGAGACAATTACTCTAACTTGTCCGAGAAATGGAATCAAGAAGAAAATATGGTCGGAACCACAGCTTGCAAAAGACCAATTCCATATATAAGATGAACCTATACCGAATAGGGTTTAAGAGAAGCATCCATGATAAGATCAAAGATCGTGTCCATGGGCATGAACGCAAGGTTCAAGGTCGACTCCACTTCTCCAATACACAACTTCTCATTTACTGCTCTCAGTTAAGAATGTTTAGAGTTTGAAAGTTTAACTGGCAGAATACCAGGAGGTTATGACCCATGAAGACTTTTGGGTTCACAAAAATTAAGGAAGGTATATGTTCGACCCATCGGGGCATCTTAGAAACATATACCACAATCTTTAGGAGTAATTAACTCAAACTCAAGGGAGATCATGGTTGAGAAAGCAAAGGATACAATTTACCAAAGGCATTAGGTATCCGAGGAAAGGCTCACAAGGTTATAGAATAGGAAGGGCGTTGTCGGATAAAATCCAACAAGGATCTGGTGGTCCATAAGGGATCTGATGTGAGTATCGGTACTCAATAAGAGGAAGAAATAATGCAAAATGCAACAGGTTATGAATCATCTGAATAATTCGAAGCTTAAATGCAAAGGAATTATGATCCCAAATCGACGGATCAGAAGCAGATGCTCTGATCAAGGGTGGATATATTCAATAGACCTAAGGGTACAATAGACGGCCAATAGTTTGGTCGAGAACCAGCTCATGTTCCAAAATGATGTCTGAGCCGGAAAGATAATTTATAAGGGTTGATAGATGATTGTGTGCATTCGCACACATGTTGAATCAATAGGATCAAATGACGGTGTCAAAAGATACTAGTGAATATTGTCAGATATATGTGAAGCATCCATAATGCGAGTAGACAAGTATTTGCAGAGCAATAAAGCTGCTAAGGATTTTCGGAGGATTGAATAGTATTTCAAAGACTTTTGTGAAACATATGAACAACTGGGGAAAAACAAATCCTCGATATGTGTGAGAATTAATTTGTCGGTGTATTCAGGCGATAAGGAACTGCAAGGCAGTAGGCACAAAAGGATTCTCGGGACAACGACAAGATTTCGGGTATCTTGTAATAACAAGAGCAACTGGGGATGAAGGTATGAGCGACAAGGATATGCAGTTAGTCATAGGGGCTTATCGGTGGTAGGGAATTGCAAACGCGATGAGCACAAGTCATCGGGATAACATCGGAGAGGGTCTTTGGAATCTTACAGTGCAAAGGTGATCATACGTAATAAGGGGCTCTCCGGGAGGAAGTAGTTACGAGATCCTAATGTTAGAGTTAGCAAAATCATTTAACCCGAATGGAAGAGATATCAGGATCCCAGAGTATAGACGAGGAATAAAAGATCCTAATACCACCCAATGGCGACGTGGGCCCGTAAGACACATGTACCAAAGTTAGTAAAAAGTTTTTCGGTGACTAGACTCAACTTCGCCAAGGAGTTGGAAAGGGGCTACCTACAGGCAATGGCTCGATACCAACTTGTGACGCCCTCGATTCAATCGTACACTAATCATACACGCAAATGTGTACGATCAAGATCAAGGACTCACGGAAGATATCACAACACAACTCTAGACACAAATAAAAATAAAAAACAAGCTTTATATTACAAGCCAGGGGCCTCGAGGGCTCGAATACATAAGCTCGAAAACACAAGAGTCGGTGAAGCAACAATATCTCGAGTACGACATGAGTTAGACAAGTTTGCCTTAAGAAGGCTAGCACAAAAGCAACATCGATCGAAAAGGCAAGGCCTCCTGCCTGGGAGCCTCCTAACTACTCCCCGATCATCACGGTCTCCACGTAGTAGTAGGCATCGGCGGTGGCATCGCTCTGGGCTCCAACATCTGGTTGCATCAACCGGAAAGAAGAAGAAAGGGGGAAAAGGAGGAGCAAAGCAACCGTGAGTACTCATCCAAAGTACTCGCAAGCAAGGATCTACACTACATATGCAACATTATCAAAGGAAGGCTGTATATGTGGACTGGGCTGCAGAAATGCCAGAATAGAGAGAAGGCCTAGTCCTATCGAAGACTAGCATCTTCTGGAAACCACCATCTTGCAGCAACCGGAAGGAGTAGAGTAGCATAAGGTAAAGTAGTAGTGTTATCAACCTCGGCCGGAGATCCTTTCTCGACTCCCTGCGAGAAAGATATCCCAGAGCCATACTATCCAGTTATCATCACAATCCAATTCTCATCGCAATCCATTGCTCATATCCATGTCTCATCTCAAGTATCCGGTTCTAGTTGTATCGATCGGGATACAACTCCAAGTGTCCGTTGGTAGGACAGGCTATCGATAGATGTTTTCTTCCCTGCAGGGGTGCACCAACTTACCCACCACGCCACTTAACTCGGCCGGACACACTTTCTGTGGTCATGCCCGCCTCGGCCAAACAATACGCCGCAACCCGACCTAGGCTTAATAGAGAGGCCAAGACGCCGGACTAAAACCTATGCCCCTGTGGGTCATGGGCCATCTCCCGAACTCCTCAAGACGCTATGCACGCGTCGGTGAGCAGACCTAGCTACCTTCCTAAAAAGGCGTGAGCTTACCAGTCCAACCCGCGCACAAGGCCGGGCCGACGCCTATTAAGCTTCTGATGCATACGACGCAGTAACGCCCATACTATGCCTTCCACGTGATGGTTAGTGCTATCGGGCAGAGGCCCCTCGGATCAAATATCCAAATCGTAGTGGATTAGGAACGCAGCGGTAACAAGCAAGAGACTCACGAAAGATGTGACCCGTTGCCCGCCTCGAGGACTTGCGGCAAAGAAGGGCTAGGAATGCTCAGCCACGCCGTAATTATCTCGCGGGCACCCTCCAGTCAACCCGTCTCCACATCACTGCAATTAAGCACGCTGGGTACCCCTCGTGGTCGACCCGTCTTTCCAAGTAATGATGGTAAAAGTCCAAGTAACCGTGTGTCCAAACATCAAGGGAAAACCGAGGAATCACCCCGGTGAATTCCACTCAATGTAGTCATCAAGGTGAACGAAGAGGATTCACCCTCGAGGTCCACACTTGAGGGGTTGCCTGACGAGCCGTATCGGAAGTGGTTAAAGAGGAAATCACCCTCGAGGAACACGACCGAATAACTACACCTCTGGTTTATCATCAGAAGTGCTAATGAGGTCTCACCCTCGGCACTCGATAGTAACCCAGTAGTGTCGGGCAACTAAGGGGAAAGTGATGTGCGGTGCCGGGGCCTGGTCTTCGGTCCCGTTGATCGGGTCTTCAATGATGAAGCAGGGGCAACAAGGACAAGGTGGGGGTCACTGATGGATCACTAACCAACCTATACTAAGCAGTTTAGGATAAGCAGGTAAGGTACAATAGCAGATACAAAAGCAGGCTATGCATCAGAATAGGAGCAAACAATAATAGTAGCAAAATCTAATGCAAGCATGAGAGAATGGAATGGGCGATATCGGGATGATCAAAGGGGGGGCTTGCCTGGTTGCTCAGACAAGAAGGAGGGGTCGTCGGTGACGTAGTCGATCACAGCGGCATCGGCAGTCGCCACGGGGTCTACCGAAGAGAAGAGGGGGCAGAAACAATAAATACATAGCAAGCAAGTGTATAACAGGACAACATGCATAGCTAGACGTGTTCTAACGCGGTCCTAGACGTTATAGGTGAAGGGGGAATTCAACCGGGAAGGTGTTCCCGGTTCCGGACCTGTGTCAGACAGATGACCCGAGGGGAAAAGTTCCATGTTCAGCATGCTAGGGGCATGTGATAGATGAACGGACCGCATATTCGGATTCGTTGGATTTTTCTGAGCAACTTCCATATAGAAAACATTTTCATCCGAGTTACGGTTTATTTACTACTAATTTCCAACGATTTAAACATTATTCTCAAAATTCTGGATATTAAATTAAATTCGAAAATAAAACAGTAAAATACCCTTTTACCTTGTGTAGTGCCAGCCACAGTCAAAGACATGTGGGGCCAAGTCAAAGTCAACAACAGAGCAATCTATTGACCGGGTCAAGTAGTGAATAGTGCATGGGTCCCGCGTGTCATTGTCTCGGGATAAACTGGGGCTAAATAAACTGGTTAATTTAAAGGAGGAGGTCCCACTTGCCAAAGGTTAGTAACTAACCTATCCAATCTAATCTAATCCTAATTAATCTAAACTAACCGCCAGCCCATCTAGCAAAGGTTTAAGCTGGGCACTTGCGTGCACACGCCACGCGACGTAACCATGGCCGAGCCATGGCTATGGCACGGCCGCCAGCAGCGCAATGCGACGAGCGCAACAGCAGGAGCAGCGGCAGGATGGTGGCAGCGACAGCAGTCAAGCAACGTGGAGTAGGGGCGGCGGCGGCGACGACCAAACAGCGGCATGCATCGGGCAAGAAGCAGTAGTAGCGCCAACGCAGCAGTTAGAAGCTCGTAACACGCACATACGTGACGCCAGACGCCCGGCAGAATCAGCAACGGGCGCTGGCTCGTGGCGTGGCTGCTGGGCGCCGCCGGGGCGAAGCGCTGGCGAGGCAGGTGGCCGGGCGGAGGCGCAGATCGGAGGGCGCCGCGCCGCAGGAGGGCGTGGGGGCCATGGACGGCAAAGAAGATACGGCAAGGCTGCTGCGCAGACACGCATCAAGGCGTAACTTCGTGGGACGCATTTACTCACGGCACGGATCGAGTGTACAAGGAGGGGGATGGAGGAGGAGCTCACCATGGTGCGGATGACGAGCTCGGGAGGCCGGATGTGGACCGAACGGTGGGAATCGGCGTTGGCCGCCGGCAATGTACGTGATGAAGAAGACGGCGATGCCGAAGCGACGAGCCGCCCGGCTTGAGCTGATGCCCGGACGGAAGAAGCCGCCTCCGCGGATCTCTGGATGTCCTTCCACGCCAAGGCGGCGACAAGTACGCGACGGTGGCGATGGCGATGACGATAGCTTGTGTAAAAGTGGGGAGCGAGCAACGGCGCGAGGGAGGAAGAAGTGGCGGCTAGGGTTCCACCGGGGAGAAAGGAGGGCTTGAGGTTGCCTTGTAGTAATCGGGAGGCGGGGATGGCCGCCACGCACGGCATGGCCGGGCGGATGAGCACGGCCCCCATCCCCCTCAGAAGCGAGAGGAACAGGACAAGTGGGGGGTGAGCTGGGCCTTTTTTGTAGCTAGCTGGGCCAAAGTGGCCCGTAGTAGCTCTCTCCCCTTTTGGCTTTTTATTTACCTTTTATAACTCTGTTTTGCATATTAATTAGTTAGCAAACGAGTTTTGTAAAAGTGTAGATGGCCACATAAATAGTATTGCAATATTCGCACTGCTACAAAAGGTTTGGTACTCAAATAACTTAGTTTGTTATTTTATAAATTATAAAAGGCTTTCAATTAATTGCTTAAGCCACTATTTTAGTTATTGTTGTGCATTAAAACACTTTACAAAAAATTGTTGGCTCACCACCAATATTAACAAATGAAAATTTGCTACACGATGAACATTTTACTTTTGTCATTTGAAAACTTTTATTTTTGACTTTAAATTGGATTTGAATTTGAATTGTGATTTGGATCAAGTGAAGATTAACAACAATAACATGATGGCATGGCACCATTAGTAGGGGATTACTGTAGCATGACACTGGGGTGTTACAAATCTCCTCCACTACAAGAAATCTCGTCCCGAGATTTAAGTGGGAAGTAAAGAGTAACTTCGGGAGAACTCGACCCTTTTAGGGTTAATTATCTAGTGAACAATTCAGGGAATGTGATGTAAGTATCTCTCGAGTTGAAACTTAATAAAACATCGAGAGCAAAGTATGAAGGTACCATGAGAAGTTTTAACGGCGTGCAATCATTCGATGCCTAATTAAAAGGTGAAAGGGGTTCGAAGCAACAACAACAAAAATTATTAAGGCCTCGATACTAGAACAGATCACTAGGAAGGTGGCTCATGAATTACATACGAAGGCAAGTGAAAAGGATACTTCAGAATCAAGGATGTACAGGAGTCGTTTCGATCCCGTGGAATTGTGGGTTATGGGCCCACCATGTGGGTTAAAAGTAGAAAGAGCGGTGACATGTTACACGGTTATGATAGCAAGCTTTGTCGGAGGATAGCATGTCAGTTATGTTGGCAACTATGTTGGTACCAAGGGCGAGGGACGAAGAGAACCATATTCCTGCTCGTTGAACGAGGCGGACCAATCGGCAAGGTTCGCGTCCATCAGTGGTTACCAGAATGTCATCAACAATAGTAACAGGGTCTCACTGACAAGGTTGTACATCGGGGCATTTTATAAGGTGGAATTATTTCTGCTTATATCATATAGATCACAAGAAGGTTAAACAAACCAATGGAAAGGAAAATGAAATTATTGGATTAATCAGACCAATGGAAAGGAAAATGTGTTTACACACCAGATTTGGGAGTATATCCTTCCCAACGGAAAGTAGAGCATGATATACATGCTACAACAACAAGTACATCACCATTTAGATAAAGGGCAAGGAAATTCATGATGTTATCCATGCAACGGTGTCTGGATGATAGAACAAGAAACATTCGATAATGTGCTTCCAATGTTCTTGTTGATAGTCAGAATACCTCAGGCAATGCTTCAAGGTAACATTAACATGGTGTTTCAAGCAAGATTGAATATGAAGGTCACAAGAAGTATAAAGGAACAATTCCAAGAATGTCAAGGAATGTAACATATAACCAAAACATGACCAAGTCTCAGACAAGGTGAAGTCAAGGATGGTATTTCTCACCATGAATTCAATTGTCATCTCAACAGAAGTCCAAATGTTGATGTTGATCACCACACATTTGTGGAGAGGCTCTACGAAGATGCCATCGAGGAGCGACGACATCAAGCAACAGGAAGGATGAAGCGAAAGGCTATTGGAACCACGGATACGACACAAACTCGAAATCAAGCTTGTTGTTCAAGGAAAAATGATATGACGAGGAAGATCGATGTAAGCTTCATCATCGTCGAAAAGTTGTGCTCCAGGAATAAGGGCCAGGTAGCACAGTTAGAATCATCACGACAATGATATAGCCAAACATGCTAGGAATGGCGTGATCGGGTACAAACTCGTACTTATAGAAGCTTACTGAAGAGTTGTTGAACCGTAGAGCGGACTCGGTTCGCTTATCGGTGCCTTTGAGTATTTAATAACTCAGAGCCCGTGAAAAATTGGAATCACTGGGAAGGTAGCACTTGATGAAGAACTCATAAGAAGTTATGCAGTTCCATGATAATCTCGAGATACCAGGGGGGTAATACTCGACACAAGATCAAAGTAAAGGTTGGACTGGTGTATTGATCCATAGGAGACAATTACTCTAACTTGTCCGAGAAATGGAATCAAGAAGAAAATATGGTCGGAACCACAGTTGCAAAAGACCAATTCCCATATATAAGATGAACCTATACCGAATAGGGTTTAAGAGAAGCATCCATGATAAGATCAACATCGTGTCCATGGGCATGAACGCAAGGTTCAAGGTCGACTCCCACTTCTCCAATACACAACTTCTCATTTATCGCTCTCGCTTAAGAATGTTTAGAGTTTGAAAGTTTAACTGGCGGAAAACCAGGAGGTTATGACCCATGAAGACTTTTGGGTTCACAAAAATTAAGGAAGGTATATGTTCGACCCATCGGGGCATCTTAGAAACATATACCACAATCTTTAGGAGTAATTAACTCAAACTCGAAGGAGATCATGGTTGAGAAAGCAAAGGATACAATTTACCAAAGGCATTAGGTATCCGAGGAAAGGCTCACAAGGTTATAGAATAGGAAGGGCGTTGTCGGATAAAATCCAACAAGGATCCGTGGTCCATAAGGGATCTGATGTGAGTATCGGTACTCAATAAGAGGAAGAAATAATGCAAATGCAACAGGTTATGAATCATCTGAATAATTCGAAGCTTAAATGCAAAGGAATTATGATTCCAAATCGACGGATCGTAAGCGTATGCTCGATCAAGGGTGGATATATTCAATAGACCTAAGGGTACAATAGGCGACCAATAGTTTGAGTCGAGAACCAGCTCATGTTCCAAAATGATGTCTCGAGCCGGAAAGATAATTTAGAAGGGTTGATAGATGATTGTGTGCATTCGCACATGTTGAATCAATAGGATCAAATGACGGTGTCAAAAGATACTAGTGAATATTGCCAGATATATGTGAAGCATCCATAATGCGAGTAGACAAGTATTTGCAGAGCAATAAAGCTGCTAAGGATTTTCGGAGGATTGAATAGTATTTCAAAGACTTTTGTGAAACATATGAACAACTGGGGAAAAACAAATCCTCGATATGTGTGAGAATTAATTTGTCGGTGTATTCAGGCGATAAGGAACTGCAAGGCAAGAGGGCACAAAAGGATTCTCGGGACAACGACAAGATTTCGGGTATCTTGTAATAACAAGAGCAACTGGGGATGAAGGTATGAGCGACAAGGATATGCAGTTAGTCATAGGGGCTTATCGGTGGTAGGGAATTGCAAACGCGATGAGCACAAGTCATCGGGATAACATCGGAGAGGGTCTTTGGAATCTTCTGGTGCAGCAGGTGATCATCTGTAATAAGGGGCTCTCCGGGAGGAAGTAGTTACGAGATCCTAATGTTAGAGTTAGCAAAATCATTTAACCCGAATGGAAGAGATATCAGGATCCCAGAGTATAGACGAGGAATAAAAGATCCTAATACCACCCAATGGCGACGTGGGCCCGTAAGACACACAGCCAAAGTTAGTAAAAGTTTTTCGGTGACTAGACTCAACTTCGGCCAAGGAGTTGGAAAGGGGGCTACCTACAGGCAGTCGGCTCTGATACCAACTTGTGACGCCCTCGATTCAATCAAACACTAATCATGCACGCAAATGTGTACGATCAAGATCAAGGACTCATGGGAAGATATCACAACACAACTCTAGACACAAATTAAATAAAAAAACAAGCTTTATATTACAAGCCAGGGCCTCGAGGGCTCGAATACATAAGCTCGAAAACACAAGAGTCATTGAAGCAACAATATCTCGAGTACAGATATGAGTTAGACAAGTTTGCCTTAAGAAGGCCAAAGCACAAAAGCAACATCGATCGAAAAGGCAAGGCCTCCTGCTGGGAGCCTCCTAACTACTCCCGATCATCGTGGTCTCCACGTAGTAGTAGGCATCGGCGGTGGCATCTGGCCCTGGCTCCAACATCTGGTTGCATCAACCGGAAAGAAGAAGAAAGGGGGAAAAGGAGGAGCAAAGCAACCGTGAGTACTCATCCAAAGTACTGCAAGCAAGGATCTACACTACATATGCAACATTATCAAATGAAGGTCAGTATATGTGGACTGGCCTGCAGAAATGCGAGAATAGAGAGAAGGCCTAGTCCTATCGAAGACTAGCATCTTCCGGAAACCACCATCTTGGCAAAGAACCGGAAGGAGTAGAGTAGCATAAGGTAAAGTAGTAGTGTTATCAACCTCAGCCGGAGATCCTTTCTCGACTCCCTGCGAGAAAGATATCCCAGAGCCATACTATCCAGTTATCATCGCAATCCAATTCTCATCGCAATCCATTGCTCATATCCATGTCTCATCTCAAGTATCCGGTTCTAGTTGTATCGATCGGGATACAACTCCAAGTGTACGCTACCGTAGGACAGGCTATCGATAGATGTTTTCTTCCCTGCAGGGTGCACCAACTTACCCACCACGCCACTTAACTCCGCCGGACACACTTTCCGTGGTCATGCCCGGCCTCGGCCAAACAATACGCCGCAACCCGACCTAGGCTTAATAGAGAGGCCAAAGACGCCGGACTAAACCTATGCCCTCAGGGTCATGGGCCATCTCCCGGAACTCCTCAAGACGCTATGTGACGCTGCGGTGAGCGCACCTAGCTACCTTCCTAAAAAGGCAGGAGCTTACCGGTCCAACCCGCGCCGGCCGCCACGACGCGTCTATTAAGCTTCGGCTGATGTACTACGACGCAGAACGCCCATACTATGGCCACGTGATGGTTAGTGCTATCAGGCCAGAGGCCGCTTGGATCAAATATCCAAATTCGTAGTGGATTAGGAACGCGGTAACAAGCAGAGACTCACGAAAGATGTGACCCCGCTGTTCTGCCCTCGAGGACTTGCAAAGCAAGGGCTAGGAATGCCCAGCCACGCCTCGTAATTATCTCAAGGGCACCCTCCGTGTCAACCCGTCTCCACATCACTCGCAATTAAGCACGCAGCGGGTACCCCTCGTGGTCGCACCCGTCTTTCCAAATAACGATGGTAAAAGTCCAAGTAACCGTGTGTCCAAACATCAAGGAAAACCCGAGGAATCACCCCGTGAATTCCACTCAATGTAGTCATCAAGGTGAACGTAAGAGGATTCACCCTCGAGGTCCACACTTGAGGGGTTGCACGACAGAGCCGTATCGGAAGTGGTTAAAGAGGAAATCACCCTCGAGGACCACGACCGAATAACTACACCACAGGTTTAACATCAGAAGTGCTAATGAGGTCTCACCCTCGGCACTCGATAGTAACCCAGTAGTGTCGGGCAACTAAGGGGAAAGTGATGTGCGGTGCCGGGGCCTGGTCTTCGGTCCCGCTGATCGGGTCTTCAATGATGAAGCAGGGGCAAGAAGGACAAGGTGGGGGTCACTTATGGATCACTAACCAACCTATACTAAGCAGTTTAGGATAAGGTGTAAGGTACAATAGCAGATACAAAAGGTGCTATGCATCGTAATAGGAGCAAACAATAATAGTAGCAAAATCTAATGCAAGCATGAGAGAATGGAATGGGCGATATCGGGATGATCAAAGGGGGCTTGCCTGGTTGCTCGGACAAGAAGGAGGGGTCGCCGGTGGCGTAGTCGATCACAGCCGCATCGGCAATGCCACGGGGTCTACCAAGAGAAGAGGGGCGTAAACAATAAATACATAGCAAGCAAGTGTATAACAGGACAACATGCATAGCTAGACGTGTTCTAACGCGGTCCTAGACGTTATAGGTGAAGGGAATTCAACCGGAAGGTGTTCCGGTTCGGACTGTGTCAGACAGATGACCCGAGGGGAAAAGTTCCATGTTCAGCATGCTAGGGGCATGTGATAGATGAACGGACCGCATATTCGGATTCGTTGGATTTTTCTGAGCAACTTTCATATAGAAAACATTTTCATCCGAGTTACGGTTTATTTACTACTAATTTCCAACGATTTAAACATTATTCTCAAAATTCTGGATATTAAATTAAATTCGAAAATAAAACAGTAAAAACCCTTTTTACCTTGTGTAGTGCCAGCCACAGTCAAAGACATGTGGGGCCAAGTCAAAGTCAACAACAGAGCAATCTATTGACCGGGTCAAGTAGTGAATAGTGCATGGGTCCCGCGTGTCATTGTCTCGGGATAAACTGGGGCTAAATAAACTGGTTAATTTAAAGGAGGAGGTCCCACTTGCCAAAGGTTAGTAACTAACCTATCCAATCTAATCTACTCCTAATTAATCTAAACTAACCGCCAGCCCATCTAGCAGTGGCGAGCTGGGCACTTGCGTGCACACGCCACGCGACGTAACCATGGCGAGCCATGGCTATGGCACGGCCGCCGGCCAGCAATGCGACGAGCGCAACAGCAGGAGCAGCGGCAACAGATGGTGGCAGCGACAGCAGGTCAAGCAACGTGGAGTAGGGCGAAGCGGCGGCGACGACCAAACAGCAAAGCATGCATCGGGCAAGAAGCGAGTAGCAGCGCCAACGCAGCAGCAGAAGCTCGTAACACGCACATACGCACGCTGCACGCCCGCAGAATCAGCAACAGGGCGCTGGCTCGGTGGCGTGGCCGCTGGGCGCGCCGGGGCGAAGCGCTGGCGAGGCAGGGGCCCGCTGGCGGAGGCGCCAAGACGGAGGGCGCCAAGGCCGCCAGGAGGGCGTGGGGCCATGCGGACGGCAAAGAAGATACGGCAAGCTGCTGCCACAGACACTACCAAGGCGAACTTCGTGGACGCATTTACCACGGCACGGATCGAGTGTACAAGGAGGGGGATGGAGGAGGAGCTCACCATGGTGCGGATGACGAGCTCGGGAGGCCGGATGTGGACCGGAACGGTGGGAATCGGCGTTGGCGCCGGCAATATGCGTGATGAAGAAGACGGCGATGCCGAGCGTACGAGCCGCCCCGGCTTGAGCTGATGCCCGGGACGGACGAAGCCGGCCTCCGCGGATCTCCTGGATGTCCTTCCACGCGAAGGCGACGACAGTGGCCGCGACGGTGACGATGGCGCGGCGACGATAGCTTCGGGTGTGTGCGGGGGAGCGAGCAACGACGCGAGGGAGGAAGAAGTGGCGGCTAGGGTTCCACCAGGGGAGAAAGGAGGGGCTTGAGGTTGCCTTGTAGTAATCGGGAGGCGGGGATGGCCGCCACGCACGGCATGGTCAAGGATGAGCGCCACGCCCCCTCGCCCCCTCAGAAGCGAGAGGAACAGGACAAGTGGGGGTGAGCTGGGCCTTTTTGTAGCTAATGGGCCAAAGTGGCGATGAGTAGCTCTCTCCCTTTTGGCTTTTTATTTACCTTTTATAACTCTGTTTTGCATATTAATTAGTTAGCAAACGAAGTTTTGTAAAAAGTGTAGATGGCCACATAAATAGTATTGCAATATTCGCACTGCTACAAAAGGTTTGGTACTCAAATAACTTAGTTTGTTATTTTATAAATTATAAAAGGCTTTCAATTAATTGCTTAAGCCACTATTTTAGTTATTGTTGTGCATTAAAACACTTTACAAAAAATTGTTGGCTCACCACCAATATTAACAAAATGAAAATTTGCTACACGATGAACATTTTACTTTTGTCATTTGAAAACTTTTATTTTTGACTTTAAATTGGATTTGAATTTGAATTGTGATTTGGATCAAGTGAAGATTAACAACAGTAACATGATGGCATGACACCATTAGTAGGGGATTACTGTAGCATGACACTGGGGGTGTTACAAAATCTCCTCCACTACAAGAAATCTCGTCCCGAGATTTAAGTGGGGAAGTAAAGAGTAACTTCGGGAGAACTGACCCTTTTAGGGTTAATTATCTAGTGAACAATTCAGGGAATGTGACAGAAGTATCTCTCGAGTTGAAACTTAATAAAACATCGAGAGCAAAGTATGAAGGTACCATGAGAAGTTTTAACGGGCAGGCAATCATTCGATGCCTAATTAAAAGGTGAAAGGGGTTCAGAGCAACAACAACAAAAATTATTGCGTCTGATACTAGAACAGATCACTAGGAAGGTGGCTCATGAATTACATACGAAGGCAAGTGAAAAGGATACTTCAGAATCAAGGATGTACAGGAGTCAGGTTTCGATCCTGTGGAACTGTGGGTTATGGGCCCACCATGTGGGTTAAAAGTAGAAAGAGCGGTGACATGTTACACGGTTATGATAGCAAGCTTTGTCGGAGGATAGCATGTCAGTTATGTTGGCAACTATGTTGGTACCAAGGGCGAGGGACGAAGAGAACCATATTCCCGCCGTTGAACGAGGCGGACCAATCGGCAAGGTTCAAGGCCCATCGGTGGTTACCGTAATGTCATCAACAATAGTAATGTGGTCTCACTGACAAGGTTGTACATCGGGGCATTTTATAAGCAGGGAATTATTTCTGCTTATATCATATAGATCACAAGAAGGTTAAACAAACCAATGGAAAGGAAAATGAAATTATTGGATTAATCAGACCAATGGAAAGGAAAATGTGTTTACACACCAGATTTGGGAGTATATCCTTCCCAACGGAAAGTAGAGCATGATATACATGCTACAACAACAAGTACATCACCATTTAGATAAAGGGCAAGGAAATTCATGATGTTATCCATGCAACGGTGTGCGGATGATAGAACAAGAAACATTCGACAATGTGCTTCCAATGTTCTTGTTGATAGTCGTAATACCTCAGGCAATGCTTCAAGGTAACATTAACATGGTGTTTCAAGCAAGATTGAATATGAAGGTCACAAGAAGTATAAAGGAACAATTCCAAGAATGTCAAGGAATGTAACATATAACCAAAACATGACCAAGTCTGTATTGGCAGGAAGTCAAGGATGGTATTTCTCACCATGAATTCAATTGTCATCTCAATGTAAGTCCAAATGTTGATGTTGATCACCACACATTTGTGGAGAGGTTTCTGAAGATGCCATCGAGGAGCCATTTACATCAAGCAACAGGAAGGATGAAGCGAAAGGCTATTGGAACCACGGATACGACACAAACTCGAAATCAAGCTTGTTGTTCAAGGAAAAATGATATGACGAGGAAGATCGATGTAAGCTTCGCTCATCGTCGAAAAGTTGTGCTCCAGGAATAAGGGCCGTAGTATACAGTTAGAATCATCACGACAATGATATAGCCAAACATGCTAGGAATGGCGTGATCGGGTACAAACTCGTACTTATAGAAGCTTACTGAAGAGTTGTTGAACCGTAGAGCGGACTCGGCTCAGTTATCGGTGCCTTTGAGTGTTTAATAACTCAGAGCCCGTGAAAAATTGGAATCAGTGGGAAGGTAGCACTTGATGAAGAACTCATAAGAAGTTATGCAGTTCCATGATAATCTCGTGATACCAGGGGGTTATACTCGACACAAGATCAAAGTAAAGGTTGGACTGGTGTATTGATCCATAGGAGACAATTACTCTAACTTGTCCGAGAAATGGAATCAAGAAGAAAATATGGTCGGAACCACAGTTGCAAAAGACCAATTCCCATATATAAGATGAACCTATACCGAATAGGGTTTAAGAGAAGCATCCATGATAAGATCAGCATCGTGTCCATGGGCATGAACGCAAGGTTCAAGGTCGACTCCCACTTCTCCAATACACAACTTCTCATTTACTGCTCTCAGTTAAGAATGTTTAGAGTTTGAAAGTTTAACTGGCGGAATACCAGGAGGTTATGACCCATGAAGACTTTTGGGTTCACAAAAATTAAGGAAGGTATATGTTCGACCCATCGGGGCATCTTAGAAACATATACCACAATCTTTAGGAGTAATTAACTCAAACTCAAGGGAGATCATGGTTGAGAAAGCAAAGGATACAATTTACCAAAGGCATTAGGTATCTGAGGAAAGGCTCACAAGGTTATAGAATAGGAAGGGCGTTGTCGGATAAAATCCAACAAGGATCTGGTGGTCCATAAGGGATCTGATGTGAGTATCGGTACTCAATAAGAGGAAGAAATAATGCAAATGCAACAGGTTATGAATCATCTGAATAATTCGAAGCTTAAATGCAAAGGAATTATGATTCCAAATCGACGGATCAGAAGCAGATGCTCTGATCAAGGGTGGATATATTCAATAGACCTAAGGGTACAATAGACGGCCAATAGTTTGGTCGAGAACCAGCTCATGTTCCAAAATGATGTCTGAGCCGGAAAGATAATTTAGAAGGGTTGATAGATGATTGTGTGCATTCGCACACATGTTGAATCAATAGGATCAAATGACGGTGTCAAAAGATACTAGTGAATATTGCCAGATATATGTGAAGCATCCATAATGCGAGTAGACAAGTATTTGCAGAGCAATAAAGCTGCTAAGGATTTTCGGAGGATTGAATAGTATTTCAAAGACTTTTGTGAAACATATGAACAATCGGGGAAAAACAAATCCTCGATATGTGTGAGAATTAATTTGTCGGTGTATTCAGGCGATAAGGAATCGCAAGGCAAGAGGCACAAAAGGATTCTCGGGACAACGACAAGATTTCGGGGTATCTTGTAATAACAAGAGCAATCGGGATGAAGGTATGAGCGACAAGGATATGCAGTTAGTCATAGGGGCTTATCGGTGGTAGGGAATTGCAAACGCGATGAGCACAAGTCATCGGGATAACATCGGAGAGGGTCTTTGGAATCTTCTGGTGCAGCAGGTGATCATCTGTAATAAGGGGCTCTCCGGGAGGAAGTAGTTACGAGATCCTAATGTTAGAGTTAGCAAAATCATTTAACCCGAATGGAAGAGATATCAGGATCCCAGTATAGACGAGGAAAAAAGATCCTAATACCACCCAATGGCGGCGTGGGCCCGTAAGACACACAAACCCAAAGTTAGTAAAAGTTTTTCGGTGACTAGACTCAACTTCGCCAAGGAGTTGGAAAGGGGCTACCTACAGGCAATCGGCTCGATACCAACTTGTGACGCCTCGATTCAATCAGACACTAATCATACACGCAAATGTGTACGATCAAGATCAAGGACTCACGGGAAGATATCACAACACAACTCTAGACACAAATAAAAATAAAAAAAACAAGCTTTATATTACAAGCCAGGGGCCTCGAGGGCTCGAATACATAAGCTCGAAAACACAAGAGTCAGCGGAAGCAACAATATCTGAGTACAGACATGAGTTAGACAAGTTTGCCTTAAGAAGGCCAAAGACAAAAGCAACATCGATCGAAAGGCAAGGCCTCCCGCTCGAGCCTCCTAACTACTCCCGATCATCAGCGGTCTCCACGTAGTAGTAGGCATCGGCGGTGGCATCCGCCCTGGCTCCAACATCCGGTTGCATCAACCGGAAAGCAGAAGACAGGGGGAACAGGAGGAGCAAAGCAACCGTGAGTACTCATCCAAAGTACTCGCAAGCAAGGATCTACACTACATATGCAACATTATCAAATGAAGGCTGTATATGTGGACTGGGCTGCAGAAATGCCAGAATAGAGAGAAGGCCTAGTCCTATCGAAGACTAGCATCTTCTGAAACCACCATCTTGGCAAAGAACCGGAAGGAGTAGAGTAGCATAAGGTAAAGTAGTAGTGTTATCAACCTCGCCGGAGATCCTTTCTCGACTCCTGCGAGAAAGATATCCCGCAGCCATACTATCCGATTATCATCACAATCCAATTCTCATCGCAATCCATTGCTCATATCCATGTCTCATCTCAAGTATCCGCTTCTAGTTGTATCGATCGGGATACAACTCCAAGTGTACGCTATCAGAGGACAGGCTATCGATAGATGTTTTCTTCCCTGCAGGTGCACCAACTTACCCACCACGCTCACTTAACTCCGGCCGACACACTTTCTGTGGTCATGCCCGCCTCGCCAAACAATACGCCGCAACCCGACCTAGGCTTAATAGAGAGGCCAAAGACGCCGGACTAAACCTATGCCCCTGTGGGTCATGGGCCATCTCCAGGAACTCCTGACGCTATGTGACGCGTCGGTGAGCAGACCTAGCTACCTTCCTAAAAAGGCAGGAGCTTACCAGTCCCAACCCGCGTAGCGCCGCTCGGGCCACGACGTCTATTAAGCTTCGGTGATGCATACGACGCAACGCCCATACTATGCCCACGTGATGGTTAGTGCTATCGTGCCAGAGGCCCTCGGATCAAATATCCAAATCGTAGTGGATTAGGAACGCAGCGGTAACAAGCAGAGACTCACGAAAGATGTGACCCGTTGCCTGCCTCGAGGACTGGCAAGAAGGGCTAGGAATGCTCAGCCACGCCGTAATTATCTCGCGGGCACCCTCCAGTCAACCCGCTCCACATCACTGCAATTACACGCTGGTACCCTCGTGGTCGACCCGCCTTTCCAAGTAACGATGGTAAAAGTCCAAGTAACCGTGTGTCCAAACATCAAGGGGAAAACCCGAGGAATCACCCCCGGTGAATTCCACTCAATGTAGTCATCAAGGTGAACGTAAGAGGATTCACCCTCGAGGTCCACACTTGAGGGGTTGCACGACAGAGCCGTATCGGAAGTGGTTAAAGAGGAAATCACCCTCGAGGACCACGCATCAATAACTACACCACAGGTTTAACATCGGAAGTGCTAATGAGGTCTCACCCTCGGCACTCGATAGTAACCCAAAGAGTGTCGGGCAACTAAGGGGAAAGTGATGTGCGGTGCCGGGCCTGGTCTTCGGTCCCGTTGATCGGGTCTTCAATGATGAAGCAGGGCAACAAGGACAAGGTGGGGGTCATCGATGGATCACTAACCAACCTATACTAAGCAGTTTAGGATAAGGTGTAAGGTACAATAGCAGATACAAAAGCAGGCTATGCATCGTAATAGGAGCAAACAATAATAGTAGCAAAATCTAATGCAAGCATGAGAGAATGGAATGGGCGATATCGGGATGATCAAAGGGGGCTTGCCTGGTTGCTCGCACAAGAAGGAGGGGTCGCCGGTGGCGTAGTCGATCACAGCGGCATCGGCGATGCCACGGGTCTACCAAGAGAAGAGGGGCAGAAACAATAAATACATAGCAAGCAAGTGTATAACAGGACAACATGCATAGCTAGACGTGTTCTAACGCGGTCCTAGACGTTATAGGTGAAGGGGGAATTCAACCGGGAAGGTGTTCCCGGTTAGGACTATGGTCAGACAGATGACCCGAGGAAAAGTTCCATGTTCAGCATGCTAGGGGCATGTGATAGATGAACGGACCGCATATTCGGATTCGCTGGATTTTCTCGAGCAACTTCCATATAGAAAACATTTTCTTCCGAAAGTTACGGTTTATTTACTACTAATTTCCAACGATTTAAACATTATTCTCAAAATTCTGGATATTAAATTAAATTCGAAAATAAAACAGTAAAATACCCTTTTACCTTGTGCAGTGCCAGCCACAACAAAGACATGTGGGGCCAAGTCAAAGTCAACAACAGAGCAATCTATCGACCGGGTCAAGTAGTGAATAGTGCATGGGTCCCGCGTGTCATTGTCTCGGGATAAACTGGGCTAAATAAACTGGTTAATTTAAAGGAGGAGGTCCCACTTGCCAAAGGTTAGTAACTAACCTATCCAATCTAATCTAATCCTAATTAATCTAAACTAACCGCCAGCCCATCTAGCAAAGGGTTTAGCTGGGCACTTGCGTGCACACGCCACGCGACGTAACCATGGCCGAGCCATGGCTATGGCACGGCCGCCAGCAGCTGCGACGAGCGCAACAAACAGGAGCAGCGGCAACAGATGGTGGCAGCGACAAAGAGGTCAAGCAACGTGGAGTAGGGAAGCGGCGGCGACGACCAAACAGCAAAGATGCATCGGGCAAGAAGCGTAGCAGCGCCAACGCAGCAGCAGAAGCTCGTAACACGCACATACGTGACGCCAGACGCCTTGCAGACCAAGAACGGGCGCAGTTTCGGTGGCGTACGCTGGCGCCGCCGGGGCGAAGCGCCGGGCGAGGCAGGTGGCCCGGGGCGGGAGGCGCCAGATCGAGGGCGCCCGGCGCCGCCAGGAGGGCGTGGGGCCATGGACGGCAGCAGCATACGGGTGCGCGCGCGCGTACACGACCAAGGCGAACTCGTGGACGACGACTACGGCACGGATCGAGTGTACAAGGAGGGGGGATGGAGGAGGAGCTCACCATGGTGCGGATGACGAGCTCGGGGAGGCCGGATGTGGACCGGAACGGTGGGAATCGACGTTGGCCGCCGGCAATGTACGTGATGAAGAAGACGGCGATGCCGAGCGTACGAGCCGCCCCGGCTTGAGCTGATGCCCGGGACGGACGAAGCCGGCCTCCGCGGATCTCCTGGATGTCCTTCCACGCGAAGGCGACGACAGTGGCCGCGACGGTGACGATGGCGTGGCGACGATAGCTTCGGGTGTGTGCGGGGGAGCGAGCAACGGCGCGAGGGAGGAAGAAGTGGCGGCTAGGGTTCCACCGGGGGAGAAAGGAGGGGCTTGAGGTTGCCTTGTAGTAATCGGGGAGGCGGGGGATGGCCGCCACGCACGGCATGGCCGGGCGGATGAGCGCCACGGCCCCCCCTCCCCTGGTGCGAGAGGATCAGGACAAGTGGGGGGTGAGCTGGGCCTTTGTAGCTAATGGGCCAAAGTGGCGATGAGTAGCTCTCTCCTTTTGGCTTTTTAATTTCCTTTTATAACTCTGTTTTGCATATTAATTAGTTAGCAAACGAGTTTTGTAAAAAGTGTAGATGGCCACATAAATAGTATTGCAATATTCGGCACTGCTACAAAAGGTTTGGTACTCAAATAACTTAGTTTGTTATTTTATAAATTATAAAAGGCTTTCAATTAATTGCTTAAGCCACTATTTTAGTTATTGTTGTGCATTAAAACACTTTACAAAAATTGTTGGCTCACCACCAATATTAACAAATGAAAATTTGCTACACGATGAACATTTTACTTTTGTCATTTGAAAACTTTTATTTTTGACTTTAAATTGGATTTGAATTTGAATTGTGATTTGGATCAAGTGAAGATTAACAACGATAACATGATGGCATGACACCATTAGTAGGGGATTACTTGTAGCATGACACTGGGGTGTTACAAAATCTCCTCCACTACAAGAAATCTCGTCCCGAGATTTAAGTGGGAAGTAAAGAGTAACTTCGGGAGAACTGACCCTTTTAGGGTTAATTATCTAGTGAACAATTCAGGAATGTGATGTAAGTATCTCTCGAGTTGAAACTTAATAAAACATCGAGAGCAAAGTATGAAGGTACCATGAGAAGTTTTAGCAGGCAGGCAATCATTCGATGCCTAATTAAAAGGTGAAAGGGGTTCAGAGCAACAACAACAAAAATTATTGCGTCTGATACTAGAACAGATCACTAGGAAGGTGGCTCATGAATTACATACGAAGGCAAGTGAAAAGGATACTTCAGAATCAAGGATGTACAGGAGTCAGGTTTCGATCCTGTGGAATTGTGGGTTATGGGCCCACCATGTGGGTTAAAAGTAGAAAGAGCGGTGACATGTTACACGGTTATGATAGCAAGCTTTGTCGGAGGATAGCATGTCAGTTATGTTGGCAACTATGTTGGTACCAAGGGCGAGGGACGAAGAGAACCATATTCCTCGCCGCTGAACGAGGCGGACCAATCGGGCAAGGTTCAAGGCCCATCGCTGGTTACCGTAATGTCATCAACAATAGTAACAGAGGTCTCACCGACAAGGTTGTACATCGGGGCATTTTATAAGCAGTGGAATTATTTCGCTTATATCATATAGATCACAAGAAGGTTAAACAAACCAATGGAAAGGAAAATGAAATTATTGGATTAATCGGACCAATGGAAAGGAAAATGTGTTTACACACCAGATTTGGGAGTATATCCTTCCCAACGGAAAGTAGAGCATGATATACATGCTACAACAACAAGTACATCACCATTTAGATAAAGGGCAAGGAAATTCATGATGTTATCCATGCAACGGTGTCTGGATGATAGAACAAGAAACATTCGACAATGTGCTTCCAATGTTCTTGTTGATAGTCAGAATACCTCAGGCAATGCTTCAAGGTAACATTAACATGGTGTTTCAAGCAAGATTGAATATGAAGGTCACAAGAAGTATAAAGGAACAATTCCAAGAATGTCAAGGAATGTAACATATAACCAAAACATGACCAAGTCTGTATTGGCAGGAAGTCAAGGATGGTATTTCTCACCATGAATTCAATTGTCATCTCAACAGAAGTCCAAATGTTGATGTTGATCACCACACATTTGTGGAGAGGCTCTACGAAGATGCCATCGAGGAGCGACGACATCAAGCAACAGGAAGGATGAAGCGAAAGGCTATTGGAACCACGGATACGACACAAACTCAAAATCAAGCTTGTTGTTCAAGGAAAAATGATATGACGAGGAAGATCGATGTAAGCTTGGCTCATCGTCGAAAAAGTTGTGCTCGGTGAATAAGGGCCAGGTAGCACAGTTAGAATCATCACGACAATGATATAGCCAAACATGCTAGGAATGGCGTGATCGGGTACAAACTCGTACTTATAGAAGCTTACTGAAGAGTTGTTGAACCGTAGAGCGGACTCGGCTCAGTTATCGGTGCCTTTGAGTGTTTAATAACTCGAGCCCGTGAAAAATTGGAATCGGTGGGAAGGTAGCACTTGATGAAGAACTCATAAGAAGTTATGCGGTTCCATGATAATCTCGAGATACCGTGGGGTAATACTCGACACAAGATCAAAGTAAAGGTTGGACTGGTGTATTGATCCATAGGAGACAATTACTCTAACTTGTCCGAGAAATGGAATCAAGAAGAAAATATGGTCGGAACCACAGTTGCAAAAGACCAATTCCCATATATAAGATGAACCTATACCGAATAGGGTTTAAGAGAAGCATCCATGATAAGATCAACATCGTGTCCATGGGCATGAACGCAAGGTTCAAGGTCGACTCCCACTTCTCCAATACACAACTTCTCATTTACTGCTCTCAGTTAAGAATGTTTAGAGTTTGAAAGTTTAACTGGCGGAATACCAGGAGGTTATGACCCATGAAGACTTTTGGGTTCACAAAAATTAAGGAAGGTATATGTTCGACCCGTCGGAGCATCTTAGAAACATATACCACAATCTTTAGGAGTAATTAACTCAAACTTGAAGGGAGATCATGGTTGAGAAAGCAAAGGATACAATTTACCAAAGGCATTAGGTATCCGAGGAAAGGCTCACAAGGTTATAGAATAGGAAGGGCGTTGTCGGATAAAATCCAACAAGGATCTGGTGGTCCATAAGGGATCTGATGTGAGTATCGGTACTCAATAAGAGGAAGAAATAATGCAAATGCAACAGGTTATGAATCATCTGAATAATTCGAAGCTTAAATGCAAAGGAATTATGATTCCAAATCGACGGATCGAGCGAGATGCTCCGATCAAGGGTGGATATATTCAATAGACCTAAGGGTACAATAGACGGCCAATAGTTTGTCGAGAACCAGCTCATGTTCCAAAATGATGTCTGAGCCGGGAAGATAATTTAGAAGGGTTGATAGATGATTGTGTGCATTCGCACACATGTTGAATCAATAGGATCAAATGACGGTGTCAAAAGATACTAGTGAATATTGCCAGATATATGTGAAGCATCCATAATGCGAGTAGACAAGTATTTGCAGAGCAATAAAGCTGCTAAGGATTTTCGGAGGATTGAATAGTATTTCAAAGACTTTTGTGAAACATATGAACAATCGGGAAAAACAAATCCTCGATATGTGTGAGAATTAATTTGTCGGTGTATTCAGGCGATAAGGAACTGCAAGGCGATGAAGCACAAAAGGATTCTCGGGACAACGACAAGATTTCGGGGTATCTTGTAATAACAAGAGCAAGCGGGGATGAAGGTATGAGCGACAAGGATATGCAGTTAGTCATAGGGGCTTATCGGTGGTAGGAATTGCAAACGCGATGAGCACAAGTCATCGGGATAACATCGGAGAGGGTCTTTGGAATCTTACAGTGCGGCGGTGATCATCTGTAATAAGGGGCTCTCCGGGAGGAAGTAGTTACGAGATCCTAATGTTAGAGTTAGCAAAATCATTTAACCCGAATGGAAGAGATATCAGGATCCCAGGAGTATGAGACGAGGAATAAAAGATCCTAATACCACCCAATGGCGACGTGGGCCCGTAAGACACACAGCCAAAGTTAGTAAAAGTTTTTCGGTGACTAGACTCAACTTCGGCCAAGGAGTTGGAAAGGGGCTACCTACAGGCAGTCGGCTCTGATACCAACTTGTGACGCCCTCGATTCAATCGTACACTAATCATACACGCAAATGTGTACGATCAAGATCAAGGACTCACGGGAAGATATCACAACACAACTCTAGACACAAATAAAAATAAAAAAAACAAGCTTTATATTACAAGCCAGGGCCTCGAGGGCTCGAATACATAAGCTCGAAAACACAAGAGTCATTGAAGCAACAATATCTCGAGTACAGACATGAGTTAGACAAGTTTGCCTTAAGAAGGCTAGCACAAAAGCAACATCGATCGAAAAGGCAAGGCCTCCTGCCTGGGAGCCTCCTAACTACTCCTGATCATCAGCGGTCTCCACGTAGTAGTAGGCATCGGCGGTGGCATCTGGCTCCTGGGCTCCAACATCTGGTTGCATCAACCGGAAAGAAGAAGAAAGGGGGAAAAGGAGGAGCAAAGCAACCGTGAGTACTCATCCAAAGTACTACTTAAGCAAGGATCTACACTACATATGCAACATTATCAAAGGAAGGTCAGTATATGTGGACTGGCTGCAGAAATGCCGAATAGAGAGAAGGCCTAGTCCTATCAAAGACTAGCATCTTCTGGAAACCACCATCTTGCAGCAACCGGAAGGAGTAGAGTAGCATAAGGTAAAGTAGTAGTGTTATCAACCTCAGCCGGAGATCCTTTCTCGACTCCCTGCGAGAAAGATATCCCAGAGCCATACTATCGATTATCATCACAATCCAATTCTCATCGCAATCCATTGCTCATATCCATGTC
Organism: Aegilops bicornis; assembly: GCA_021605145.1. Lineage (NCBI taxonomy): Eukaryota > Viridiplantae > Streptophyta > Magnoliopsida > Poales > Poaceae > Aegilops > Aegilops bicornis. The sequence goes on from CM038669.1 coordinate 650,593,960, forward strand.
TCATCTCAAGTATCCAGTTCTAG